>CM042439.1:23750046-24355046 GCA_023631565.1 Gymnocephalus cernua
CTTTTTAGTGCATAGAATACTAAGCTATTGAAATAATAATTGTTGGCATGATTTTATAACTCATGATTTCATGTTAAACATACAGGATTCACTGTATCTGGATGGCTACCTTAATGACTACCTTACTCATCATTTTTTCTCACAAATAGGCTGATTTATATTTGCTAATTTGTTGTAGTCATGGTAAGACATTGTCCTTTTTGAAATAACTTTCACACTTTAACAATACCTGCAGTAACTCAGAGGACCCACTTAGGGGTCCCGGACCCCCAGTTGAAGATCTCTGTCGTACAGTACATGTGTACCTAATAAACTGGTGTTTCAGTGTCCTTTTCAAACTGTTCACGTAACCCACATATTGCCAGTGGCTCCTGATCTGAATAACACATGGCATGCCAAAGCACAATACAGTACATTAAACATACAG
This sequence comes from Gymnocephalus cernua, assembly GCA_023631565.1. NCBI lineage: Eukaryota > Metazoa > Chordata > Actinopteri > Perciformes > Percidae > Gymnocephalus > Gymnocephalus cernua. The sequence goes on from CM042439.1 coordinate 23,750,474, forward strand.
CCACAGTGAAAGCAATCATTTTTATTAGCAATTCCTGCAAATGACTATCTCTCTTTGCAGAATCAAAATTTAGTGAAAGTATACTGACCAAAACTGAAAATGTAGTAACAATACATCTGAAAAACAGAAGGCATGAACGACAGTGACATATTAAAAAGCTACAGTGTGTAAGCAATGCAACAGGATAATCTCCATTGTTACATCATACTGGTATGCTGGATCTATGTCCATGTCCTGTAATCATAAATAACTTTTATAATCTAACAGATATTAAATAAGTCATATGCATGTGATCTGGCAGTGTTATCTAAAGCTAACATGCGTGGAAGACGGAACATACTGTAATTGTGTCACAGCATAGACTGGGATGCTTGCAATGCGAACGATCAATGATCAGCGGCTGATGTTCAATATGTAGCAGGATGTTATTTTAAAATGAAGAGAGGTATACGTATTTTATTTTTTGGTTATCCTGCTTTCCTTCAATGACTTTCATCAGACATTTGAAACTGTTGCATCCAACTATGTGTAGATGGAAACAGTCATAATAATAAAAATAGTAAGTATAATGACAGCTTTCAGTTCAGTCACTTTATTATCCCAAATGGGAAACTGGGAAGCTTTTTCCAGTCTAGTAAAAATGAGAGTCACAGGTTTTGGTGCTGCAAATAAAAGCTCTTTTGGGAATACTGTGAGTGGAAGTATGATTATTTCTACAACGTATTTCTTCCTGTATGATCACTGACTATGTGTGCTAAATGGCATCGCGATAGTGAAGCCCTTGCTCCTAGATTGTAAATGTATTCCTATTTCATGTCTTCCTATCCTTGGCCAATTATCCGCCCACGAGATATGTCACAAATAGCTGTTGCTTTAATAAGTGGTTAAAGGAATAGTTTGACATTTTGGAGAATATAAAAATTGTTGTGGTTGTGTTTTTATGGCCGACTATGTGCCGGACTATACCTTAGCCAGGAGCAGTGGCTTCCTTCACTGTGATGTTACCAGGCAACACAAGATATAGCGTTTTAATTAGTAAGTTGTATGGTGGATTTCTTTTCTTCCATAGTCCAATAGAACTGACAGCGTATGCAGCGTGCCTTGGTTGAGGGGGGGGTGGTCGTCAGAGGGTCTGGTTCTGGCCCCGGGTGTGGTGGGCGAGTTGCTGTTTGCGGGGGTTGTTAAAGTGGTAGGGCTCGTGGCGGTAGTGGCTGTGGCAGATCACCGGATGCTCGATGCCTTCGCTCTGCAGCTCGTCCTGCTTGTGAACGCCCTCCAGCTTCTCCAGCAGCTCTTTGATGAAGCTCTAAGGGGGGGCAGCACCAAGAGCAGGTGTCACATGGAGCACAGCTTAAATAGAGTTTAGTAAGTGTTCCAATAGGTCTTTTAAATGTGTCAGTACAACCACAATCTGTTATTTGACAGTGTTAGTAAGTACAGTATTTTCTTGTCACCCATCTATATATTTCAATGTGATTAATATTCATGTTCAATTTGACATTAAGCATGTATACATTCAATCTGGCGATATTCTATTCTATATTTATTGTCAGCAAATCTAATCAAAAGACCAAAACCAGCTATGAATGTATCCAGTAGGTAATTTGAGGTTAACCTGCAGACAGGCAGCAGCACAAGATACATCTGGGCTTGTTTCTCTGCTACATTATTACAGCTAAACACATCTGCAAATTCCTCTCTTCAGCACTAGCTTCAATTGAAACATTGTTGATTTCAACTAAGACAGTTTACATTATCTTAGCAATATATAACCGGAACATGTATAAACATGGTTAAACACTGCTGACTGTCAGTTTGTGAGAGGTGAAAATAGCCAAAACAACAGGTTGAGATTAAGATGGGAGCATGTTTCAAAAGATCATCATCATTTTCACATAATATGGACAATAGATGCATGCAGAATTTTGGCCACTAAGCACAAAGAGGACATTTTAAGAAAGAAATGAAGAGCTTTGGTAAAAAGCATACTGTTGCAGAGGAGGTATGTGGTCATTTTAAGGGGAAGGATCCCAGTTGTGCAACAGAGAGACATTTTATATGGAATCATCTCAACAAAAAAAGACACTATTCATAAAATCACTATTGCAGTACAAGCCTATTAGCTGGATAAGCATTACAAGAACAAGATTAAACGACTAAAATAACAGCCCTTATCAGCACACTAAACAAGCTGTAATTAGGAGTGAAATAGTGGAAAATAATTGTAGTGTTTAGTCATTTTCCACCCCTTTTTGTTGAATGTCCATAGATGGAAAAAGGCCTTGGAGAACAGCAGGGTCCCCGGAGGATGAGCGGAAGGCCACTGAGTGGGGAGGGTCGCTGCAGTTTTGTGTTGTGGTGTAAATTTTCAACACTGTCAAAACAGGTCACAGGGTTTGTTTTTGTTTTTTTTGTTTTTTTTAACCTTTATTTATCCGGGTAAGTCGATTGAGAACAAATTCTCATTTGCAACGATGACCTGTCACATTCACACAGTTCCACATTCATACCTGGAAGCTGCCCAGTACAACCACAGTCTGATCTGCTGCCACTGAGCAGCTCCACTGGAGCGGTTGGAGGTTAAGGGCCTTGCTCAAGGGCACCTCAGTGGTGGTAATGAGGGAGGGACATGCGCTGCTCTCAGCAGTAGTAAAGTTGATTCTAGTCTTTACGATTAATAAAGATCTCAGAGAAAGGGAACTGTGCTTTGTCAAAATCTCACACAAGCAATGGAAGTTGCCCCTGCCGGCCTCTGTTTTGTTTGAGTCTGTTCATGCATTTATGTATAAACGTGGGTCACATGATGTGGCATATTTCCTGGAAACCTATTTAGTTGAAAGCAGCTGTTTATTTACGAGAAACAGTTTGCTTCCTGCAATTATTCCTCCTTTTCAGACTAGCCATTAGGAGATGCCACTTTCCGATGAAAGTGAAAAATAAGGCTTCAGCAGTTTGAGATAGGCAAATCAATCTTCGAATGTTACACTTATTTTAGTATGAAATTCATATTTTGTGTTACACTCCATTCACATCAGCTCAGCATGGAAACACACAAAATGTTTTTAAAAGATTTGAACTTTGGAAGATGCCCACTTCATTTGATTACTCAGACCATTGAAGCTAGGGCTGTGCAATTAATCGATATTTAATCGGGATTACAATTTCGGCTCCTAACTATCCCAAAAACAGAGTAATCGAGAAAAACAGTTATTTTGCACATTACGTTTTGCAAGTGAACTCTGATTTTGTCCTGTGTTCTGAATGGAGTGAAAAAAAAGCTCAAACGGGAAAAGTATTAGAAGGAAATTTCACAGTCCAAGGTGCTTTCACTGTTGATTTGTTTAAAGGTGCAGTAGGTAAGACTTATAAAGCTACCTTTCTGTCATATTTGCTGAAACTGACCCTATGTAGGCTAAGTAGAACTACATGAAGCAGGTAATTTAAAAAAAACTCTGGCTCCTCTGGCACCACCTACAGCCTGTAGTACCATTTGTAAAAATCCACCGCTCCCTGTTCAGATGCACCAATCAGGGCCAGAGGGGGTGTCTAACTGTGTGTCAATCACTGCTCATGCACACACATTCAGTCTCCCTTGTGGGGGGAGGGGCTTAGGAGACCGTTTTGGCCTTTAGCGGAAAGGGGGGAGGGACTGAGAAGTTGTCGATGTTCACATTTTTTGGCTAAGTCCTGGATCTTCACAATCCTACCTACAGCACCTTTAACCGTTTCACTGTTTGTTTGTTTTAAATTCAATAATTACAACGTCTTTCCAAAAGTCAATGTGCAAAATAATCGTGATTTCAATATTGACCAAAACAATCGTGATTATGATTCTTTCCATAATCAAGCAGCCCTAATTGAAGCCTCATATTAACTTCAGATAATCTGATTCTGATATATTTTTTATTTTTTATATTTTTTATAGAACTGTGAATGAAACCATTACCATTGGAAGCATGTCAGAAAGGGATCTTCGTTAAAACAGGACTCAGGAGGAATGATTACAGCACGCAGAAACTGTTTCTGTGTTGTTTTAAAAATACATGAACCTATCTTTTAGTGATGCAGAGTCCAATAAGAAACAATAAACTAGAAAAGAAAAGCAGCAGCTCCACTGACCCTCCCTGCTCTTTTGCCTGTATTTGCATCGTTGATCAGGCCACAGCGAGGCGGAGACCAACGCTCTAGTCCAGAAAGACTCATTGTTTCAGGCTTAAAATGAAAAGAAAAAGGCAAGAGAGCACAGAAAGCCATTGTTGAGGCCTGTGGAGTGACTATAGGATGAGGCGTCGGAAGCTGCAGCTTCAGTTTAGGTGCATGTGGCCAGTGTGTGTGTATGTATGTATGTATGTATGTATGTATGTATGTATGTATGTATGTATGTATGTATGTATGTATGTATGTATGTATGTATGTATGTATGTATGTATGTATGTATGTATGTATGTATATGTAATGTGTGCATCGTCGTGACTCATCAATTTCACAAGTTACAACATACCTCTGTGCTGTTACTGCACTTCTGAAGAAGCTCCTGTTAAGAAAAGGGGCATTACTTTGTTACAAACCAGCCATATCTAATATATTATTATTTGCAATATTCACTTTCACTTTAAAATCTCATTCAGTAATAAGTACTGTACAATGATATTAACTCTTGCAAACATGCCTATTTGAGTGACTCTCAACAAAATCTGTTCCTCTTGGTGCAGAAGCTCTCTAATCGTGAGGTGAAATGAAACCATCAACAATGCTGTATCATTTAGAAAATCCCCCCCATAGGAAACCCTCTTCCTATAACCCTCTTATGATGACAGTATGATAAACAGTACATGCTGTTCATGTTACCTGTAACTTTTTGACTCTCTCCTCATCATTAGGCAGGTCAAGCAAGTCATCAATGTTCACCTCCTCTGGCATATCACCTCCCTGATGTAAACACACACACACACACACACAGACACACACACACACACAGACACACACACTGAGTCACCATACACTTCGTACATACACACAAGCAAGTAAGCTCTACGAAAAGTGCAAATAGTGCTGGAATAAATAAATACATATTAATAGTAATAATAACTAGAACTGCAAGCAGTTATGAACGGGGTCCAAGCCTCGTGTGCCAGTCCCCCCCGGCGCGGGTCGCCCCCGGCGACGCCGAGAGCCCGCGAAAACGGAGCCCGTGACAGGACAACTCGAAGCGCCGCTGCGGCAAGGCAAAAGTCGGGAAATTTGACCGAGTGCGAGCTCCTAAGTTCGTAGTGAAATGCAATTGCAAATTTCCTCTTCGTTGCGTAAAAGGCCCAAACGCTTCTACTTCGGTTGTAATGCCCCCTAAAGGGCGATCGTCGCCAAATCTGGTGAAGAGCTGCAGAGTGGCATGGCGAACAATAATCTCAAGTTTTGTGATGATAGCATTCACTGCTGCAGAGACATATCCATTGCAAATTACTCCCATTTAAATGCATTGACTCATTTGCCAAAAGGCCTCTATGTTAATTATAGCGCCCCCTAACGGCCGATTTTCACCAAATTTGGTGGGAAGCTGCAGAGTGGCATGACAAACAAAATACTTCCAGGGTTTGTGATGATAGCATTTAATGCTGCAGAGATATTTACATTGCAAAGTATTCCCATTCAAATGCATAGACGTATTTGCCGTAAAAGCCTCTACGTTAATTATAGCGCCCCCTAAGGGCCGATTTTGACCAAATATGGTATGGAGGCTCAGAATGGGATGTTGAAGAAGACTAACTGGTTTCTTTTTGATAACTATTAATTTGGGCGAGATATGCCAAAGTTCGTGTTTTGTGGCTAGCTACAACAAATTAGTTTAGTTGTAAAGTGCGAACGGTGTAATGTAGCGAAAGTCCTTTGATAACTTTTGGTCAGCTCCATACACAGATGGTATCTACCAAGTTTCGTGCACATCGGTCGCATGGCCTAGGACGAGTACGAAAACTTTGTTTTGCGCATTGTGTGATTTTACGAAATAACTTCTTCGTGGAAATGGGATTACCCTGTATTATCAGATTCATATGGATTCAAGGAACAAGGAGATCTAAGAACTTCTCATCTGCAATGCAAACTGTGGGAGTTATACGCAAAAACATATTTAAATGCATTGACTTATTTGCCAAAAGGTCTCTACGTTAATTATAGCGCCCCCTAACGGCCGATTTTCACCAAATTTGGTGGGAAGCTGCAGAGTGGCATGACGAACAAAATACTCCCAGGGTTTGTGATGATAGCATTTAATGCTGCAGAGATATTTACATTGCAAAGTATTCCCATTCAAATGCATTGACTTATTTGCCGAAAAGGCCTCTACGTTAATTATAGCGCCCCCTAACGGCCGATTTTGACCAAATTAGGTGTGGAGGCTCAGAATGGGATGTTGAAGAAGCCTACCTGGTTTCTTTCTGATAACTATTAATTTGGGCGAGATATGCTAAAGTTCGTGTTTTGTGGCTAGCTACAACGAATTAGTTTGGTTGTAAAGTGCGAGCGGTGTAATATAGCGAAATTCCTTTGATAACTTTTGGTCAGCTCCATACACAGATGGTATCTACCAAGTTTCGTGCACATCGGTTGTATGGCCTAGGACGAGTACGAAAACATTTTTTTTCGCACTACACGATTTTGCGAAAAAACTTTTTAGTATAAATGGACCTGTCCTATATCGTCAGATTCAGGTCGATACAAGGAACAAGTCCATCTATAAATATTCGGTCTGCAATGTAGCATTTCGGAGTTATATGCAAAAACACGTTTTACGTCATTGTAGCGCCACCTAGTGGTCCAATAATGTAATATTTGGTAAGTCAGGTCCATGAACCATTGCACATCGACTCTGTAAATATTAAGTTGCTCACTTTAGTGTAAGTGGTAGATCCAAACATGGCACCCATAGGCCACGCCCACTTTGACGAATCAGTACCCCACTGTAGGCCTGGCCTCAAGAGTGGGCCTAGATGGTACGCACCAAATTTCGTGAGAATCGGATGAGCTGTTCATGAGATATTAACTTTTGGTACTTTTGGCGCCCCCTATTGACCAAATTTTGTAAAATTTGTTTCCTACACTAAGAGGCTCATGTGAAACAAGAATCTAAAGATTTGTGATGATATCATTTATTTTGGCCGAGATATGGCAACGTTTGTGTCTTCGTAGCTAGCTACACAAATTTGTTTGCGCGTAGTTTACGCAATTTTCATCCGAAAAAAAATCTTTTGATAACTTTTTGTCAAGTCGGTCTATAGATGCTACTTACCAAGTTTTATGCAAATCGGTTGCACGGTCTAGGAGGAGTATGAAAAAGTAGGTTTACGATAAATCGCGATTTTTAACGCACAAAAGTCGGGGCGGAAATGGGCGTGACCTACATAACTAGATTCATCGGGATCCAGGGAACGCGTGGATATGTGCATTTTCTTTGTGCGATGTACGGTTTGGGAGTTATAAGGCCAAACGCGTTTTTTCTGCTATAGCGCCACCTAGTGGTGGAAGTGGCTGAATTTTTTCGTCCGAGGTCCCTGCAGGGTTTGGGACCAGACCTGAAAACGGCAACCTCCCACCATTTACGGTTTAGGCTGCAGTATCAGTTTTAGAGGCGGAAGAAAAATAGGGAAGAATAATAAGAAACCTTACAATTCCAATAGGGTTCCACAGCCCTGCTGTGCGAACGGCGTAGCTTCGCTACCGCCGGTTCTCGCAACCTCGGGCTTGGACCCCTAATAATAGGTTGCTGAGGTAGGTGGATATGACAGTATATGTACATGTTTAAATGATGTGTTAAAAACTATAACATATATAATTTACTGAAAGGTGGATGCCCGGCAGTATTACACAGGGATTGATCCTGACACTGTGGACTGGTGTAAAGTGTTCATCATAGTTGACGGCCTGTGGGAAGAAACTGTTCCTGTGTCAGCTTGTTTTGGCCAACAGGGTTAGTGACTACAAGAGAGGAGAAGCAGAAACAGGTTGTGTCCAGGGGTGTGATGGGTCTGTAGTAATGCTTCTTGTCTGTTTCCTGACTCTGGAGGAGCATAAGTCCTGGATGGAGGGCAGGTTGGCACCAATGATTTTCTCTGCAGTCCTGACTGTCCGATGCAGTCTGCTCCTGTCCTGTTTGGTGGCCAATTCAAACCAAACAGTGCATTTACATGCAGTTTAAAAAGCTTAACTGAATGTTGGACATCCAGAAACCTGAATGATTCCACAGCAGACAGTGTTGTTGAGCATGGTGATGGAGACCAGTGATGGGGGTTTCCTCTTGAAGTCCACTGTCATCTCCACAGTTGTGAGAGCGTTCAGCTCCAGGTTGTTCTGACCGCACCTGAGGGCCAGCTGTTCAACCTCACATCTGTATGCAGACTCGTCACCCTCTCAGATGAGGCCGATGACTGTTGTGTCTTTTGCAAATTTCAGGAGTTTACCAGCCGTGTCTCCTGAGGTTCAGTCGTTGTAGAGGAAGAAGATCAATGGAGAAAGTATATATCCCTTTGGGGTGCCAGTACTGATGGTCTGGGTGAGATGGTGCTGGGTGAGATTTTTGCCAGCCTCACCTGCTGCCTCCTGTTTGTCAGGAAGTTTGTCATCCACTGACAGCAGGGGTCTGGGACAGTGAGCTGGGTGAGTTTGGAGCTGAGGAAGAAGAATGCGAGTGAGCGAATGAGCTGAAATCCACAAGCAGGATCCTTGTGTATGTCCCTGGGGAGTCGGAGTGTTGCAGGATGTAGTGCTGTCCCAAGTTGACTGCATCATCCACTGAGGTGTTTGCCCAGAAGGCAAACTGAAGGGGGGCTAGCAGGGGTCCTGTGATGTCCTACAGGGGGCTCAACACCAACCTCTCGAAGGATTTCATGACCACAGATGTCAGGGCGACAGGCCTGTAGTCATTTCATCCTGTGATTTATTTGGAGACCGGGATGATGGTGGAGTGCTTGCCGGGATGATGGTGGAGTGCTTGAAGCAGGAGGGGACTTAATACAGCTCCAGTGATCTATTTAAGATCTGTGTGAAGATGGGGGCCAGTGCAGACTTTCAGGCAGGAGGGAGACACGCCGTCTAGGCCAGGTGCCTTCCTGATCTTCTGCCTTTGAAAGTGCTGACACACATCCCCTTCCCAGATCCTGAGCGCAAGTGGAGGGTCAGTGTGGGGGTGGCAGAGGATGCAGATGGTGGTTGGATATCAGAGTGGGTGAATGGTGTGAATGTGGGCTTATCAAACCTGCAGTAAAACCCATTCAGCTCGTCGGCCTGTTGATGTGTCTCTACAGCGTGTGTGTGTGTGTGTGTGTGTGTGTGTGTGTGTGTGGGGGGGGGGGGGGTCTCTTGTAGTTGGTGATGTCCTGCAGGCCTCTCCACACAGACGCAGAGTCGTTGGCTGAGAAGCGTGTGTGTACATATGTGAATCATGTTTAACATGCAACTGAAGACTTCGGAATGCAAAGCCGGTACACTTTGTATATCCATCACTTGTATGTTTACGCTCTGGGGACTGAATAGTGACAATGTTCACATAGTACTGTAACAGTGGCTTGTTCTGTTTGAACAAACAGCCATTGTACCAGCTGATCTGGGCGAAAGAGACAGTATCATCCGCCCATCCATACCACTACACTGACTGTGTAATTCCCTTGCCACATACAGGACTCCAGCTCTTCATCTGCACACACTAAAACGCATCCAGGCAGGTCCTCTCACCTGAAAAACTGATACAATAAGAAGGGTTTCTCTGTTTTTGTGTATGTGACATGACTTGCTTCAAGAAATGTATACTTGTCTTGAGTAGTTTTGTTATCCTCATGGGACATTTTACAACAACAAAACAGATTCAAAGCATTTAAACTATGTACAGAATTTCCAAAAGGATGATTTGCTCCATAAAATCAATATTTTGGATACGAGGTTCATGTGAATATGCCTGTGGCTTGGGGCAAAACTCTGTGTGAAAGCTGGGCCCTTCAGAGCTGTCTTATCATTGACATGATCTGATTGCTATTTTCTTATAGTCAACATACTTGGCTTTCACAACACGATCCTGCATTTAATGTCCAAAAATGCACTCCTCTCTCCATGGTCTGCTCACAAAAAGACCCAACTGCCTCAGCAGCCAGATGTGCAGTGTTTACCTCCTCCTGGGACCGACAACAACGCCTTCCCTCCTCTGGAACTGCCCCCTCCTCCATTTCACATCAATTATCCTCTCGGTTCAACCCTGCCCATGTAAGGCAAGCCCCAAGAAAGATACCGATCTGTGAGAAGAGGACAGCTGTGGACCTCACATCTACAGGATGCTGGCCTTGTATGGAGAACCAGTCTGCCCCCCCCCCCCCCCCCTTCCTCTGTACTAATCACCTCATAGATCACCAATGAGTTTCAGGACTGCACCATCTAAAGGTGCTTCCATATCACATTCTTGTTCCAATGCCTGTCCCATTTTCCATATTTTACTGTAGGTTAAAAGCGTACAGAATCTTTTTTTTTTTTCAAAATCTTTGGATAATTGTCTAATTATATAACATAGTATATAATAAGCACATTTTTGCTGCTCATCCACCCACCTGACCCGAGTACAGCCGGTCCAGGCTCTCGTCGATCCACTTCTCCACGTCCAGCCGCCTCTGCAGCTCCTTCCGGTTGTACTTCACGGTAACCCGGGCATGTCTCTTCGGGATATTCCCAACGTGATCCTGAAGCAACCCAAAATCTGATGAATGAACTTCCTCAGTTTCCTCCAGTGTTGCAGCTGTCAGATCGGCTGCCATGTCTGGTCTGGACTGGTCTGACTGGTCTGACTGGTCGGACTGGTCTCTCGTCTGTTTTCAACCCCTTATCAAGCACAGGAGGGGGGGGAGCGGCGTCCACACACTGCTGAGCACGAGCTTTTTTTTCCCTTCTCTCTCCTGGGATGTTTACATAGGCTACAGGGAATCTATACACATACTGCGAAAACATTGCCTGTCTTTAATTCATGAATCATTAATAATGAACCATAGTAATTTAGTTTGAGTAAAGAGCATTTGGACATAAAATCTAACTTTATAAAGTGTTTATTACAGGTTTGCAACTTGATACAGCTGTTTGTTTAGTTCAGTCAATCAGGCTGATGACGTCACAGTTCCCAGTTTGCTAGAGAGAACATCAGCAGGTCAACAGCCAAAGGTCTCATGAAGCCTAAACTATGTCCATCGTAAACAACTTCTGTACCCATTGCTGAAGGAATCTTTATATCTATTTATATTCGTACCGGCTTCCAATATGACTCAATTCTGCTAGCTATATTTGATTTTTATGTTTTACACATCACATGGACTCCTGCAGAGTATCAGCCAATTAGAGTGATAGTTGTGTGCCAGAGGTCTACTGCATATAGATACTACAGAAACAGCACGTCATAATTATATCTTACATCAAGTAATATCTCATCTAAATTGTGTTAGTGAAAGTCAGTGTAAACTGAATGATGATTAACGCCCATTTTTAAAGCAAAGATGCCAAAAATTGTCGCATTCTAGCTTCTCAAATATGAGAATTTGCTGCTTTTCTGTTTCAGAGAATTTGGAAATTGAACATCATGGGCTTCGGCCTGATCGGTTGTACAAAACAGGCAACTTGACTCTTTTTTTTGACTAAATTAGCCACTGATTAGCCAATTCATTGAGAAAACAATCGGCAGATGAATCAACAATACAAATAAGTGTTAGTCACAGCCTACACTCATAACACACATTTATAATATCATCTTAAGTTCCTCTAATACAGTATTCTGTCTATGACTAACGCCTGCAGAACAGAGACTTATATCCAGAATCACATCAAAGCAAATCTTTTATTCCACATCACAACCACAACATGATGAAATTAAATAATATGAATGAAAACATGTAACATAACACAAACTTTGGCATGAACACAAAATGGCACATGAAGGAGCAATGTGATCGGTAGTGTATTAAACAATATATATAAATTACAGTAATGGCTGACTTTGTGTTATAAAGCACATTTTCCTTCTATCCCTGCTCTGAATATCTTTGGGATATTTCACACAGCCTTCACAGCCCATAAAACATCCAGGTACAACATCAAGCGTCGGTCTTCATTCAACATCATATAAATATATCTTTACATCTGTGACAATCGAAGAGAAGCCATAAACATACTTTTTTTTTTCAAATAAATAAATAATATAAAGAATAAAAATGATGGTATACGCACAATACGGAAATAATATCCAAAGGAAGATTGAAAAGCAAAACAAAAAATTTGTGTTTAAAAAAATCAAAGTGAACATTTAAAGAACAATAACCCAGTAAAACCGTTTTTCCGAAAGTGGTCAGAGTATTGTGACTTCCTGTATTTGGTTTGTGTGGTAGGTCCTAAGAAAGGTGGATCGTATTATTTGTTTCTTTGGGTCTTAAAACATGGAAGAGCTTTGCCCTATATACTTTTTAATAATCTTTGTAAAATCATCAATAGTTCATTTGTCAACATTTTGTTTCTAATGCTTACATTTTGAATGGTACGTTATCTCCTGCATAAGCAGAGTGGGTTTTTTTTCAACTCATAGATGTGCTCCTTTCTTCACTGTGCGTGAAGACAGAGGAGCAACAAGTGCTAATATTCCTTTACCCCTGTGAACATCCATGTTTTCTCTCTGTTTCATCTGAGCCCCGCCCCAGAGCCCAGGCCAGCCTCGTCCCTCCACATAAAGTCCGGACGCTCGCCTCTGGCTGGACTGCTCTCCACCGGACTGGGCCTGTACCCGGACCTTCCGTCTGGGCACAGGGAGAGGCTGAGGCGAGCCGTGCCGTTGCTGATCTTGAACAGGCCATTAGGACTCAGGAAGGATTCTCTTTCGCTTCCTCCCATGTTGTTGACCGAATCCAAGTCGTTGTAGACTGCAATGTCGCTCAGCTGCTTCCTTCCCTGCAGTCTCCTCCTCCTCCTCCTCAAGAATATAATACCCGCCACCAGAACCAGCACCAGGATGGCCAGGACGCAGGAAACGGTGAGGGTGGCGGAGGAGGGCTGGGAGGTCTGGCGCAAAGCGGGCTTGAAACTGGGCTGGAGCGTGAACTCACAGCTCGGACCCATAAAGCCCTTTGGGCACTGGCACACCGGCCCAGTGAAGTGGGTAAAGCAGGTGCCACCGTTCTGACATGGGTGAACGCCACAGGCATCGGAGCGCACGCTGCAGTTCTTGCCGGTGTACCCCAGGGTGCAGGAGCAGGTGTAGTCGTTCACACCGTCTTGGCAGGTTCCGGCATTCTGGCAGGGGGTCGAGGCGCAGTCGTCAATGTTGACCTGGCAGTTGGCGCCGGTGAAGCCCGCCTGACAGCGGCACAGGACGCTCTGGCCGAGGTCCAGACACTCACCACCTGCAGGAGAGAGAAATACTCTGTTCAGCACCCAAGAGATTTGTTTAAAGCAAGGAGTGGTTGGAATGTAACTAGGTACATTTACTCAAGTACTGTACTTAAGTACATATTTGAGGTACTTTCATGCCACTTTCTACTTCTACTCCACTACATTTCAGAGAGAAATATTGTACTTTTTACTCCACTACATTCATCTGACAGCTTTAGTTACTAGTTACTTTACAAATTAAGATTGTTGCACACAAAACACATGTAGTTTACAAAATTCAATGTTTTATTATAAATTAAACTAGCCCAACAATATAACGGCCTACAAGTCCAGCTGAAATGATTAGACCATTAAACACACAACTGTTTGGATCCTTTACACTTTCTAAACTGGGAGTGTTTTTCTGCATCGAGTACTTTTACTTTTAATACTTTTAAGTACATTTTCCTAATGATACTTACATACTTTTACTTAAGTAACATTTTCAATACAGGACTTTTACTTGTAACAGAGTATTTTTACAGTGTGGTATTAGTACTTTTACTTTCGTAAAGGATCTGAATACTTCTTCCACCGCTGATGAAATTGCAGCGTTGATGCAAGAGTGTTGACAGTAATGCCTATTAACTTCATGTTCAGTTTACTAACTGCTGATTTGCACTTTAGCCACAAGGTGTCGCCAGAGGGGAGGGGCCTCCTCCTGCACACTCACCGTTCAGACAGGGCCTGTTGCTGCAGCGGTCCAGCTTCTTCTCACAGTTGGAGCCCGTGTAGCTGGGAGGGCAGCGGCAGGTGTAGCCTCCGGTCATCGCCTCCACACAGGTGCCGCCGTTGAAGCAGGGACCGTCTGCGCACGTCATGGCAATGATCTCGCAGTTCTTACCGTAGAATCCCTGCGGGCAGGTGCATGAGTAATCGTTCTCCAGGTCCTGTGCACAGAGGAAGAATAAAACCTTGACGTTAGGGAGGAAATGAAGTCCGGCAGGGATGTGTGGATGAGCTCAGTGGACATGAACTGAACTGTATTCAAGCTGCTAACATTACACCCTATGTGTGCTGACACAAGACAGTTTACCCACCAACCAGTTCCATTCCCTCGCCTATTTATCTCAAGACAGCCCAAGTCAATAGTTGTGTTGGTGTGTTTAATATTAAATACGTTTTTATGAGAATAAAGTTAGATTTTGTTATTTTTGTTTTGTTTTTCTATTTTTCTGTTTTGCACAGCCACCTTTTTCTTATTTTTCTTATTTTATCTTTTATTTCTTCTATATATTATGTAGAGCCATCTGGTGGTCATACTTTGCATTCGTTACCTGTGGCTCCTTGCTCAGGTGTTTGCAATCACCTTGTATCTACAAAGAGGGGAAACTGTGTGCAGAGGGCTACACGCTGAAGAAGGCGGTTGGTGCTGCTACGCGTGGGTTGTTACCCAGCTCTTGTATCAACAATTTCAATGTGGAATAGCCATCTAAATAACAGCTTTTTCACTTTTTGCAAGAAGAGTGCCTTCGATCTTTCTTCGTTTTGGAACTTTCTTTGTTTAAGGTAGATGTACCTAATGTATATACTGGTAGTATGACATTTTCTGCATCATCTACATACATGCAGACCAGGTGAAATATTTGCAGACAAAGGGACAGGAAGTCCAGTAGTTTTTGTTGAAGTTACTGGTCTTACACTTCTGCTGTGACACTTGAACTTCCCTGCATGGGATCAATACAGTTTGCCTTATCTTATCTGTGATAGTTTTGTTTCTTTAAACTAAACAGACTTTAATCCCAGTGTGTACTCACATTGCAGCTGCCTCCGTTCTTGCAAGGGTTGCTGTCGCACTCGTTGGTTTCCAGCTCACAGTTGGTGCCTCCAAAGCCAGGCCGGCAGGTGCAGGTGTAGCTGCCCTGGCCCGTGTTGGTGCAAGTTGCACCGTTGGCACAGGGCTTGTGGTTAGTGCAGTAGTTGAGGTCCTGGTCGCAGAAGAGGCCCCCCCAACCCTCCTGACAGTTACACTGCCATGGCTGGCTGCACGTCCCGTGGAGGCAGCCTGGGTAGCGGACACATTCGACACAGGAGGGGCCCTGCCAGCCCATGCGACACGTACAGCCCCCAGGGGCCTCGCAGTAGCCGTGCTTCTCACTGCAGTCGGCCGAGCAGATGGCTGGGGAAGGGAGGGTGTATGATTACAATGGGCCCGCCTTCTCATACATCTCTCACACACACATACACACACACACACGTACAGGGCCCCCTGTCTGACCCCAGCCCTTTTCCAGACTTCACTGTTGGTTAAGTATTAAGCCAAGCAGCTGGTAGGCACACTGCCGGAGAGGAATGCTTTCTTTTATCTCCCCATTACACACACAAACGCACACACACACGCTAACACACCCAGGTCACCTCAAAAAAAGTGTGTGTGTGTGTGTGTGTGTGTGTGTGTAATGGGGGCCACAGCTCTTTCTCTCATTGTAACGGAGAACAAAAGGCAGATGGAACACCACAGACCGTCTTGCAAAAGAGTGAAAGACAACACTACGGGACGTCACTCAGATAAAGGAAACACTCTATATGCTCTGAAAAGATTCCTGTCTGTGTAGGAGATCACAAATCAACCTGAGTGATAAAAATCCCCCCAATCCATTCCTGCCTTGACAAAACTTCAGTCTAATTTTTCAAGTCTTGGGAGGAGAAAATGCCTGGGTTGCTTGTCTTGCAAAAACCCAGTCCCTCAATGTTACTAATGTGTGAGTGAATATAAATGCTTTTGTTGTCTCCACTCATTGAATTCTGTTAATGTCTTTCCTTACTCAGATGTATGCGTTTGTGAAATGCTCTCTTGTCACTGTTTTGTGTCGTGAAGGAGAGTTTGGATTGAAAACCCCTAATTATGAGGCTGTCCTCCTTTTTTAAGTAAACCGTTTTCAGAAGGATGCCATTGACTTTATGTGTTTTATTTCTTTATTCTACAGTTTCTATCCTGCTTTTATATTCGGTTTCCTACCTTTTACATTAGTTTTTCCAATGTTAAATAGTTTGTGACTTTTTTATGCCATGTAAATAAATATGATTTTATTAGGCTATTGTTACAATTAGAAATGACTTATTCGTTAAATAAATATATGTATATCTTGTTGGGGCATCATAGAAGACTACAAAATAACACAAAGACAGGTTACATTCTAAATACTACCAGTCAGGGGCGGTTCTAGAATCAGACCTTTAGGGGTGCACCCTTTCAACGTAATTTTAGAATTAGAATGGAAGAAAACTTACTTTAATACTGAGCCACAGGGCCATAAGTACAAAGGTCAGTGGTATTGCAAATGAAATCAGATATGTATCTATGGAAAAGCAGACATTTCCAAACTGCAGTATCAATAACTTTTGAAAATTGGAGATTTATGCGATTGTGACTAATGGCTGACAAGCACTATTCGCTGAAAATAGCTCAGAATGTTTTCTGAATTATCTATAGGCATCTAGATTCTGGGTTTAGTTTCACGATGCAGTGATATTCCTAGAGCAGAACTCCTTAGCTCACAATAGATTAACACTAGTCTGGCATTGCTAGACCTTCACAGACCTTTTTTTCCCTTTGCAATTATTTTTTAGGGGTGCCAGGATCAAGTTTAGGGGTGCCTCAATATCCCTAAAAAAGGGCTAAAATCGCCCCTGCTACCAGTACCATCATGTATTAATGTATAATGTATAATCCATATAAGCTATGTGTGGTTGAATGGGTTGAACACAGCGTTGTTCTCCCCCAACTACTACAGGATGTTAGTGCCTTGCTGCAGGACACCTAGGTACTCATTACTGTAATATGCACTTACGCTCCGAGCAGTAGTTCCCCTTCCAGCCCTCCAGGCAGATGCGGCTTCCCTCCTCGTCGCAGGTGTAGTGGCCCAGCGTGTCGTCTCTCGGCCGGCAGTACTCCGCGCATCCGTCTCCGAAGTAGTACTCGTCGCAGAAGACGTGGTAGGAGTAGCGCAGCTCGCTCTGCTCACCGAAGTGCACGTCCTGGGACCAGTCCTCCCCGATGGCGAGTCTCCTCCGGGTCGCCAGGCGGCTCACTAGGTTGTTCTGGTTGTCTGCAGAAGGGAACACGGAGACATGATGTGTTATTAACCCTCCTGTTGTCTTCGGGTAAAAATTGACCCGTTTTCAAAGTTTCTATATCAGACATTGTAGGGTTCTTACAACCAAATTGCCCCAAAATAACATGGATGGATTCCATACAACACCTAGCATTTGAGAAGAAAAAAACATTAAAATGGTTTCAAAACGGTTTCCTGGCTACACTAGTAGGCCCACTAGTATGTGACTCTCCATTTAACATACTCTGATCTTTACTATTCAAAATGATTAATAATTTCTGCTTTTTTCAAACTCAAAAATTAGGTAGGCTATACTTTCATATAAATGAGGTTTGTTGACCCCGAATTCCAAAACTTGTGGTAATAAGTTGACTAACGCCCAATTAGGTGATCATATACGTTATGCTTTATAAAACAGACACGTGATTCATCGTGGATTCGAAGTTGTATTGATATCAGCGAGTCAAAGACACAACCCACCTGTGTATTCGGTGGGTGATTCAGCGTTCCAGGCTTCAATGATCAACGAAAATGTCCCCTAGAACAGACAAAAACAACACTTTTAATATTATTACAATATCAGTTAACGTGGGCATTTTACGCACTTATCTGGCATTGATAATGAATTGGTAGATAAATGATTATCTTAACTATGTGTTCAGTCCTACCATATACAGCACCTTAACAACACTAGTATCGTTTGTGTAACTATGGTTTTCCATTTACCGGCCACTTGAAGTGGAAAGGCACCCGGATGGGAGCGCTGCTCGAGATCGAGGTGTGATCGGCCCTGATGACGTTGGTGTGTCCGGTGCCAAAGGTGCAAGGCGGCTCGGCGGAGATCACATCCTCCGGGTGTTTAAGGCAAATTCTGAAAAATATGTGACAGTCCCTGTGTCTTCTGCAGATGCGTTGCGCCGTGTGGAATGAATTAATTTTCAGCTCAAACACACCAGAGGACAAAACCTGCAATGACAAGAAAGACATGATATAAGACACGCTGTGCGTAAAGACACGATGAGATTGGTTGTTGTTGTTTTTTTTTGTTTGTTTTTTTGGCACAAACAGAACAGAAGCCAACTTACTACGTGCAATAAGGCCAGAGCCGAGAGGTATCTCAGGTGTAAATGTGCCATTTCTTCTCAGAGTTTTCCAGCTCTAAGTGGATGGTCGCAATAATATTCCCAAACGGTGTTGAAGAAAACTCAAAACTGTTTCATCACTTTGGACTCTGTGGTTCCTGTTGGTGTCTCTTAAATCCTTGTCTCCTAACGATGGTCTTCACCTCCGTCCTATAGTCGGCACTCCACTTGTTTTTGGTTCTGCTGCGTAAAAGACGCTGCAGGGTTTTTATACCCTCTGATGCTGCGCGTCCCCGGCAAGGAGGTGGAGCCGGAGCAGACCTCAGGGGAGCAGCCTGACACAGGGGGCCTGCCTGGGGATTTAGACAACCCACATTACACCTGGACCTGGACCTGGACCTTGATAGGAATATGCATAAGAAGCTGGTGCAGGGCAGACATGTTTAACATTACTGCATGCATCTTTACCATTCAAGCTAATGTGGGTGATGAAACTGAATCGCCACAGAAGTTTTGGATGAACCAAAAAATCTACAACTGGTCTGTAAACAGCAAGCTATCCAAGTTTTAGTGATTGCAGACTTAAATATATAGTTTAAGTGAGTGGCCGGAAACAGACGAATATAGGCCTAATATATATATATATATATATATATATATATATATATATATATATATATATATATATATATATATATATATATATATATATACATCCAAGGCATTCAGATTCAGAGAAATGTGTCAAACAATGAGCGTGCCAGGACATTATTTAATTAAGGCCTTCTGCATTTCATCAAACACGGACATCAGCAGCTAACTTTTAACCAATTTATAGATCATTGTTCAGAAAGTTTTCCTTTTTCTTTTTTGGATCTTGTCTACGCACTAAACAAAGATCAGAAGGAAGCGGGGAAGAATAGGGTAGCTTTTCTTTCTTTACATCCAACATTATAATTGCTCTGACGCGTGTGGGGGGACAAAGAGTGGGCAGGTCCCGGAGCAGAACGCATTGTGCGTCTAGCGGCTATTCAGGCCTCTTCTGTCGCGCTCCTGGGGCTGAAGAAGGGTGCGAGGGGAGAACAAAAGGGGGGGAGGGGTTGCTCGCGCGCGCGTGTGTCCTGCAGAGTTTGGACTATCATGTTGCTTTTGTCTGGACCTCATGCGAACAGCTGTATGGTAATCAACGGCACATGGTCGACCGTGTGGGGCTCCAAACCCGGCTATTGTCTCCCCAAAGCTTCCACCACACACACACACACACACACACACACGCACACACACACACACACACACACACACACACACACACACACACACACACACACACACACACACGCGCGCGCGCGCGCGCTATCTAACCCCGTATTGATTTAGGAAGGCTGTCGGTTTCAGCACCTGTCGCTGGCAGAGGGTAAACACACCTAAACTGAGCAGATCTTTAACACTGGTCATATAAACCTGCATGACTGATTTAATAGAACAATAAGCAGCCTCAGAAATAATTTTACACGAGGGGTTTTAAGACCCTTAACAATAAATATTGATTTGTGTTTGGCTATTATCTTAATGGAGGACAGTTGCTGTATCCCAACAGTGGTGGCCATTGGAAGGGTCGCATATAAAAAGCGACTTTGCTCAGACTGTCTGGGGTGGAGGTGAAACGAGTCATTAGGACTCCAAACATTAGAACTAACAGACATAAAGTCAAATATTTCCACATGGCAACCGCATGAGTGTTTATCAATCCCACACTGTAAAACGTGTGCGTTGGGTTGTGTGGTGATAGTGGGGGGGCGGTTGCTTTTGATATTATAATGAGAAAAGAGGACGCGTGCCTGAAGTGGCCCCCTGTATATCCTGGCACGCTTCCCAGCAGGACAGCAAGGACAAACGAGGGAGGAAACATCACACTTGTATGTAAAGTACGTTAAGCTAAGGGAAAGGGCTGGCGCAGATTCTTGTGGTTATTCGTCAGCTCACTCACACAGTATCATGTCAAACCATTAGTCCAGAACAGTGGGTCTAAAAGTGAGAGCAATCATCTCCCAAGGAATTTCAGCTGGGTCCCTTACAAAATGAGGACAATTTTGATTTGACTACCATTTCTGCAGGTCAAAAGCAGATAATGCAGGACTGACTGTAATCTATGGTTTCATTCGATCTTCTCACAGAGTACCAACATGTTCCCTACACATTTACTTCATTTATATTTAATGGAGGAGTACACGTGTATCTGTGTGTTTTTAAAGTCAACTTTTTGAATGTGCTCTACTGACTGGGTCATACCGACATGCTTTGTGCTTGATATTGTTTGAGGATGAACTGTTATCATATTTCACAAATACAAGACAAAAGATGCTTACAAAGAAGCTCTCCCTCCTTCCAATATCTACAATGATATTTTTATGAAACATACGCAAAAGTTACAGCCTGTGTATGATCTGAATAAAGAGCTGGTTAAGACGTGGTTATTACAGCCACAGGCACCAGCTCTGTGGTTGCTCTTGGTCTTGAGCATCGTGATATTTACACCACACCCCGAATAAAAAATAGAAATATAATTTATTTTCAACAAATCTTAATAAGGGGAGAATGAAATTAAATCTGGGAAGTGAAAAGAATAAGAGCCTCTCCTGCTTTCCCCCAAAGGATGATAACACTCCCTTTAGCAAAAAAGGCAAAAGAAACAAACCCCCCACCCACAATGATTTCCTTACAGTGCCTAGCTGATCATGTGTGTGTGTGTGTGTGTGTGTGTGTGTGTGTGTGTGTGTGTGTGTGTGTGTGTGTGTGTGTGTGTGTGTGTGTTAGTGTGTTACATCATATCAAATCTCTTACATCCTACAATCCTGATGTTACACACATCATACTGTTTTTCTTTGGGAGGGACAGAAACAGTCATGTTAAAGTTTGCACCGCGTCCATACAGTATACCTGCTGCAGCTCTCGGTGGAGGAGGATGTGTGTGTCTTTGTGTCAGGAGCAGATGGACAGTGCACCCTCTCTGTTGTTATCATCTGTATTACTTGCAGGAGTGTGACATGAGTGTGCCACGGGGCATGGGAACCAAAGAGGAGTCATGTCATCCCCCCGACCTCCCACTAGTTTGAGTGGCCGGCATCTGCCTCATCTCCAGCCCACAACAGCTTGGAGATCCTGCTCCCCAAGGACTCTTGGAAAAGAGAGGGGGAGCTGCTGCAAATCTGACCCCTTTAGGCTCTCGGGGGAGAAGTCGGCCTGTTGTGGCCACTTCTGCAGCCTGCTGTCTGACTGTGGGACAATAGGAGGTGTGGAATGGGAGTCTGGTGGGCCGTGATATTTGTGATTAGTGTGTGTGTGTGTGTGTGTGTGTGTGTGTGTGTGTGTGTGTGTGTGTGTGTGTGTGTGTGTGTGTGTGTGTGTGTGTGTGTGTGTGTGTGTGTGTGTGTGTGTGTGTCAGCATATATACAGCCTTTAATGTATGCATATCACTTGGTTGATTGGTTGATGTCATTAAGATGCTGAATGCTGGAGTACTACAGGGTACCTAAACACGCACACAGCCCTGTCACATCCCCATTGTGCAAATTTATGGCTGAGTCAGAGGGGCATGAAGTGTTTGTAGGTGCATTATTAGGCAAATCACTGGCTAGACAGAAATACTGCACTGTTTCTGTAACTTTTCCTTTGTGAAATCAGTGTTTTGAAACATTTTAGGCCATTCTTGTTCCCATCTGTGCCTTCAGCCCTCCTCCAGACCCTTGCAGGACAGCTGGCTGACAGTAATACAGACACAATACTGTACTTTACCTCAGCTTTGCTCCGGACAAATCTTGCCCTTTCCTTATTGCTACAACACATAGAGAACCTTTTCTTGCTCTGTTAGTCCCTTAAAGCGCCCATATTATGCTCATTTTCAGGTTCATAATTGTATTTAGAGGTTGTACCAGAATAGGTTTACATGGTTTAATTTTCAAAAAACACCATATTGTTGTTGTACTGTACATTGCTGCAGCTCCTCTTTTCAGCTCTGTTCAGGTCTCTGTTTTAGCTACATAGTGAGACATCTCACCTCTATACTATCTTTGTAGGGATTCGCATATGCTAGGTAAGGATCACATCAGCTAGCTAGCTTTGTTCTCTAATTTCAAGGCAGGATTAGCCGGGAGACTTCTTCTAAACAGGGCTTCCAACTTTGCGTGGAATACCTGCAGAACAGGGACATGTAAGTAGTTCTTTTGATGATTATGGTGAACTAGTGTGTGTTATAGCAGTTTTGCCATTGAGAACGACCTAGCATGCTAGCACTAGCATGCTACGGTTAGCCACCTCGTCTCGGCTACTGACATAAAAAGCTGTGCAGATTTTGAACAGGTCACCCAGAGACTGAAGGCAGGAATCATTCAGAAACCCGTATCTCACTCAAAACAGCATGGATGTTTGTTTTTTCCAAGTTTGTATGCATGTGGAAGCACCAGAGACACAAAATAACACCCCAAATCCCAGGAAAAGTGGAAATGGTTTTAATTAGAATGAATTTCATTGAAATGTTGAACAACACCAATAATTTATCAAACATAAGTGGAATATTTTAAGTTTTTTTTTGAAAAACTGTCGCTACACTGAATTGCTGGTTCAAATGTGTAAGAAGGTGAAGTTTTAGGAAAATGTATAAGAATGGAAATGGTTCTAATTAGTAAGATGACTCAAAAAAGCTGAATAATACCAATATTGTATGTTTTGTAAGTTTATGTAAAAGCTGATGCTAAACTGAATGGCTGGCTTGAATTTGGATAAAGAAGTAAGTGAAAGAGTCATGAATGAGTTGGTAAAATGGAAGATGGGTGGATCATATTAGGAAATCTCAATGTTGTGCTGTGTTCAATAAGTAAGTTGTATAAAACTCCTAATGAATAAAAGATGTGGAACATTTTAAGGTCTGAATGGAGTATGAATCTATAAATAAGACTTGATTAAGCGTGGAAAACAGCTGAAGCAGTATTAATAGCTAAATAAGTGGAACAGGGATTAAGAATGCAAACCATAGAGTAAGAAATGATAGGGGTTCAAATGTTTTGCCTATTCAATTCAATTCAATTCAATTTTATTTATAGTATCAAATCATAACAGGAGTTATCTCAAGACACTTTACAGATCGAGTAGGTCTAGACCACACTCTATAATTTACAAAAAAAACAACAAATCCCCCAAGAGCAAGCACTAGTGCAACAGTGGCGAGGAAAAACTCCCTTTTAGGAAGAAACCTGGGACAGACCCAGGCTCTTGGTAGGAGGTGTCTGACGTGCCGTTGGGGTGCATCACAGTAGATAATAAACAGTGGCTAGAAATAATGGTTGTAGTAGCGCAGGGAGCAGCACGGCATAGCAGGGAATTTCAGCAGAACCACGGCGACAGCTGGAACCATGATTTTGATGCCATCCTAATCCCAGGATTTCATCCTGGGTGAAAAAGAAACAGAAAGACTCCGGGGAGCAAGCTCCCAGGGCTAGGTTAGTAACAAGCATTTCTGGGACAGAAGCAGGTGGGCCGGGCTACGCAGATGCTGCAACTCCTCACTCCCTAACTATAAGCTTTATCAAAGAGGAGAGTCTTAAGTTTACTCTTAAATGTGGTGACAGTATCTGCCTCCCGGACCCAGACTGGGAGCTGGTTCCACAGGAGAGGAGCCTGATAGCTAAAGGCTCTGGCTCCCATTCTACTTTTAGAGACTCTAGGAACCACAAGTAACTCGGCATTCTGTGAGCGCAGTGCTCTAGTTGGACAGTAAGGTACTATGAGCTCTTAAAAGATATGATGGTGCTTTACCATTTAGAGCTTTGTAGGAGGATTTTAAATTCAATCCTGAATTTTACAGGGAGCCAATGCAGAGAAGCTAATACGGGAGTGATATGATCTCTTTTCTTAGGTCTTGTCAGAACACGAGCTGCAGCATTCTGGATCAGCTGGAGAGTCTTAAGTGACTTGTTTGAGCTTCCTGATAGTAAGGAATTACAATAGTCCAGCCTGGAAGAAACAAATGCATGGACTAGTTTTTCAGCATCGTTCTGAGACAGGATGTTCCTTATTTTGGCAATGTTACGAAGATCTGCACCACTATTTCTTTACAGCAGACAGACATATTGACAGAGAAAACCATATAAACTTATAGTTATGCAACGCATTCTCATGAGCAGGTCCGTATGATTATGTACGAAAATGTATGCACACCAAAACGTAAGATATTTTATGAAACTAGGAGACCACTGGCTGGTCCTGCTGTCATGTGACGCCGGCTAGCTACGAGCTCAATTGTTAGTTTTTTAATCTGCTGCACAGCTTTGTGACGCCGGCTATGATAAAAATCTCATAGTATGTTGAAAAAAGCAATGATATAGTATGTGGAAAAAAAGTCATAGTCGAAAAGTGATAAAAACATCATAGTATAGTGTGTCGAAAAAAGTGATAAAAAAGTTATCATATAGTATGTCGAAATAAGTCATAATGTACTATGTCAAAAAAGTGATAAAAAGTCATAGTATAGTATGTTGAAATAAGTTATAGTATAGTATGTCGAAAAAATTGAAAAAAGTCAATATAGTATGTCAAAAAAGTGATAAAAAGTCATAGTATAGTATGTCGAATTAAGCCATAGTTTAGTATGTCGAAAAAAAGTCATTGTATAGTACCGTATGTATGTCGAAAAAAAATTGATACAAAGTCATAATATAGTATGTCGAAAACAGTGATAAAAAGTCATATTATGGTATGTCAAAATAAGTCATAGTATAGTATGTCGAAAAAAAGTCATAGTATAGTATGTCGAAATAAGTCATAGTATAGTATGTTGAAAAAAGTGATAAAAAAGTCACAGTATAGAATGTCGAAATAAGTCATAGTATATTATGTCGAAAAAATGGATAAAAAGTCATAATATAGTATGTTGAAATAAGTCATTAAACAGTCATTGTATAGCATGTCGCAAAAGTCATAGTATAGTATGTCGAAAAAAAGTCATAGTATAGTATGTCAAAATAAGTCATAGTATAGTATGTCGAAAAAAGTGATATAAAAGTCATAGTATAGTACGTCAACAAAAGCCATTAAATAGTCATAGTATAGTATGTCGCAAAAGTCATAGTATAATATGTCGAAAAAAGTGATAAAAAAGTCAGTATATTATGTCAAAAAGTCATAGTATAGTATGTTGAAAAAAGTGATAAAAAAGTCATAGTATAGTATGTCGAAATAAGTCATAGAATTGTATTTTGAAAAAAGTTATAGTATTGTATGTCGGAAAAAGTCATAGTATAGTACCGTATGTCGGAAAAAAAGTCATAGTATAGTATGTCGAAAAAAGTCATGGTATAGTGTGTCAAAAAAATTGATAAAAAGTCATAGTATAGTATGTTGAAATAAGTCATAGTGTAGTATGTTGAAAAAAGTGATAAAAAGTCATAGTATAGTATGTCGAAATAAGTCATAGTATAGTATGTCGCAAAAGTAATAGTATAGTATGTCGAAATAAGTCATAGTATTGTATGTCGAAAAAAGTCATAGTATAGTATGTCGAAAAAAAGTCATAGTATACAATGTCGAAATAAGTCATAGTATAGTATGTTGAAAAAAATGATAAAAAGTCACAATATAGTATGTCGAAAAAAGTGATAAAAAGTCATAGTATAGTATGTCGAAATAAGTCATAGTATAGTATGTTGAAAAACATCATAGTATAGTATGTCGAAAAAAGTGATAAAAAGTCATAGTATATTAGGTCAAAAAGTCATAGTATAGTATGTTGAAAAAGTTATTAAGAAGTCATTGTATGGTACGTCGTACGTCATAGTATAGTATGTCGAAAAAAGTCACAGTAAAGTATGTTGAAAAAGGTCATAATATAGTATGTCGAAAAAAGTCATACTATGTTGAAAAAATTGATAAAAAGTCATAATATAGTATGTCAAAAAAGTCATTGTATAGTATGTCGAAATAAGTCATAATATAGTATGTTGAAAAACATCATACCGTAGTATAGTATGTCGAAAAAAGTGATAAAAAAGTAATAGTATATTATGTCAAAAAGTCATAGTATAGAATGTCGAAAAAGGATAAAGTCATAGTATAGCATGTCGAAAAGAATGATATAAAAGTCACAGTATAGTAGGTCAAAAAAAGGTCACAGTAAAGTATGTTGAAAAAAGTCATAGTATAGTATGTCGAAAAAAGTCATGGTATAGTATGTCGAAAAAATTTATAAAAAGTCTTAGTATCGTATGTCTAAAAAAGTGATAAAAAAGTCATAGTATATTATGTCAAAAAGTCATAGTATAGTATGTTGAAAAAAGATATTAAGAAGTCATTGTATGGTACGTCGAAAAAGGTCATAGTATAGTATGTCAAAAAATTGATAAAAGGTCATAGTATAGTATGTCGAAAAAAGTGATAAAAAAGTCATAGTATAGTATGTCGAAAAAAGTGATATAAAAGTCATAGTATAGTACGTCAACAAAAGCCGTTAAATAGTCATAGTATAGTATGTCGCAAAAGTCACAGTATAGCATGTCGAAAAGAATGATATAAAAGTCATAGTATAGTACGTCAAAAAAAGTCACAGTAAAGTATGTTGAAAAAAGTCATATATAGTATGTGGCAAAAGTCATAGTATAGTATATCTTGAAAATCATTGTATAGTATTTTGAAAAAGTCATAGTGTAGTATGCTAAGACCCAGTTACAGGTTTCTGTTTAATTGGTGGCACAATTAAAATAAACAGAAGGAAGTACATTCCTCTGAAGAATGCTGGTATCAGTCACTCTACCTCTCGCATGCCAGCAAGCTCTCTACCATTTGAGCTAATTCCCCTGTAAGAACAGTGCTCCGTCTAGATCGTATCTTCCTCATCTACTCCATGCTGTATTTTTCTAGACTTACTAGGCCTATGTAAACACTCAGGGTGTGACCAGGAGTAACAATGTGAAGGCAGACGAGGTGGCCGAGTAAATAGTCATTGTATAGTATGTCGCAAAAGTCGTAGTATGATATGTCAAAAAAATTGATAAAAAGTCATAATATAGTATGTTGAAAAAAGTGATAAAAAATTCATAGTATATTATATTATAAAAGTGATAGTATAATATGTCAAAAAAAGTCATTGTATAATATGTCGAAAAAGGGATAAAATCAGAATCAGAAAAGGTTTTATTGCCAAGTACGTTTTTTATGCATACAAGGAATTTGTCTTGGTGTTGTTGTTGGTGCATGTCATACATTCTTTAAATATAAGAAGGATTAGAAGAATATAAACAATATAAGTATAAATATATACACACAGTATGTATTAACTGAAAAATAAGTATAAAGTGGTTAAGGCAGTGGACTGCTAATCCATTCTGCTTTGCACGCGTGGGTTTGAATCCCATCCTCGTCGAAGTGCAGTGCGTTGTTCTTCTACAGTTTGATATCAACAATCTAACTGGCTGCATTCAAACAACTCTCAATGCACAATGTTATCAGTTTCTACCAGATAAATCTTATTATTGTTTTAGTGATAGTATGTTGAAAAAAATCATCTATATCGAGAGAAGTCACAGTATGTCGAAAAAAGTCATAAAAAAAGTCATAGTATAGTATGTCGAAAAATTGATAAAAAGTCATAATATAGTATGTCGAAAAGAGTGATATAAAAGTCATAGTATAGTACGTCAAAAAAGTAACAGTGAAGTATGTTGAAAAAAGTCATAGTATAGTATGTCAAAAAATTGATAAAAAGTCATAGTATAGTATGTCGAAATAAGTCATAGTGTAGTATGTCGAAAAAATTTATAAAAAGTCATAATATACAACCCCAAATCAGAAAAAGTTGGGACAGTATGAAAAACACAAATAAAAAAAGAAAGTAGTGATTTCTAAATGTACTTTGACTTGTATTTCATTGCAGACAATGTGAACACAAAATATTTCATGTTTTGTCTGGTCAACTTAATTTCATTTGTAAATATACATCCTTTCCTGTCATTCAGACCTGCAGCACATTCCAAAAAAGGTTGGGACAGGAGCAATTTAGGGCTAGTAATCAGGTAAATTGGTTAAATAATGATGTGATTTGAAACAGGTGATGTCAACAGGTGATTGTAATTATGATTTGGTACAAAAGCAGCATCCAAAAAAGGTCTAGTCCTTTAGGAGCAAAGATGGGCCGAGGATCGCCAGTTTGCCAACAAATACGTGAGAAAATTATTTAAATGTTTAAAAACAATGTTCCTCAAAGAAAGATAGGAAGAAATTTACTTATTTTACCTTCACCAGTGCATAACATAATTAAAAGATTCAAGGAATGAGGAGGAATTTCAGTGCGTAAAGGACAAGGGCGCAAGCCTAAGCTGAACAACCGTGATCTCCGATCCCTCAGGCGGCACTGCATCAAGAATCGTCATTCATCTATAAGCGATATCACCACATGGGCTCAGGACTACTTTGGCAAACCTTTGTCAAGTACCACAATACGTAGTTACAGTCACAAATGCCAGTTAAAACTGTACTGTGCCAAAAGGAAGCCCGATGTTAACAGTGTCCAGAAGCGCCGTCGACTTCTCTGGGCTCGGAGGCATCTGGGATGGACCATCACACAGTGGAAACGTGTACTGTGGTCAGATGAGTCAGTATTTCAGGTATTTTTTGGGAGAAATGGACGCTGTGTGCTCCGGACCAAAGAAGAAAAGGATCATCCAGACTGTTACCAGCAACAAGTCCAAAAGCCAGGGTCTGTCATGGTATGGGGTTGTGTTAGTGCCCTTGGCAAAGGTAACTTGCACTTCTGTGATGGGACCAGTAATGCTGAAAAGTACATAGAGATTTTGGAGCACAATATGCTGCCTTCAAGAAGACATCTTTTCCAGGGACATCCATGCATATTTCAACAAGATAATGCAAAACCACATTCTGCACACATTACAAAGTCCTGGCTGCGGAGGAAGAGGATACGGGTACTTGACAGGCCTGCCTGCAGTCCCGACCTGTCTCCAATAGAGAATGTGTGGCGCATTTTGAAGCGCAAAATGCGACAACGAAGACCCCGTACTGTTGCCCACCTTAAGACTTGTTTGCAGCAAGAATGGGACAAAATTACACCTGAAACACTTCATCACTTGGTGTCTTCAGTCCCTAAACGTCTTTTAAGTGTTGTGAAAAGGAATGGCAACATTACAAAGTGGTAAATGCTTTACTGTTCCAACTTTTTTTGAAATGTGTTGCAAGAACCAAAATAGGAATTTTGTTTTTTTGAAAAGAAAACAAACAATAAAAATCATGAGGAACACATTAAATTATGTGCTGTTGTATTGTCTGCAATGAAATACAAGTCAAAGTACATTTAGAAATCACTACTTTATTTGTTTTCCATACTGTCCCAACTTTTTCTGATTTAGGGTTGTAGTATGTCGAAAAAAGTGATAAAAAAGTCATAGTATAGTATGTCGAAATAAGTCATAGTGTAGTATGTCGAAAAAATTGATAAAAAGTCATGATATAGTATGTCGAAAAAAGTGATAAAAAGTCATAGTATAGTATGTCGAAATAAGTCATAGTATGTCGACAAAAATGTTAAAAAAGTCATAGTATAGCATGTCGAAAAGAGTGATATAAAAGTCATAGTATAGTACGTCAAAAAAAGTCACAGTGAAGTATGTTGAAAAAAGTCACAGTGAAGTATGTTGAAAAAAGTCATAGTATAGTATTTTGAAAAAAGTTATAGTATTGTATGTTGAAAGAAGTCTTAGTATAGTACTGTATGTCGGAAAAAGTCATAGTATAGTATGTCGAAATAAGTCATAGTATAGTATGTTGAAAAAAGTGATAAAAAAGTCATAGTATAGTACGTCAAAAAAAGCCATTAAATAGTCATTGTATAGTATGCAGCCCATGGGCCCACCACCTGTGGGAGGAACCGCTGGGGTCGGGTGCGCTGCCACACGGGTGGCGGTGAAGGTCAGGGGCCTCGACGGACCAGACCCGGGCAGCAGAGGCTTGCTCTGGGGACATGGAATGTCACCTCGCTGTGGGGGAAGGAGCCGGAACTTGTGCGTGAGGTGGAGCGCTACCAGTTGGATCTGGTGGGGCTTACCTCTACGCATAGTCTCGGTTCTGGAACCGTACTCCTGGAGAGGGGTTGGACTCTTTTCTTCTCCGGAGTTGCCCAGGGTGTGAGGCGCCAGGCGGGTGTGGGGATACTCACAAGTCCCCGGCTGAGCGCCGCAACGTTGGAGTTTACCCCGGTGGACCAGAGGGTCGCCTCCCTACGCCTGCGGGTTGTTGGGGGGAAAACTCTGACTGTTGTTTGTGCATATGCACCAAACAAGAGTTCAGAGTATTCGGCCTTTTTGGAGACCTTGAATGGAGTCCTGTATGGGGCTCCGGAGGGGGACTCCATAGTTCTGCTGGGGGACTTCAACACACATGTGGGCAATGACGGAGATACATGGAGAGGCGTGATTGGGAGGAACGGCCTCCCTGATCTAAACCAGAGTGGTTGTCTGTTATTGGACTTCTGTGCTAGTCATGGATTGTCTATAACAAACACCATGTTCGAACATAGGGATGCTCATAAGTGTACTTGGTACCAGAGCACCCTAGGCCGAAGGTCAATGATCGATTTTATAATCGTTTCATCTGATCTGAGGCCGTATGTTTTGGACACTCGGGTGAAGAGAGGGGCGGAGCTGTCAACTGATCACCATCTGGTGGTGAGTTGGGTCAGGGGGTGGGGGAAGACTCTGGACAGACCTGGTAAACCCAAACGGGTGGTGCGGGTAAATTGGGAACGTCTGGAGGAAGCTCCTGTCCGACAGACCTTCAACTCACACCTCCGGCGGAGCTTTTCGTGCATCCCTGTGGAGGCTGGGGGCATTGAACCTGAGTGGACAATGTTCAAAGTTTCCATTGCTGAAGCTGCGGCAGGGAGCTGTGGTCTTAGGGTCTTAGGTGCCTCAAGGGGCGGTAACCCTCGAACACCGTGGTGGACACCGGTGGTCAGGGAAGCCGTCCGACTGAAGAAGGAGTCTTTCCGGGATATGTTATCCCAGAGGACTCCGGAGGCAGTTGCAAGGTACCGAAGGGCCCGAAGGACTGCAGCCTCTGCCGTGAAAGAGGCAAAGCAGCGGGTGTGGGAGAAGTTCGGAGAAGACATGGAGAAGGACTTTCGGTCGGCACCAAGGCGCTTCTGGAAAACCGTCCGCCACCTCAGAAGGGGGAAGCGGGGAACCATCCAAGCTGTGTACAGTAAGGATGGGACGTTGTTGACCTCAACTGAGGAGGTAATAGGGCGGTGGAAGGAGCACTTTGAGGAACTCCTAAATCCAGCTGATGCGCCCTCTTTGTTAGAGGCAGAGCTGGAGGATGACGGGGGATTGTCGTCAATTTCCCTGGTGGAGGTCACTGAGGTAGTCAAACAACTCCACAGTGGCAAAGCCCCAGGGATTGATGAGATCCGTCCAGAAATGCTGAAAGCTCTGGGTGTGGAGGGGCTGTCTTGGTTGACACGCCTACTCAACATTGCGTGGAAGTCTGGGACAGTGCCTAAGGAGTGGCAGACCGGGGTGGTGGTTCCCCTCTTCAAAAAGGGGGACCAGAGGGTGTGTACCAATTACAGGGGTATCACACTTCTCAGCCTCCCTGGTAAAGTCTACTCCAAGGTGCTGGAAAGGAGGGTTCGGCCGATAGTCGAACCTCAGGTTGAAGAGGAACAATGCGGATTCCGTCCTGGGCGTGGAACAACGGATCAGCTCTTTACTCTAGCAAGGATCCTGGAGGGAGCCTGGGAGTATGCCCATCCAGTCTACATGTGTTTTGTGGATCTGGAGAAGGCATATGACCGGGTCCCCCGGGAGACTTTGTGGGAGGTGCTGCGGGAGTATGGGGTGAGGGGGTCCCTTCTCAGGGCCATCCAATCTCTGTATGACCAAAGCGAGAGCTGTGTCCGGGTTCTCGGCAGTAAGTCAGACACGTTCCAGGTGAGGGTTGGCCTCCGCCAGGGCTGCGCTTTGTCACCAATCCTGTTCGTAGTATTTATGGATAGGATATCAAGGCGTAGTCGTGGTATGGAGGGGTTGCAGTTCGGTGGGCTGGGGATCTCATCGCTGCTCTTTGCAGATGATGTGGTCCTGATGGCATCATCGGCCTGTGACCTTCAGCACTCACTGGATCGGTTTGCAGCCGAGTGTGAAGCGGCTGGGATGAGGATCAGCACCTCTAAATCTGAGGCCATGGTTCTCAGCAGGAAACCGATGGAGTGCCTTCTCCAGGTAGGGAATGAGTCCTTACCCCAAGTGAAGGAGTTTAAGTACCTTGGGGTCTTGTTCGCGAGTGAGGGGACAATGGAGCTGGAGATTGGTCGGAGAATCGGCGCAGCGTGGG
The DNA here is from genome assembly GCA_023631565.1 of Gymnocephalus cernua. Lineage (NCBI taxonomy): Eukaryota > Metazoa > Chordata > Actinopteri > Perciformes > Percidae > Gymnocephalus > Gymnocephalus cernua. The sequence goes on from CM042439.1 coordinate 23,783,424, forward strand.
CGGTATTACATTCTGTTTATCGCACCGTTGTGACGAAAAGAGAGCTGAGCCAGAAGGCAAAGCTCTCGATCTACCGGTCAGTTTTCGTTCCTACCCTCACCTATGGTCATGAAGGTTGGGTCATGACCGAAAGAACGAGATCCAGGGTACAAGCGGCCGAAATGGGTTTCCTCAGGAGGGTGGCTGGCGTCTCCCTTAGAGATAGGGTGAGAAGCTCAGTCATCCGTGAGGAGCTCGGAGTAGAGTCGCTGCTCCTTCACGTCGAAAGGAGCCAGTTGAGGTGGTTCGGGCATCTGGTAAGGATGCCCCCTGGGCGCCTCCCTAGGGAGGTGTTCCAGGCACGTCCAGCTGGGAGGAGGCCTCGGGGAAGACCCAGGACTAGGTGGAGGGATTACATCTCCAACCTGGCATGGGAACGCCTCGGGATCCCCCAGTCAGAGCTGGTTAATGTGGCTCGGGAAAGGGAGGTTTGGGGTTCCCTGCTGGAGCTGCTCCCCCCGCGACCCGACCACGGATAAGCGGACGACGATGGATGGATGGATGGATGGATGTATAGTATGTCGCAAAAGTCATAGTATGATATGTCGAAAAAATTGATAAAAAGTCATAATATAGTATGTTGAAAAAAGTGATAAAAATTCCTAGTACATTATGTTATAAAAGTGATAGTATAGTATGTCAAAAAAAGTCATCATATAATATGTCGAAAAAGGGATAAAATCAGAATCAGAAAAGGTTTTATTGCCAAGTACGTTTTTTATGCATACAAGGAATTTGTCTTGGTGTTGTTGTTGGTGCATGTCATACATTCTTTAAATATAAGAAGGATTAGAAGAATATAAACAATATAAGTATAAATATATACACACAGTATGTATTAACTGAAAAATAAGTATAAATATATACACACAATATGTATTAACTGAAAAATACGAATAAAATATGATAAGATAATATAATATGATGAAGAGCCAGAGGTGGAGTGTGGGGAGAGTCAGGGTAGGTTCTGGGCCTTGGTGATAAGGCTTGTGGTGGAGGGGAAAAAACTGTTCTGGTGACGTGAGGTTTTGGTCCTGATGGACCTCAGACTCCTGCCAGAGGAGAGTGGCTCAAAGAGTTTGTGGCTGGGGTGGGAGGGGTCAGCTACAATCTTACCAGCACGCTTCAGAGTCCTGGTGGCGTACAGGTCCTGGAGCGGTGGCAGATTGCAGCCAAACGCCTTCTCTGCAGACCGAATGACACGCTGCAGTCTGCCCTTGTCCTTGGCAGTGGCAGCAGCGTACCAGAGATGGAGGATGTGAGGATGGACTCGATGATGGCTGTGTAGAAGTGCACCATCATCGTCTTTGGCAGGTTGAATTTCTTCGGCTGCTGCAGGAAGTACATCCTCTGTTGTGCATTCTTGATGGGGGAGCTGATGGTCAGCTCCCACTTGAGATCTTGGGATATGAAAGTTCCCAGAAAGCAGAAAGACTCCACAGTGTCAATTGTGGAGCCCCAGAGGGTGATGGGGGCAGGTGGGCCTGAGTTCTTCCTGAAGTCCACAACCATCTCTACTGTCTTTAGGGCGTCTTAGTATAGTATGTCAAAAAAGTAATTGTATAGTATGTTGAAATAAGTCATAAATTAGTATGTCAAAATACATCATTGTATGTCGAAAAAAGTTATCAAAAAGTCATTGTATGGTATGTCGAAATAAGTCATAATATAGCATGTCGATAAAAGTGATGAAAAGTCATAGTATAGTATGTAGAATATTACCGCTAACAACTGAGAAAAAAGTCATAGTATAGAATGTTGATGCTAAATCAGCATTCACACAAATAACAAATGTTGACCAAAGTGCTTTTTAATTGAGAATACATTTACATAAAACAAAATGAACCACAGTTATTATATCTGTAATCAAGGCTCTTCGATTTAGGCTAAGTGTTTCATCAGATCAATCAGGACAAAATAAAATGAAAAAATAAAGTTTGGTTGTTAAGTAAGAAAATATGTCTTTTGGCAACATTAAACATGTCTTTCAAATGAACACCTTGTTTTCATGATCATAATTTCAATGTCATTATCTAGATCCACCACATCCATACCATTCATCAATAATTACCAATCAACTCATATTCCATCATTATCACTTTCACACAAGTAAAGCATCAATCAGTTACCACTGTTCACTTCTAATCAGTGCCATTTCCTCTCACATTTCCTGCAGGGTAGTGGCTCTCCTACATTGTCCATATTGGAGACGTGCAGGCCAAATAGTTGATAATGAGGTTGGGCTCAGGTGGGTCTCAAACACGTTTTTGCCCATTGTTCTTGAACAGCTTGTAAGCTGCACACTGCTGCGACCATATGGATCATCCCCTGTGGTAAACTGCGTCTGTGCTGCTGTAAACTGTCTTATTGTCTCCTTTTTTGGCTTGATGATCCTGCCTGGATCTCCTGGGACAGTACAGCTGTAATTTACTTACTTACTTACTTAGATAGATAGATAGATAGATAGATAGATAGATAGATAGATAGATAGATAGATAGATAGATAGATAGATAGATAGATAGATAGATAGATAGATAGATAGATAGATAGATAGATAGATAGATAGATAGATAGATAGATAGAAAGTTAACTAATACTTAACTTAAATATCACATACAACAGTATCCAGAAACAGATTCTTTGTGATTAATTTAAAGAAATGCCAATAAACCACAGCACATTTATATAGCACACATAGCAGTGCAGGGCGTCGAGCAGGACCTAAGTATAAACTTTATCAAAGAGGAGAGTTTTAAGTTTTCTTGTAAATGTGGAGACGGTGTCTGTCTCCTGAACCGCAACTGGGAGCTGGTTCCAGAGGAGAGGAGCCTGATAGCTGAAGGCTCCGGCTCCCATTCTACTTTTGGAGACCATATTAACCACAAGTAACTCTGCATTCTGGGAGTGCAGTGTTCTAGTGGGGCATTTGGGTACTATAAGGTATGCGCGCTTTAACATAATACAAGGCTGTCAACACAAAAATACAATGAATAATGTCCCAGCATTTTCAAGTATGCATTGTAGTTAAGACTGCTCTGTGTCTATACATAAACAGTTGAGTAAGATCATATGTGTTATGGTGAAATTGCACTCCGAAGTCGTGAGTCTGATACGTGTGTGTGTGTGTGCGTGACTCCTTCTTCCTTGTCTAATACACAACCTGTGTGATGACGGCAGCATGTAATTCTCAAATGATCTTTAATATGTTGTTTGTATACAGTGGATATACAATTCCGTGTTTAAAATGTCTTCCCTCCTTTGCTCAAACCCTTTTTTATCATCTTTTCTCCATCAGTACTGATATGCAGAAGTCTGTCATCTCCATCGCTTGAACTAGAAACAAGATAATTATATGTAATCAATCTGAGCACAAAGATCCAGACAAAGTGGTACTATTGTTACACAAGAAGCACACAAATCTTACAACCAATAGACAATTTCTCTGCAGCGGCTGTGTGTGCATTTATAGTGGGCTTCTAATATACAATCTGATTATTGCCTTATGGACATATGGAACAAACAAATCTGTCTCTGTGAGTCATTTATCACGTCACAAAATCCTCCCCAAAACAACCGATTTGCCGAGGTGAATTAAACACAACTGTTTGGCTTAGCAGCAGATGTATTTGTTTGGGGCACAAAAGGAGGAGGCATGATAATTATTTAATCCCGTCCAAGCTGAGCGACAGATCTGCCTTCCTTCAATCCTACCTTTCCTCTCCAGCAGCCCAGACGCTGTCCTGCAGCAGCTTCGGTGGCAGATGGTACATGAAAGAGGGAGCTGGGAAGAACGAGGGAATGAGAACAGGTGGGGGTAAAAAATGAAGAAAAGGAAAGGGCACGGGGGTCAACTGGGGCAATAGAAAGGGGGAGGAAACGTACATATAGACTTGCAGAGGGACCGATCGATGGATAGATTTTTCTTTCCTTTACATTGTGCCTCTCAAAATCCATGTTTCCTAATGCCAGATGTCGACCAAGTCTGTTCAAACGTGGAAAAATGTCTACAGAATCATGCTTGGAGAAAGATGGCATAACATAATGGCTGTGTTGGTATGTTTTTCAAAAATATTTTTGTTCAAATTGCTCTGTTATTTGCAATTAGTCTGAATGTACTGTATATTATCTGAGTTATTTTTTTATATATGTTTTATCCTTAACCATTTTTGTGCTGATGTAGCAAGGGATTCAACCACATGAATGCAACGCCTCATGTGGAATAGTACAGAGAAATGCAGCCTTTACTGGAATCTAATAATTGAATTTAATCAGGCACTGCTTTAGTGTTGTATTCACTTTCTAAGTAAAATAGACTAAGTCGTATTTTAATCTGAAGAAAGGAGATGGGGGGTTAGAATTGAGTAGAATACAGTTTATAGGTACTCCAAGTGAATAATGCCTTTTCAGAAAGGCTTAAGTCTCAGGTTTAAGGGCTCCATAAAGAACTGGAGGTAAAAGACCAGCCCACGATGTGAATACAGCTGCCTATTCAGGAGCCCAGCCCCCCCCCCTCCCCCCAGCCAGACACTAATGTAGCCTCCTGCCTTCCAGCAATGGAGGAAGCCCGAGCAGACTGTTGAACTCCTGCTGCATCCCGCCCTTCTCCCCTCCCTGCTGCGGCACGCCAGGCCGGCCCTGGCAGCTGTTTTGGCCAACTGAGGCAGAAGGGGCTGCAGGGGAACAATGTGACTTAACTCTCCCTCTGTGTGTGTGTGTGTGTGTGTGTGTGTGTGTGTGTGTGTGTGTGTGTGTGTGTGTGTGTGTGTGTGTGTGTGTGTGTGTGTGTGTGTGTGTGTGTGTGTGTGTGTGTACGTGTGTGTGTGTGTGTGTGTGTGTGTGACTATTTAAGAATAGAACCCCATGGATCAGCTAACCCCCCACATCCTAACATCCTTGTGGTAAACATGTACGGTAAAAGCTCTGCTTAGTACTAAGTGTGGTCAAAAGCAACAGGAGATTTCTGCAAAATCTTCTACTAATCTGAAAGTCCACATCAATCTGTGTCAGTGTCTTCACTCGCATTTTAGGATGCACACATTTGTAGATGTCATAACCATTTGTTCTTACATTCGCTGCAGCTGAGCATCAGTTTCAAATTAAAAATACATACGGTTTCTCATGCCTGTAGTGCTATTTATCAATCGAGATAGTTTTGGTGTGAGTTGCCCGGTATTGGAGATGTCTGCCTTCTCTCCATATAATGGAACTAGATGGCTCTTAGCCTGTGGTGCTCAAAGCGCCAAAACAATACACTTAAAAAAACTCAACAGCAATGTGTCTTTCCAGAAATTATGACCCGGTTACTAAAGATAATCTACAGACATGGTCATGAGCAGTTTCATGTGGGAACTATTTTCTTTCTACTGACCTGCACCCACAAATCGTGTATGTTCTCATGGACAAGAGGCTCGTGCTTGTGACAGTGTGAGATGTAAACATTAATGGCGTCCTCCTGGGCTGAGCTGTAGCGTTAGCTAGCTCAGGTGAACTAGCAGTATTTGAGTTGGTTACAGCTCAGCCGAGGACGATGAGCTGGAGTATGTTGGATGGTAAGGGAAAATGTTTTACATTATTAAATTTAGCACAGTGCAGTCACAATACAATAGATTTTCACTAAGCCGCAGGTCAGCATCTTTATTAAGATGCCAACGAGAACATTCAGCGATATTTGATCTTGTGAATAAAGACTAGCCAACCACCCATCATGTTGTATTACTACTGTACAAATGAATTGTTACCACATGACTACAATATATGTTGGCCCAATAATGAAACAAACTATGCAAAAAACTGCTTCCTCTCATTACCATTTGAATACATTAAAAGAAAATTCTATTCCTGTCTCTAATTGGACCGACATAGCTCTTCCTGAGTACAGCTCAGATTTTCCCATTTTAAAAGGTTGGCTCTTTTGCCTGTTTGGTCATGCAATACTGTATGTCTGCTAGAGGCGTGATCCGAAATGAAGCTCTTAGCACAAGTCAAAGCATGATAAATGCATGATTCATGCCACTTAGACTTGAGTTTAATTCCTGACTGAACTGATTTATAGGAAAACTGAAAGGATACTTGTTTGAAAAAGTGACATGATAAAATAAGGTAAAAGCCAGAGATATTTAAATGTCACGCCACCCTTAAAAAAAACAGGTTTGAGTGTATTGGTGCCCAATACATTGTTGAGAAGAGCAACCTCTGGATATGGCTTCAGCTCAGCACAGTCGGGCCTCTCATGACAGACAGCAGAGCCCCCTACTGCAATTTCTATGAAGCTACAGAATTGGCTAGACATCTGTGCCTGTTGGACATTTGTCTCCATCTGACAACAGTGTCAAGGTGTGTTTCAGTAGAGGATGATCAAACACACTGCAACATTGCATGTCTCCGCTTGATCAATTTTGATATTGTCAATACATCCCATAAAAACACCCAAACCAATGTGTCTTGTGGTCTCTCAATGCTTTCTGACGTTGTGTCTTTTCAGTTTTATTTATCGTGTCAAATCACAACAGGAGTTATCTCTGGACACTTTGCACATTTCTATTCAATTCAGTCGTATTAATAGTATCAAATCATAACAATAGTTATCTCAGGACACTTTACACATAGAGTAGGTTTATTCTATTCAATTCAATTCGATTTTATTTATAGTATCAAATCATAACAAGAGATATCTCATGACACTTTACAGAGTAGGTCTAGACCACACTATAAATTACAAAAAATCCTTCCTACTGAAGATGTCACTCTTTAAAAAAATGGATTACAAATAAATGCTTTCATTTAAAAAAAAAAAAAAAAAGGCTAAATCAGCTGGGTTTTAACATTACTTAAACAGGAGGAAACTGTAATTTGTTAGGGACTATTTTCTTACTACACATTTGGTGCTTTATGAGTATTTATGGCAGCAGGGCGTGGTAGGGGTGTAGATTCAAATTAAGAACACGGATAAAGTGGTTTGGGGCAATAATGGAGCTCTATGGCACATAGGAATAACATATATCAGGATTTGGATACAGAAAATACTCATTAGGATCAATTCATTGTTAGTTTTGGTCTTTTCATGGGATTTGTTGGCAGTGAGAAGACATCTTTATCCTTTAAGGTCTATGTGTAATTGGTAGTACATGTTTTTTGTCCATATATATGTTAATCACCCTGTATCAGAAAGCCTAGGATAGGAACGCAAAAATGCTGAAGCCTCATTTATAAGTTTTAGAGTCAAATCTGAGCACAAACCTCGGTTTCTAACCGTCTGTTCTGGATAATCTGACTATGAAGCAGTTCATATTTTCACATTTAAAGGTTCTGTACTCGTCATTCAGAACATTAATAAAGCAGTAAACAAATATTTGCTAGTGGAAGAATGGTATCCTAGGCAGAGAGTAATTGCTGCATTCAGTTTACCTCGGGAGTCGGAGGCCGGAACTGGGAATGACATCACACCCAAGTTGACCACATTCCAGCAACAAGTCGGAAAATCATCATATGTAACGGTATGGGGTGACTCTAGCCAGCATGGGCGATTTTAGACTCTTTTTGGGGGGGCTCAAGACCCCCTAAATTTCATCTCAGCCCCCCCTAAAAATTATAAGTTTTTTTTTTTTATCAATTTTGTTATTTCAAGTGAGAGTTTGTGAACTTGTCTGTTAGTGACAGAGGACAAACAATTACAGGTTCAAACGGCTTGAAACAGGTTTAATATCCTGTGTGGCTGCTCCGATGCTCTGCACCTGTAACCCCGTCAAGGAAAGGGTTAACAGGAACTGAGTTTGGGCCAATCGGAGGAAGTTGTGCCAGACTCCCGCCTTTGGCTGAGTCTCTATCTGATCTGCCAGAGGGAGAGCAGGAGTGCAGTTGTGAAGTTTAACATTGGTAGTCCCCAGAGAAGAAGTTGGTCATTTCATGGTGCAGATTAGAACCCAAATTGAAACGTAAGCAACTAAAATAGCTGAACATTGTGTCAAATTGGTGGTTATTACTGTGACTTATAAAGTGTCAGGTTTAGTTCCACCATAGTGTTAATAGTGTCAAAAAAGGTGAGCTGACGTTGTTGTTCAGTAGCTAGCTCAGACACTATGGGGGGGTTCAAAACCTTGACCGTTACGCGTTCTAGTTTAGATCATAGACTGTTAATATTTACAGTCAATGGTTTAGATATGAGGACGGGAAACGTTCCTGTGGGTTGCATCAGAGGGTAGGAATAAACAACCTATCATCGTATCGTTTGGAGGACTTGTGTAATCCGAGTTTCCTTGTTCTTTTTTTGATAGCCGGCCCTGCTGTGCTTGCATGTTAGAGCCTGCCTTGTGCGTCCACTACAAAGCGTTGTTGATGAGTTGGGTCTGCGAGAGCCGTGTGGAGACTTTTCTATCTTCAGTGAACTCAGATCACTGTATCAATACATCAAGATATAGGCTATAACCCAATAAAGCACATGACAGGAAACTGCAGCCCCCGAATCCAGATGGATTTACACATTCTGACCGCTGGATTTCTGAATGCCCAGGATCTTTGCAGGCTCACAGCTAGGACTTCTGTTCAAATACATGAGTTTATTTCATATTTAAGAGAAATTATTGAACCTTATATTCAAGTGTTCATGTTTGCAATGTAAAAAACAAAATCAGGCAATCACAACTTATTGAGTTACGGGTATTTTCAAAAAAAATCTAACACACCTTGTTTAGCTTCCAGACATATAGACCATATAATGGTCAGGTGTGGAAATCCACTCATTATTACAGTACACGTGATAATCTCCAGACACTGATGCAACTACAACTTATACAAGGACACACAAACGGATTTGACTGACTTTTCAAAATCAAAGACTGGTTCTTTGCATCATAACATTAAAAGAATGTAAAGGCTTTAAATGTGGTGTATGCTTAATAAAAAAGGCTTTACAACGTAAGTGATAGGAGTCTCACTTTCAGTAGCAAAACAAAACAAAACTCCAAATGTTCTTTCTTTGTGGCTAACATTGGTTATTTTCTCCATCCATTTTCATGTAACCTCACAGACAGTAATTCCATGTATACAACGCTTCTACAATACAGGTTTAAAATATAACAGAAAATCTGTTGAGTACTATCAAAAAGTACTGTAACCTGCGGTGGAGTCCAAAGGAACTTAAAGGTTCCAGCACCTGAAGGCCATGCATGTCAGTGACACAACTTAACAACATCTCTGTGTGACACTTTGTTGCTATAATGCTGGCCGTCCGTTCAGTTTGTCATGCATAAGCGCAATGGCTCCACCTGTGAAGTCTCTGAGAACCTGCACCGTTTCCCGCTGGAGCTGCAGCGACTCGCGTACAAACTCCTGCTGGGTCTCTGCCAGCTGCTGTACCGACTCAGACAGAAGCTCTAGGGAGCGTGAAACCGTCTCCAACAGGATGTTGGTGGCGTGCTGTTCTTGAAGGCTCAACGATGCGTTATGTAGCATGCTGTCCCTCATGTTCTGCGAGGGCTGACCTGGCATCGGAAGCGTGGCTGTTGACGGTCCGGAGGACATCTGAGGTTGCCCTTGTTTCTGGATCCCATTGTTTCCTTGGTGATCCTCTGTTGGTTTTGTGGTCTGAGTGGAAGGAGGCATGTCATCTCTTTGGTCATCGTCCGAGTCTCCAAATGCAGCTTCAGCATCTTGAGTCAAGGGAAAAAGGCTCATCAGTGTTTTCTTATTACTAAAACATGTTGCAAAAATGACCTAAATCTGTACCTAAATCGTGTAAGCTCACCTTCCGTCGCAGGTATTTCATACTGTACATCAAAGACAGTTTGTGAAGAGTCCCCTGCAACATTCAGAGTATTTAAATAAAACAGTTTGTATACATTCCTCCCCAAGAATGTTTTAGTTAAGCTACTGAAATGAACAGATCATTTAAAATATTGACAAATAGTCACCACCCATGTGCCATACATTTAGATCCCATGAGCATAATGTGAGCACTGTAGTACTCGGAGAGGAGGGTGACATGGATTTGTTCAACTTGATGTGTGCTATCTAGACATATAAACTTCACTGATGCTTAGACTGAAATAAAGGTGAGTAAATACTGTAAAAAAAATTGTTTTTTGCCACTCACTCATGGTGTAGGAGGTTGGTGGGGGCATAGACGCCATGTCCAACCCCCCATTAGGAGAACTCTGCATTCCAATCATATCCTCCTCTTCCATTTCTTCTTCCTCCTCGGGCACATCATCGTCATCTCCCAGTTGGCCAAAGTCACCCGTGCTCTGGTCTTCGTCGCCCATCTCCAGAATCTGGAGCACTATTTTCTCAGTCTGATTAAGGTCTCGGGAGAGACGAGAGTTGAGGCCCCTGTTGGGCACTGTTCCTGACCGCATGGCAGCCACCTTCCGCTTGGTGTCACACTTTAAATCCGACCACTTCTTGATGACTTCGATGACCTCACGTTGGCACTCCCCGATCTCATTGACACGTGCAGTAATCTCTGCCCATGTGCGTTTCTTTATGTCTGTTGCCACACCCCGATTGAATTTGCCTTTGGGAGGAAAAACAAAATGACCTTAAGCAAGGGTGGGGTGGAAAGGGGACCGAGTACCCAGGGCCCTCATGTGAGGAGGGCCCAAAAATATGCTAGAATGAATAGCTGTGGATGTGGGTAGGGGCCCATAGAGAATGCCTTTTCTACAGGGCCCAGAATTTTGTGCCACGCTCCTGACCTTAAGCACTAGACTTCAAATGTCATTGTGTCACAAATCAGGCCACATTCACCAGGTTTACTATGTCCATTATACCCTCATATGCCCAAACCATGTGATTTCATTATGCTTTGTGTATTTTATGGTTTTGATTATTAACTAGCTAGCTACTGTGCAATCGTTCACTTTCCAGGTACCCTGACACAATATCTTCATTCTGAATGAGACAAGCACTTGAAGACACATACCCACAATAACCATACGATGCTTCCTTACTTCATCCAACAGTATGTGGACTTCACTGAAAGAGAAACGTGCTTTTCGTTTCTTGAAGCGAGTTACACTGTCGTGGTTGTAGTATGTATGTAGCGAAGACATCCTCCCCACACAGTGTCAATAGGTATACAGCCGCTCTGTAGTCTCTGCTGTGCTTCAACTTCGCCAGCTGCCTGTCAGGGGGAGTTGATTTAACAACATTAAAACGAGCATGGGAGTGTTCATGATCAATCTGCTCATGTGTCACCAGTGTATTGATTCACAAACTGTACTTTGCAATACATATTTGAAACTAAGAATGAAGGTTATAGTCTACACAAAAAGTTGACTTGATGAAAGATAAGTGACGTTAGTATTAATACAGTGATAACGTTACATACGTTCAGGCACAACAGCTGAGCAAAAAGCGTGTGTGGAGGTGTAGTTGATTGATTATGATAGCTTAATAGATAATGAATGTTAACAGATAATGAATGAATATTAAACACATTTAACTGCAACGTTGTTACATGCATCGGTCTTAACGGTTTTGATATCGTTGAACATGGAAATGGAGCATGTTTCGCGTAACGTAAATGATAACAATGTCAGTGATAGCCGTGACAGTGAATGGACAATGGACGATGCTTTGGTCGCTTTACACACACGACAGCCTGGTTAGCTTTGTGTAGAGCCCACTCGTAGTTCCACTCGAATTATACCTTGATAACAACATTGGCCTGCTTATTCTTAACAAGTAGCTGCTATTTAATGTCTCTCATATTGTGAAACATGCACTTAGTTGGCTAGCTTTGGTCTAATGTTACACAACAGCACACACTAGGTTAGCTCTCTTTGCAGCAAGACAACGTTAGCTAACGCTACCTTGAGTCAGAAATGGCTAATGAAGCACTTGGTTCACGTAACCTCACTTCGAAATGAACACCGCAATGGCAAAAAATAGTTAATTAGATAGTAAACATACCCCAAGTCAAAGAAGTTAAGATTTGGTCCCGAAACGTAATGATAAACTTCCCTATCGACAAGATAGCTACTGTCAAGCTAGCCAGTGTAAAGCTAACGCGACACAAAAGATGTCCGGTTAACGTTAACTGTTAGCTAGCTAGCTAGCTAACGTTAACTAAAGCAGCTGGCTAAAGGATTATTGACCTACATACTAATATTAATATGACAATAGTACGGGGCCTTTGCGTATTGGATTCACGTGTAATTTATAACAATAACCACGAATACTCTGGTGATCTTGTTAATTACATTGCTTCGTTGTATTTCATATATTTTCCCGTTGTAATAACGTGCTTTTATTTTGAAGGAGCACGCCTATCGCTCAGGTTTACTTGCGCACACGTAATCTATCCCACTTTCTAATCTATATCCCATTTTCAGAATCATTATTTACACTGTTATATATTGTATTGTAGTTGTATCGTATTTTCTTTTTTTTCTACTGTTGTATATTACAGAATGGGAGCACATGTAACCTAATTTCCCCGTGGCTCAATAACGTATTTTGGATTTATATGCATTTGGATAGATACACTATAGGTCAGAATAGGGACATTAAGGTTGGATGTATTGATAGAAAGCTTTGAAGCACAAGAACCATATTTGAAACACCACTTGGAGCTGCATTCAAATGCAACATTTTGACTGTAACCTTTTGTGCAAGGTCACTGACTAATGACTAAAATTAGCCTGCAACAACTGTTGGTAGTGCATCAAGAATAAGAGTGACAGATTTTAACATACCCTTTTTATTCCAAATATGGCACAGATATTTATTAACCAAGCATTTTCAGTAACACGTAAATGACTGTGGCTATAACTACGTGGTTAAAAACCGTTAATAATGGCATCTTTACTATTGGCTGCATGAATAAGTGGCATACACACGTCATATATTATCAATTTACACATTGTGCAGGCATTATCTGGTGCAAGCATTTTTAATAAGTACACTGTGATAAGTAAAGGGATCAGTGAGCTGAAACATGGAGATTTCTATGGCCAAGTTGCATTACCAGCATTGAACATTAAATGGAAGCCTACCGGTTTGGGGCTGGTTTCACAAGGATATTGAATATGACTGTGGTCTAAGAAATAGTGAAGTTACACCTAGAACTTTACAAAGCTCTCAGTCTATTTAAGTCTTTCTCAAAGTTTCTGCAAAGACATGGTCCACCCATACCTGTTTACATTTTACCCAAATTAAGCCTCTTCTCTGGGGGTGCATACTGTAGGTGTGAACAGACTGCCATTTCGCCAACACTCCTGTTTGTGTTGTTTTCCCCTTCGGCTGGGACAACACCCTTGATTAGTCATCTCAAGTTAAAGTTGGGTGGAGTTTTTCTGAGAATATTTGCAATCTAGTCACACAACTCCACCAATATGAATGCTAAAGGTTTAACAAAAATAACAGCAGAGAGAAACCTTCACATTGTTAACCTCTGTTCACTCCAACAGAAATTGTGTGCCTTGTTTCGCAGTGATGATTGAGGTAGGCTTTCCTGATTTTGCTAGCAAGTGACAGAGTTGTCAGGTGTGATGTCTTTTTGTCCAGCATCAGCATTTTAGCATTTAAACCGTCTCTGAGCAAAACTAACATTGGCCTATCTCCACAGATCCCTCTAATATACAATCTTTGTGAAACCAGCCGCAGCCACATATGAACGAAAGCTGCCTGCTTTCACATTAGGTTTTTCACAAAAGTCACTGTGTAAAACTTCTTGATGTTGGCTTGCCTGCACTCAGGCATGAGGAAGATCAAAGGTATATGCCAAACAGACGGACCAAATGATACCAATTCAACATACTAGCATCTTTATGCACCTAAATCATGAGTTGATCCTCAGCTATGGGTACCATTGTGAGTGCAGGTTAGTGCTTTTGTGGGTTTGCCAATACAGTATACATTCTGTCTCGCAAGTATAATGGAACAGTAAACAATCCCACAACACTTGCATTAACATACAAAAGAAACCTGTGCACACAAGGAATACTGCTGGATAACAGGACGTTGTAGAGATATGCTGAGAATATATATTTTGCACCGTGTGGACAAAGTGGTTCCATATAACAAGCAGAAGAGATATCGTCTGGACTCAAGAGTACATGGTCAACTGAAGCCACTGAAAAGACACAAGAGCAGACAGGATGACTTTAACAGGGAATGTTTACGATCAACTCAATCAAATGCTTTTAAAAATCTGGATTCCAGTCAAATCCCCATTGCTATTAACAATAACTGAGATCACTTTACCTCCTGAACATTGACTTTGATAGTCCCATTGTTATCCTTATCCAGGGTTTTGAAGGCACCTGAATCAAAACAAACATTAAGCCTTCAACACCTTCACTTTATGATTCAATCATTCTTATCACGCAGATAAAGCTGCTAAACCAATAAATGAATTCATTTATTTAAAGGACTGATGTTTCAAACTCACGGCACATGGCGTCCAGCCTCACAAGGCAGCCAATGTAGTTGTCAAAATCCAGGTTTCCATTGTCATCGCTGTATCTGCGAATTATCATGTTGAACAGCTGGTCATTGAGGGGGAAGCCTGAGGAAGAGATCAGCACATGAAATCACTGCCTACAGCATTCACAGAAAGGGTACATGTACATAGGCTTAACACAAATACAGTATATACAAACAACTGGTATGATATTCAAATCATTAACCCTTAACACATCAGAAAATGTTGACTTATATTGGTCTGGCTGCCCATATCTGTCAAGGTGTTGGGATATTGGTCAAGCAGTTTATTTATGTAACTAGTGTTCATTGGCCATGATAATACAACTACGTAGGGCTGAACCGATTCCTGAAGTAACTTGAGTAATTTGATAACTAAAAATCATCAAAGCTTTGTTTAATCCATATAGTAACTACATTCAGCCCACTGTTTCATACGGATGATATTTACTGCCACACAACGAGCTTACGGGCTGTGTACAGATGAAGTGAATTAGACTGCAAAATGGAGGAAGGGAGAGAAATTAGCGAAGAGAAGAGACAAGGCCAGAGAAAACGAAGTTTGGGGTCATTTCAAGCTGAAACAAAAACAAAAAAAACTCTGTCCAGTGTGCCTATTGTAAAACCGAGCTAGCTTAGCATCATCATTTCAGCAGAAAGCATCCAGTCTGAGGTCACGCACCCAGTTCATGGAGCAGACGCGACGGGTAACGTAAATGAATATGATTGTTAGTGTGAGATGAGAGCTCCCCCCACTCATCGCCCAGGGACCCCTGCCGGCGGATGTGTGGGGAGCTCACACACTGCTGTGACACAGAGCTGGCTAGCTGTTTATTTTACAAAACATGTCTTATTTCTTCTTTTGTATATTTACTATTGCTCTTCAATGAAGCAAAAGGATTTCTTATCTGATTACTCAACGGAGTAATCCTGGAATAACGGACTACTTAAGTAATCGATAGCTGCAGCCCTAAAAGTATGCTTGCAGAGGCGAAGCTAAACCAAACCTTACAAATTCCACATTTGCTAGAATCTTAATAATGGTTAAATAAATCATATTTTCACGTAGGTCTGTCTTATGAAACAATTATCCAAATCCAATCCTTTCTATGTTTAAATCATGCACAGCCACATGCTGACGGTTAATTAAAAGCCCTTTTGTAAGTTCTTACTGCATCCATGACCACTGCTTTACCTGTGGCTTGTATTACTGGTGTTTATCAAGTTTTGTTTAGCGTGCATCTATTCAGTAGCTGTGCAAACATAGGGGAACAACAATAAAACTCACCAGCAGCCCTGAAAGCGTTGGGCAACTCATCTGCACCAATGAAGCCGGAACTGTCCGCGTCGTAGGTTTTGTACACTCCCTAAACAATAACAACAAAAAGTACATAAGCATGCATGTCAAAAAGGTTTCCTGATTCACAACCAACAGTTTATCTCTAACAACCTACATAGCTGTCAACATGACAACTATAGGACAAATTCCTTTAAAGAATAATGCAAAAAAAAAAATTATTTTATTTTTTCACAAATAAAAGTAATAAGGGAATGGGTGCTTTTCTTGAACTGGTGGGCTTATTCAACAAGCACCAAATACACGTGTCACATCGCTGATAAAGTAGGTTGTTTGACAGGAAATTAAATGATCTGCTCCTCAATAATGTGTACAACACGGTATACAAATTTATGTTTATGTAAAACATGACAGTTAATCAAGCCAAAGTCCTTTTTACAGCTGATACTGTATATACTATAAGATAATGTTTCTTCTGTGTTCACGGTTACTGAAGATGATTAAAGGACAATTCCAGTGCAAAATGAACCTAAGTGTTAATAACATATGTATACCGAGTAGAGATGCACCGATTGACCGGCTGGTGACCGGAATTGGCCGATTTTTACGTCATCGGCCATGACCGGCGACCTGCCGGTCAGTCTGACATATGCCGATGTTATGCCAGTCAAATGCACTCGGGCGCCGCATGATTAACATCGCGCAACATCAGCATCACATGTGCACACGCAGGTTTTCCGCTATATGCATGAAGCGGCACACTGCCGCTCAATCAGCTGTTGAGCCGTCTGCTCTAGGCTACTACAGAGAGCGGAGTTTCGACTGCCGACACACACACACACACACACACACACACACACACACACACACACACACACACACACACACACACACACAGCTCTGGTGCCGACGGAGCGAAACGTCGACTTTGTTAAAGTCAGTGAGTCACGGCAATGCCAGTAAAGCGGTTGCAAGTGTGTTTACACTTTTCAAAACTCCACCCAGACAGCGTATATAACGGCGAGGTGAAAGCTGTACGTTATGGGTTAACAGGCAGGCACCACAGTGTTCACTATGCCCCATTCACTGACTGACAGGCTGAGGTTGGATATTGGATGTGAAAAGAAGGAAATGGTTCTTTCATAACATTGCACTTTAGATGTGTGTGAATTTCCCACACCAGGAGTAATTTATACAGTCTTATTTTATAGCGATCGATTATCTATTCAAAAAATGTTCTATGTTCTATGCTAAATGTAAAATTCTCTATTAAAGAAAAGATAGAAAATAAATATTTGTGTGCTGTAAAGTGGTTAGAAAAAATGAAATCGGAATCGGCTAAAATCGGTATCGGCTGGTCAAACTCAATGAAAAATCGGAATCGGCCTAGAAAGTTGTAGTACCAAGTCGACCGTTCTCTGGGACATGTTTTCATGCTAATCAAATGTGTCTCTGGCTTGAAACAAGCTAGAGCGAACCACTGATTAGCTTATGATGCTAGTCTAGCTCAAACAGGGCGTTCGTGGTTCGACTGGTCATGACTGTTTTCCCAAGATGGCGCCTGCCTGTATAGTGAAGGGTGCTGTCTTTATAAACTTATCTTTTTAATAAACTGTCTGTCTGTCTGTGTCAATGCTTCAGTTTACATGTAGGGACCCTCATTATGCTACCGTTGAAGTGTGGTGTAGAAATAGCGATTTACCCTCTGCCCCGAAAGCTAGCGTTAGAAGCTAATCACCGGTTTAGCTAGCTTGTTTCAAGCCAGACACATTCGATTAGCATGAAAACATGTCCCAGAGAACGGTCGACTCGGTAGACATGTTAATAATCCATAGGTTCATTTTGCACCGGAATTGTCCTTTAACACTGGCCATGGTAAAGTAACTGGAGCGGAGAAACATGTGTAGGACAAGTGACATGGGTCTGCTGTACTTGCCTGCCATTTCTTTATATTGTCCCAGAGGTGTTTGAATTCATGAAAGCCCAGTTTCCCAGTGCTGTCCTCCTGAAACAGCATTAAGGACAACAGACAAGTGTAGTTCTATGGCTCCGGCTTAGACAAACAGTTGCATTTCTTGTGAACACGCTATTTGCCCAAGGCGTGTTTTTCCACGACTTCCTCATTCATGTGGTATATAATTCACAGGAGAGAATGCATGGCAACTTTTTTTCTGACTTGTTCAGTTAAAGTTTAAACTACAAATGACATGGATCACATAAGTCCCTTTCAGCTGCCCATTGACTATTAATACATTTTCCAGCATACACAACTTTCAGCAGTTTCCCCTACAGTAATTGTTGTGATCACGGCCCCTTACTTTTTGGAAATCTTTTAGGTTTTACACTTGCAGGTTAAACTCTGCTTACAAATCAGATCAGCATCAGATAGAACAGACGTTTTTTTTCATGAAATCAATTCTTTTGTTTCGCAGGTGTTTCTCACAATAACCTCTGAGACTGTGTACTGAACTGAACAACAAACAGCTCAAATGGCATGACTATGCATCGGGTGACAGCATGAAAATATTTTATTCTAAAAATAGAGAGCAAAATCGTTTGTGGGGGCTGCGTATATGTGTGTCCTTGCTTCTAAAGAGATGGAGACTGATTAGGGCGCATTAACACCAGCAAAAGGGGAAATATGCAGGGTTGTGCGGCGTTGTAGGAGTGTCATGGAAACAGCCCATTTGTGTTATGTCATGTTGTGTTCTTTAACCCCCCATCGTAGCACAAGACTTTATATTTCACAGTTACTGCTTTTCGTCAGATTGTTCATAATTCTCAACATTTCTGACCGCACTGAAGGCAACTTCATTTCACAGAGAGAAAGAAAAGAGACAAAGGGACTGAGGAAACAGTCAGCTCTTCCACAAACTCCCGGGAAGCTCAGTGCTTGTGTTTGGTGTATTCAAACTTTCTTGTGGCAGCGATAGAGGCAGTGATGTTTCCTGTTTCCTGTACGGGACTGTCACACCGCCTCAAAACACACCGACAAGTCTGATCGGCGGTTACACGATTGGTCGGCGCAGCGTGACGTGGGGTTGCCTTTCTTCAAAAGTTGGATCGATCTCAACTTTTTGCCGCGGGTTTTTCTTGTCTCCCTGCTACGGTCCCCTGCAGCCTACACACACTACCCCCATTCAAACTGAATGGGCAGACTTGTATGTGTTTGTTTCACAAAGAGTTTAACCCGAGCTAACAAAGATAGTAATTATATCACATCCATACAGGAATATAGTATACAGCTGTTAAAACATAATAAAAATATATGTATTTTTTAACACACTGGTATTGGATCGGTACGCGGTATCGACCAATACGCAAGTTCAGGTATTGAATCAGTATCAGGAAGCAAAAAATGGTATCGGACCATCTCTAGCAGTTATAGTACCCATAAAGTGTCTGGCAGCTCTGGTGATATTTCAAAGTCATTAATCCTCATCATCCAAACCTGCAGGACAAACGGAGTGGAGGCTCGGCCTACTTGTGAAAATCTGTTTTGGTGGCCAAAACATGGCAGTAATAGGCCATATTGTTTCATAATATACCCGTCTGTCCGCAGCCTTAATGTGCTGTGGCCGTGATGGAGTCTGGTGAGCAAACACGGCCCTTATCATTAGCCAACTATTGATGTGTTGGTTCTGTTCTGTGTATTTCTACTGTGCCGTCAGTCACCTGGGTTAAACAACACATAAAGCCTGCTAATGATAGAAAGGATACATCCATGACTGCCACCATGCTCCTACAAGACTCAATGCTGAAACCATCTGTCTTCAGGTCCGCATCTGAAATACAAGAAATACAAGAAAGCGTGTTTCCATGTAATTTATCTCTTTTAAAGATACATACAAATGTGTAAATATTGTAAAGGACTGAGCATAGAAGATCACAAAGAACTACAAGAAATACACACAGGGATGTGAAAGAAAAAAGTAAGTAAATATGACATCTTACGCTTTGTAATGATTCTGTTTAAGATGTTCATCAGCTCAGATGGGCTCACTTCCATATCCTATAGGACAAATATTAAGCACTGTAAACAACCCAAAGTCAGCATAAACCTGTACAGACACCCAACTGTATGGTGTAACAAAATGCATGATACAGAAACATTCTTTGAACAGGGTTCCTACACATTTTCCATTTCAAAAGTCCATACTTTTCCATACTCATATTTCCAGACTATGTGGATGTCACCGTGCAAACAATAACTTAATTATTTAAATACATTATTTGACAATCCAACTGTTAACACATGGCATATCATAGTATTAAGTACAGCCCAAAATTTCCGCAGCTTCCCTGTGGGTAGGTAGACTACTACAGCTCATACAAATCAATTTAAACCAAACCCAGACGCGTTCAATGCACAGAATTGTATTCAAACAGCAATGAACCGTGCAATTTAACTGTTACCATTAGGGGTTGAAATTAGTCAAACATGACGTAACATAAAACTGTTCACTATCGTGGCCAGTTAGTTCAGTTGGTAGAGTGGGCGCACATGTACAGAGGTTTATTCCTCAACGCAGAAGGTCCAGGGTTCAAATCTGACCTGTGACGGTTTTCCTGCATGCCCCCCCCCTCAGCTTTCCTATCGAATAAAGGCAGTTCTTGACAGACAAACCCTAAACCCCCGTCAGATACGTGGACCTAAATTGTCTACATATCGAGGGAAAACACTGTAGATAGATAGTGTGGTTACTGCAGAATACAACAGAAATTCAAAGAGAAGTACAGGCAGACATAGCACTTACATCTCCAGCAAGTTGCTGGAAGACTTTGCGGAACTGTTTCTCTTCATTGCTCTCATTATGCTCTGCATACTGGACTGGTCTGCGGGGGGGAGGCTGTGGGACGGAGTCACAGCAAACATTAGAATCAGTTAGCCGAGCTGACGGTCAGATAGAGATGGAAATGTAATGGCTGTCACTCACAGGGTCAGAAGGCACGAACTGGGCTGGGTCGATGTTGCTGCAAAGACAGGATCAACGGTTAAGACAGAAGTTTAGCCACAAACCAGCTTTTTGGCTTAGATTTTGTGCAGATTCTCACCTGACAACATCAATGAGGCCACTCATAAATTTCTTTGCAAAAAACATCTTCTGTCAACTGTGAATGCAAAATGCAACATGAATTTAGGCGAACTATTTACACCACAGTCCAAATTCTTGACTAACAACTTAAGCACCGTGGGAGCATGGTTTTAGGTATGTATCTGTGCAGTAAGTGTCATAAAAAAACATAATTAGAATGTATGGCAGCAGTGATCACTTGTGGCTAGAGTAATACAGGTGAAAAATGAAAACAAAGTCACAAAACTGACTATAGAAACTATTTTACGGAAGAAGAGTATTAGGGCCACATGTGGAAAAATGTGTTTGAATTCTGAGTATAAACGAACTCTGAGTTTAAAGTCAGAATCTGAGATTAAAGTCAAAATTCTGACTTTAAACTCAGAACTCAAATACATTTTGTCATATGTGGCCATAATTCTCTTCCGTACTAACGTGACCTTAATTCCAATGTGCTGCAGTTTTTCCTCTCAAATGTGTTTTTAGTCTGGGAATTGTTTGGTGCTGTGCAGGGGCCGATTTGATTCCTTGTGAAAATATAATTACCAATACGAATCAGAAAGCAGGACTAGATGGCACACAGAATCATAGCATACTCAAACATACAACAACTGGTTTAAGCTTGTTATCCATCAAGCGATGGCATGTCCTGTGTTGTCTTTCGTCGCACAGTCGTATTGGTACACCCACCATTCCCTGGTAAAAGGTTTTCCTGATATGGGAAAACATTTCAATGCCGCACCCAGATTGCGAAAAAAGACCAGGCTTAAAAAGTTATCGTGGTGCATAATATATAATAAACTTTAAAGAGCCCACTGTAGTAGATAATTAGCATGTCCTACTTCAGCATTACCGTAACGTAACGTTACTACTAAAATGAACAGATAACACAACTCTAACACCGCAGAAGATACAACGTTAGCTAATTTAGAGCTAACGTTACAGTATGTTAACATTACCGTTATACGTTCGATAATTGGCATCATGTCATGTTAGCTTATGTTATTGACCTAATCAATTACGTCTGCCTACTTATAATCAAAACACTATACAAACCGTGCAACCTATTAACTTAACAGTAGCAAGCAGGAGCAAGAACATAACTTACTGACGATGTAAAGATGCTAACGCTAGCTAATTTACGCGTTAGCCAGGCTAGAATTAAGCTAACTTAAATGGCTAGGTACACTATCTGTCAAATTCCGCAAAACGTTACCGTAATGAACAACTATCTACTCCTACATTGGTACTTTGATAATATAAGACTTGATGTTTGTATTTTACCGTAAGGCAACAGCACTTCGTAGAGTCGATAGTAAGATATTTGAGTTGCTCTAAACTCTTGAACTCAGCTGGCAGGAGCGTCCGGGACCGTGACACGCCCCAACTGACGCTACAGAGAGGAACTGGAATGTAAGAGGATGACTCACAGTTGTTTCCGTCTTTGCTTTGGGCTTCAGTAAAGAAAATGATTGGTTCGATATGATTCGAGAAATCCATGGAAACAATAAACTTAAATTATTCTTTCGTTGTAAGGTTGTTCTGGTTGCGCAAATGTCAACCAAAACAACCATCTGCACATGGCATGACAACTGAACGTCAGTCATGTGCAGATGGTTGTTTTGGACATGCGCAACTTAGTCTTAACGACAACATTTCGGGGATAGACGATTTTCCTCTCCTTAGCTATATAATCTTTGTTGAATTTCGCTTTATCTTTTAATTTATCTATTTATTTATTAATTTGTATTTTATTAATATTAATATTTATATATATACATTATATATATTAATATTATATTTATTAAAATTCTTTACTTTTTTTGCGTGCGAACTCAGTTACAGCATGTTCTTCCATGTGGAGTGTGACCCGGGGAAGCTAATTTATAAAATGTATAAAAAGTGAGGGGAACGCATGCTTTTTCTATCCAATAAACATAGCTATATAATAAACAAAACATCACAAATTTAGTTTATATATTGTGAAATACATTATGTTCGTTGTTTAGAGATATATATATATATATATATATATATATATATATATATATATATATATATATATATATATATATATGATGTGCTTCTCTCACAGAGTCTAGTTTTATAATAGTTTTGTCTCAGACCAAGGGCGTAACTTTGGGTTCAACATTGGGGGGGTTGAGATCTCCACCTATAGCGAAAACGTTTGTTTTAACATTGGGGGGTGACACATTATAACCGGGGTGTCTGGTGGTCGTCCCCCAGGAAATTTCGAGCATCAAACGCTTCATTTCCTGCATTCTGGTGAATTTTTTCTGCAACAATTTGTGCCTTTTCTGCATGCAAATGTCTTTATTCATCAATCAATTAATCTGCTGCATTGTTTAAAACGTTCTGCAAATTCGAAACATTTTAGGATGTTTTTTTAAGGAATTATGCACATCTTAACAATAAATATTTGCCTGATGATCCTCATTTAGCTGGAGACCCGCTTTGGAGCTCTTTCATGGTCTCTGGGCCCTAGTTTGAGAACAGCTGCATTAAAGTGACAGCTGAAGTCCACTGGAGCTTGAGCAGGATGTTTTCCCCCCTGCCATACATCCTTCAAGTTTTACTTTGCTACATCTATCGATCAAATATTTTTATGGCAGTTAAACAATTTCATAGAGGAACATGGAGCACTGTTACAGTGTATAAGAAACCCTAACCATCCCTCTGAATATCTGCCAATGGACTTGGGGCATGTTTAAATATGATAGCACACCATAATTAACACAGCTTAATGAGAATGGAGAGAAAATTGTGTTGTCATTTATTTTGACAGAATCCTCTTCTCTGATAATTGGATCATATAAAACATGAGTACACCGTACTTGTAATGGGTTGTGCCAAACTGCCAGGGGGAACTAATATCAAGGAAGAGTGCTTCTGTTTCTGAATAAGGAGAAGAGCCTGAAGTAATAGTATGTTTTATCTATCCAGCTGGACTGGATAGATGGACCCCTGCTTGGGGTTTAAGGTGCTGACCATGAACCACAACATCTTTGGTTCATATCCAACTGGGGACCTTTGTTGCATGTAGTTCCCCATCCCCACACCAGCCTCTGTACCTTCGGAGACAGAGCCTTTAGTGTTGCAGCCCCATCCCTCTGGAACACCCTCCCTGCAGATATCCAAAATGCTACATTCCTGGACATATTTAAAAAAAACTCCTCAAATACCACCTGTTTACCACAGCCTACAATCTGCCTTAGTTTAGCCACTGTCATTCTGTAAAGTGTCCTTGGGTTTCATGAAAGGCGCTATAAATACAAGTTATTATTATTATTATTATTATCCCTCTGTCCCATCATCCCTCCACTGTCGACCCACTAATAGAAGCACGAAAATGCCAATAAGAAAAAGCCGCAAAGCCCTGAAGTTTATTTACATTCTATCGAGTTTCACTCTACAGGAAGATAAACCAGTGGGATCAGTTTGTAATCTGCCGGAGGAGATATCAGAAGCAAGCAAGCTGTATTTCATTTTTACTATACATACTGTATTACTGAAATTCTTGGCCAACTGGCATGTAAATAGTTGAATATGAACAATTGGAATTTCGGCACAAAGATCAAATGTGGGCTATAATCATCTGCCTTTCCTGCTACAGGAGGCTCAGCCACAGAACAGCAACCTCCTCAGGTTGGACTGGCTCAACTTTTTATTGTAGAGTTTGTAATTAGTATTGTCTTTTATGGATTTGTTGTTGAGTTTTATGTACTTTTAAAGGCCCATCTATGGGCAGGCATTGCAAATTAGCTTGGGCTATAAATGCAGTGGTGTGTGGTACAGGTTTATGCTACATACTTGTCCCTGTACAAATAAACATTAAACCTGCGATTGAACCAATGACTATATACATATATATATATAATATATACAGTCATTATACTTATAGTTGGATTGAACACAGGTTTAAGAGCTGAAGGAGAGAAACAGTTTGGTTTGTTCATCATGCTGCCTCCAAAGTGGCAGGTTAGTGTGTGTGTGTGTGTGTGTGTGTGTGTGTGTGTGTGTGTGTGTGTGTGTGTGTGTGTGTGTGTGTGTGTGTGTGTGTGTGTGTGTGTGTGTGTGTGTGTGTGTGTGTGTGTGTGTGTGTGTGTGTGTGTGAAAACCAGCAGGTGGAGTCAGAGAGCAATACACAGAGCTGAGTTAGAGCACATACATTATTGTAAAGTCTGCATTTAGAATGCACAGAATAGGTACACGTAGTTAACATAAATGTAGATCTGTCTACGATTGGCCCACTGTAGCTAATAACAATCTTTTTTTTCACAAATCAGTTTACAAGAGGATCCTCCACATGCACCATTCAACAACAAACTAACCTGATACAATGACATCATCAGATATGTTGTGCTTATAACCTTTAGAATCATCTGTAACCCTCTACCTGTTAATATTGCTGCATATAGAAAGCATCCTGGCACCATTCTATCTATCTATTTATTTTCACTGATTTCCCATTGACCCCCATGACAACAACCACCATATAAAAATGGATTTATCCAGCTGAGAGAGATTTGAGTTTTTTGTTCCTAGACTTTAAGACAGTGTCTGAGTTGGTCTCAGTGCTGCTCTGTTTTTTTTTATCGTAGCTACATCTCCTCTTAATCCCTTGTGGCCAGCACTATCATGGTTGCCTTGACAGTGCAGACACTTCTCCTGTTCTCTCCTCAACGGATGAGTCTCAATATTCTCCACTCTCATCCCACACAGTAATACGATTCATAAATACAACAGCAACATGGCCATGAACAGCATATCAAATAATGTTCCATTTCAAAACCTCTCTCTAGTTACTGTCCCTTAGTACCTCACATGCAATCCTAAAGTAAGCATTTCTCAGCACAGTTACAGCTTTAACAGTGGTCATGATGATGATTCAGTTTTTCTTCCTGACCTGACACTCTGCAATTTCCCCTTAAATTGAACGTTCTTCACTTGCTGGCATCAAATCTGCCAAACTACAGGCTTGATATTCACAACTGCTGTTTATACTGTGTTTCAATACATCTGGAGTGTAACCTAATATTTAAGATGTGATAGTATACAATGTGTAGTGCAGAAACAGTGATATGTGTCCTTCAGATCCCACTCTAGCTAAAATTACTCCATCCATGAAATAGAGGTATCCATGGTTACATCAGGAGCCATGTTAAAGGGTGCCTCAGCGTATCTTCTATTCTCTTGCAGTCCCCACCTTTTCCCTCATTCATCATTTGAAAGAAATCACTGTGCCACCTCAAGGTTTCCGACAGCTATGATTTGGTTTTGCAAATGAGATTTGCAGTGAATAATTTCAATAACATTGATGAAGATAGAATGGCTATTAAATATCACTGAATTATGAATGCAAACCATATTATACCTGCGGTTACCTGCTTGACTTTGAGGCAGTGAAATGCAGAGCTCACGCAGTTGAGTTCTACAGAGGCTGCTGCAGGTTGAAATATTGTATAGGAGCATCCCCAGTACGACATATTTGCAGTCTTCAGAACAACTTGTTACCTTGACAACGCAATTTTATCATTCAAGCCCATTGCTACCCTGTCTCACAGCAGGAATCAAATGTGCCTTAAATGTATACTGCTGCAGGGTTTTACACCTCAATTCAAGGTAGAAATGAGACATCGGATGGGTTGAGATGTGCAGAACATTTTGAATTATGATTTCACTCTGTCGCTGCACAAAGGACAATGTAAGAGGATTGTCTTGCCTTTACATGTTAGAGGCGCTTTTGATGTAAAGTGCTAAACACAAAGCAGATTGGATGATTAAAGCAGATACTGGAAGATATACGGTTTTAAAATAATAAGAGAATCAAGACTGAACATGCTGTTGTGTATCATAGAACTAAACCAAACGGCAGAAATTTGAAGCATTCAAAATATTTCTGAACTGGCATGGCATCTAGAGGGATGAACTGTAGGGGATTGGAGAGAGGAGTTCATACTTTCAAATTGGCAACATGGAATTCTCCAAAGTGACCTCAGGGTGGTTGCTATTTCCAATGACTTGCTCCTGCAAGTTAGTTAGTCATTCTGATAATTGTTATGCGAGCTACATGCAGGCTTTCCGCGAGGCAAGTCCATCTGCTGTTTGTGTGCCTCTTTCACTGAACTCCACAAGCACACAGAAAGGAATGTCATAATTTTCCAAAGGTATCCAAATCATTAGCAATAGATATTTATCTCGGAGTTCTAGAAAACCCAGAGTAGTTAGAGAAAAGAGGGGAAATACTGTAACTATCAGAAGTGAGTCAGACGTGACTGAATGTTTCATTTAAATACAGCGTGTTCAGAATTATAGAAATATTGAGATCATGAGCACAAGCATTGTTATAAACATTTGTCTACCCCAGATAATATTGACCACACACTAAAAACTGTAAATATATAGAATTACAATATATAAATATAATTACAGTAAATATATATGTATATAATTACAGTAAATATGTTTATATTATTACAGTAAATATATATATATATATATATATATATATATATATATATAGTTAGTGTAGTTAATTCAATTTCGTTATTTGTTCCCTGTGTAATTCTAATTTCACTCTTAAATGTTTGACTTATTGGTCTCAGTTCCAATATGCATTGATGGTCTAAATCTCAGGTGTCAAACTTAAGGCCCGCGGGCCAAATCCGGCCCCTCACAAATCCGGCCCCTCACAAATTTTGATCTGGTCCGCATATCAACTTAGGCTCATAATACATTTTAGCCCGCCTAGTTGTGCAACAACCCAAAAAAGACCGGAAGCTGTTTTCAAAGTGCAATACTGCAACACTCAAAGCAGAATTTGGCAGATTTGCTGACTTTGAGTCTCAGAAATTCTCCCAGAAGCAGAGAGTTTTCATATTCAGGCTGTGAGTCAGCTGTGTGGTAACCTACTTTAAAAAAAAATGTAATCATTGTTTTGCTTGATTTGCTAAACTCTTTGATGGCTAAGGAACTTAATCTGAGCTTTATGTCAACCAAACTGTAAGTAAGAAGACTATGTGAGACATGGAAAAATACAGTCAAAGATATTAGACTTTTTCGTTTAAATAAAAGCAATAAACTACACGTCTGGCCCTTAATGTCATTCTCATTTTCCAGTGTGGCCCTTGGTGAAATTAAGTTTGACACCCCTGGTCTAAATGCTGCCTCTTGGCATGGGCCAGGTCCGGCCTCTGTCCTTCTTCACACTGCAACACTGCCAAGAACAACATTCTTGTGGGAAAATATTCAATCCCCTTTATTTCATCTCTTTAACTTAGTCTAAATACAACCCCAAATCAGAAAAAGTTGGGACAGTATGGAAAACACAAATAAAAAAAGAAAGTAGTGATTTCTAAATTACTTTGACTTGTATTTCATTGCAGACAATGTGAACACAAAATATTTCATGTTTTGTCTGGTCAACTTAATTTCATTTGTAAATATACATCCTTTCCTGTCATTCAGACCTGCAACACATTCCAAAAAAGGTTGGGACAGGAGCAATTAAGGGCTAGTAATCAGGTAAATTGGTTAAATAATGATGTGATTTGAAACAGGTGATGTCAACAGGTGATTGTAATTATGATTTGGTACAAAAGCAGCATCCAAGAAAGGTCTAGTCCTTTAGGAGCAAAGATGGGCCGAGGATCGCCAGTTTGCCAACAAATACGTGAGAAAATTATTGAAATGTTTAAAAACAATGTTCCTCAAAGAAAGATAGGAAGACATTTGCTTATTTCACCTTCAACAGTGCATAACATAATTAAAAGATTCAAGGAATGAGGAGGAATTTCAGTGCGTAAAGGACAAGGGCGCAAGCCTAAGCTGAACAACCGTGATCTCCGATCCCTCAGGCGGCACTGCATCAAGAATTGTCATTCATCTATAAGCGATATCACCACATGGGCTCAGGACTACTTTGGCAAACCTTTGTCAAGTACCACAATACGTAGTTACAGCCACAAATGCCAGTTAAAACTGTATTGTGCCAAAAGGAAGCCCTATGTTAACAGTGTCCAGAAGCGCCGTTGACTTCTCTGGGCTCGGAGGCATCTGGGATGGACCATCACACAGTGGAAACGTGTACTGTGGTCAGATGAATCAGTATTTCAGGTATATTTTGGTAGAAATGGACGCCGTGTGCTCCGGACCAAGGAAGAAAAGGATCATCCAGACTGTTACCAGCAACAAGTCCAAAAGTCAGGGTCTGTCATGGTATGGGGTTGTGTCAGTGCCCTTGGCAAAGGTAACTTGCACTTCTGTGATGGCACCATTAATGCTGAAAAGTACATAGAGATTTTGGAGCACAATATGCTGCCTTCAAGAAGACATCTTTTCCAGGGACGTCCATGCATATTTCAACAAGATAATGCAAAACCACATTCTGCACACATTACAAAGTCCTGGCTGCGGAGGAAGAGGATACGGGTACTTGACTGGCCTGCCTGCAGTCCCGACCTGTCTCCAATAGAGAATGTGTGGCACATTTTGAAGCACAAAATGCGACAACGAAGACCCCGTACTGTTGCCCACCTTAAGACTTGTTTGCAGCAAGAATGGGACAAAATTACACCTGAAACACTTCATCACTTGGTGTCTTCAGTCCCTAAACGTCTTTTAAGTGTTGTGAAAAGGAATGGCAACATTACAAAGTGGTAAATGCTTTACTGTTCCAATTATTTTTGAAATGTGTTGCAAGAACCAAAATAGGAATTTTTTTTTTTTTTTATGTGCTGTTGTATTGTCTGCAATGAAATACAATTCAAAGTACATTTAGAAATCACTACTTTCTTTTTCAGCCCTGGACATGTGTGTGTGATGTCACCTTACTCACTTGGGTGGCTGAGCTCAGAAGATTAGAGATGTATTTGCTGGATAATGAACAAGGCCAAACACTATAGGAGGAATGGCTGTGTGCTGCATGGCTCACATACGTCATTACATAAAAGGCATGGCAGTCTAACTTGTTGCAGAACTTTGAATTGTAACTAACTTGACTGAAGTTATACAGCAAGTGCAAGCAATGGGGACTGTGCTCAAGGGATCAGTTCATTCAATGATAACAAATATATATATTACTTAGTAGTGATTTCCTTTGGCGTGGGGGAGAGTTTCAGGGGCTCCAGCCCCAAATGTTTTCTCCAAAGCCGTGAATCTTTAAGGGTTTTAAAATAACTTCACCTTTGTGTCATGTCCCCTTAGTCTCTCTGATGCTGTTAATGCCAAATTCCTACCCTAACTACTGTACATCATGAAATAGTAACATCCATTTTTTCCCTTTTTTTAGCTGTCCGGAGTGAAAATGATTGATTCTCAACATTTGTTGTGTTCTGGTTTCAGAATGGTAAAGACAGTTGGAGAACAGTTAGATACAAAACAGGATGCAGGCTGTTTCTTTGGCAACTATCATTTCTCTCAAATAATTTGCAGATTGTTAAGCATTCTATTATGAATTATTTTGAATTATGAAAAAATAATACTGCACATAGATGATGTAAATGAATGGAGCATGGCCCCAGACCCCTCCTTTTGGCCGGATGTCCGTCACCTTCCTCTTTCTTTGTGTTGGCGTTCTAAACTCCGGTGGAATTTCTGAGGACTATGGTTAACTGCTCCTCAGATCTCTGCAGGGTAAATCCAGACAGCTAGCTAGACTATCTGTCCAATCTGAGTTTTATGTTGCACGACTAAAACAACTTTTGAACGTTCACGTTTAAAGAAATACCAATGAACAGTGCCGATTTTAGACCCTTTTCATCTCAGTCCCCCTAAAAATTATGATAATAAAAACAAAAATCAATTTTAGTGTTTCAAGTTAGAGTTTGCAAAATTGTCTGTTAGTGACCGAAGGCAAACAATTAAACAATTTAATATCCTGTGTCATTGTCCCCAATGCTATGCACCTGTAACCCATTCAAGGAAAGTTTAATTTTTTATTGATTTATTATTTACACCTCATTATCATTTCATTTGATTCTGGTAGTCCATAAAGGGACATTCGTAGTAGTCCAATATTTTGCATTTAACCTCTGTTATAATAAATATATATATTCATTGTTA
The DNA here is from genome assembly GCA_023631565.1 of Gymnocephalus cernua. Taxonomy (NCBI): domain Eukaryota; kingdom Metazoa; phylum Chordata; class Actinopteri; order Perciformes; family Percidae; genus Gymnocephalus; species Gymnocephalus cernua. The sequence continues at coordinate 23,814,340 of CM042439.1, forward strand.
TCCAGTGAAATTACTGATTTAGCAGGGCACTTTTGCTGTATCCGTGTCATTAGGGGCTGAGCCCCGCTAATGGTCTGATCCTAGAATCGCCCCTGCCAATAAACCAGAGCACGTTTTTCTCCTATCCCGGAATGCTGTGTGGACTAGCAAGACCTTCCTGTGCAGTGCTGTGGAGGAAGGTCTGGCAATGCAAGACTAAGGCCTCACACACCCAGCCAGGTGTAAAACAGTGGATTGGTCTTGTCCTGTGAAATCCCATAATCAGTTTATTTTGCAGTGAAACCGCCTGTGTTCAAATGTGATCACAGAGGAGACAGACATTAAAGCTACACAAAAATGGAAATAGTAATGAGGAACGAGTGAGGATCGAATCAGGAAGGACCTGATAATTAACGAATCGTTAAAGTACTTCCTGAATAACTTCAAATCGATGACTGCATAGATAATGATGGGGGCACAGAAAGGTAAGTAAGGGTCAGATAATCATGAAGTATTGAGAGACTAACTAAATGTACCACTGTACTTTGGGGGGCACAAAAAGAGTTAGCAGTGATTAAGTAATGAGATGTCACTAGTTTGTGCCGCTCAGTGGCTGATTCCCAGTTTACCAGACTCATAAAGAAAGTGGTCGTTATTCTGATTCACAGATATTTATGAACTGATCATTACCTAATGATTCAGTGATATAGTATATTCCTGTCGGTTCTCTAGTAACTCATATAGTCCTTGAATCACAGTTATTAATCATCAAGTCGTTCCTAATTTGTTCCTCACTCCTATCTTACTAACTACTCACATTTTGGCGTAGCAGAGTGTGTGAAGTGTAACCCAAATGCTGTTGTTTGTAAATGGTCTCTAACCAAAGCCACTGCCACTCTACAGCGCCTGAATTGGTACCAGCACCCTAACTCAGCAGCTGAATGACATGATAGTTGCATGTGTTTTGGACATATTTATATTTATACGTATATCTTGTAGGGCTGACCCCGAATAGTCGACTATTCAACAATTCTAGGAGCCTGATTCTACTGCCAATCACACAGTCGAATCGTCGCAGTATCATTCCAGTTATATGGGGGGGCTATATGTGTATATATATATATACATATAGCCCCATATATATATATATATATATATATATATATATATATATATATATATATATATATATATATATATATATATATATAATAAAGTATCTATCAATCTATATGGGGGTGCTGAATGTTGATTTTACATAGAATTTCTTGTCTCCCAAAAATCATGATTTGTATATGTCAGCATATTAATGATACTTTTAATAACAATTAGAAGTAAGAGTACTCATGTGGACACAAATCATTATTGCCGGTACTCAGTACTGGTGAGTACTGGCCCATTTCAGTCACTGCCACTCTATGGAAACAAAGCAAGCTCTTTAATCTGGACAACATAATGAGCTACTAAATCTAGTATCTATTATCCAACACCATACGCTCAGTAAACACACCCAACTATTAAATAAATCCATGTAAAGCAGGTGTGAAATTTATGCTGCTTGTCACCACATACCTGTTGCACCGCAATCTGATTCCTCATTAGGGAAGCATTGTGTCCATGTAAACACAGCGCTGTTTAACATTTCAAATGTGCTCAGATTCAGCACTCCAGAAATCGATCTATTCACAAAACGTGTTGGTCGCAATTATTTATGCACTCAACCTTCCACTCAAGTGAGGCAATGTAGAGGATATGTGTCAAACTCAAGGCCGGCGGGCCAAATCCGGCCCCTCGGAAATTTTAATCCGGCCCACATATCAATTTAGATTCACAATAGATTTTTGTGCGGATAGTTGTGCGCCGAACAAAAAAACTGATTTTTGCATTTACGCGACACTTGAAGCAGAATTTGGCTTTAGACTTACACAATTCCCACACAACCAGAGAGTTTTCATATTCAGGCTGTGAAACAGGTTGCTGTGAGTCAGATGTGTGGCAGCCTGCTTTTTAAATGTAATCATTGTTTTGCTTGATTTGCTAAACTCTATGATGGCTAAGGAACTTATTTGCTGACTTTTTTAAGGGCTTTATGTCGACCAAACTGTAAGTGAGAAGACCATATGAGAAACGCAATAATACAGTCAGAGATATTTGACTTTTTTGATTAAATAAAAGCAATAAACTACACACATCTGGCCCTTGATGAGATTCTCATTTTCCAGTGTGGCCCTTAGTGAAGTAGAGTTTTAACAGTCCTGGTGTAGAGGGACAAGGTGGAGAATAAAAGGAACAGAAGACAAGTGATGTTAAAATGAACATTTATAATGACTCTTTGTTGCCGTCGCAAAAATAATCTTTAAAAAACAATTCAATTATTAACACTGAAATGCTGACTTCACTGGTAGTCCACGAGTCATAAAACACAACTCACTGAATTTCTTTTACAAACACAGTACTACAGTTACATTAAATAGTCATTACCGTTAAATCTATTAATGAAGAATGTTCAAATAAACCAATAATAAAAACAATGACACTTTTAAAATCCTCTCATTTCCTCGCCATAGTAGCTGTTGTCTTTTTTTAACCAACAGTGTATCATTTAGAAAATATACTGCTTCCGAGATGTTTCTCTGACAAAAGCAGAAAACAGACTGGCAGCATAACAATAATGGCACATGAGCTCAAACGTCGCACAATTAGGGTGATGTTTATCAAGGGGAGTGGAGATGGGACGTAACCATTCCAGTGATCTAACATTTAGTTATGTAGGCTGGCTGCCTTTTGGCTCAGTATGGAATTATTTGGCACTCTTTCGGACAGATATTTGCCATAAAAAGCTTTCACACTTTTTCGAAAATGGCACAAGAAGACATGTCCCGCTCATTTCTGAATATATTCAGAGGACTTTTTTTTTTTTCATTTTAAAAGACATATAAATGCTGTCCTAGAAAGCCCTTTAGGTAGTTAACATTGTGGACTTTCACAGATTCTCCTCGTCACAAACGTACCAAAGAGAAATGTACCCAATCAACAAAACATCACTTTTCTTAGGTTGGAATATATTTGATCTTATGCTGTCAGTCCATTTCTTTTTCTGAGATGGAAAGAACAGAGGTTTAACGTAGTCAAAACCGAAACCTGGAAAAGAAATTTTACAATGACGTGAAAATGGTTGCAAGGTACTGGCATGCTTTCTTCAGTTTACACTTAAAGCAAGCGTTGGAACCCTGCAGAATTGTCCAGATAACCAGAAAAACAAAAGAACAGTCTCGCAGAGTTTTGACAGATAACGAGATGTAAAATATCCAACACATACATGTGTTCTTGGGGGATGGAGAAGGTCAACTAAGTTCATGGGAGCTTCAGAGGGTCAAAGACAAAAAAACAAAAAAAATGGCCTCATGTCAGGTTGGCAAAGAATCCTGTATTTTTCTCAGACGAAAGGGCTCAGAAATACCTTAATCCGTTTAAAGGGCGGACACAGTAGCAGGTGCTCGGTGTGATGGAACACAAATGGCGATGCGGTGTGGGCTGAGAGAGTGACACTCAGGGAGAAGAGGTTTTAAGAGAGGAGCGAGCAGTCTTAGCCAGTTTGTATGTGTTTAAAACCAGTCCTAGCCTTCTTGTGAAAGGGCTCCGTGAGGGGCGGATGAACGTCCGGGACACAGTCGGAGTGAAAAAAAAATAAAAATAACATAACTTTTGGAATGATACTGCAATTTGATTGGCATTTCGGATGTGAAGCGGTAGATGCAAGGACAGGGGGGGGTGGGACACAAAAGAATGAGAGAAACATCATTCATGTAACGCGGCCTTTACCACTCAAAGTGTAATGGGTTTTCCTCTGTGATGTGATTTGTATCGTGTTGAGGTGGCAGAGGCAATCTTCATTTATGCTGGTGCCGATTATGTCTCTCAGACCTGACTGTTCCATCAGCCAGACTTTGAGCTTACATCCCTCAGTACCTTCAGCCCAGTGCTTCAATCCCAATTTGCTGGAGATATGAAACGCATTTTTCTAATTTGCAATTTAAAGCAACAAAAAAAAAAGGAGGATGCAAAAGCACAAAAGTGTACAGATTCCTCCTAGTTTCACATGGTTAGTTAAAAAACAAAGCACTCAGTGATTGACACAAACCTCTGCTGAAGGGAATGTGAAGGAGAAGCCTTCGAGTGAGGAAACAGGTGCTACTTTTCTATTTTGTCTGAGACTCCAGCCCTTTCCATCATTCATGAGACCCAACAGGATCAGGGAATAAATAATAATAATAAAAGTAACATCAGCGCAACACAGAATGGCAAAAACAAATCAAATACTGTTGAAAGCCAACATGGTTTTGCTTCATTTCACACCCAATATGACCCACTGATCAGTAAAGTGCATTTATGCAACACCAAACAAACAAGATAATGTTGACAGCGAATCGGAAGTTGTGTTGAAAAAACATATCTGGTTCATGACTATGGCCATGTGTGGCCTACCTGACTATAGTTGAAATCTGCTATTGACATAGATATTAACTCTACATGTATTTGACATTCCTGCCCTGAATTTACATTAAAGACTGGTAACATTCGACAGAAATAAAAAAATAAAAAAAGAAGAGTAAATGGGTACATTCATAGATTAGATCTGGGCTTTCAAGCTGTGACATAAAAGAAAAATCAAAAAAAAAACATTATGGGACAGGTTATATGAGGTTCAACCTGTTTGTCAAAGAAATGTGTGCCTGATTTCCTAAAAAAAAAGCAAAACACAAGGAGCCAATGCACTGAATAACATTTTCACGTTTGCTTGTTTCACATTTTTAATACTCCTCACTGTACCTAAAAATCAAAATATCTTTTTGGATGATGTTTAGAGACATGAACATGATTGATGAGGATTTGATCTGTGTGTGTGTGTGTGTGTGTGTGTGTGTGTGTGTGTGTGTGTGTGTGTGTGTGTGTGTGTGTGTGTGTGTGTGTGTGTGTGTGTGTGTGTGTGTGTGTGTGTGTGTGTGTGTGTGTGTGTGTGTGTGTGTGTGTGTGTGTGCCTTTTGTTTCGGGCCAACATGACAATAATGAGCTCCCTCCCAACTCACAACATTAAAAAAAACAACTCTTTTTTTTTTTTTTTAACATGAGGCGAGTAAACTTAAGTGCTTTACATTTGACTGCATGCGGCGTAATGTCTTTGAATGTTGCGAGACACCTCGCAAAATTTTTGTTAATTTTTTTTTTCCTCCATAATTTTACTTTGATACCATGCAATAGAAGACGTGCAAAAAGATAACACCTAACTCCACAAACACATTTTTGATTGTTAATGGTATGTTATGAATGCTTATAACATGTTATGCTTAGTCCATGCTGGCCTATAGAGACATTTGTGAGACAGCAGTACTGAAGCCACAGGTCAAACAAACACACAAGGGATGCATGGAGTGTAAAACAACATGGATCCATAAAAATCACAATCTTTAACTCTTACTCTATGTACCTATGGGATAAAAACAATGCACAAAAAGTTCTTTGTTTTCTTAAGTTATGTATTTGATTATCTTTTTCTTAACTTAAAAGACAGTGTTTGATTGGCACTTTGATCAGCACTTCTAAACAAGTTATTGATATCTAACATTTGATCGCACATCTACAATTTCAGAAGCTGCGGAGGTCTAGTTTGGCACAGGTTGTACTATGGAGTCTATTATTACTTTTACTATCTTACCAATACTGTATAGTATTCTATACACCTCGTTTTATGCTCCAGCCGTTTAGAGCATGTTTCTATTTAACAGACCAGACATCTTTTCAACTAAAATATTTTGTATAGTTTACTTATCAAATAGCAGCATTTTCATAACTTACAAAAAGTACATGTAAACCTATTCATTCAAAAATCTTAGTAATTTCAAAGGTTCATACAACAGACATAAAACACAAAACAGGACAACATGCTACTATATTGCTTCCAATATTCTTTACATTTTCTTACTGTCAAACTAAATCATCAATGACAGAAATATGGACACCACCGGTTGATGATGAGTCATCATAATGCACAAACAAATTTTGCGAAGCTAATCTTAATCAGGCTTAGTTGGCACTCTCATCATCCACACAAATATAACATAGTTCACATTGTATAGACAACGCTGGACTGCATCTGGACTACAAACTAGAATAGCTACAATAAAGTACATATAGATCATATGACGTGACATATTGTATTCCACAGAAATGAATTCTAGTCATTTTTCAGATAAGAGGATATGCATAAAGGATGTCATTGTTTCGGCTTGAGGTCACAAACAAGTTCCCACCTTATTCTCACTATCTTATGCATTCTGTCCTTACTACGCTTTAATTAGAGGCTGAAACTTGAGCTCGGTTTGTTCAGCCGACATGTGAATATCTATTCAACCACGATCTGCCTTCTTTTGGGAGAAAAAAAACAACACGTTCTCTTCCCTTAAAAAAAGGCCATAGTTCGCGGTCAAAACGCTTCTAAATCCTACGTGTTCTTCTTCTAGAGGGAATTTGATACTTTGAGCGTTGAACGTTGCTGGTTGGTCTTGTGGGTGTCACAGTTTCGGAGGCAGGTGTTTTTCTGTGCATTTTAGCCTTGTGAACTCTACGGCCTGGGGAAATATTTTCTTACCCTTTATGACCTATAGTGCATAACTCCACCTCGCCACCAGCACACCCAACACGTCACCCATGAGAAGACAAGACAGGAAGAAAGGAGAAAGAGGGGGAGAGCACAGTGTAGGAAGAAGCACAGACAGGGATTAGGACACAGGAGGAACCTCAGAGCGGCGAGGGACAGCAACATGCAGGGGAATAAAATGTCGAGAGAAAGAGGAAATTGAATGAAGAGGGCAGAGAGAAATAGCGTTTGGCACAATGTAATGATCCGAGAGCATTGAAGGAGAGCTCTCTGCAGTCAAGCAGTCCAGTTGCATTGATAAAACATCCCCCTTGTTGTTGTTGTGCTTGTATCTTATTATATGCTAAACTCTTGGGCAGTAACAGGTCATTTTATGCTTTTATGATTACATCGGTGGCCAGATTGTACGTAGTTATGGATGACGGTGAAGCCTTCCAGACACGTAGTGAAAGGAGAGATTTCAGTTAGGAAGAAAGGCTCACTGTTGCAATGTTCAGACACAAAGAGTTGTTTCAAACACTTCCAAATCAGTTTACTTTTAAACATGACTTATGAAAAATAAAAAGAGGAAGAAAAAAAAAAAGGCCATTTGTTAAATTTCCCCCCAAAAAACGGGAATGCTTCCGATTTTCTAGGACACTGTTCAGCACCAACCCTCACAGCCGTGTATTCAGGAAGCTGATCATAGAGCTTGGGTTGATGGGGACAATTGAAAGATGTCTTTAAAAGTGGAGGGAATAATTTGTGGTTTCGCTGATCGAAAAAAAAAAAAAAAAAGTCTGCTAATTTAAGTGCAATGGATTGGAACTGGTAAACAGAAACATCACAAGACGCTGGAGAATAAATGCTCTTGTGGAAATATATCCCTTGTGTCAGTATTGGTATAGGTCTGGTTTATGTGACATAGATGTGCACATTAAAATATACTCACATCCCGGCAGGGACAGACATGCTTTACATTGTGTTCTTAATGTCTCACAGTGCAGTCTTCAGAGACCCAGTGTACTCAGGATGAACACCATGGATAGCAGCACAGAAGGAAGCCACGGTAATCTTCGAGTGCTTGGAAATGCTCTAGACAATTAGCCTCCCTGCATTAGACAAACAATTGCCCATAAAAGACAACGATGCCGCAACACTTCACAATGTTTTATTACGTGCTCCACCCGCAGTCAGTGAGCGTTAACGTGTTTTTGGAACGATAACAGGCTGCCTGAACTGAAGTATCGTTTTTTTTTGTCTTGATGCAAATTGGGAAGGACGGCTCACAGAAGAAGAAGAAAAAAGTGAGTCCAAACCTTCTTTTCAAGTGTCATTCGACTTCCCTTTCATTGGTGTGTGCCTCTTGACTATTTGGTACCCTTAATGTAAAGGCAATCGTTTCTTTGTTCACAGATATTGGTTCATACAGCTTTTCTTACAAAAATGCTTTTGTAGTGCTTTTGTTCCCTTTGCTGACTGAACTGGTTAGACACTGCTTCAAAGGTAGTCTGAGCTTTACGTTGTTTCTTGGGAGTTACAAATGTGTGACTAAGGCAAACACTTTGTCAGGTAAAATCTAGAGTATGGCCAATTTTCTTGTGAAGAAAAAAAAAAAAAAAAAAAAAAAGAAGACCTGCATTGGGAACGCGGATGGACTTGAAATATATTAAGACTGGATTGCTTTCTATCATGAAAGGCTGAAATCAATCCTTTTTCATTAGGTGAGAGGCTGGGTCAGATCCAATGGGCTACTAATGGCTGGACGACACATCAGCTTTTTTAAACCAAGAGAACAGTCGCCAGAGAGATTTTGAATTCATGGTAAAGGAGATAGAAACCTAATCCTATAGCACCAAGAACGGGTTAAACAACATATTTCTGTGTGTTTGTAGCTGTGACTGAATATGCAAGTGTGTTTCAGTGTTTGTGGGAGCGTTATCTAAGCGTGTTCGTGTGAAATATATTCATACATTCCTGTGTGTCTCCTCTATCCTCTCACATTGATTATTTAACCCCTGAACTATACTTGCAGACAGCAACAGTGAAGTTCAGACTGGGGTTGAGTTATACATCTTTTTTTTTTTTCACTGCAACACAATATTTGATCCCTGTAAATAAAAAATAGCGATAGGCTAATATTGTTTTTACATTCAGATCAACCTGCATTCACAGGTTTAAATAATCTATTTGTGTTTGAATGAGACCATGTCAATAAATAAAGGATAACAAATATAAAATACCCAAATTTAGAAACTTCAATTATGATACGAGCCAGAATTCAACATATGTCAACATAGATGTGATTTCTTTAAAGAAATGATACTCAGATTGCTTCCCCATACACTGAGATGACCTCAGATGCTAGTCATAAAACCTCTCCCCTGTTAGCAATGCCTTCTGCATTGTATACACAGAGCAAGGTTTGTAAAACAGCTCTATCAGCTGTCTGGAACTTCATCTGAACCGCTCAACTCACCGGGAGCCGAGGTTTGCAACCGAAATTAAAACCCAACAAAACCCAAACCAAAGAGAAAAAGAAACAGCTATGAGGTTTTGGAGGAGGGTGAAACCCTGCGGCCTCACCCTTCAATCTGCAGCTTGGCAGTGGACCAGTTCAGCTTACTCTGATCACCATCGTCAAAAGGACTCGACACAAACTTTTAAAAAACATCAGGACGTCAGTCCTAAAAACACATTCACATATCACACACACTTATCTTGGATGTCTCCCCCACCTCCTCCTTTGTGATTCTTTCATTTGAGACTGAAATATTGAACAGATATTTGGACGTTTCTTTTTTCTATTCATCGTGACCCTCTCAATTCCGTTCTATCTCTGTCTTCATCCTTTCCTTCTTTCCTCTTCTTTTTCCGTTTTAGCCCACCTTTTGTGGGTTGGTAGCGCGCACGCCCTGCTCGTAAGTGATCCTCTGGCTGATCAGATACTGCGCTGCTTGCGTGGCGGCCGGCGACCCTGTTATGGTAACTTTACGGTTCCGAGTACCAGGAATGAACTCTCCCTTTTTGGAGATCTGGATGCGGGCTCCTGTTAGCTCCTGGTACTCTACCAGCGTTTTCCCTCCTTTCCCCAAAATGGCGCCAACCAGATTCTCGGGCACAGCGATCTCAACCACGTCCTTGGCCCCATCCGCCAGCTTCTCTGTTGCCAATAGGGAGGAGGCCATCAGTGGGGACGAAGCATTTAGGTAACCATTGGATGCCCCTGTAGCAGCTGCTAGAGAACCCAGGGAGAAGCCCCCGAGGCCTGCAGCGGGGTGGCCAGCGCCGCCGGAGGCATCGCTAGCGTAGGAGGCCAGTAGGTTAGCTGCAGCCGCAGCAGCCGGGTTAGCACTAGCTGCCACTGCAGCAAGGACCCCGGAAGCAGCGGCAGGGTTGAGGCCCAGACCTAGGGTGTTAGTGTTGTAGCCGTAGCTGGCCAGCGTGTTGAGGGCTGAGGTGATGGCCAGCAGATCATTGCCAGAGAAGGTGGACATGGTAGCGGGGAAGGCGCCCATTCCTGTCAAGCCGGCCTGACCCAGGAGGCTGGAGGCAGTGGCAGCTGCCGCGGCTGCGTTGGGCAGCACCTCGGCCGTATTAGCGTAGGGGGAGCCAGTGGGATTGGAGTTGGCCACGGGGCCTGAGACGTTGGAATAGCTGATGTTGAGGCAGCTGCTGCTCTGAGGGTCCTCCTGGATCTTCTGTACTATGATTTCCACAGCCTTGCGGTTCTGTTCGGGTTCCCCACTGATGGTTACCACCCGCTCCTGGAGGTTGATGCCCTCTGGCTTCTGGGAGAGCTGCACCCAAGCCCCTGACTGCTCCATCACTGCTTTCACTGTGGCTCCGCCCTTGCCAATGATCAACCCAGCTGTGCTATTGGGCACGATCAATTTGGCCTGTGGAGAAATAAAAGAAAAAGATTGAAGTAGCAAAACAAGGCAACCAGAGAAGGATTCAACAGCACAAATGGTTGACGGAAAGAGGGATATCTCTCACTGAGTCAGAGTACTATACCAGCCCCCGCTTTACTCAGCGATTTGTTAATCCCAGGGGTTTAGGCTGCAGCTGCCACACGGCTCTGTCTTGCTATGAAAGACTGAAGGTAAAAATAACCACATACTCTCACATTTTCCTGACCCCACCAGACTGTGGGTCATGGCCCAGAGAACCAATAAGACTAATAAACAAGGTGTCCTGGAAGTGAACTGTTAGTACCACATAGTGACCACACATTCTCATGACCTTTATTGACCGCACACTAGCTCACCTGTTTGACGCGGTCGGGGTTGACGGTGGTCTGTGGCTGCAGTATGCTGACTGGTTCAGGTTTCTGGGCGCTCTGGGGCATCTCGCGGACTTTCTCCGCAATAAAGTTGTGGACACCATTGAGGGCTTCAACTGTACCCTGTATCAGACAGACGCGCTCTGTTGTTCCTGTGATGATAAAGGAGGAAGAGGACAAACACAAGTGATCCGTTACTGTAATGTGCTCTGAGTGGGTACTTGGCGAGCAGATTTGAAGGATTTGCTACGGGTTGGACTAAAATCTACATTTATATTAAGATGTCTTGGCAATGAAAAATGTTTCTTGACATTTCACAAAGAGAACCAATTACTAAGCTGTTCCTCGCTTCATCCATTTACACAATCAACAGAGAAACAGCTGAAAGACAGAACCGTGCTTGGTTAGCGAGCCACGGGGGGGGGGGGGGGGGATTCCTCTTCAATGATGTAACTCTTTCAGATAATAATACTGAGCCCGGCCTTGCAGCTCCAATAGACTAAACACACGCTTGTTCCTCCTCTAGGCTTTTTTTCTACACCCACATTGACGACCCAACCGGCATTCCGTTGCCATGGTAAAGGGGCCAAGCCGTGGAAACAGGTGATGCAACAGCGAGTCCTTTATACTTGCTTGCACGATTTTTAAAAACACTCTCCCTTTTGTATCAACCTTCCTGCCTCTTTAACATATTACCGTTCTTTGGCTGAAGTAAATATGAAATGTCTCCTGATTTTGTTAGATGACTAAACAGATGGCATGAATCTGAATAAGGTAAATATTTTACTGAGAGGAAAGTGTCACATTTTTCCCATTGGTTGAGTAAAATATGTAAATGGGAAGGCCAGTTGGTAAGGGGATCTCTGAGTGTCTGAGAGGCACTGCTTTACTTTCATTGTTGGCGTTTCCATGTCTAATTCAATTGAAGCTTAAATTAAAAGATTGGATGACACACACATCTACACCGGTCCTCCTAACCATTTATTAAAACACAGAAAATGCTAAAATGAGCCCAGGGAAATAAGTCAAAGTCAGACCTGATTGGCTTTACGGCACACACACGTCTAATAAAAAGTCAATAGGTCGGTTCAAGCATATCAGGAAAAGCAGTAGGAATTTCTAATTGGGCAAATTTTGGGGAAAGGGCGCCTGATCTGCCTGAACTTATTGCCATAGTTATTAAGTTCACCATTATAGACATTAAAGGCCTACATAATGCATGAAAAACATTCAAATAAATAATTAGTTTTTCTGAACATTTGACCGTAATTCTGACTGTCACCTTATTTTTACACAAAGTGACCAAAATAAACCAAAATACAAATCCCGCTGAAAGACAAACAAGCAGGCTATATATGAAATCTCTAAGAGGTTTGGACAGAAGCACAGGTGTTACTGTGCTGCACCTGCCGGTCATTCTTGAAGTAACAAAGTGACAGACTGAAGCCTGCGAGTACAGGCAACTTAACCTGTTGGAGATTTTTATGTCGGCCCATAAAATCTGCAGTCAGTTGTCTAAAAATGAAACGGACAGGATAAACTGTTGTTTCCCATTGTTTCTATTAACGGTGTCTTTGCTGGAGGAAATTGTAAAAAAAACATTATTTATTGTGTATTAAATGCTCTTGTATATGCAGTCAGGATACAAACCTAAGGCACACATTATTAAATACGAGGAGGTTGGAAGTGAAATGTGTGCATGCAAAACTTAATCACGCTAGTGGTAAGCATTACAAAACTGAGGCTGACAGCAATTTTCACCTTAGTCTGATTTATAGGAATACTCTACTTGGCTTGGTACAGCATCCTCTAAACATCTCTGCATCCAGAAAGGTTTTGAAGGAGTGACAGTGCTGCATCCAAGTGAGTTTATCCTAAGACAGAGACCATCACTACAACTTCTGTCCACACCATAAAGAGGACATGAAACTGAATGTTACATTTTTAATCTCAACACTTTTCACTTCCTTAGTTTATCCAAATCCTTTTTTTCTGATTTATTCAGACTGTTAGCACGCCACACATAAAGTATCACTTATAATTACTGTCAACACATCAGCAGATTTTTAAAGTAATTATTCACACTACAAATTGAGCTGGAATGTTGTTTTTTTCTTCCCAGTGCTGAATATATTCTTTGTGTCACTGCTTTTAAGGATCTTTTGTAGCATGCTATTTATATCCAGTAAATGACATGACACCCTGACCACACGTTCACAACAAGCCATGTTGCCGTCTTTGAAAAAAAGACAGTAACCACACCATGCTTATCATAGACTTTTTCTGGCATTTAGAATGAAGACAGAAGCCATTACATTACTGACTGTCATGTACCTGATCCTAACATGCTGTAAGACAGTCAAGTAACGTTTTTTTTACCAGTAAATTGATAATGTAGGCAGAAACCGGATACTGTGGGACATTTGGAATAATAGATAGTATCATTTAGGTCCGCAGTAATCTGCAGGAGGATCTGATGTCTGTTGCATTCCAATTCACCAGGGATTTTAATATTAGAGCAGAGGGACTACTGACACAGTTCAGTCTTCCAGGGTAGGACCTAAAGGCTTAAAGACTGCAATTGTAAGGTGTTAACGGGTATCTGGCGATATCCTACATTTTTATTATTATATGTCAAGAAATCTCCTGAAAAGACCAAATCCAACAACACATTAGTCCATTGTTCACTTCTTTCCCCAGTCAGGCCCAAGACTATTGCTTCCTACTAAATCTTTAAAAACAGGTCACAAGTGTATTGTTTCATTTTTTTGAAAAAGCTCAGTGATTTCCTAAAACAGCAGGGCAGGTGTGTGTGTGTGTGTGTGTGTGTGTGTGTGTGTGTGTGTGTGTGTGTGTGTGTGTGTGTGTGTGTGTGTGTGTGTGTGTGTGTGTGTGTGTGTGTGTGTGTACATGGTAATGAAGGAACATATTACCTATTGTAACAGTTTCTCATTGGACTGTTTTTAGTAGTTTTTGGACAACATTAGTTATATGGCATAGAGGAAAAATAGGCTTAAAATTCACGCACAATACTTGTTAGTACTGTAACATACATAATAGTTGGTTTGGGTCTTTACATGGGATTTGTCGACAATAACAAAAATAGAAAATAGCACCAGACTTATCCTTACTAAAACAGACTTTTCGGGCCCTATCTTTCACCCGGCGCAACGCAAAGCCCGACGCGAGCGTCTTTGCTAGTTTAAGACCGACGCAGTTGTCAATCTCCCGTCCAGCACCCGCGTCGTTTAAATAGCAAATGCACCTGCACCCATCTTTGGCCGTGCTGGTCTTACAGGGAGGTGTGTTCAGGTGCATTCTTGGTGTATTGCTATCTTGAGGCAGCGGGAAGTGATCGCGCCATTGACCGACAAAAACCTGGTCTAAAGTCAATAGCGCAGCATTTCATTGTTATTTTAACAGCAAATTAGTAAAATGCGCCTAGGTTTATGCACAGCGCGCACACACTATGCTTGTTACACACACACACAGGGAAGCGCAGCAGCACACACACATGCAAAAGATTACAAATACAAATATTATGGTGCATATCTGCCATCATAATAACAATGCTCCAAGGTACAAACATGTCTGGCTTTTAAAGGGAATGGGAGATGACACTCTGATTGGTTTATTGCGTGTTACGCCCAAAACACACCTATGAATTAATGAAGACACTAAGTACAACCCTATTGAACCACGTACCCGGCGCATGGACCCTTTTTTACGCCGTCAAACTAGCAAAAGTGGATTTGGACACGCCTTAAACGCACCTACGCCATGCGCTTCACCCCGTGCGCTTAGATCGTTAAAATAGGGCCCTTCAAGTATGTATCAGAGATACATATCAGAAACATAAATCAAATAAATTGCATGACAGACTTCAGAGTTGCAATAAGAAACTAAAACAAGATGTGAACTTGGAAAACAACGGCTGGTCACGTGACACTGTAAACCAATTTCATGTGAGGACATCTTGCTGTGCAGTGAATGAGGCTGTGCAATCATTTCAGCTCCATGCTAATTCTAACAAACAAATGACATTTGCAGACTAAACTTACTAGATCTCTGATTATATTGTTGATGGATGCCATGTAGCGTGATGAAAAACATAAAGGAGGAGCTACACAAATCCAGCGACATTTTGTGAAACGAATTAAAAAAAAAAAGTACAATGGTGAACTTGTAAAAATGTGACACTGACTGTAACGTTCTAAAGTCACGATTATTGATGCCAAATGATGTGCGTCTTGTATAATTTCCCGTTAGCAAAAAAAATATGAAGCACATTAATATTTTGTTTACTTACTACCAAAATACTGCACTGTCGTGATTAGTAAAAATGTGTACATGGTAGCATTAGTTTTGTATGGAATTGCAAAACAGCTTGCAGTAATTAAAAGCAAATCAGGCAATGTCTGGCAACATATTAACTCAAATATATATTTTTTACATAATGACTCCTTATAACTGCCTCTGCCTCATTTCATTTCCTTATTAAATCATTATTTTTCCAAATGGCTAGCACTTTAATTCTGTGATCTATCATTTCAAGACTTATGGCTGCTAAATGTAGCTAGCATAGCAATAGCCGAAATATATAATAAAAAATAATAAACTTCTCCCCCAAACTAGTGGCTAGAATAGCTGCTAATTGTGACTAGTTAGCAGCTATGCTAGCAACTAGTTTAGGGGAGAAGTTCATAATTTAAAGGGGTATTTCTGCAATTTAGTAACAGACTTCCATAAAGTTTGGGGACTTGCAAAAGACGGAATAAAAAGACAATGGTTGAATGGTCATTAGACCTCCCCCCCGACTGGTAAATGTCCATGTTTTTAAAACTCCACACCTCCAGTTTGTAATGAAGGCTTTCCATTAAAATGTATAGTCTCTGACCCCAAGCTGATAACCCTGATTGCATCATCAACTATTTCCACAGGCTGAGCACTACTCCTGGTGTAGTAAACTGACCTCCATGTGTAAAACTGGTGGAGTGCCCTTTGAATCGACTGACCTTTGCCGATCACAAAACAATGGCGGCAGCTGTTCGGTTGTTGTGCGTAACATCCGATATTGTGCTTGCAGATCGGGCAAACAGAGAGGCTTGCGCTCCAATGCGGCACCACAAAGCAGAACAATACTTCAGACTACTACAGTGTACTACAACTGTTCCTGATGGAAGTTGGTCACCAGGAAGAGCTGTTGTTCACTGGAGGCACGGACATGAATCTGGAGAAAGAAAAAGGCTGCAGTTTCCATTAGTTTGAAGCCCATGATGTCATCCCAGACAGAAGTGATACTGTCCTATAGAGAGCGTTAGTGAGAGCAGTAAATATACTGCGTATGAAGCTACAGTTGAAAAACAACTGACGGTTTCTTTGTCTTTCTTTGACATTTTGAGGGAAATACCTCACCTAATGGAATAGTGGTGTTTTCCAGTATGAGGTCACATATTGTGATTGATTTTAATGATCACATAATGGAAAACATACACCCAGTGTTACTATGACATCACAACAGCCTCATCTGTTCGTGCTGTACAAAGTAACTCAATACACGAACTTGGCCGGAGGCCAGCAGCACCAAGCAAAGGGTTTGAAGTTTGGTTTCTAAGTTTGTGTTCAAATCGTGAACTCCCACGGCTCTCACTGCAGCTGCTTAAATATGTGGATGTGTGTAAGTAGGTGTGAGTAGGTGTGTGCATGTGCTGAATGCGCTGTACAAGTGGGTGAATGCACGGCGTGCTGCATTTATGGGGACTCGAGTAATTGAGCACGCAACCATTTGGATGGGTTCAAACCAAATAGTAAAAACCAAACGGTCATCGCCCAGGTGTGTGGAGGCAAGCATGCAAACAAACTTTTAAGAGAAGTATGATGTCATCTTATCTGGCCTGAACTCTCCCAACTACCAGGAACCAAATCTGAGAGAAACTGTGAGCGGGGAGGAGGAAAAAGGAAACTTGGCATGGGTTGGAGCAGCTTGACTACAGCTGGGAGAGGGGTCATGTCCACAGAGAGAGATTGAAACAGGCTATTTCTGGGCCTGCCCCCCCCCCCCCCCCCCCCCCCCGTCCCCTCGCTCACATACAATCATGTATCATCCGCACCCTTCCCTATCTCCACTCATCCATCTCAGTCGGCCAGAGCAGGGCCCAGTTGTACAGTTCCTATCGAGACCTTTGAATTCAGGGTCTCATGTCTTACACTGACGGATGGGAGATGTGAGGTGGGTGGGAGTTTCAGACTGAGCCATCACAGAAAGGAGTGCAGAAGAAAATGGCTGCATCGCTTGCTGTCCCTTGATTTCTCTAGTGTGCGATTGTGCTGTAGTTGGAGTGTGCCCAGGCTGCCGCAGGATGAGAGGTGAGGGCCTGGACTGTGTGTAATGGCATTAGCATGCTTTATTAGCCCAAACTGCAGCTGATTCAACAATGAAGGAAGGGAAAACCGATGTAGCTGATAAGTTTGACATACGGAATTGCTCGTCTCTAAAATCCAGGACTGGCTTTTGTATCAACGTCTATATGTTGCTGTTACAAACTTCACCAAGTTGCCCATAATGAATACAGCTAGAGGTTTTTAAAAGCTTTAGCCTGTACTGACTTCTCAGAAAGCGGCACTCTCAGCTATTGTGTAGTATACAGTAGCAGTCGTTTCATTTTACTTGTGTGGGCCAGAACAAGCACCCAATCAAATCCTTGCCAGCACCCTCTCCCTGAACTCCTCTTCTCACTCATCACGATAATGAGCAGGGGGATGGGCAGAGCAGGTGGTGGCCTATGAACACATCTACAATCCAAAGAGAGAAATAAGGATACATATCACTCCTTGTTCCTATGCCAGTGAAGTAGCCATACTTCATTCCCTTAAACATAGTTGGCCTTGTATGTGGAGAATTTCGAGCCGTGCCCTCCGAACACGCATCCTTTCATCATGGCAGACCAGAACAGAAGCAAGGTGGAAGAAAAAGTACAGAACAAATATTTGCTCGCACATCTTCTTCTTGTCCTCTCCCCCAGTGCTGAATAATTCTTTTGCCACGATTCTGTCAATCCAATATATCAAATGTAACTCCCAACAGAACCGGTCTAATTCAACACATGTGCATTTTTCTTGTACAGTAGGTGTAACATCTTGTGTTCTCAATAATCTAAGGATCAGCTGAAATTGAAGATGTCACAGGACAGATTCAATAATGAAGGTAGCCATTATGATGCAAAATTGAGTTCTGGGAAAAAAAAATCTTTCTCTGCTTTTGCTGTTTTATAGTGGTAGTTGCGTAAAAGAGGACCGACTGTGAACCCTATCATTTAAAAACATCTGTAATATCTTTTCACATGCATATTTTGTGCTACTCATATTTCATAGGTCTTGTGCACTGCTACCTATTTCCTATGTAAGGGTTTTGTTTTATACTAAATATGTATACAGTAAAAAGTGTACTACTACACATGGAATTATTTGCTTGCATCAGGTATCACAGAAAACATCTGGACCTAATAAGCAGCGAGATGCTCAGCACCTGTTATTTTTCAGCAGGTTGAAGCCTCCTCTGAGGCATGAAGGACGAACACCCACCCAGACTCCTCTACGGCTCAGCCATTTGTGTTTGCAGGATAAGATGGTTCAGCTTTAACCTCCATGTGATAGGGGTCACCGGGCTGCACAACCATCCTTCTCCTGTTGCCCGTGAAACTATTCCGGCATAATTAATGTTTTCGATGTATGGCGTGCCCTCTGCGTCACAGAATTTGTGCTCATTTTTTGGGGGAAATAAAATGGAAGCCCCGTTCATTCAATTTCCCCAGAAATGTGAGTGAATGCACCGACATAAAACTGTGAATACTGTGCAAGCAAATCAACCCTGCAATGAACGTTGCAAGCTGCTAGCAAGCACCTCAATTGAAACTGAAATTGTGGCAGACTTAAATGCTGCGTCTGACAGCTGTAACGGCACTGTCCATGCTCGGAAGCTTTTTGGCTGTTTTATTAGAATATGTGTTTAAATATGAATATAAATAACCTTGTAATGTTTTCAGTTAATTTAGTTGTGTCAAACTAAAGTGTAACTTCTTACCTTTCTAACGGAATATCATTTTAACCCTTTACTTTAGCTTTGTCTTTACAAGAACCTGCAAAACAAAGCGGTGAATTTGCCACGCGCTACCCCTGGCCATACTCGGACACCCCTATCTCCCCGCTGTAATAACTCACTGGGCGCTGCTCTTTTTTTTTTTATAACAAGTCGTCCTAATTCACATCAATGCTGTCAACACATTCAGGACAATACTTCTGTTCTTCACAATGAAATGGCATGCTTCAACAACTCCAAATGACGCAGTAAAAGCTCCTTAATTTCCACTTTGAATGTAAAGTTATACCGCCACCTGAGCGTCGCCCACGCATTCTTACTGCTTTCCCTCATCAAAATTAGACATGTGAATGTCCATGTACATATATGAAAATCCACACATATATTCTTAGATGTTACTTCTATTTGCACTTTTGGGACATCGCCCAGGAAAAGCACCGCGAAAAGACCAGAAACGGCGTCAGATCGGATGTGTCCGGATACGGCCAATGGCCGAACGTGGAAAAAGTTACCTTAACATCTACATGCATGTTTAATCCCTCAATGACATAAAAAGAATCAAGTCCAAAGTGTTTATGATTGGTTTGTGATTAAAATAGATTGCAATTACTTGGGGGAAGCCAAATGAAGAGGACATATCAAATGCTCTCTCGCACCAAAGCATCACTCCTTCAGCTGGGTAATGAGTCAGACCACTCCTCTCATATATATATATATATATATATATATATATATATATATATATATATATATATATATATATATATATATATATATATATATATATATATATATATATATATATATATATATATATAAAGCTTTAATGCTCATCGATTTTAATAACTGAGCGTTCATTCTTACCTGGGTAGAAGTCTTTGGATTTGGACAGCTTAATGGTGGCACCCGTCTCTTTCTGCAGTTGTACGATGGTCTGGCCGCCCTTGCCAATTATAGAGCCGGCTGCATAGCTGGGGATCAGCACCTTCAGGAAGTACTCACCCTCCTCTGGCGGAGAGACACACAAAGTGGGAAAGGGTCACATCTCGTGAAGTACCATATACCATATACGCCACACTGGTGCCCAAGCCCCCCAATATCCTGAGCAAGCAAATACATCACAATGGGGAAACATAGCTTTGACATATACGGGGAAAACCAATAATATAATCTTGTGTCTGTACTCCTCTGGTGAAGGAAGGTATTTGGAAAAATATGTTGCCTTTTGAGTTTCTTGTTGCTTTCAGTGTATTCACATTTTATCAGAGACTGTGACATGTTCTGTGTCCTGTCCCAGATTTCTTGTAGAGTAAATGATGACCTCCTTTCCAGTTTGCAGAGGTCTAATTTTAACTGTTTTCAAGGAGTTTTAGAAAACCTCTGACTAAATACAAAGCCAGGTCCTTTGTTACTAGTAATGCTTTACATATGGATAAAAGGAATGTAGAATAAACAGTCCAATCTGACTGCACAAGGTAGCCTGAAAGAAAGTTACACACAGAGGACTAAGTGTTCATGAATGCCAATACAGAGTGATCCTTCGTAATTAACAGACGTGAGAAGAGCATATGGGAACCAATCCCACAGATTTGTTCAAAGGGTATACTGCCAAGATGGTTTAAAAATCCTCCATTTTGGAAGGGGCTTCTGTGGCTTACTGTACAGTGGCTTGTAGCAGTCAGTGATTGACAGCCCGTCAGTTGGAAGAATTTGTTTCTCCCTTTCAGTTGTGGAAGTTCCTTTTCCTGCAATGCTAATTAAGAATTAATCTGCACCAAAGCGGGCAGCGTACGTCCAAGAAAAGCCTGATCACATTGAGTGTGCTAATCTAGTAAAAAGCAATCAACCATATATATGGTGCTTGGCCCAAATATAATAAAAAAAACCTGACAACATCAAAAGTAATATATCTATAGATGTGGAGTGGCTTTGATTCCCCACTGAATTCCAAATATTATATCGGTGACATCATGGTAAACACTTGGTTCAGGTGCGTTCGTAGCACTGGTACAAGTAATCTCCTCTGCATGCTGATTTCGATGCAATGACGTCATGTTCGATCCTTTTCAGCTGCCTCAAGGGTGACGTCACTCGAGCGGGTAGAGATGTAAAAAAGGCACTGTCCATCTTTGTGCCAGATTTCTAATATGTTTTCAGGTGTAGTGTGATAAGAGATTTCGGATCGCAGATGCCAAAGCCACACGGTCAGCCGACATGTCACTGCATCCTATGGTTTGTGGAGGGTATCGAATGTGGGGGCTTGACCGGCATGGCGGGGAGACAAGACAGATGGATGGAGCCGGACCGCCCTGCACTGAGACCAACCTGTTGCCTCAGTAATGCACTCATTAGATTCAGATGTGAATGAACATGGCACTGTGACATTAAGGAATTTCACAGCCTACAAGGAGCTCTTCTCCTTATTGCATTAATATGCCCCTCATGCTCCATTCAGACACTGGCTTGTTTTCATGCACATCACACATAATCAATGGCTCTGACAAATATGCGGACAATGGCACAATTGTTAATGGAATTTCACTTTTGATTTAGATTAATTAGCCATAGTTGGGGCGACAATCCCAAATCCAAGAACATATCCCGCATGCGTTTACCTGAGAGCACAGACATGAAATGAAAATGTACATCACCATCGAAAGCTAGTAAATATGTCACGTGCTGGTCAATATGTCATTTTTTCTGAGAACATCCTAGAAAGAGAAATAGGAGATAAACCTGGACATGGACATCACATAACCAGCTATGTTCATCTCTGGCCATTGTCTGATCTTTGTATTTCAGGCTATATTGCATTCAGCTCTGCTTTTCTCACGATGAATAACAATAAAATGACCTTGGTGGGAAAATAAAGATCATGCATGTCTGACACGGTCGCCGTAAAGCTTCTGAGCCCTCACTCCTATCACAAGATATCTGATACCATAGCCACACAAAGAATTAAATTTGAATGACGCTGATTGCAGAACCCAAACATCCAAAGACCTGTTGTTGACAGGCAAGCCAAAAAACCCACTGCGTAACTTTCTACTCCTCTTCAACCAGCGTAAACCCAGCAGGGGAGGAAGCCACTAAGATTCTCTCCATCACCCTCACAGCCACGGTGGCTGTCATTAGTCAATAATTAATTCTGTCCCAGTGTCTGAGATCACAGTAACAGGTTTTAATGGCGTCATGTGGTAGAGTAAACATGGCAATCTGTTGCTGCAATCCGCCAGGGAACGGGAGCAGTCGGGGCACATTGGGAAGCTCAGCCAGTGGGGTGTTAGTTCAAACCCCTGCCTCCAACGCTGGAAGGATGGCTTGGAGGAGAGGCACGGACGCTGAGCCAAATGTGTTTAGTTAAGTCACTCAAGGGGGGTGGGTCAGGAGGAAATGCCTTGTGACCGTCCTCCCTCCTTTCTCACTTCCCCTCCAAGTACCCATTCTGCATTTCAATGGACTAACCTGCTGCTGACAGGCAGCAAGGACGATGGAACAAAAATGAGCAATAACGGACAAATGAGCCTTAGGTGTTAGAAATTGCACGCACTCTATCATGATGGATAAATTCAACAAGTCAGACAAAAAGAGTTTGAGGCTTACCCATTCTGAGATCTGCTGCTTCTCAAGTCCTCCGTCAGATCGCCATCAATGCCGGGGCACAATCTCTAAAGGGGATCTGAACGTTAGCCTCGGCATAGGTGCAATGGTAGTGCTGAGGAATGCGGCCAGTCGAGTTTTTCCACCGAGGTCTAATTCATCAGTGGGTGCAGAAAAAGAGATTTCACCGCAGCATCCGAGCCATGCCTGCAGCTGGCCAGAGCCTCAATTGTCTGAGAAAATGCTAATGCAGGCTCTCAGTGTTTTCAGTGAAAGACGGCACGCATTGTTCAAGCCTGCATCGGTTTGAAGGGGGGGGGGGTCTTCCCTGCCGCATCACCCTTTTCACTGCTCTCATCCATATTCATCGAGTGGCCTGTCCATCTGCAGCAGCACGCAGGACTGACACCTCGCTCGGCCAATGGGTAGCCTCCTCCCTCAAGCACGTCATGCCCCCACCCCCCCGATACCGGTCCCAAAAAATTTAATTTTCTCCTCTACTCCGCCTCTTTTGACGCAGCACTATAAAGTATGGCAGTCCATTCACTCACTTTCTTTAGTGGAAAGTGACAAAGGTGAAGTGGCTTGGGGAGCGGGCTTCAGCGCTGAATGGGGAAGCATGTAGAGTGACCTTCAACAGTGGCTGAAGAGGTGTACGGATAACATAAGCAGATGATGAAGGAGGTGGAGGAGGAGTGATCTGAGACAGCGTGCCTTACGCCACCCACCCTTCTTTCCTCCTGTCCCCCACCCCCAATCCCTTAGACGGCCATGTTTGAGAGGGCGGAGGGGCTCATCAACCATTGCAAATGGCAGTGCCGCAGAATGGTGGAGGGGGGTGATGAAGCCAATCACTACGCCTATAAATCTTACGCCGAGAGGTATCTTAAGCGACTGAATGTGTGTAAAAACTGCAATGTGCATGTGTAAGTGCCTGTGTGTGGACATGGGATGTCCAGCTTCATTTAATAGTGCTTTCCAGGGAACCTGTAAAAAGGGAACTCCTTTTTTTATCCTGGCTGCTGATTAGTTTCATCCACAAATCAAACCCTAACATTGTGGCCCGTTTGGTTTTGGAGCGAATGGCTTCCAGAAAATTCTACTATTCACTGAGAGATGCTCTAGTATATAGACACAGTCTCCCTGTAGACTCCACTCCCTCTCACGGTCTATCTATCTCTCCTTTTCTCTCCGCTTTGCTCTGTCTTCATTTCTATCGCTCTCTCTCATTCTCTCTTTCACTGCCACCTGGCAAATTCACAGTCCGCTCACGTCACATCGCTCTGCAAGGGCACCTGTGTCCTTCCCACCAAAAAATATTTAAAAAAAAATACAGCCCACATTCCTGTGCCAACCTTTCCATTAGTAACATTATGAGATCATACATAATCCCTTAGCCACACAACCTTTTGGAAGGCAAATGCTTGCCAGCAACATGGGCTCCGAGTATGGGTAATTATGGAGAGAAATGAATGAAAGATGCTCATTCTGAGGAGAGAAGGGCAATGCTGATAAAAAGAGGAGTCATTTTGCTCATTCAGTGTCCACAGCTCGTGATGCACAACGAGGGGGCTCAGCTTTGAAAGAGCACAGGCTTTCTTCTCTTTGTTGGAACTGCCAGTCATGTTAATGATCAGTTCAGTAGGAATAACGCGATCAATATCAGACATAGTCGAGAGGTTGGTGATTACAGGGACGGCTGAGGATCACCAGGCAGTCTACCACTACTGGCAGACAAGGCTGTGGGTTTGCTGTGCTACATGTGATGCATGTAGCTCACATGGAAAGGGAGGTGATGCTAAAACACATTACATAAAGCATAGGGTGACAAGATATTTATAAAAAAAAAGCATCTGTTTTGTGTGGGAGTCATCACAAATGGTCTACATGTGCATTGCATGTGCACATATCCAGAGTGCTTCGGTTCCTGAGCTCAGACTGCAGTGCTGTGGTCCAAATTAGCCTCAGATACTTATCAGAATGGCCGGAGGACTGGCTGCCATTTCACCTCTGTAAATCTAATTTTGGTAAGCTACTGCATTTATATGCTAACACCTTAGAGACAATGCTGGGCTAAGTTGGACCACATAAATGTCATTTATTTTAGAATAAAATTCCCTGAATACATTTATATTGATTTTGGAGAGCAATAAAAGGACCTGCAGAGTGTTTTCACAGAACACAGATGCTGCTTGGCTCAACTGTTCAGGTCAAACTATACATGAAATAAATTGTACAAAATCAACCATGTTAAAAGGTCCTACAAAATGAGTTATTCCTATGCACGTTCAGTTCATACAGTTCCTGAATCTTAACATGTATTTTAAAAAGGTCACCATAGGTTGTTGTGATGACAGAAAGTATACTGCATAACACCTACTTTATTATAATTTGCATTATGAATCCACCTGGTTTTCTTACACGCACAAAATAAGGGCAGTTAGACATTGATGCTTACAAATGGAATGTTCTCATTGTTTTCCTTGATGAAGTGATTGGGTATTCTACACAGATAGGATCTTGTTTAGGAAGCCATGTGAAAGACCTTTGCCTGTGAGAAAACGAGGCAGCCTCTTCAGAGTTAGACCATCATCAGGACTGGATTCATTGTGCAGCAGCAGATTCTAGAGGTAAAGCGGGGCTGTAATACAGAGATGGCTTAAAAAGAACATGGAGTCAGGCTGGTAAAATGGTGTGCAATGACAGCAGTACAAAGTCAGAACTGTCTGTGTGAATTGTGCATTTATTAAGATTTTCCAAATGCAATTCATATCCCCTGGATATTGGATGGGGAGAACATGGTGAAGTGGAGGAAGTGGGAGCACTATGTGACTTCTCTGTTCTACAGTAGAGCTGCACAATCTATCTTTTTTTGAATCGCCACCGTGATATCAACTGGCGCAATAAACACATTGCGAAGGGCTGCGACATATCGCAAAAGACACTCGGAGATCTTTTGAAAAAGAAAGAAGAAAGAAAATATCAATAGAAAACTGTACATTTAAATGTATCTGTCTTTTTTTTTAAATTCAATGCAATGTTCAATTTGTTCAATAAAATAATGTTGGAAATTATTTGCTTTCATTTGTTTTAAATTCAACAAGGAATGTGTTGTATCTTAGCAGAATACTGAAAGCAGCAGAACTGAGTAGGCCTACACTTTAATATCTGTTAATTTATCACAAGTAATATTGTTATCACAATATCCAACAACGGTGTTGCATATTGTCCTCATATTGTCCTCATATCGTACAGAGGCTTTAGGGGTGCTGATGGAGGACATATGGGGCTGAATCTGATCTAAAAACACTGTCTGGTGGCACAAGGGTCCTTATGTGCCTTGCTGAAGTGACATTTCTGCAGTGAGGTGCTGTAAAGACACACTCTGTTAGAAATGGGATATAATGCTGCTGCTATCATGGAACGGTGGGGTGTTTCAGACACAAAGACAGACAAAGCAAATCTCAGTGACATATGGCGAAGAGACTGCCTGTTCTCCACGGATGTCTAATTAACATTAAGTTCCTGAATAAGTGGTCCCTGTGAGCCGCAGACCATAACAATCACAAGCTGAAATAAGATGTACAGTAGCTGGCACACTGAATCAGCCGTCATCCCGGCTACTGCACGCCGACATCTTACTGATGAGTAATAAAGCAAGTGTGTGCGTACACACACACACACACACACACACACACACACACACACACACACACACACACACACACACACACCTCCTGCTTGATTCTGTATTGGCCGCCACACCGCTATTTCTCCTCCACAAAAAGAAATCAGGATCAATTAGCTTAAAATGGCGCTGCAGTGTTTCTGTAGTCCTTCCCCACACCAAGTAGCTCTCATTATCCTTACTACTCCCCCGATTTCTGTGATGTGCTTGTTACATTTCCAATCTGTTAGTAACCTTCGATTTAAAATGTCTGAGTCCCAAAAAAAGCTACTAATTTGTCAACACCTACACGGCCCAGCTCTGCCCATACACTTACTGTAATTGTACCATTATATAGTGCGCTAACGGGTCACACAGCCTAAAAGCTGGTGTGGCATCAACATCATGACAGGCTAACAGATGCTGAGATTTGGTTTACCCCGCTGCAACCTATAAATAACCTGACTTTGATAGGAATCTAGGCTACAAGTTGTAATGAGACTATCTATAGGCTTGTATGATTTTCACTAGACGGTCTTCCTGCTTGGCTCACCTCAACATTTGTACTCAAAAATGCACACACAGCTCCTGACAGTGTTCCATTTCACAAATCTAAATCAGCGTAATGTCAGGCCTGAAGCAGAATCTCCCAGAGCACTGATACTAAACCTACAGCCCATCATGAATCTCAGGTGAACACAACACAAGAGCTCTGTTATTTCATGTCAGCGTTCACAAGTCAGCACTGAACCGTCCAGGATCAGAGAGTCTGGATAATATATCAATATCATATTTATTTTGTGATACGAAACTAGATATCATCTTAGTTTTGGATGTCGTAATATTGTAATATGACATGTGGTTTCCCTGGTGTTAAAGGCTGCATTACAGTAAAGTGATGTGATTTTCTGAACCTACCAGACTGTTCTAGCTGTTCTATTATTTGCCTTTACCCACTTAATTAGCGCATTATTGATGATTATTAATCCAAAATCTCATTGTGGAAATATTTTGTGAAAGTACTAATAGTAAACCCTACAATATTGTCCCAAATATCGATATCGAGGTATTTGGTCAAAAAATATTGTGATATTTGATTTTCTCCATATGTCGCCCAGCCCTAAAACAGCCACTGTTCACATTTAATTCAGGGTTGTTAGGCCATTAATACATCATGAAGCTAAGTGACACTGTTTCAGTGGGAGACATGTTTGCTGTCCACTGTAACAAGACGCAACGGTGTGTGCTTCCCAAACGCTAGGAGTCAGGGCTCACAGGCAAAGTGTTTGACTCCACATCTGATTCACAGGATGTCAGCACTAAATGAAACTGCAATGCCATGTCTGCCATGTGTTCTCTCTGTTTCTCCCCCCTGTGATCTGTCAACAAAGGCCTCTTCACATAGTGTTGCTCAGGAAAAATTCAGATTTGTCATTGGCCTCTGCAAAGGAAATCATAAGGGAATCCACACCAACAGAGGGTAATTGTAAATACTGATCCCCTTTGTATTATTAAAGCCTCTCCACACAATCATCTCTCCACTGAATGAAAGACTATATAGCATAACTCCAGATGTGGAGCACAGAGGTGATTGGGTTCAAATTCAAAGCTGACCTGAGGAGGCCACTCACTCAGTCAGGCTGCTGCTCTCCCTGCTGGGATGTGAAGTAACAGCCATAAACACAGCCAGTGTTTCAGAGTGCCAACTGTACAGGTGGAGCATGTTAGAGCCTAGAACATGCAGCCAGCATGCATAGTCTCTTTGCATGCAGTGGGCTCATAGTGATGCCAGTGTTTTGCTGTTACAAGTGCATGTAAAGGCTTCTACAAACAACAGATTGGACTTCATGTGGAGGACACACACGGTGGATGAGTTGCTTCTTGTGCATCTCTCTTACCTCCAGTGTTGGTGCGCTTGGTACAGCCGGCCTCCTCCGCCGGAGTTTCTAGTGGTCGCTTGCGGGAGTCCGGGTTATCAGCCTCCATGAGGGGCTGCTGCAGGCTGTGGAGGTTAGGATTAGAGTATATCCCGTTATGGTCCACGGCTGCTCCGACACCACCAGCCATCATCATCGTTTCTCCCCGGAGCTGTAGATAGATTTGCAGTATTCCCCCTCACACACACACACACACACACACACGGCGCCACTCAGCACCACATAGCCTGACAACGCGCACCGCGATATGAACGACAAGTTTTTTGGGGGGGGGCTCAAACGGTCTCAAATGGATCAAAATGTCAGAAAACCCCGGGATCTGGGTCTCCTCTTTCCGGCGCTCTGCTGCTCGTCCCTCACAGAGCTAAATATAAAAAGTCCAATGAGTGAAATGTGCTCATTTAACGCGCTGCCCGTCGCTCCGACAGCATGCTCCTTATTGTTGACGCGCAGAGCGAGCCCGCTGCTTAAAATAAAGCAGCACAACAGCCTGAGAGCCGATCAGCCATTAGAACAAGTGCAACAGCTACGCAGAGGCAAAGGCGCTGGAACATAGCTTTTCTTAAGTCATCTTCACGCCATGTCTCTCTGTGCAGCTGTTGTTATTGTTGCCTTTGTAGTGCAAGACGGGAAAAATAGAGTTGGAGAGCTCCAGAGAGGACTGCAGTGCCACTGACCGGCCGAAAGACGAGGCCAATAAGGCAAAGATCTATCTGTGTGAAGCGATATGCACTGAAGCCGCATTTACTTACTATCTTTAGAAAAAAATATTTGAATAGATTTGCATAGTTTACCTACATGTTGTTTTTTTTTACATTAGTTTTCTAGTTTGGTTTTCCTTTTTCTGAACCTCAAAATAGAACACCTAAGGTAAAGTGAGAACAGCAGTGAGACCTTCATGATTATGTAATACTAAGCACTGGACAAGTCATCTGATCCCATGTTCAGTATTAAAATCTACTTCATTAAATACATAGATTTTTATTGATACAGAAAAAAAGAAAGAAAAGTGGTGCACATATGTCTGGGATTCTCCAGTAACAGGTGTCACTATCCTGAGCCACATCAGAGTCTCAGGAAGATGAACTGGAAAGGAGTAAATAATCCCGCTCCATTGGCATCAGTGTTGACTTGTTTAAAGTAACATTCTGAAATTCAGCATTAACTCAAATTAAAAGGAAGAACACGGCAACAACACAGGCAATAAATACCCAACAGACAACCAAAACGAGTGAGTGTATAGACCCAGATGGGATTTATTATCTGCAAATCTACAGCACATCAGCTGCTCCTAGCTTAATGTCAGCTCTTCACACAGTTCCTTTTACTGTCACCTACATTCACTATTCCACCACAAAGCAGAGCGTTTCTGTTTTTGGTGGCTAATGTGATGTTGGACTTTGTGACTAGCGTCACAACTTAATGTAACTGTTCAGGAGTACACACCCCTGAGAAAATCCTTCACGTCCCACGTGTAAATAAGGCAAACACTTCAGTCTCACGGATTCCCCCAGTGTATTGTAAGCCTGGTGGCCCACCGGGCCTAAGCCACTTCGAAGTATTTTTTTAATATATTTTAGGATGTTTTTAAAAACGGTTGGAAACTTAGACATAGTCATATTTTCAAATCTCCAGTTAGCGTTTGCAGTAGTTCTGACCCTATGGAATCTGTCTCATAGCTTTTTTAAATTCTCAATTTTCACGATTCCGTCCATGATTCTGTTATCACAGAATCTATTGGGCTCTACATTAATGCTGCCATCAGTCTGTGACTGGCCCCAGCCGGGCCCATGTAAAACAAATTAAAAAAGACACTTGCCACCGGGCTTAACAACTTTTCTGGGGGAAACTCTGCAGTCTGAACCGTCAGGACTTCCACATGGAAACACAATGCACTTATGTCTCTTATATGGGTGGTGTCTGAGCTGTACTCTCCTCTGCCTTAGCTGGAGCATCCTTCTCCTCAGTGTCTTGTGCTTTGGCTGACTCCAGCTCAGAGCCAGCTGACAGGGCTGACACCCTGAGGGCGAGCCGCTCCAGGACCAAATCAGCAGTGCTGGTGAGAGAATGCTGAAAAGACACAGAGCAAAACAACACAACATCAAATGAGATATATACAGTATGTAAGACAGATTTGCAGAAGTCTGTTGAATTAATTTGCACAAGAGAAATGTCAGCACTGAGCTCTGCTCTAGATATGACACAGCAGCTGTCTGGTTGGGTCTGTGTTGAGCTGGTGTTGGACGTGTGAGGGCGACAAAGCTGAAAAGGAACATGAAGTGAGATATTTATGTTTAATAGCAGTTAATGGGAATAATTTTTCTTTGGGGTTTGTTGTTGCGATGGAGAATGATGCTATAAGAGGCATCACATTATCACTGAAAAACATAATTTCATTGTAGAAAAGCAAATAAAAAGGTGTTGTTTTCATTGAAGTAGATCTTTGTGTTGGATCTCTTTCACTCTCTCTTTCTTCTCTGCTTTTCTATGTGAAAACTGATTGTTTTTGACAATCACAGGCCACCACAGATAAAATGAACAGGAGACAAAACATGCAAAGGGCCTGTAAAATCAGTTCTATTCTGCAGCAATTTCTACTGGTGGCCAGTGGAGGTCAGCAAGTACTTGATGCTTCACGTCTCTTCTCCGATAGAAATCATCGTTTTTCTCAGTTCAAGAGTGTATTCTTTTGTGTTTGACCTAGTGAGCAGATTATCTGGCTATTATGACAATATGCAGAACAGCAGCAGGCTCAACAGCAGAGAGGCACTGGCCCTGACAGGAAGCTACCATGTAGCTGTTATTAGTATCTTGGATCGCTGTGAGGCAGTTTCTGCTACATACCTGTAAGATATGCAGTCCCTTCAGTGTGAGGACAGCCAATTCTCTCAAACCGTCCCCAGTCAAGTCTAAGTAGATGATGGACAGCAACGGACTCTTGAAGCTCCGCCTCCACTGCAGCTGAAACTGTCCATCTCGTCCTCTCCCTGCCGGCTGGAATTTGTAACAAAGAAGTTCCTGCATGGCACACAGGCAGATAACACAGTCATCATCAAGATCTCGTCACATCAGTCGGCCATTCTAACTATCAACGTGGCATATTGTGTCATGTTCCATTATATTCCATTGCTCTTGACCTACTGTGTATATCATTTTTTAAGGCCCTGTCTGGTTTGGCACCTCCTTATATCTCCGAGCTGCTCTCCCCTTATGACCAAACACGCTGCCTGAGATCCTCAGGCAAAACTCTGTTATCTGTTCCGCTGTCACGGCTAAAAACCAAAGGTGACTGAGCATTTGCTGTTAAAGCCCCCTAGGCTTTGTTATTATCAATGTAATGCTGTTGTAGTGGAGAAGGGTAAAGGGTTAATGTTGTGTCTACAATATTGGTAAAATAAGTCTGTTATGGATGGAAAATCAATAAATATGTGTTAAAAAAACAAGTATTGTGTGTGTATCAAAGCCTGACATATCTTCCTTCTCTGTACCATAGAGCTCCATTGTTGCCCAAAAGCTATTAAAAACACAGCAGTGAGCCACACTGTTGCACTGGTGACATGTCCCTTATTACCATGAACACACACACACACACACACACACACACTGTAGTTTATTTTGACTTAATTGCACACACACCGTTATACAAATACTCACTAGAGCACCAAATGTGTAGTAATCCTGGCTGGGAATAGTACCCAACAAATGCCCTATTTCCTCCTGTTTTAGTAATGTTTAATAAAAACAATTATGGTGTCCAGCTGTTTTAGGATTGTAGGATGTATTTTATTTTATCAAAAAGATGTATGTCCTCAGTAGGAACCACTGAGGTTGGAGCTAAGGACACCAACAGGTTTGGAGAGAAGTTTTGATCTTTTCATGGGATTTTCTTTTTTATTTATAGTAAAAAAAAAATTAGAATATGACCAGCTTTATCCTATTATTAGTCTCGCATTGCCAGACCTTCCTCCACAGCGCAGCGGAGGAGGAGGGTCTGGCTAGTCCACACAGCATTCCAGGATGGGAGAAAAAAGTGCTCTGGTTTATTGGCATTTCTTTAAACCAATCACAATCGTCTTGGGTGGCGCTAGGTGCCGGACGGAGCCATGGTGCCGGACGGAGCCACGGTGCCGCAGCAAAATAGCCTCGGGAAGGAACTTGTTTTGGAACGTGTGGACGTTCAAAAGTTGTTTTAGTCGTGCAACAGAAAACTCAGATTGGACAGATAGTCTAGCTAGCTGTCTGGATTTACCCTGCAGAGATCTGAGGAGCAGTTAACCATAGTCCTCAGAAATCCACCGGAGCACAAAGAAAGCGGAAGGTAATGGATATTCGGCCTAAATGAGTGAAATCATGTGGAATTTCCATCTGTAACGGAGCAACCCCTGAAGTGGAATGTCGTGGATACAGACTATCCTATTATTAACGTCCGTTAGTAAAGAGGAGCTCTGACCTGCCCGTATGTTCCCAACAACACCTCCTTCTGCCCGTCAAAATCCAGGTCAATGACCAGAGCACAAAGCACGGCGTCCCACTGGTCACTCTCTGAGAGGCACACCGAGCGAGACAAACCTTGCTCCTGGACATCTCTGAGGAAACACAGACAGACAAATAACACGCTGTTCTCAACTCAGCCTGGAGCCAAAACGTCTGACTGAAAATGCACAAAACCAAGTGATTACTCCACTGATATCTTTATAAAGTTATCAGATTCTGACCTGTAGACAACTGCCATCTCTATACTACTGGTTACTAGGAGGTTGTAGCTTTCCATTTCCACACCTGAAAAAGAAAAGACACAGACAATCAAAATGCTTGATTTTTATCACAGTGACGACCAGACATAAATTACACTGCTTATCCAAAAAGAGCAAACTGAAGAAAAAGGACAGACATGGCTACAAGTCTGAAGATGGGAAACTGAAACAGAGCAGGAACATACTTTGCTCTCCGCTGGGCTGGTTGGGCTCAGTCTGGCAGCTCAGAGGGAACAGCAGCACTGAAGAGATTGGACTGTCGAACTGGAACCGCCAGCTCTGCAAAACCTCTGACAAAAACAGATGCATTATATATCCTTAAAACAGTAGCATGTTGTAGTCATTCAATATAGAACCAAGATAGAAATCATACGAAAGATAGGTTTTGAAAATCCCATCAGAGAGGAATACAGGACCAGTTTTTATACTCAAATTGACAAACTAAGATCTTTGCTTCCAACGTTAACATAGTATTTGTAAAGTCCCTGCACACCCACAGGTGATTTGATTAGACTTTGGCTGTATCTGAAATCACTCTCCATTTACTATGCACTATTCTTACTGTCCACCAGTCCCCGAAGGAGTGTGAAATGTATTCACTACGTAGTGCCCTCAACAGTTTCCACAATGGAATGAAACCAGTAGCATCCATAGCATGTAACTTAGTCTCTGCTAGCAATCCCACAATGCATAACATCTCATAGATACAGAATGTACAGCCATGACACGTGTAAATAATAACTTTAATAATGATAAAATGAATGATCAATTCCATGTAGCTTTCAGGGTCCTGGTATTAGCTCACTGTCACACTGCCACGGCCCTGCATTAAAACAAAGCAGGTGGCTGCGTGGCGTTGATTGGTGCATGATTTTAAGTTACCGGTGAGAGTACCAGTTGGAGTCCAGTTGGAGTAACAGAAATAATTGAAAAGCTTATCAGACGCCAAAACACTCCACAAGGGTTTGTAAAACTCACAGACAGGATTTTTACATCTCGGGATAGTTGCCACAGTGGCAACTATTTTGTTTTTCGTCAGAACGATCACAAGGTCAAAATACGGCGTTTATGTTAGAAACCAATCCACCAGGAATGTGAGTTTGCATGCATTTGATTGGCCAACACAGCGCCTTGCTGGATGATGTCACACTGCGTTGCAGCAAAAGTTGAGCCTGGTTAATTTTTTTTTCGGCAGGTGAGGTGATTCAGCATTGCTTTGATAGAGCCCCCTCTGTTGGCACCCCCTGCACCACAGGACTTTTTTCATACAGGGCTTAAGTCAGTCTGAATGCAGCCTTACTGGAACACTTGAATTGAACAGAGCCATTGGTAATGTTATTATTAACACATGCTTTTCCTAATATGACTAGTCAAAATGTCTGCTGTGAAAAAGTGAATGAGTGAAAGAGGGTGTGATTTCTTGTGCTGCATTTACACAATGTCAGCAGAATGTGAAGAGCAGGAAAACTAGTAGTTACTGGAGGTAACTATTGGTTAACCCCATCGAGGCTCCGCCTTGGCACCCTGACACAGATCTTTGCAGTCAGCACCCAATCAGGAGGTAGCAATCACACACTATAAAACACCAGCGCACCTGCTGCACATCTGCCTTTTTCACTCAGCAACAGGAATTGAACAGGTAGGTCTGTAGTTAGGGCTATGCACGCACTCGCAGAACTGGAGTTACATCAGGTAACTACTAATTATATTTCGTATGTGCTACGCCTTCTAACTGGCTTCGCTATTGGTAACCACTAGAGGCGATGTACTCGCAGCTCTGGGCCCAGGGTGACACGGTCAGGGCATTGAGCACCACCCGCTTACAGGGATCCCACAACCTAAGCAAAAAACCAAAAACCATTAACCTGAACCAGAAGGTGCCTGTAGCACCAAGCACCAAATGGGACGCAGAGTCAGATGTGATATCCCTGAGATGTAACTGTATGAAAGGTAATGTGGAAGACCAAGACGCAGCCAGGCAGATGTCCTCTACTGATACGTGCTGAGCTATGGCAGAGAAAACATAAAGATGGGAACACCAGAGAAAAACATGCATCAGACATCTCCCTGAATTTGCCTTGGGGAGTTGGGGAGACAGAAGCAACCCCATCCAGAGATGATATACATTTTAACCAGCCTGTGTATCAGTGGAGCAATGCAAAGTGCTTAGGTTGCTCTTTACTGGTGAAATGAGGCATGTGGGAGGGAATAGCTGATTCCAGAGGCTGTTTGGGGATTGCAAGCATCCGGCAGTCTCCCCCTCATTCACCCCACCTCAGTCAGGGAGAGAAGAAGCAACCCCATCCCAGCTGGGATGCCTCGAATCAACGTATGTATTACCACTGAAAGACAGGCTGTGCTTCAGTGCAGTGCAGTAAACCGTGCTTCTTCAAGTGGTCTCTGAACACAGATTACCTTGATGGCGGTCGAGTGAGACAGCGAGGGAAGCAGTATTGCAAGCTAGTGCTAAACTAGATTGCAAGTCATGACGTAACGACAGCTTGTTAGCTAGTGACGATTAGTAGTAGTGTACTATGCAATCAGAGCACTGGCAACACGAGGCCTCTTCTTCGGATGCAATGTCGTGACTCAGCGGCTCTGTGAGGAGTTTAGCGCCGCCCATGACGATTCTGATTGGTTTAAAGAAATGCTATTAAACCAGAGCACGTTTTCCTGCCATCCCTGAAGGATATGTGGAGTAGCCAGACCATCATTCAGCGCGCTTTGGAGGAGGGTCTGGCAAAGTGAGACTACAGTGTGAGTGACATGAAGTGTATGTGGGAGCAGCCCTCCTCTCAGGACCGTGGGAGTGTGTATAAGCTGTGCTTCAATGACATCGCTCTAACTCTCCCTGACCATTGCACATATAATGTATACTGTGTAATTTCCTGAATAATATTTTTTCACACCTTACACAAACCATACAGCCTTATTTTCCTTTCTAAAACAGTTATAGTGCACATATTAGTTATACTGTCTCCTTACATGTTTTTATTTTTTAAATATATCTATTCTGTATTTATCTTGACTGTGGCAGCACTTTGCTTTGTTTATTCCCTTTTTTATGTTTATTGTTTACTGTATGCACCTAATACACCAAGGCAAATTCCTTGAAAGTGCAGTCTTGCTTGGCAATAAATCAGTCAACACACAGTCCAGCCAAAGGTGCAGATGTGTTCAGCACCCCTTGAGGAAGGAAGCGGGGGCTTCACCGTGTTCCTCAATCACACTTTGGAGGAAAACATTGTGAAAAGACGTCAAGATAAGATAAGATAAGATAAGCTTTATTGTCATTGCATCAGAATCAGAATCAGAAAGGGCTTTATTGCCAAGTATGTTTTTTTTACACATACAAGGTTATCCAGATGTAAAACAAGAGTTTGAAAAAATGTGGAATCAGGCAGCCGTCTCCTGTGCCATGGCCGCGTGGAAAGCAACAAACTTAAAAGGAAAATTGCCAGCAAGTGTCAGCAACATCTTTGTTATTAAACGTCGCCAAGGTAACATGTGATCTCGTGAAGTGCTGTCCCAATCCCATAATCCCCATCACTCACTTAGCACCTGCGATCAATTAAGTCTGTGAGTCTTTAGTCCTCAGAGCTCACTTTGAGATTTTGGGCCAATTAGATTCAGGTGCACTACCTGAGACGGTGCTCAAAAATATCCTTTTAACAAAAATTAAATACATTAAATATACACTGCCGGTCAAACGTTTGTGGTCACTTAGAAATTCCATTCCACTCCATCACAGACAGAAAACCAGCTGAGATCAATTGCATTGGTTTTTTTTAACCAGGGCAGCAGTTTTCAGATTACATTATGTGCTTACATAATTGCAAAAGGGTTCTCGACTGTTGTAGAAAGAAGTGGCTGATCTTTAATCGAATATCTACATTGCCCATTATCAGCAACCATTCACCCAATGTTCCAAAGGCACATTCTGTTTACTAATCTGATGATATTTTAAAAGGCTAACTGAGAAAATATTGGAGAACCCTTTTGCAATGATGTAAGCACATATTGTAATCTGAAAACTGCTGCCCTGGTTAAAAAAACAATGCAACTGATCTCAGCTGGTATTCTGTCTGTAATGGAGTGAAATGGAAATTTCTAATTGACCCCAAACTTTTGACCGGTAGTGTACCTCTTCAAAACATCTCGCATACACACACATGGAACTCCCATACACAATTGTCAACATATGCATGTTAAACGGTTAAAAGAGTAAAAAGGTTGTGGGTTTTGTACAGAGATAAACCTCTCTGAATCTCAGAGGTTTGGTCTGGCTCACCTGGGCCTGTCTGGTCGACCAGAGCCAGTCCAACGCAGCCATTCTGACAGCCAAACGCTGAGAGCCGCCGGCCACCAGCTATACTCAACATATCCAACCAGAGCACACTGCATGGAGGGAGGGGGGACATAACCAATACACACAGAGGGTTATGGATCATAACATACATTTAGCTCAGCAAACGTGTTGACGTGCAATTTTTGATAGGACATTCAGACAACCTTCAGATTACAGCATATTGTAACATTGATGCTGATCACTTCCGACTTCCACTGTCTTTACTCTCTATGTATCTCATTGCGTTATTGTCAATACTGTTGACTCGTTTCTCTTTTCTCTGTCTGGTACATTTTATATTGCTGCTGTCCTCTTTTGTTACTTTTATTTCCATGTTAGTAATGACATTGTTGCTGTCTTCAGACATTCTCGAAACGTTTTTTTCTCTGTTACAGTAAGCCTTTGTAAATTAGATCTAGGGGGTTTTAACATTCTCTTGCATATCAAACCCACTGGCTGAGCATGAACAGAATAGTATTTTATGTCGAGATTTGAGGATATAGTGAATTGGCTTATGCAGGAAAATCATGAGGCTGATGAACACACAGAAACATAGAATGACTAACATGTTGCTAATGGTCTCAATGACCCAATTACACCCCCCACACAATCAAACAATAACAGATACAGTTTGAAAAATTGTCATATAAACGGTTTGCCAGATTGGATGTCTATACTAGAAAATGTTAGTCTGGCTATCACCAGACCAAGCTCAATCTTTTAAGATTGAACATTAGTCTGGGGAGTCTGGTCTGTATTTTCTCTGCACAAGAGGCGTGATCAACGGGCATAGTTCAAATGACTCTGTACGCAATTGGATAGTCCTTCAACCAATCAGACCAACGATCCGGGTGACGTAGCAGCGACAGCGGCATCAACGGGTTGCTGCGCTTCGGTGGCCGGCGTGTTGAATGTAAACAAGAAGCTGCTTGGTCGCTTCTCTATCGTCATCGTGTTAAACCGCCAACAGGTGGATAAGCCAGTTTGTGATTGGTTCCCAAAACTGTAACCGAAACAGGATAGATAAATGTACAGGTTTCCAGCCTGAGCTGCAGGGCGAAATCAAATCGCCGGCAGACATATGTTATTTGGTTTATTGTCAATTTTGTTACTATTTTGTTGAATTGTCTGGAATATTGTAGTTATTGTGTCATCTTTTCTTGATTTTTGTCTGGGTGGGTGGGGATAACGAAGGGGGGGGGGGGATTTGTTCATGTTGCAAATTGTACAATTTGTATTTTGTTATAAAATAAAAAAATATTAATCACAAAAAACAACAATAACAGATACAGAGCTAGTAGAGCCAAAGGGAGCTGAGACTAACTTGCTGGGCAGTTGTTGTAGTTCAGGGAAGAGTCTCTCCACTGGCTGCTCTTCAAACTGGTGGAGGGAGGCGTTCTGTTGGAAACACCAGAGTCAGACTGAATTATGCTCTGATGTTGCATGATGAATCAAAGTGAACGTCTACTACAGATATGCAAAACTCATCACCATCTTCTTTTTTTCTCTTTTGCTAGGGAAAAACAGCCTTCCTGTAAGTTTCATTACTTTTAGTGTCTTAGAATCGAGTCTTTGACAGAACAAAACTCTCCGAGATCAAGGACGAACTTTGAAACTCATTTCAGCCAACGTGGATGAGGAGAACTTCAAATGAGCATCTACGTTTCCATAACTACAGGGAAAACTCCATCTGCTGAAGAAGATCGTGTGATGGAAAACAGCTTTGAAACTGAGGTGGGACCGTTTGACATTGTTTTGTTCTTTATACACTTTGACTGAATAGAGAAGACAATTTGAGTGTCTTCTGGCGTATTTACCTGTAACATCCCTAAACAAAATGTTGGATTAATAATATTGTACAGATTTCATATCTCCACAGAAGGACAACAAACATTTCATTTTCATACATACTTGAATAAATAAATGCAGTTAAAGGCCCTAGTAAAAATATCTTATAATAAATTATATAGTTATACTAAAATGAGTTATGTTAAAGGCCTTATGAAACAAGTCAGAGCGCCATTTGTTTCCGCATATTTACGTACTTTCCGGTAAAAACACGAAGCTAGGGAGGGACTTGTCTCGGATATTGATTGCCGTTTAAAGTAGCCAAAGGCACCGCGTGGACGTTACGCTCCACCCTCCCCCGCCAGAGTGACAGCTACAGGTTGGAAGTGGAATTGTCCATTACCACTGTCGTAATGTCTCATTAGAACTACAGATCCGCTACCCGATCTGGCAAACTTGTACCTAATGGACAATTCCGCTTCCAACCTGTACGGGGACCGAAGCGGGAAAAGTGCTTTAGTGTTGCTTTAATGGCCCTCACACACCAACCCGATAATCGGCCGTCGGAAAGTCTGGCGAGGTCAGTGACTCAAATCTGTTCGGTGTGTTCCGTGCCATCGTCCGTCGGAGGGGCTGTCGGCCTTCATTTTGGCCCGACCTGACCTGTTGGGTCGGAGGGCGGGCAGTCGGACTCAAGTGCTAACCCGGAAATGACGAGCGGGAGGAGCGTGGCGAACGCCTTTCAAAATCTGACAAAAATCTTTTAAATAGACCTTTGTCGATCTGAAATGAAGACAGATTCAGCAACTGCATGGCCTGTTTCTCGCTTAAAATGTTTTCAGAAACACCTTTCGGTGAACTATTTTAGTAAAATATGAGATCGTATGACGAAGCCGCCATTATGCCCGGTTGAAAAATCCGGGAGCAGCCGGACCCACGTGACGCGTTCGTCAAATCAGCTGCCGGTTTTAATTTTTGGGGCGACAATACAGATTAGCTCCGTCTGCTGTTATGGAGACGTATTACATCGCAGAACGTACGCTCAAGTCGCTTCGGTGTGTTCCGAGGCACTTTTTGGACCTCAGGGAGTCGACTGATCAGTCTGACTGCCTTTTCTGCGGTCAGCCGTCGGGTTGGTGTGTCAGGGGCTTCAGCAAGACCGTTGCAGTTGGCAGCGGCTAAACAAGCTACAATGTAAGTGACAGGGCAATTACACACACACACCCACGCACACACACACACACAAACACACACACACACACACACACACACACACACACACAGTCTCTGATCTGACCTCCTTGTACAGGTGGATCCTCTGGTCATGGCCGCTGAGCAGGAACACCGTCTCTCTGCCTTCATCGTCACACTGCACTCTGACGGACAGAACAGGCTGCTGACATTTGCCATCCAGACACACTGTGTCACGCTTTCTGACAGACCCTGTCCGTACACAAGCTGCTGACTGACAATGGTCACCATAACGACACTATAACCCATTCATGAACACTAGGATAAAGCAGATCCACAGCAGCATATTAAATGAGGTTATCAAACACTAAAAGCAGTCCACCAGCAGTATAGTGTGAATACACAGTATATATATATTCAAAGGAACGCTGCTGGCCTGGTGTTTAAGCTTTTGTTAGCTGTTTAAATCTATTATAATCAATAATCATGAAGAGCTCTTGATGTAAAAATGAGTACTGCAGATAATGGATACTTGTTCAAGAACATTTTCAATTCAGAAAGTCACCTCCTAAAGTTCAATTGTAAATTAGATTTATTATCAAATGATTGACCTGCTATAGAGGCCATGTTTTATAACCATAGTTGGACACTGGTTGGACTGTAAACATTTACTATGTTTCTAGTGTTCCTGAATGTAAGCTACTTGCTGGTTTGGCCGGCAGTTACCATGCCAACTGAAGTGTGACTGAAAAGCCAGGGTGAACCCCTGAGATAGCTGCGGAATGCCTCGGCATTAGCATGTATTGTTTACTGGTTCACGGTAGGGATGTAATGATGCATCATGAATCGGTTACATATCAATAGAAATGTGTAAAGATTACAACCGGTTGAGATGAAAAATTAATCGTAAACATGCTGTACGTTTGATTTCACTTGTTTGACTTCAGACGTGACTACGTCTTCTTAGTTTAGTTATTTAAAGAGATTTCTATTAGGTTTCTATCTAATATAGGTTTCTATTTATGTAGTTATTTTGATGTGGGAATGGATTTGTTTTAATAATCTAATTATTCATTTATTAATTTTTGTTTTTTAAGATGAGATACAATTTCAGTTGCACTTCTGATGACAGTTTTACATTAACAAAAGGAATCATTTTCAATCATTTGTCTGCAGCACGTTCTGTTCGTGAGACAAAACGTTGCGAGGAGATCGTATCGTGAACTTAAAATCGTGAATCGTTATCAAAATTGTGAGTTGAGCGCATCGTTGCATCCCTAGTTCACAAACTTACTCTGTGTGGTACAGGTGAAAGGGCGTGAACTGCAACTCCAGATTCAGGCAGCTCTCTGTTCAGAGACACACACACACACACACACACACACAAACATCAGCATGTGGGAAACGTCCGTTAGAGTAAGCACTGTACGCTTCAGGACACGGCTTCACTCACGTGCAATAGACTCGAGGTTGAACTCTGAGCCCGGCTCGTAGTCACAGTAGATATTCAGGAACGGCGTGGCTTTGTCACCAGAGTCCTGCAGGAGTTCAGCCATAAACAACAATGCTTCTATAATGTAGAACGTTTTCACAACCCTTATAGAAATCAGAAATCAGAAATGGTTTTATTGCCACAATAAGTACACTTATGAGGAATTCCCCTTAGTGAAAGGTGCATACATAAACCAACAAACAAACATTTTAAACATTAATATTAACCAAACTATAAATACGGAAGCGAAGAATTCCACCTACAAAGCTTCAACAATCAGTGTCTTTAGTTCCCAAACGCTTATTGAGTGTTGTTAAAAGGAAAGGTGTAAACATTCCCGTCAGAGCTTTTTTGGATTGTGTTTCAGGCATTAAATTCAAAATGAGTGATTATTTGTCTTTGTAGTGTATTTAATTGAATATAGGTTAATGAAGGATTTGCAAATCATTGTATTCTGTTTTTATTTACGTTTTACACAACATTCCAACTTCATTGGAATTGGGG
This sequence comes from Gymnocephalus cernua, assembly GCA_023631565.1. Taxonomy (NCBI): domain Eukaryota; kingdom Metazoa; phylum Chordata; class Actinopteri; order Perciformes; family Percidae; genus Gymnocephalus; species Gymnocephalus cernua. The sequence continues at coordinate 23,856,614 of CM042439.1, forward strand.
TTTGTACAAAGTAACAGTTGCATAAGAAAAAGGCTGACTGGGTTGAGTGCAAAATGTGCGAAGAATATATAGTATATGCAATGGGCAGATGTAAAGTCCAGGATGAAGGTAAGTAGGCAAGTGTAGTGGCTAGTGATGGGGGGTGGGGGGGGTGGGGTTAAACGTGTGGTATACTCACCGCAGCCGACCTGTCTCACGCCAGTGTGTCATGGGGAGCGCCGTAACTATTTCTACTTGCGCATGGTGGTCGCGACACTAGTTGCAGTCTTCTCCTGAACAGAGGTGTCGCAACTGAGGAAAAGCTACAGACTTTGCAATTTTTACGTACTAGAAGAAGAAGAAAAAGCAGAACTGGCAGCAGCATTGACGTCAATGTTTCGATTCGATTTGATGACCTACTCTGTCAGATCAAGCCTTTCATTCACCATAAAAGAACTCATCTTAACCCAGTAAGTTTACAAGAGAGACTTGCGGTCACTCTGCGAGTCCTGGCATCCGGTTACTCTCAAACTTGTCCATGCTTCCTGTTTCCGCTGAGAAAAATAGAGTGGTGCACGACCTCTGGTCGCGTGCTTAAAATCCTGGCGCGGCAGCAAGATCTACGTCATTTTGACGTCACATTGGCGCGTGGCAGGTTGGCTGCGGCGACTGTAAAAAGGCCCTTAGGAGTCAGTGGGGGACCAAGGCCTTGTTGGTGGGGCTGACTGCAGAGAGGAAGAAACTGTTTTTGTGGCGTGAGGCTTTGGTCTTGATGGACCGCAGCCTCCTGCCAGAGGGGAGGGGTTCAAACAGTAGCGTGTACACACACTATGACATGTCAACTTCAATATACAGCATGCATACCTTTACGAATGTGATGCCCACCACCAGGCCTCTTTTGGGTGGAGACTTGTTGAAGGCGTCAATTGAGACAATCTCTGCATCAACTACATAAAGAAGACAGGATCGAGTGTTTGCAGCATCAACCAACAACCGACATGTATGGAAGACAAGTTGCAGCACAGGTTTCAGGACTAAATCATTCAGAGTTAGAAAAACCACATTACTAAAAGAAAATCTGACTAGTATATAGGGTTGCACAATATATTGTTTTATATGGGCATGTGTGCTGGCCTGCACTGATTTATGTTCTTACTACTCCCCTGTATGTAATGTGTATTGGAAAAGATACGCTGTTGATATGGTTACACTAACTTATAGCAGACCAAGAAACCTAAAAAAAGGCAGTAAGAGATTCAACTGACCCATGTTCCATTTTAAGTGACAAAACAATACAAGTGACAGATACAAATACAGAGTCAGAGATATTGCAGCCAGGGGGGGCCACCAAATTATTGTAAAGTTATTTTTATTTGTTTTAAACATTGATGATATTCTTACTGGCCTAATAGGTAAGGTAGTCACTAAGGTAGCCATCCACAGATACAGGTAATCCTAAGGATTCACTGGGCCACATGTATGTTTAAACTTAAAACATGATTTATAAAGGCTGCCCTACACGTTATTGTAGGCCCAGTTTATTATGCAATTTAATTTGATATATGTAGTAGGTCTCTCTTTCTACTAAGGGGTCCTTGGCTTAAAAACTGTAAAGACCCCTGCTCATCTGTGCTATTACTAAACTCCACAGTCAGTTTACACAGAATCCTGCTCTGATATGGATTTGTGTACTGTGTACTCCATGTGTTACTGTGTTGAGGTTTCCCAGCGAGTACCTGGGATGTAGGTGAACTGAACCTCCTTGGCCACAGGTCGGATCTTGTGCTGCAGCTCCTGGTATCTGAAACACAGCACCTTCCCTTTGAGGGTGGCCGCCAACAGCTCCTGCTCCCCGGCCTGACACAGTCCGTAAATGTTACTCTGCGACGGGAAGCGGCTGAAACTGTCCTCCGCGAAGGGATTCGACTCTCGAAGCATCCTGCAGGATGAAGCCGAACTCACTAATTGTATCAGAAATGTCAAGAATGAAGTCTGTTCATTGTTGTTCTGTGGCTGCTCTGTTCTCCAACTCCATTCGCGTTCAATGTAAATTAGCTCAAATTAAACCAGAAATGTCCGGTCATTCGTTTCGAAATATAGCTAACACTTACGATAAACTGTTATATTTAACGCTTGATTCAGTAATAACGCATTTTATTTTATTTCAAAGATAGAAATTCGACGTTTCTGGTATATTCCTGATTGTAATACACATGGACGTTTTATGCCATGAACGTCATGAAGCAAAACATCCGGGTTGGGAGGAGGTGCGTTCATGTTTATTGGAAATGTAGCATTTGGTGCTCATAAACGATCCAGCGAAGAGGAAAATAAGGCTTTTCCTGGTCTTAATTAATGCATGGATTCTCCTGAAAAAGGTTAAAGTAAAGCACATCCTATTTCAAGTTGTTTTTCGCTTTCTTTCACTGTTAGTTCCTTCCGCCTGCTTCTTATTTGTTTGTGCTTACATGGCTGATTCTGTCGCTGAAACGTAGAGCTGCGTGCTGATGGATTTCAAACGTCATCCATCCTGTTACAGAGTGAATTTGGTCATCATTTTCAAGTTCAAAGAGTTATAATTCTTACCATTAAACGATTATGGATCTAAATACGGTACATTCATTCTATGGACAAGCCTGTGCGGTGTAACGAACCCAAAGGCACCATGGCTTTCCTACTCGACGCATCCCATTCATCATCCTGCCCCCTTCCGGTACTGTCTGTCTGTTACATCCCAAACCACAGCACTGACTCTTTAAAGTAACAGTATTATAACTTCATGTTGATATCATATGCATTATTCTGTAATTTTAGTACTTTTACTTTTAGTACTTTAAGTAGCCCATATTTGGATGGCAATATTTTTGTACTTTTACATAAGTAGTATTTAAATGCAGCACTTTTACTTGTGACAGTGTTTCTACACTGTGGTATTGCTACTTTTACTTAGTAAAAGATCAGTTTTATTGCGGTTGCATCAGGCAGTGAAAGTGACTGAACACGGGGACAACTGTGGACATCAGGAGGATTTTCAGTGAGGAACCGGGTACAGACCTGTCAGTGTCTTGCTTCCTTTAATGTGGAACCTGTCTTCTCTACATATTCACAATTCTGCTAGCTAAATATGGTCTGGCAACAGTAGCGTACACTCCGGGATAGGAGAAAAAATGGTCAGGGGTTGTTTCCATTCTTTAAACCAATCACAAACGTCTTTTCACGTCTTCTCTTCTTTCATGCACTTTATTTACAGAAAGAAATGAATGACCCAGTCTCACTTCATCCAAATAAACACATTTTGTCTACTGAGATGAAAATGAATAACCAGCAAAACCTTTAAGATGTCAAACATGATAGTATACAGATAATTCTATGAAACAATACTGTAGGATTGTTGTATGAATTTAAATGAATGCAAATCCATCCTTTGTGTGTGTGTGTGTGTGTTTGTGTGTGTGTGTGTGTGTGTGTGTGTGTGTGTGTGTGTTTTAGATGAACTATAAACTCAACAAACAACATCTACAGTATAAGTTAAAGAAGTTTCTCATTTCATCTTAAACCTCTATGGTTTGTTTTTCTGTTTGCCTTGTCTTTTTACTTGCTTCATTTTTTTTCAATATGTATATTTTGTGTGTGGTTATGTTTCCCTGTTTGTTTGTTTGTTGTATTGTTTGTTTTATATCTGTAGAGTCATTTTCATTGTTTAGTTTTTATTTATTTATTTGTATTCGGGGAGGGCATTTTTATAAGCCTATAAGGCTCCTTTCCTCTCCTGCACTGAAATTTCTTCCTTTTTTTCCTTCTTTTTTTCTATCTATTGTATGTACTTTATATCCTCGTGCCAATAAACTGAACTCAACTATGCAGTATAGCTACAACCCAGTCACATTAAAGACGGTTAATAGTGTTTGTCCACCAGATGTCAGTGAAAACTCACTCATCAAGTTGTTGGAAGCTGTAGTTGCCCTCCTGCTGGTCACCACCAGCTTGTATTTCTGCAAAGGCACAAAGAGAGACACCAAGCCCCCCCCCCCCCCCCCCCCCCTCCTCCTCCTTTTTTATCAAGAAACAGACAAAATAATTAGGATGAAATGCACATGTTTTATTTCACTTTTCAATCTCATCACTTTCTTCTCAGCTGTTAGGCTTTCTCTTGCCCAGTGTTAAGTAAGTCTATAAGTAAATAGTGTCACAGAAGGGTTCGGGTGAAGCTTGTGCTCTCAGTCTGTTGCCAAGCCTGGGACGAGTGTCATCTTGGCTCAGCCTAAACTTGACCTAATGCCCACCTTACCAGCCAGTGCTTTCCTCTCCTCTGCTGCAGTGAATCTGAGAAAGCTCTTTCGTCCTCAGCCTCTCCAAAGGCATAACAATTCATTGGGAATTGACAGGAAGAAAAATAGATTGTGTGGTAACATATTTGACAGCCATGGAGAAACACAAAAAAAGGGTTGTTCCCAAATCTGAAGTCAGACCTTTCTCTCTGCAAAAAGGCAACAGTGTCTCAGCAAATGGATTGGTAAGTCTGACAATGGGACTAATACTTTATTGGAGCAGGGGCGATTCCAGGATTTTTAAAGTGGAGTGGCACATGGGGGAACCAATAATCAGTCAGGGGGGGCTCAGAGGATTTATCAGAATACAGCATAGAAAATCTGTTTAGAAATATAAGAAATATTGGATAGGATAGAACAACGCAATGTAATTCTACTAAATAAAACACATCCCATTCATTATTACTTTCATTTGTTTTCATTTGAAACAAATTGTATTATCCAAATACAATATACATTTTCTATGGGCTCTTGAGGCAAACATTTGCATAGTCATCATGGAAACATTAATTGGTCATGTGACCAGGGCTGGAGAGGTTTTTTGTCACTTTATTGTGTATAAAAATAAAGTGAAATACACTCACAATAAACTTGCCTCAAACTTCAACAAAGAAAACCGTGCAGTACACAGTTTCCAGATAAAAGGAAATAAAGTTTAATACACAATGTATTTCTTACAGCAACAAGTGCTTTGCAGTGAGTTCAATATGTTCCTACTTCTAAATTGGCCTCAAAAACAAAGTAGACAGCTGCCATACAATGTGTGTTTAAAGTATATATCCATTTACCAAATGGAAAGGCAGCGATTGGCAGCAAAGTGACACTACTCTGATCCAATGGAAAACAAATTTGTCAGACTGACAGCACTCTAGCCCAATGGATTGGGGGGGGCCCAGCCCACCCACACACCCACCACTAGACCCGCCCCTTTATTGTAGAATGCTTTTTATGTTTCCCTGTAGCATCAGTAAGAGGACCAGGGAGCCCTTTGACATTCACATGTGATGTGAAATACTTCTACCAAACAATGGTGCAGCCATCGCTGTCTGCTGCCATTCTCTGACCTCTGAGGTGATTCCTCCCAGGGGCGTAGCACAAAATTCTGGGCCCTGTAGAAAGGCGTTTTCTATGGGCCCCTCCCCGCATCCACAGCTATTCATTCTAGGATCTTTTTGTGCCCTCCTCATCTGAGGGCCCTGGGTACTCTGTCCCCTTTTTCCCCCCAGTCCGACGCCCCTGATTATGACTTACCTTATACTCAGAAAATATCCAACCTGGTGTTTGACAAAGAAAGCAGACAAAGAGCATAATAAAGACAGTTATCATTTTGTGACCAGGACCTGTGTGGAGGTCAGTAATTACATATATATACTGTAGCACTGGACATGTTGAATGGCCCAGACATTGACCAAACTGTTTACCTGAACATCAAATCAAATCTTTGAACGTTCACTTATGATACATGACATACTTTCTATAGGATGGCTTTGCTATAGTGGTCATATATCTGAACCCCTTGCATACTTTATACCTTTATTAGTCAAATAGATGCACAATAAAAAAACAACATCAGAGTTATTAAGGGGCAGGAAATATTGTTGCATAAAAGGTGTACGTCAGGTGTACGGTGCTGGTCATCATCAAGGTAAAGAAATGATTTCCTCTGTGGAGATACGCCACATTTATTTTCTCCCTACTATAACAACAGATGCAACCTCAACACTGTGGGCTTGATAACCCGTTCACCGGTTCACTGGTGTGTGTTACAATGTCCAGTGTGTGTTGCTGGGGTGAAGCAGACGGAGGTTAGGCCCTGCGAGCTGCTGCTCCATATTGTGACAGTTCAGAGGTGGCAGTGTAATACACCCCCACCCCCCTCTCCTAATACCACCTGCTAATCCATCTGCAGGATTACTGTCCACTGTAATCACTCATCCTCCACCTCAGCTCACTCTGCAACTCCTGACTCAGTACACACACACACACACATGCATGCGCGCACGCACACACACACGCACACACATGCACACACACACACGCACACACACACACGCTCATGTACCTTACATAAGAAGTTTATTATGGCTGTAGTTATACGGACTGTTACAAGACAGCTACAGATATAGAAGTCCAACAGTGTTAGTCAGCCCTGTCTTCAGCGTCTGTCCTCTCTTGTACTCTAATACACCTGGGAAAGAATCTCTATATCTTCTGCAGATATGTCCAGACATCCAGCATGCATTGCATCTGATAAACTCTGTGACATTATGAAGACTATAATGTTGCCCACAGGCAGCAAGTCGACTATAATGTATTGTCATATAAGACAATATGCAATACAAATGTTTCACTCTCTCTGTGATGCCATGTCACAACGTTGCCATTGAAGTGATGTGAAGATATTATCTTATGAGGACAAAAACGAAATGAAATCTCTGCTGTGACAAATAGAACACTCTTATGTTGTAAATGTGAGCTAAAATAAAACATCTGCAGTGGGCAAAACATGTCAAAATGTATAACAGGGAAGGAAAATATGTCTCAAATACTTATGTCCAAAAGCAATGGTATTAACCCATTTTTCAAAACATATATTTGGTAGGGTTGAATGTATTATGATCTTTTGGGAGAAAAATGCTTTATGAATCTGTTTTTATGCAATGCAGTGGATTGAGACTGTAATGGCATCTACTGTTCGCATGTACAATATAAAATCATAATGCATTTAAAACTCCCAATGATACTGAAAACAAAATAGAATATAGCCTAAAAATATCCAAAAGAATAAAAGTTTGACATTATTAGCTTAGATGAGAACATTGATACCACATACGGGGTGGGCCAGGGAGTAATGTTGGAAGATAGACTTGTGAACTAGTCCTCTATAGGTGTTCAGCTGCTACCCTCAGAGGGTCAGATTCACTGACACAGGACATGTTAAATCTGCAGGTCATATTGGGCTTTATGGTGACTCAGCAGGTAGAAGAATCTCAGGATGGACCAGTATCACACACACAGCTGCCTATCTCCTATGTGGACTGACTGATAAACCAGAAGGGCATGAACGTAATGTTGAAACCACAATATAACTGAGTGTTGGATATGGTGCTTTTGTGTGTGTGTGTGTGTGTGTGTGTGTGTGTGTGTGTGTGTGTGTGTGTGTGTGTGTGTGTGTGTGTGTGTGTGTGTGTGTGTGTGTGTGTGTTCAGTGTGACAGTATGGAGCTCCAACTGGTATGAGTCCTAACTGGGCCGGAAGGGGGAGGGGGTGGGGGGGTAGTGGAGGTCTGTGCTGAGCTGCTGGTGGCACCTAGTTTGCACAGAGGAGATTATTACAGTGTGTGTCTGTTTGTGTGTGTGTGTGTGTGTGTGTGTGTGTGTGTGTGTGTGTGTGTGTGTGTGCGTGCGTGTGTGTTTGCAGGGTGAGTGATTGGGACTGACAGCAGCCTCTGTATTGCTGGCTGGCCTGCAGATTTAGCCGACCTGTTTTAGACGCTCTAATCTGGATTAACTGCAGCAGTGTGTCAGTGGCGGCGAGAACCGGTGCCTTCTCCCCCCCCTCTGCCCCTTCACCTGCTTCTCCCTCCCCCCTCCTGTACCTGCTCCCCCTCCTTTCTTCCTCCCACTCTGTCTACCTATTCTCTCTCTCTCTTTTCCATCTCCCTGACTTCAGTTGGCCTACAGTATGTTCAACACAAACTGTTCGGTCCTGAAATAAAAGTGCTTGCTTGCATCATCCTGTGTCTCTGTGAGTCCAGTTTTAGGGGGGAAGGGCAGTCGGGCAGGGATTATACCAGCTCTGTCCTCTTCTCTATACAACCCTATTTGCTGTTTGCCTATTTGAGCTGCAAGCCCTTCCACTATTGGGTTGGACTGCATCGCCATCATCAATATCATCTGGACAGTGTTCATATAACATTAGATCTTTGTTACCAGATAAAACTAAGTCACACAAAAGTTCTCACATTTAACAAAAAAAAAATCTCACCTCAGTATCTACATTTTGGCCAGTAATTGCAATACCTCATATTAATAATTCAAAAATATTTCAAAATAGCAGATAGTCCTAATGACCTAATGTTCAAAATGAAAAATATACTCAACATTAAAAGCCAAAAAGTAAAGAAAACCTTTTTTTGAATCAATATGAAGCAGTTATAATTTAACAATTGATAATTGATGATGATGAATTGATAAAAAAGTGTGTCAAAGACTTTCAGAAGCTGATATAAATCTGTAACGTGCACAGCAATGCAAGCACATATACTGTACACACCTTTTAGTCACAATACATGCACATGTGTATATCTCTGACTCATTCCTGAGCAATATTCTCTCAGTGGCAACAGTGTAGTCCATGAAAACAAAGTGGAACTCCAGGATGTTTTTATTGATCCATTTCTACGTTAGAACGTGTCCGTGTGTAGGTGTCCATTCTAGATGGCAGCTGCTTGCTCTGAATCCTCTGAATGTCCACGCTTCTCTCTCTCCTTCCTCCCTCCACCTTCAACTCTCCTGTCGCCACGTTCTCCAACTTCTGCAGTTTCCTTGTATTTTCTTTTCCCCAGTCTGAACATCGACTTGTCCATTCGGCCCTTTATGTGCAGCTATAGTTCCCTCCGGCCTCCTTTCCTGCTCCACCACTGAACGGATTGCTCTGTCTTTCCTCCCTTTATCTGGAGATAAGATACTTACTTTTCAGATAAAGCATATTATGATAAATCAAATGAGCTTTGTCGGTTTTGTGCATCTGGGTGCTTGTGTGCGTGTGTGTGTGTGTGTGTGTGTGTGTGTGTGTGTGTGTGTGTGTGTGTGTGTGTGTGTGTGTGTGTGTGTGTGTGTGTGTGCGTGTGTGTGTGTGTGTGTGTGTGTGTGTGTGTGTGTGAAGGGAACATGTGTGTATGCAGCTGTTTTGGAGATAAATGTAATCTGTCAATTATGTGTGAATGTATGAAGTGCAGCAGATGAGCAGCAGGTTCATTGATCTCCAGCAGGAAAAAGGGAAAGAAAGGAGGACACAATGAGAACTGAACGGAGATTGGCATTTTCATCAACATTGTAATTTCTGGAACAGAAATTATTGCTGTTTATGTTTCACCTTTTTATAAAAAAAAGTTAGATATTTAATTATTTTAACATTCAAAACTAGTTTTTTGTCATATAATGTATAGCATTTAGTTTTTGGACTACTGTTGTTGTTGTTATACATTATTAATAGTTAAACTATTTTCTTTTTAAGCTTGTACTTATGTATGTAATCTAAATGAGTAATCAAAGACTAGAAACAGGAGAATCATTTAGAATTTATAAGAACTAACTTTGTGTAAGAATGGTTTGTCTTATTATGTAGCCTGTTGCTTTGGATAGTGTGCGTGTGCGTGTGTGTGTGTGTGTGTGTGTGTGTGTGTGTGTGTGTGTGTGTGTGTGTGTGTGTGTGTGTGTGTGTGTGTGTGTGTGTGTGTGTGTGTGTGTGTGTGTGTGTGTGTGGTGGGAGGGGTTTGCTGAAGCCACTTGCTCCCTCTAATTAGCAGCGTGTGCCGGTAAAGAAACTCAGTAGATCGACCTCCCCAAGGCGCAAAGGCATCCGGGGGCCACTTCACCTGTGTGATGACTTAACTGTGTGAAACAGGACTTGCAGAGGCAGTTCGGATGCTCAGAGCGCCACAGTGTGCTGTGCCGCTAAGCTGACAGACAGCCCAAAGCTGAAGCTGCAGGTAGAAGAAAGAAAAACAAACACTTTGAGGTTTCTCCTGAGAACTCCGGCGCGTCCCGCTTCTCTCCGCAGCGGGTTGGAACCGACACACGGACTTGTTGCCTCAGCAGAGCTCTGAGGGGGCCCCCGGTTGTTGTGTTGCGTGTCCGACATACAAGTCAGCGACAGGTCTTAAAAGCCTGCTGTCAGGATGATGTCCTACATAAAGCAACCCCATTACACCATGAACGGGTTAAATTTGCCTGGCCCCGGAATGGATGTGCTACACACAACCATCGCTTATCCATGTAAGTATAAACTATTCTCTTTTTTTTTTTTTTTACTTGGTTTTGTTTTACTTTTACGTATTGGTCTCCTGCTGTTCTAGTCATTTAGAATATATCGCACCCAAAATGATGCGTAAAGACGCGCAGGCTGTGCGTAACGCTGCAGCGAACGAAATAAACGAAAGGATAAACAATGATAAATAATTTGTTTCATAAGAGCCCATGTATTGACACAAAGTTTGTATAATAATAATAATGTGATAGTAAAATATAAAAGTATCATGACTACACTGATTTAACCAAGGAAAAAAAATTGAAAAAAAAATTGAATAAGTAAGTGTCGTTATGAGAGATTGATGATTTAAAGAAAAGTTCATCTCTACATTACACTGCTGTCGTAGATAGAATGTATTGGTGCATACGCAGATACAATGAAACCTTTTGAAACGCAGATCATCTGTGCGCTCTGCTGAGTTCAGTGTCTGTCAGGAATCAGACACCATTTGTATTTTTTTTTTTATGTTTCTCACTTTTCCACTCAATGCTTCTCAAATGTTCTCACGTCGCTGACGCTCAAATAAATATAGATTGACTGTAGATGGGGACACATGCTAAATACCCGGGACTGCACGGGACTCACTGTACTTGTTCTGAAACAAATATGCCTAGGCATTTGGCCGTGTGCCACATAGATATGACTTTGACTGTTCAAACTGTAGTTAAATGAATACAATGTTTCTCCTTCTCTGGGAAAACTGACACTTGAAAGAACCAGCGACTATATATATATTTTTATGAGCAAATACACTTTATCTTATACTGGTCGCACGCAGACTGTAGAAAACATGTCAGGATTATAAACAGTATCATAATGTACTTTGGAGTTCCCATTATTCATATGTGCATGTGTTGTCCCCATTTACATAGCTGGTAAAAAAAATAAAATAACCTAAAATAATCATTAAATGACATGTCATGTTGTCTGTGAAATACCAGCTCATAATTCAGGCCAGCCCTCTGTTGCTGCCAGAATAATAATCCCCTCTGTGTCTCTTGGCTTTGCAGCTACTCCCCGGAAGCAGCGCCGAGAGCGCACCACCTTCACCCGGACACAGCTGGACATCCTGGAGGCGTTGTTCTCCAAGACCCGCTACCCAGACATCTTCATGAGGGAGGAGGTGGCCCTCAAGATCAACCTGCCTGAGTCACGTGTGCAGGTACTGGAGAAGTAGGCCAGCCAAGATGGAGGCCATACTGCTCGGTGTTTGTGCGTTACTATAACAGTGAGACTAGACATCTTCAAAGCCTTAAAGGCAACAAACCTCTTCTACAGAAAGAGTACAGCAGCGTATTTATGCTATCTTCTGCATATGCATTTATAGGTCACACTTGTCCATTCTCACCTCTGTACCCTACACTTTATTTTTATTTTTTTATAATTTATTTACAACTCAAGACATTTGCATGTCTAAAAGTTGTGTCTTTTTCTCTGCGCCTCTAGGTTTGGTTTAAAAACCGCCGTGCCAAGTGTCGTCAGCAGCAGCAGCAGAGCAGTGGGCAGTCCAAGCCCCGCCCTCCCAAAAAAAAGGCCTCTCCAGTGCAGGAACCCAGCGCCCCTGATCCGGTTCCCAACCCATCGGGCTCCTACAGCCCGTCCTCTGTCCAGTCAGGCCCCGGCCTGGTCCCGAGCTCCAGCACTGGAAACACAGCCGTGTCCATCTGGAGCCCGGCCATCTCGCCCCTGCCCGACCCCCTGGCCTCCTCCTCGGCCCCCTGCATGCAGCGGCCCTCCCCTTACCCTATGAGCTACGGCCAGCCGTCGGCCTACACCCAAGGCTACGCCAGTACCACCTCCTACTTCACCGGCCTGGACTGCAGCGCCTACCTGTCCCCCATGCACTCGCAGCTGTCAGGCACGGTGGGCGCCCTCAGCCCCATCACTGTGCCCTCGATGGGGGGCTCCCTAAGCCAGTCCCCGGCCTCGCTGTCCTCACAGGGCTACAGCACGGCCTCCTCTCTGGGCTTCACCTCTGTTGACTGCCTGGACTACAAGGACCAGCAGGCCTGGAAACTGGGCTTCACCACAATGGACTGCCTGGACCACAAGGACCAAAACTCCTGGAAGTTCCAGGTCCTCTAAGAAAGCAAGACAGGGTGGTGTTCATGTGTGTGTCAACGAGTCCCATGTGAGATAGTGTGAAGCAGTTCTGCCAGAGGACTTGTTCTCTTTGGTTTTCAGTTTCTTGTTTGTAAGATTTTGTTTTATTTTCCAAAGGGGACCCCTGTAGAAATGCATTTTGTCTGAACAACTTTGGAAATGAAAGGACCAGTGACTGTCATCAATGCTGCATGACTGCAAATCATATCTGTTGTCTTCTTCATGTTAAGTTAAATAAGGGAGCAAAAGCCTTTAAAGAGTTTGTAGGAAAATACTGGAGTCGTACGTATGGAAACTGACACTGAGCCATCTCTTCTTTTAACTTGACACACACACACACACACATGCACGGCATACACGTGTTTCATTTGGTTTTAAACATGCATTGTCATAGAGTGAAAGGAGCGCTGCTCTGACAGGAAGGAGCTCTGGAGTCCTGTAGGTCACCTCCCCCGTCAGGGTTTAATTCTTTTGAGCTATTTATTCTTATTTATATTTTACGCTACATTTAAATATGTAGTTTGGTTGCGTTTAGATATTTTTGAGCGTTTGTGTTGCGTATTACAGTGTTACCCTTTAGTGTTGTCATCCCAATTGACGGAAACATTAGATCTTCTGTTTTTAGCTGTGTGACATATTAAAGTGATCTATTCTTTACACGCTGTGCACTGACAATCATCGAGATTCTTTGAAATCAATTATAGTTTGTGTTTGCAAAGTTGTAGCTTGATAGGAATTTGGCTGATTCTGATGCATTTGGAGTTATTGATCCACAGTTAGAGGCCAGGATGAAGACTGGACATGGCGGAGGTAAAGTGGCCATGTCGTGCTCAGGTCTGGACCCGTCATGTTTGTCATGACGGGTCTGCGTGGCCCTCGCCGCTCCATCTTGCTTATTTTAGCTTATCTGATTCTGGGAGTGTCCCAATCCTCTTAGCCTACCTTCAGCAATGCCCTAAGTGAATTAGTTAGGATTATTGCCCTGTCCCCCTCTGTCTCTCTCTGTGTCTCTCACCCATCTCACCCACATTGGCCTTCTCATCCTCCCCTTCCTTTCCGCCATCTTTTCTATCTTTATCCATCTTTCCTCACTCCCTCTTCGACTCTGCAGTCTCTCTTTTCTCTACCTCTGCCTGTTTTCTCTCAGGTTGTCAGCCTTTTGTTTCAGTTCACGTGTATCCCACTTATCCTGAAAAACAACCCATGTTCCGTATCAATGACACAATGCAGTTTAATAAAGCGTTTTTACTTCAGTTGTTTTCAGTAATTGTCCCAACTCTGAGACAGCTCTCTATCAGATCAGTGATCAGTTCCCTCCCTCCACCCCCACCAGTCTCCCTAACTCTTTGGACAATTTGATCATCTCCACATGACCCGTGAAGGAAGAAGGGCAGCAAGAAAAGACTGATTCTCTGTTACTTAACAAAACAAATGTTCCAAAGCATTGACCACCCTCCCATTGATTTCCACGACATCATTTGCCATCTTTTTAAAGCTAAATTCAATTGCTTTGGTTTGTCATTTTACAGCAGTTAGCATAAAATGACCCAACACATCTAAACTGTCTAAAGGTGTTGTTGTTTAGAATCAGATTTCATTTGTGCAAGTGATATGATAAATGCTTCACGTCAGTTAAAGCAATATAAAGGGCTCTATAAAGTATCACTCCTGAGATATTTCTAATGTAGTTCTGATAGAAATCATCAAAATCTAATTCTAATTTTTATGATCCCTGTCTCCAACCATGTAAAATGTCACATTTTCATTATAAACCGAGATCTGCTGCACTGAGAGATGTTAACGAGACGGTAGCGAGAGACATTTCAAAGCTTTTTTTTCTGCACTCAACACTGACCTAATCCCACTCTGTGCTGGTTTAATCCCTCTGCCCTCCCCCTCCGTGGTGTGATTGGTTAATCCCTGCGTCTGCACACCCTGATTGGTTAACCTCTCTTGAAGGGTGCAGTGCACTTGTAATCTTCCCCCTCAGCACGGAGAGTTTCAGACAGACATTTGTGCTGTAATCCCAGAGAGGAGCAGATGTGATGGGGGATGGCAGCACGGGGCAGACCTTGAGGAAGGTTAATGCCAGAAAACAAAAACACGATACACGGGAGGAAGAAGCCTTCAGGCCCTCTTTCCTTCCACCAGTTGTGGAAGAAGTACTCAGAGCTAAGTAGAGTAGCAATACCAGTATAAGATACTCAGGTACAAGTCAAAGTCCTGCATTCAAAATCATACCCTAAACAAAAGTACAAACGTTTTATCATCAAAACAACATACAGTACCAAAAGTAAAAGTGCTCACTATGCAGAATAATATACAGTATCTCACAAAAGTGAGTACACCCCTCACATTTTAGTAAATATTTCATTATATCTTTTAATGGGACACAAGAAATTACACTTTGCTACAATGTAAAGTATTAAGTGTCCAGCTTGTATAGCAGTGTAAATGTGCTGTCCCCTCAAAATAACTCAACACACAGCCATTAATGTCTAAACCGCTGGCAACAAAAGTCAGTACACCCCTATGTTAAATTCCCATAGAGGCAGGCAGATTTTTATTTTTAAAGGCCAGTTATTTCATGGATCCAGGATACTATGCATCCTGATAAAGTTCCCTTGGCCTTTGGAATTAAAATAGCCCCACATCATCAAATACCCTTCACCATACCTAGAGATTGGCATGGGGTACTTTCCATAAAATCATCTCTCAATGCAAATCAAACCAGCTATTAGGCTAACTGAAATAAAGCCATGCCAATCTCTAGGTATGGTTATTTATACAAGCTGTACACTTAATACTTTACATTGTAGCAAAGTGTAATTTCTTCAGTGTTGTCCCATTAAAAGATATAATGAAATATTTACTAAAACGTGAGGGGGTGTACTCATTTTTGTGAGATACTGTATATATCTGTGGATTCTAATTAGTGATGCATTCAAGTGTCCAACCTCTTTTGGATAGCCACTAACACACATTATCAGTGACTCAGTGAAACACTTTAAAGCAAATAAATCACTCCAACTAGCATCAGTTTGTTTTAACACCTATTTATTACCACCATAATATGAGAAATTTGGAAAATACAAAGATCAGTTCATTTATACGTCTGAAAATCTTGAGGAATAAGAAAAATATAAAATAAAACAAATATGAGGTTATATTGTGTATCACAAATATTGAGAAAGGGACAGATTACACGTTCAGATCTACAGAGAGCAGGAGACACACAGAACCTTAACATGCAGAGTCTAACCTTCACTAGAATTTCAATTCCTACTGTTGTGACAAGTCTAAAGCCTATCTATGGAGAGAGAGAGAGAGTGAGAGAGATGTGATGACTGATCTACAGTGAACAATTGAATAGAGGAGGAGATGGTAAACCATCGCCCCCGTGTGGCTGCCATTAGAATAGAAGTTGCCTTGGAAAACAGAGAAGCCCTTCCTGATTTTCTATTGCAATCAGATCCCTGTAAAATAGAAACAACTGATAACCATGTTGACAATATTAATTGCTTTTGTACTCTTAATTTGATCATTCTGTAAGTGGTAAAGAGAAGAGATGCTCACCCATGAATTAAATGCGTAAAAAAAATAGACACCATATCCACAACGATAATCAATATTCTTAAGCAACCAAAAAAATTCTCGTTTGTTGAGTACAAGTGTTTTGAAAGATCAGAGCTCACACATCCACGCAAACACACCAACAGACCGCCACCCACTCCCAGTGCAGGTTACAGAGGTGAAGAGGTGGTTTGAAAAGGTAGGGCGAGCCGTCTGGCTGCAGCACGAGCGGGGAGTTGGGGTGTCGTCGAGTGACGCCCTGGGCTGGAGGGGGTTCAGATGGGGCAGAGGCCTCAGGACTAGCTTTAATAGCACCCTGCTGTGGAAGTTGCAGCTCCCCTTAAGCAGACTAGCCCCTCGGCCACGTCCCTCTGCTTCAGCTCTGTTTGCCACACTAACCACAGTGACGCTTGTTGGGAGTGTGTGTGCACATGTGCGTCTGATCTGCAAAACCTTTCACATGCACGAAAAACGGTACCCTAAAAACATTTGGTGAAGACAAAAACAAACCTATGAGAGACCAGACTTTAACATATATCTATCTCTTCATAATCAGGATTACTCTAAAGTCTACTGAGAAGCTGGGCAGGCAGGGGAGGGAGAGTGAAGGGATGGGTGGAGGTGGGTGGGTGGGTGGGGAAGAATAAGGGAGTGAGGCTAGGGACAGGTCAAGAAAAACAGGACAGAGGTGAAACATTAGGGAGGCCGTCTAAGCGCGCTCTCCACGGATGCGACGTGCCAGCTGGATGTCTTTGGGCATGATGGTGACACGCTTGGCATGGATGGCACACAGGTTGGTGTCCTCGAATAGACCCACCAGGTACGCCTCACTGGCCTCCTGCAGGCAGAGGGAGGGACAGCACATATTAGCAGGAGAAGTGGACCCGTTTTACTATTTGGAATTCATACTGATGTAGCTTTATCAATACATTTGGTGTGCACACACGCAACACAAACACACGACACACACACACACACACACACCTGCAGGGCTCCAATGGCGGCGCTCTGGAAACGCAGGTCAGTCTTGAAGTCCTGAGCAATCTCCCTCACCAGGCGCTGGAAGGGCAGCTTACGGATCAGCAGCTCAGTGGACTTCTGGTACCGACGGATCTCTCTCAAAGCCACGGTGCCAGGCCTGAAACACACGACAAAGCTCTTACTTGCCACATGCTCAAAGGGATTTAAACTCTGAACAAATAATGCCTCTATGTGACGCTTAGTTCTGTCACTTTTCAAAAAAATGCCCCCCATAGCTGTTTAACTCTGATCAGTACAGTTTACCTTCTGGTTAACAACGTGCAACTTACTGAGGGATGCGATTTAGTATCATTAAGTTTGAATGCTGCCAATGTACAAGTGTGTCACTTTGTGCAACCAAGAGGCTTTAGTAAATAAAAGTGACAAAACACATATACGCATACGATTTTTTTGAACTCCAACATTTACACTTCCCCGTGAGTGAGTTGTAAGAAACAACGAAGGTAAAGCATGTGGGCTCCAACAGGACTCTTCGGTGCCTTCAGGTACACTTGTTCAACTAACGGTGCATTCAATTGCGCCACTTAAAAAAAAAAAACTCTCAGAAACTGTTCATAAATTTGTTTGATTGAATGTCTGCTCATTTACATTGAGTGTGATGAAGCTGGATCGACAGTTTTTATAATGAGATTTATTTGTTTACCTGGCGCAAAAGAAAACAACAAACATTAGCATCGGTATCGACATTGGCCAAATGAAAATTCTACACATCGGTATCGGCTGAGAAGTTTGCAAATCGGTGAATCCCTAATACAGATGGTTTCCATGATGTTATGAGTTGTCAAATAAATGGCTGTTTGTAAGGAAATCCGGGTGTTACCTGTAACGATGGGGCTTCTTGACGCCTCCAGTAGAGGGGGCACTCTTGCGAGCAGCCTTGGTGGCCAGCTGCTTACGAGGAGCCTTTCCTCCAGTGGACTTACGAGCAGTCTGCTTGGTACGAGCCATTACGATGAAGAGTCACCTGAAGGGAATATCAAAAATATAACAGCATGCCTTGCCATGTTTAAGAGCTGCTGTTTTGTACATGCTGTTGACAGTAATAATGTTATTGTTAAATACGCTGGTCGTTTATTCATACATTTCCACTCAGTTCATTGTAGGGTTTAACTATCAGTGTTATCATGGGCCCTCTGGACAAATGTTCCTTTTAAGCCAACAGTGAAAATGTATAACACAATAATAACTGTGCAAACTACTTAGCCTGAACACATATATGTTCTGAGCCCTGAAACTGACAAAAGCAGTAAAAGATTATCAGTAAAGTCAAAAATATAACTGAATACTGAATCAACCATAATACTGTGTCAGCAACGTTTTAGTGATGCATGTTTTGAAATTTTTGCGGTTTATTATTGTCACTATTTCACACAAACATTTGCATAAGGGTCGGTAAAGTATCATCTCATTTTTCAAGTTTTTTTATGGACTCAACGTAACAACTTTTATTTTCCCACATCTAGTTCAAAGTCAGTCATATTGGGCCGCTTGGGAAAACTTTTCACCCGGTTTGGCAGCTGCACAGACACAGCGTCCTGAGCCAATCCAGACACTGTGTGCTCCTGACTACACCGCTAAACTGGTCATCATTCTGAAATACACCAATCCGCCGTGTCTGTGTCGCATTTTAGGACCAATGATGATTCACTCTGCTGCGTTTTAGGGCGGGATGAGCAGCCTTAACTCCGCCTCATTCCGCAAGATTATGGCCGCAGACCCAATTTATGAACCTACCAATACACAGGCAATGAGCTAGACGTAAACTTTGATATTTTCCCTCAAAAACAAACAATGTGTGCACACAAGACTACCAACAAAACGTAGGAGACAAGTGTAGCTATCAAATAAGCGGCAAGCCGTGTGAAGCGATGGTATATTAAAGCGAAACCGCGAAGTAGAAATCGGATATGAAAGTGGAGCAGCTCTTTCGGCAGTGGAAGTACTGAGCCGTTTTTCTCTCTGCCTGAGCATCGCGGCAGCTGCTTTTTCTCCTCTCTACAGCGGCGAAATAACACGCTATATCAGCACAAAAACAACTTTATCTGTCCCATTTTCTTTACAAAACGATGAATAGTGTTCTATGATTTAAAAAGTATGACAGAAATTTAACTTACCAAGGGTGAATTCAGCGCTTTTTCTCCGCGAGGATACAAGTGAGTTGTGGTTGTCTGGCAGTGTCAGATATTTACTATCACTCACACAATGGAAGCAGAGAGAGCAGGAGCAAAATGGCGGCCGTGTCAATCATCTGTCTCCCACAATGCAACTGCCAACATTTGTAAACATTGTAACTTAATTTCCTCAACTGAAACTTTTCGTTCCAAACGTTGTTAGTTTTGAATACAATGCGACAACGCCGTAATAATGGAACATAAGATATTATGTAATTATTTTATTTTAGGCGTAACTGTTTTTTAAACTATTGAATTTTTTCACCCATTTATTGCACAATACAAATTAATGTTAAGACATCAGGCACAATATATGAGCATATATGCTCTATTTTGAATTGATAGTTACCTATTTTTTACATGCCTAGCTAATTTTTCTGTACGGGGTTGTAATAAAAGGAGAACGTGTCTACTTTCTTTTTAATTTGTTTCTTATTGAACTAAAATACACATTTTTAATTAAATTTAGTTTAAATAAAAATGTATGTGCTACTTTAAAAAAAATCTAGTACAGTAGGATTCATTAATACATATGTGCTAAAATCAATTTTAATGATCTACAGATCCCAATTTGTTGCTTGGAAGTAGTGTTCAGGGTCTGCTGTCATGCAAATATATCAGAATAACTTACTGATTAGAGATGAGAACTGGATCTCTGTATCCACATCATTACTTGAATTACTGGTTGTATTCCTCAATATCACAAGTTCTGATCAGTGGTGGAATGTAACTAAGTACATGTACTCAAGTACTGTACTTAAGTACAAATGTTGAGGTACCAGTACTTAACTTGAGTCTTTTCTTTTCATGCCACTTCCTACTTCTTCTTGGCTACATTTCAGAGAGAAATATTGTACTTTTTACTCCACTACATTCATCTGACAGCTTTAGTTACTTTACAAATTAAGATTTTTACAAACAAAACACATGTAGTTTATATAATCTGATGTTTTATTATACAACCCCAACTCAGAAAAAGTTGGGACAGTATGAAAAACACAAATAAAAAAAAAGAAAGTAGTGATTTCTAAATGTACTTTGACTTGTATTTCATTGCAGACAATGTGAACACAAAATATTTCATGTTTTGTCCGGTCAACTTAATTTCATTTGTAAATATACATCCTTTCCTGTCATTCAGACCTGCAACACATTCCAAAAAAGGTTGGGACATGAGCAATTTAGGGTTAGTAATCAGGTAAATTGGTTATGATGTGATGTCAACAGGTGATTGTAATTATGATTTGGTACAAAAGCAGCATCCAAGAAAGGTCTAGTCCTTTAGGAGCAAAGATGGGCCGAGGATCGCCAGTTTCACAACAAATACGTGAGAAAATTATTGAAATGTTTAAAAACAATGTTCCTCAAAGAAAGATAGGAAGACATTTGCTTATTTCACCTTCAACAGTGCATAACATAATTAAAAGATTCAAGGAATGAGGAGGAATTTCAGTGCGTAAAGGACAAGGGTGCAAGCCTAAGCTGAACAACCGTGATCTCCGATCCCTCAGGCGGCACTGCATCAAGAATTGTCATTCATCTATAAGCAATACCACCACATGGGCTCAGGACTACTTTGGCAAACCTTTGTCACAATACGTAGTTACAGCCACAAATGCCAGTTAAAACTGTACTGTGCCAAAAGGAAGCCCTATGTTAACAGTGTCCAGACGCGCCGTCGACTTCTCTGGGCTCGGAGGCATCTGGGATGGACCATCACACAGTGGAAACATGTACTGTGGTCAGATGAATCAGTATTTCAGGTATTGTTTGGGAGAAATGGACGCTGTGTGCTTCAGACCAAAGAAGAAAAGGATCATCCAGACTGTTACCAGCAACAAGTCCAAAAGCCAGGGTCTGTCATGGTATGGGGTTGTGTCAGTGCCCTTGGCAAAGGTAACTTGCACTTCTGTGATGGCACCATTAATGCTGAAAAGTACATAGAGATTTTGGAGCACAATATGCTGCCTTCAAGAAGACATCTTTTCCAGGGACGTCCATGCATATTTCAAAAAGATAATGCAAAACAACATTCTGCACACATTACAAAGTCCTGGCTGCGGAGGAAGAGGATACGGGTACTTGACTGGCCTGCCTGCAGTCTCGACCTGTCTCCAATAGAGAATGTGTGGCGCATTTTGAAGCACAAAATGCGACAACAAAGACCCTGTACTGTTGCCCACCTTAAGACTTGTTTAAAGCAAGAATGGGACAAAATTACACCTGAAACACTTCATCACTTGGTGTCTTCAGTCCCTAAACGTCTTTTAAGTGTTGTGAAAAGGAATGGCAACATTACAAAGTGGTAAATGCTTTACTGTTCCAACTTTTTTTGAAATGTGTTGCAAGAACCAAAATAGGAATTTTGTTTTTTTGAAGAATAAAAAAACAATAAAATCATGAGGAACACATTAAATTATGTGCTGTTGTATTGTCTGCAATGGAATACAAGTCAAAGTACATTTAGAAATCACTACTTTCTTTTTTTATTTGTGTTTTCCAAACTGTCCCAACTTTTTCTGATTTGGGGTTGTAAATTAAACTAGCCAACGATGTAACGGCCAAAGTCCAGCTGAGATGATTAGACCATGAAACACACAACTGTTTGGATCCTTTACACTTTCTAAAATGGGAGAATTTTCCTGATGATACTTACATATTTTTACTTAAGTAACATTTTCAATGCAGGACTTTTACTTGTACCAAAGTATTTGATACAGTGTGGTATTAGTAGCCTACTTTTACTCAAGTAAAGGATCTGAATACTTCTTCCACCACTGGTTCTGACATTTATCAAGTAGACTGAAGTTTTATTTCCCTGATCACCTTATGGGCCATGATTTAAAACAGGATGGACAGTAAGGATAAGTACAGTACAGTAGTTGCAACCATTGACTGTAAATAGTTGCAACACAAGTTCAGGCCTGATGGAGTCATAACTTGCACACATATTCCAGCCCATGTGGATGTAAGCATACATGCTGTAATGTCGTTCTGACATGAAGGTAAGGCAAGCTCAGTGCTGATGCTGAAAAATGCTGATTGATAAGTAACCTTCATGTTTTGATGGACGTTTGGCCCTGGAGCAGTCAAATCAGTATTCTAATCATTTCAGACTTTTCAGTTTGATCTGAGCCAAAATTACAGGTGTGAAACCCACGGTCTGGACCAAACGGACAAAATTTGGTCCGATCAAGAGGTAGTCTCGCTCTGGATCAAACTGAAACGGTTCGTTTTTAGTGTGAAAGCAGTTTTTGGATGTTTTTGGACTTTTGGACCAAATACAGGAAGCTCTGGCAGTCTATCATCGTGTTATAAGAGGAAGCTTCTTAAATGTGCTCTAAGTTTTTAGGCTACAACATTTCTTGTCACATACAGCAAACATCTCACTATCCGCAAGCTGCCCGTCTCCTGAACACACTGTAAAAAACACGATCTCTGTCGACAGCCCAGGCTCCACAAACGGCAACAAAAACAAACTAGCCAACCTGCACCAGGAAATATAACAGCGTTCCAGTCAATAACCGACAAGAAGGATTTGGGGGTGGGGGTTGGGGGGGTTAGTGCGAGGAAGGCAGGGGACGGGAGGAGGAGGGAGGGAGGGGCGAGCTAGCCTCCGTTTGTTTGACAATACTTTGAATGTCAACAAGAAAAGACATCACCCAACATCGCTTAGAGCACCTTTAAGGAATAACTTAGTGCTTAGTGTGTACGTGAGAGTGTGTGTGACGGTGTCAGCGCTCAGAGCAGACAGCTGTCGGCTGTCAGAGCTGAGAATACATCAGCAGTTTACTTGTTAAGTGGTAGTAAATGTACAGTGTCTCTGAATAAATGATGCAGAAAGAAAGCTCCCGTGTGTTGCTTCTCAACATCGCAACAGACTGGGCCAAGCAGAGGTGTATCAACACATGTAACATCACACACATATTAAAAGACACATTATAGCTATTCCTGAACAGTTTTATTCATTTCATATCTAACTGCAGACACCTCTAGTTTGAGAGAGAGAGAGGGGTGTTTTCACATTCAATTACACAGTGCCTTACTTCAGTTCCCCATCTGAAAAGGTAGAGGCTTTAGATAAGGCAAGAGGAGCAAAACCTGCAAGCGATAGAAGTCAAACAGTTACAGAGTACAACCTGGATTTAGACATATATGAAACATATTGTAATCCATACAGTATGATGAACCAAAAGGGCATGTAGTATATCAGATGAATGTACATCAATTTCCAGCCTGAAAATAAATGGCCCCAGATTTATTTAAAAAAAAAACAACCAAATAACTTTTCCCTCCCCCATTGTTTTAAATTCAGAACCAGTGAGGCGATACAAAACTAAATAACCCCAGTCAAAAATCATCAAAGGTGATCTTAAATCTAGATATCCCAATGTGTGTGCATTATGACAATGGTGAAGTAAACAAAATATTGTCTGTTGGAACACAATTTAAGGCTCATCACCAAGTTGTTTTCCCCACAAAGCAGCGGCAACATGTTTTTCACCACGTTGTTTGAGAGGACATTGTTTTCAGCTTTATTCAGTCAGTCCAGTTCATGAAAGTACCGAGAATACGATGAAAAAACAAAAACAAAATAAAAAACAACAACCTCTTACACATCTTAAAAGGTACAACAGGCATTCATCCATCTTCCCCTCTTCATCCGGTTATGTGCAACAACAGCGCCAAGTCGTTTGGTCCCTCTTCCAAAAAAACAAGTACCAAAACATTCCATTAGAAGTGATTGAAATCTGTTTATAGCAAAGATACATAAAAATGGCACAGTCGCACAGAAAATAAGACATTGATAACCACTATATTATCTGAAAGTAACCCATTGCGGCTCCTTATCAAACCTCACACCCAGTCGGATTCTTCAAGACCAACACGGACACACCGCACCGCCTACTTGTGTACATATTAGCAGAGGGAGTTAGCGATGACCTAAATATATTTTCCTCCAATAACTTGTGCTGTAACATCCAGAAAGAACGCAATGGATAGTGAACTACACAGAACTGTTCTGTAAGAGATAGAGTGTGCATGCATTTCTAAAATGCAAACTTTAATCCCAGTTGATGCCCATACCCAGCGCCACACCTAAAAAAAAAAAAAGAAATTCCAACTAAAATCCCTTTTTACTAGTAATTCTATTCATATATATATATATATATATATATATATATATATATATATATATATATATATATATATATATATATATATATATATATATATATATATATATATATATATAGTATATATATTTTACATGTTTGTGTCCCTGTTAAAAGTACCTTACATCTTTCATATCATATACATTTATGACCGGCTACTGTCTCAATCAATCACAATAATATGACCTCTTGGACAATAATTTCAGGTACATTCAGGACTTTCTGTAAAAAGTCTTACAATTTTCTTTACAATTCATTAAAAATACAGAGGAGCAAAAATATTGGTGATAAGACAGTCCACTGTCCTGCAGAGGCTGTGACTGTAGCGCAATAGAGTCTTTCTTCTACACAGCTAAAGATAATTTCACCCCCCCCTCCCCAAATGCTTCATTCTGTACGTATCTCTGTCTCTGGCCTCTGCATGGCCATGTCAGTCTGGATAAAGGCTCCCTGGCCCAGTGCTGTGGAGTACGCTCTGTTGCTGTGGCTTACTGTGAACCCTGGGGCGGGATAGGAGCTGGAGCCTCCACGTTTTTGAACAGGGGCCTGAGGCTGAGGTACTGGGTGGTAATCGTCCAAGTTATCGTAGTGGGACAGCACTGTCTTTGTGCCGTGTTTCTGATATGAGAAGTCTCTGTCCATGTCTGGGTTGCCCTGGCTGTAGTGCTGCTGCTCCCGGACGCTGTGTGACCGCTCCAGTTTGGAGCGGGCCTGTTGTTCCCTGGGCGCTGATGCCTGGTCCTCTGTACTGTGGTAGCCGCTTGACGGTTTCACTTTACTCTGGTGGTGGTCAGAATCCGGGCACTCGTAACGTGGCTGGAAGTTCCACTTGTTGGGATACTCCTGCTGCCAGTGTTTAGACCTGCTGCCGTCCCCACCCAGCTTGTCGTCTCCGGTCTCGTACTTGGCCTCGTGCCGGCCGCTCTCCTGCTGATGGGACAGACTGTGGCTCAAAGTAGCTGGAAGGGAGTGGGAGGATTGGCATTTCTTGGTACTGCTATGCTTGGCGAGGCCGTCTGACTTGTCGCCTACTGCGCTGCCCTGGACATGCTTGTCGGTCTCCATGTACATGAGGACGTCAGCGTCTGACACCATGTGTCTAGGCAGGTAGCGGCCGTCTTTGCTCTCGGCTGCAACCAGCACAGCTTTACCTGGGTCAGATTTGCTGCGCAGGTGCAGAGTTTCATAGCTTGGTATATCTGCTGGTGCAAACAAGCTGACGTTGTCATACTGAGAGAGGACAGGGCCTTTAATCTTCTGTCTGGCCCTGCTCTCCCTGCGGATGGAGTGCATGCGGAGCCTTTCAGACTCCTCGGGGTCCCAAACGAGGTAAGCAGCAGCTTCCTTGGTCCCATGACTGGGGGGCATGTCCCTGCTCACAAAGCTGTGCTCCTTACCAGGTGGGATGATATGGCGAGCAAGGTAGTGGTACCCAGTTGCCTTTCCACCCTGTCGACCAGCAGCGGCTCCCGGATCTCGGCTGCCATGGGAGTGGAGGTGTCGGACTCGGATGGTGCCGTAAGGGTCAATGTCATAGTAAGGCGCCTCCAAAGGGCTTGAACCAGAGTATGGACTGTAGCGATACTGAACCCGTCCATTCTCAAAGTAAGGCTGCAGCTGGGTGACGTGGTAGTCGGCCTGTGAGGACTGCTGCGGGGGCTGCTGGTAGGCTTTGCACTGATACATGGGCCGATGGTAGAAGAACATCTCGTCATCTGGAGGTACTTCAGTCCTTTGGATGGGTACTGAGCGGATAGTGGAAGGAACATGGAGTGAGTGCACTCTGCGAATGGTGGGATAGCCTTGGTTTCTGTCATGGCTATAACCCTGATGCCCTGGCCCCGGAGACACATACACACTGCGGGGGTTTCCTCTGGACTTCATAGAGTGGTGGTGGGACCCGGGGCCTAAAGTGCTGTATCTGTTGTCTAGTCGGGCACTGTAAGGTATCTGAGGCTCTGATTTGGACACATAGGAGAGGTGTGGGGGGACGCTGTCGGGCCGGAAGTGGTGTGGCATGGACTGCGGGCCCAGTGGAACTGGCCTCTGGTGGTAGTATGCAGCTCCTGGAGGCTCAATTAAGACCGGTTCTCCTTTAGCGTGGTACAGGTAGGCTGGCTGGTGCGTGGATGATTTACGAGGAGAAGGGGGATGGTGAGCCAGGCCATCCTCCAGATGGCTAGGCACCGGGCCTTCACCCAGAATATAGGAGGCTTCACTTTGGCTGAGTGCGGCTGTGGCCAGTTTGCTCTCTATGGTGCGGACAGGAGGGGCTGGAGGTGTGGGTCCATACACATTGTGGTACTTTGCAGACTCTGTACAGGGCTGTACCGGCTTTATGGCCTCCCAAGGCTTCTCAACAGGCTCAGCAGAGGTGGGGGCCACTCTTGCGCTGGCCTTCGAGGGGATCTGAGGTTGTGTTTGGGGTTGGACCTGTGTCTGAGGCTGTGTTGGAAGAGGCTGTATCTGAGCTGGGCTCTGTTGTTGAGTTTTTTGTGTTTGATGCTTGGGCAGTGAGACTGCATGCCTCTTGGGCTTTTGAATTGTTGGAGGTGGCTGCTCTGATGGTTTTGGAAGAACTGGGGGTGGTGCAGTCTCCTCTGGTTTGACCTGTGAACAAACAAAAACAGACCCTTGTTTACTGAGGAAAGTCTACAAAAAACAAGCTGAGCACTGCTGCAGTGGGACAAGAGGTTTTCATATCTGGTGAACATCAAAGAAACTACACATATGACAACCCCCATGGCAAATGTTTTGACACATCTGCATTTTTACTGTATGCCACAAACATTTTCCCTGCTCCATCTCTCTGCTGAGCCCCGTTCACTTAAAGCAACACTTGATAACTTTTCCCGCTTCGGTCCCCCTACATGTTGTCTTATTGGAACTACAGCTCGCGCTACCCAAGGTCGGTAGCGCTGTAGTCTTTTTGCTAAGCTAAGCTAACCATCTGCTGGCTGTAGCCTCAAATGGCATGGATAGATAAGAGAGTGGTATCGGTCCTTTTAGCTAACTTTTGGCAAGAAATCTATTTTGATCATGCTTACTGCAGCTTAATATCACAATATGATGACCCTTAATAATTTCTAAGTACTAGCTTACACATGAAAGTGATATGACACGTACCTCAGGAACAAGCTGTGGTAAGACTCTAGTATCTTTACAGCTGCCACTGGGGAAGATGGCTGGAGTGGTATTAGATGAGCTGGAATGGACTGGGGCCTGTCCTGGGACAGGATGCTGCCTTTCTGGACTTTTCCTGATTGGTGAAGTCAGGCTGGTTGAACTGGGGACTGGGGCACACTTGTAAAAAGGAGTGTCTGCTGGGATGGAGTCTGTTTCTGGCTGTGTTTCAGGTGGAGTTGTAGAGGACTCGGTGCTGGCTGGCGGCTTGGTAATCGTGCTTGTAAACTCTAGAGGCTGCTGTTTGATTGTAGGACTGGAAGTGGAGGGACAAGATGAGGCTGGAGTGACAGTCGGAGCAGTGCTGTATGGTGGCGGGGAACTTCCTGTTCCTGTTCCCTCGGAGGAGGAAGTGTGGAAATGTGGGACCCGAGGATGTGGCGAGTCCTGGAAATCAGAGGCCCCCTGTTGCAGCAGAGGGGACAGCGGTGTGGAGGGCTCAGAGGACCGGGACTGAGACTGACTGGAGACCTGCTGGGCAGACTCTGCCAGGGCCAGGGCCAACATGCGGGCAGCATTTTTAGGAGGGGGAGGAGGAGGAAGAGGGGCAATAGTGGGAGCTGTAGAGCTGAGGGAACGAGGGGTGAGGTCCTTTGAAGAGTCCGGAGCTACAACTCCTAGCAGGGACACAAAAATACAAGGGATCTATAGTTGAAGAACAGATAAGCAAGAGAGCAGTAGGTGAAGAAAAGAAATGACAGCAGGCAGGCTGGTTTTAAGGTGCTTCAAGAGTGGGAAAGAGGGGGAAAGTTAAGCGTGGTGCTCAGGCACTATATGAAAAGATTTATTCAAGATGAAATCCATGCAAAATAAACCTAGAAAAAAGCAGTTGTATAATTAACGGCATGACTTATCACCTTATTTTTTATCTACATAGTGTAAACAAAACAGTGAAGTCGTGAACATGCCAAAAAATACACTTAAACGGTAACTTCGTTTTTTTCTTTTTAACCTAGACCCTATTTGTGTCTATGTAATTGATGGGAACAACAATATATAAACTTGGTCTAGCATTAAGCAAGACCGCTGCAAGACCACTGCAATGTAACATTAATGGGCAATTGCGCACCTTCAATTCCCGTCCATATTTTAAGTGTCTGATAACATTATGAAAAGGATCCCTACAGAGGTCCACCTTTTTATAGAGTAAGATCCCTTCTTTCTTAAGATCTTTTTTAAACATAAAAACGTCACCGAAATGGCTGTCGCCAAACCCACCAGACTCCATTTAATTAAACAGTAATTCTATCATCGTAAAACACACTTCATTCAAAGTTGACAAACAAAATAAATCTATCAAGAGCCACCTTGGTTCGTCTATCCGCTGTTTCAACAATCCCCACTCTGGTTTGGTTGAAATAAACCCTCAATTCGTTCATTTACATATGGAAATATGCTGTATTGATACACAATATTGATGCAATTTCGGAGCCGTTTGTATTTAAACAAAAAGGATTTTACTTTTTAACAAGGTCTATCTTCCTTGGGTTTTTCCCATAATGTCAGACACTTACGATAATAATCTGAGCCTGTCAGCGGCAAAAACAGCACTTTAATGGACGCAAACTGACGATGCACATTTGTCCCATAGGTTTTCAGTGCAGCACGGTTCACGGCTGCTCGTGACAGCGTTCTCGCTTAATACTGGACCAATGTCGTTCACATTAGTCACTCAGACACCAATGCATGGGAAAATAGGGTAAAAAAAAAAAAAAAGGTCATTCTCTGCTCCCTACCTTGGTCCTCTTGGCTGCTGCCAGCTGGCGCCTGCTGTATGCTGTCCTCTCCCTTCAGCTCTCGACTGTCCACGCTGTCACAGCCTGTCAGCTTAGAATGCAGCTCCATTTGGAAAGCTTCACTTAGTGACGGCTCGGCTGCCCTCAGCAGCACACTGCCCATCAGGGGAGGAGAGTCCTTGGCTACTGGAGGAGGAGATAATGGTTGTGGAGAGACAGCCTTTCCAGCTGTATTTTTGTCAGGCATCTCTGTAGAGAAAAGCTCTGAAGTGGTAAATGGTGTTAAACTAGTGGTCTTTCCACATTTAATAGGCGACACGGCCTGTGTTGGTTTATCGGTGTAAGAATAGGAAGTGGGTAGTTTCTTGCTTTCCACCTTCTCTCCAGCAGCCAGGCAGAAGTCTGTGGACAACAAGGGGGACATCAAGCTACCCAGGAAGGTAGCAGAGATGAGGTCAGTGCCATTTGTCTTGCCACAGATGCTTCCGGGGCTCCTCTTTAACGTGGAACCCTCAGCCCCAGCGGGTGAGTCATCCAGGGGGAAGGCGTAAGAGTTATCGGGGAGACTGCACTGGAAAGACATGGGGTCAAAGTCCAAGGAGGCCATGCCAATGTCTGGCGGGCTGAGGTCCACATCTTCACCTGCTGAGCGGGGAGGGGAGATGAGGGCTGGCACACAGATGGGCCCGTCGTCTCCGTCGCTGTCCTCCGTAGCGCCCAGGTTGTCGTAAGAGTTGCAGTGCTGTCGGCTGTCCAGCAGCTCGCCATTAAAGGAAGCTGACAGGGCATCGCTGCTGGAGCGCGGCCGCCGAGGACGGTACAGCTTGGACTCTCCTGAAGGAGGAAACTAATATATTTAGAAACTATATCTTTTAACAGGCCCTAAGCACAACCGTAGGCTACACTGTAGAAAGAGCATTTGAAATACGTTACATGTATGTATATGTTATTAGCAACACTGACTGATTAAACTTATTATGCTGTGTAAAAGGGAACTGGAAGACACAAATGATTACCTTCAACATTGTGCAGGGAACTCAGTGACTCTTCACTTTTGGCTGATCTTAATGTTGCCGTGTCTCCTCTGCCTCCTGAAACATAGCCAGAAAAATGCTTCAGCATTCAGCCTTGTTTCTGTAAATAAGCTCTTCTCATTGCACAATGGTAAGGTGAAAATTGGACTATTTTCATTCCACGTGGGGAGGAAGGACTCACCGGCGAGAGCCATGGCCTTTAGTTCATTGGGCTCACTGGGGTTGCGGGGCAGCTTGCGCTTGGACATGGAGGAAGACTTGCCCAGGTTGAAGAAAGAACGCCAACTACCCACAGGAGACTTCTTGGATTTAATAGGAGGCCTCTTCCTGTGATTAGAAAATGGTGGTGGAAAAGTAGGCAAAGAAAAAGTTACTTTTACTAACTACTACAATACACAACTCAATGACAACAAGCACATGTATCTGTTTTAAGCTGCTTTTTAAACAGCATCTCCACTTATAGTGCATCTGTCCAAGTATGAAACTGGAGATAGCCAAGGGACGTATTACCAAACCACATCAAAATGCCCCCACACTGTCATCATAAAAAAAAGCCCTTTTTCAGACTTGCCTCCCCCCCAATGTTTTTTTTGTTTTCATTTAAGACTTTAATCTTGCTATTTTATTTGTATTGTCTTTATGAAATGACTACTGCTTGTTTTATTTTTATTTGTATGTAAAGCGTCTTTGAGGACTTTGACAAGTGTGACAAGTCTTATTATTATTATTATTATTATTATTAAGTAGTGCTGTCAGTTTAACGCGTTAACGCCGTTAATGCAAACCCATTTTAACGGCGACAATTTTTTTAATCGCACGATTAACATTCTTTCGGATCTAGCTAGACCGGAAACAAAACAGACACGGCCGGCAAAATTACATGTCCCGCCCTACGAAGCAGCTCGATTGGTTGGGGTTAGGCATTTCACCTCGAGTGGTTAAGGTTAGGATAGCCGATTGGTCAGGGGATAGGACCTGAACAAATGGGGTTACGTTACCTTGGACGCCTGGCCAATAGTAGTGATTTGAAGGGCGGGTCTTGGCGTGGCCGGCCGCACACACACTTGTTTGGGCTTATGAGCCGTGTAGCTAGCTAGTACTGTAGGCTCGTCACGGCGATTAGCTTCGGAGCGAGTAGCGACTCTAGAGTCATAGTGAGAGAAACTAAGTGTCTCCCCTGTTCTTTCTGACCACGGTGGGAAACCTGGAGCAGGAAAAGTTAACCCTCTCCTTGATTTTATGTTGTTTATGGAGAAGGAGAACCAGGAAATGAGTCGGGGCAAACCATAGTCGCTATGACGACGAGCCACGCTCGCCTCAGGCAAGAGGCAGTATTATCTGCAATGGAAAATCGAGGTAACAGTGTTACATTGTGAGAGGTTATTAGCTCCAAGTGTGAATGTTAGTGTGAAATTGAACACTACGTATATGCCAATGTTGTTTTTAATAAAAAAACATGTTCACAAAGAAAGCCGATCCACTTTTCCATGTTGATAAGAGCATTAAGATGAGAAAAAATAATGGGACAAAAAGAAATCAAGGGACATTTAGAATAGATAAAAATATGTGTAATTGCGATTAATCGTGAGTTTAATGCGATTAATTGCAATTAAATATTTGAATCGTTTGACAGCACTATTATTAAGTGCTGTGAGATACTGGCAAGCTAGTGCAGGAGGAAAATGACTCTGCCTGCAGTCTCACCAGCAACCAGCAGATGGAGCCACATTCCAGCATTATTATCTAAGCCCAAATGACATTAAAATGCACATCTTTCGCAACAAAATCTACAGTAGATGTGCACTATAAGATTAATGCCGTTTGGTGACTCTGTCTTCAAAAGACCAATTAATATAAAATCCCACACTCAGAGACATATCTGAGTGTGGGATTTTATATTAACTGTTTTTTTGAAGACAAAGTCACCAAATGGCATATCAGTAAGAGGAGTTAACAAACCTCTCGGTGGGAAACTCGATGACAGTGTGGAACTTTCCCTGCAGGGCCGCCGGACCTTCGCCCACCTCGATGTATTTGCTGTCTTCAGTGACTGGAGAGTTGATCTGAGCCTGGGTCCTGGCCTGGGCCTCCTCCAGACTCAGGAGTTTAGTGGAGGGCGATGAAACCAGCAGGGATTTGGGCCGTGACAGTGAGTTGTGACCTGGTGATGTGGAATGGTGTTTATTGCTCAGGTAGAAGCAGCAGTGGGTCATGGGATGCCAATGTAAGCAGAGGTTGTAACTAAGTGATGCCTGTACGTACCTGCTCCCTCTCGTATGAGTGAGCTAAGTTTAGTGCTGAAGAGAACGTCCACATGGTTGAGGATGAACTCCACCACCACCGACTGGATTCGGACTTCCATGAAGGCTGCTGTGCCGCTGAAGCATGCAGATTCAATCTGTTTGGACCTGACAACAGTGAAAGGGAAGAATTGTGTTTGTTTACTGAAGTGCTCCACTTTAAAGTGTGACAGTGTGTGACTTTTAAAGCTATAGTGCGTAGTTTCTGTCTCCCCCATGAAGAATTCGAAGTAATGACAACAACACTGTCGCCGCATCCACATGATACAAGTCTTCTGTGATCGCACACAGCCCCCACCCCTCCTCTATGCAGTTGCTAGTAGCCAAGGAGGACACAGAGGATTAAAAAAGCACGATGGACTCTTCAGAAGAGGTCATTATCTTCACTCGAGTTTTATCGATCTTCTGAACATAGCCATACTGAGAAATCCAGAGAGAGTTGTGTGGAGCTGATAGTCTTAATTAGCTTTGTAGCAACTCATTTGGCAATGGCTTGAATGTAACGGACGTTCATTAATATCAAAACGTTATGCACTAAAGCTTTAAGGTAGTGAATAAAACACAAGTGGTTAGATTTTAAATTACATAAGTTGTGTAAAATGATTGAGAAGCATGCATTTCCAGCATTTGAGGTTGTGTTGATCGGCACCCTTCCACAAACAGCTCCAACAGCTGCTTAAATCCTTCCATTCAGGCAGAATACACGAGGCACGCTAACTTCTGCTGCACGGAGCCTATTATCACAGCAGATTCAAGTCTGAGAAATCGTTCATGTGAGTAGTATTAGCTCAACTACATACAGTATGTTTTCACCAAATTGAGCTCCTGTTTGTGCTCTATTTTGATCATAAATTGTTTTGATGACCTGGTGAGGTTTCACTATAAGCCTTACTACTTACACAATTATTTTAAGTATATATCATTATATTATTTACAGTGGTTTTTAAATTATATTTTTAGGGGGGGGCGTGGGCACGCACAACACTAAGATGTGTGATTTCTTCCTATGCCTAAGGGTGTGATTATTGCTGCCTACATGTATTTATGTTTACTAAACTGAAGAGTTCATTAAAGAAAGTTGATTCAATAAAAAGAAGACTTACTCAAAAAATACGATAAATGACTTTATTCAAATTGAGGATTTTGTTTGCAGATTTTTTTTTTATAGGGTGATGATCTCATTAAATGACAGACATTTGAAGCTTTATTCGCAAACCTTCAGTATAAGCTTTGAATGTAAAAATATAAATAAGACATTCGGTACAGGCCTAAAAACCATTCTATGGAGCAGGTTGACATCTCACCTGAGCAGGTTGGGCGCCCAGACGATGGCCAGGTTCTTGCTGTGCATGTTGGTGATGTAGCTGAACGCTGCCAGGTGCGAAAGGTGTCTCATCAGGAACTCCAGGGTCCTAGGAATCAAATATTCATTTATTCAAACTTAATGGCTCCCACTAGTGATGTGCAGACTAATGGCCATGATAGAGCTCCTCCTTCAGTGCATCAACATTTCACCATGTGCTCAAATCCCAGAGGAATGATACTTTAAAAAAATCGCATTTGTATGCTTTCACAAAGGACGGAAAATTCAACTCCTCATCTTCAATGCAAAGACCAGCTGGGAGCCGTTAAATGATTCCACTTAATGAAAAAGCCATGAACGTAACATTAACAGCCACGCAGCGGATGTGAAAACTCAACACAAAGTGTGCATCTGTAACCTGGCAGTTTCTGAGCCTGCCAAAGGGGGGCGGTGTGCCTCTACACTGACCTGTAATGCGGTGGAGGAAGCTGCTGGATGACATCATGGATTTTGATGAGTCGTTCTTCGTCTGTTGCCGCTGACACAGCATCCTTCAGAGTGAAAACAAAGGGAGAGATGGGGAGGCAGGCAGAGGGAGATAAATAGTGGGATGAATCAGTGTATCAACATAAAACCCATTCACTTGTCATCCCAGGTTCACGCTGCTACATGGAGCACAGAGGGGACAGCAGTCTGCAGCCGCAGCCACAGTACTTTTATGTCAAGTACATTTTCCAGATTATACTTACATACTTTTACTTAAGTAACATTTATAATGCAGGACTTCTACAGTGTGGTATTAGTACTTTTACTTAAGTAAATAATCTGAATACTTCTTCCACCACTGCTGGTATCTACACGAGTGCAAGAAATTGGTGTGTGAGAAGTGTTTCGACCTGTTAAGGCTTTGCTTACAGAGAATTTCTCGTAGAGCTGGTAGGTGAGCAGGGGGTTGGGCAGCTCTCTGAAGTAGAGCTTGCACAGCGAGCCGACACAGTGGATGTCCTGGATGTAGACATCTTTGGTCAGGTCGGGGATCTGCTCAGAGTCAAACTCATGCCTGATGAAAGAGAAAGAGGGCAAGGGCAGATTTAACTAATTCTTCTTCTGAAAAAAATGCATCAATAAATGATTGCTGTATATATATATTTTTTTTTAAATAAAAGCAAGCTGCACTTCAGTAGTGTTTTAGAAGAGAAAATTCAAGATATGTGCCTAAATAATTAAATGTTGTAATGATCTAATCTCCGGCTGCACATGAACAGTGTGGCATGTGGTTGAGGGTGTACAATATGTTTCATGTTATGTTTGGTTTCAGAAGTGTGGGGACACAATGAAGTTGAGGTTCCTCAACCAAAAATATCAATATGTGAATGCAATGTATTTACATGAACTGTGTGATATATCGTTTACATCTCAAACCACAGAAATATACAAATGAAATAAATAAAGCAAAGCATGCAAGGACAGCCTCTATCAGTGTGTTTAAGTAAGCACTTAAATTCATCCATCCTCAGACTAAAACTGAAACAAACATCAAGTAGACAGACAGACAGTTAGACAGACAGACAGACAGATAGTTAGACAGACAGACAGTTAGACAGACAGACAGACAGATAGTTAGACAGACAGACAGACAGACAGTTAGACAGACAGACAGACAGATAGTTAGACAGACAGACAGTTAGACAGACAGACAGACAGACAGATAGTTAGACAGACAGACAGATAGTTAGACAGACAGACAGACAGACAGTTAGACAGACAGACAGACAGACAGACAGACAGACAGACAGACAGACAGACAGACAGACAGACAGACAGACAGTTAGACAGACAGACAGACAGACAGACAGACAGATAGTTAGACAGACAGACAGTTAGACAGACAGACAGACAGATAGTTAGACAGACAGACAGATAGTTAGACAGACAGACAGACAGACAGTTAGACAGACAGACAGACAGACAGTTAGACAGACAGACAGACAGACAGACAGACAGACAGACAGTTAGACAGACAGACAGACAGACAGACAGACAGACAGACAGACAATTAGACAGACAGACAGTTAGACAGACAGACAGACAGACAGACAGACAGATAGTTAGACAGACAGACAGTTAGACAGACAGACAGACAGATAGTTAGACAGACAGACAGATAGTTAGACAGACAGACAGTTAGACAGACAGACAGACAGATAGTTAGACAGACAGACAGATAGTTAGACAGACAGACAGACAGACAGTTAGACAGACAGACAGACAGACAGACAGATAGTTAGACAGACAGACAGACAGACAGTTAGACAGACAGACAGACAGACAGACAGACAGATAGTTAGACAGACAGACAGACAGACAGACAGACAGTTAGACAGACAGACAGATAGTTAGACAGACAGACAGACAGACAGACAGACAGTTAGACAGACAGACAGACAGACAGACAGACAGACAGATAGTTAGACAGACAGACAGATAGTTAGACAGACGGACAGACAGACAGACAGATAGATAGACAGACAGACAGATAGTTAGACAGACGGACAGACAGACAGACAGATAGATAGACAGAAAGTTAAACGGACAGACAGACAGACAGACAGACAGACAGACAGACAGACAGACAGCACAGCTTTTCCTCACAGCTGTGTGTACCTCAAGAAAGCCAAGGGATACATCTGATTTGGTCATTTTAATACATTTCAGGTCTTTCTATGACTGGAAAACTAGTCTCTGAATTTCCAGGTTTTCCAGTATGCGTGGGAATCCTTATCTACAGTAACTAGGTTACTACAATGCAAGCAAACGTGTTCGTGAATTTCCTGCATTACCCAGTTACTTAAGTGTGTATGAGGGCACCGTATGTGGCCCGAGATGCCAAACCCAGGGTGAAAACAAATGTTCTAAGTGTTCTTGCCACTGCCCACAAAGCTAATCTTGCTTAGTGTACACTAATAATTGAAGGTGACCTAGAGAGTGTATCAATATTTCTATGAACTCGTCTCTTGTCACATCTGGATTTAGGCAAATTGACAATCAGGGGACACTGTTTACTCAGAGTTTAGAGAGGAAATCAAACTCAAACATCCCCACATCGTATCCTATATATTGACATAAACACAGCATTATCCTTACAGCCTCACAGCATAGCAGAACAAAAATATGAACAACACGTATGTTGCCTTTTACAAGCCACAACTGTTGTAAAAGCTCTGATTACCAAAGCACAAGTTCTTATCCTGGTATGACACATCACATAGTAAAAACTGTTGTTGAAAACTGCACGTCATCCTGTTTTTTTCTTTTACAGATGCAAAAAACCCTAGATGGAATTCATATGTTATCAGCCTTTAGATGTGGGCTGTGGTAGGATTACATTTGTGAACTCCTTCTATGACAAAGGACATTTCTGTGGAAGGGGCATATACACAGAGTGGAGATTCTGATAAACACTTGAATCAAATGCTGTGATAAACAGGCAGCGTGACTCCTACCGCAATTTCTGGATATTTGAGGCGATTCCAGAGAGGCGGTACATGCCGTCCACCACACCATGCTTCTCGATGAACTCGGTGCAGCTCTTGAGGACCTGGGGCACTGCGAAGAGAAAAACAGCGTGTCATCACATCACACATCAGTCAATATTTGTCCAGTCTGAGAGCTTCCAGGTCAAGAACACTATGAGTTCCTTTTTGAAGAGTGAGTGCAGGGTGGTCAAGGCTAGCACTCAGGGGCTTTTTGGACAAGAGGCTGTAGGATCAGAAGGACTTATTGAGTGTGGGTGAAAACATTTGAACCATGTAAAGTAGAAACCATATCCTGAAGACCTTTGAAAACACTTCATTTCTTTATGTGGTGCTTTTGGTTGCCCCTTAACCCATTTTCTATATCGATGCAGTTTCTTGGATGAAGCAAATAGTTAGAAAAACATGTTGTCAGTGAATGACAATCACATACACTCGGCTTCAAAGCACAATGCCAGTGATGTGTGACAAAACAAGAATAACCTCAGAAAAACACAGAGCTTCTTAATTCTCCTTCGGCAACCATGAATCATACAGACATGCTATTTCTGTGTGTGTGTGTGTGTGTGTGTGTGTGTGTGTGTTAGATAAGGATGGTGTTGTGTATGTGTATAAGGAGGCTCCCAGGCATCCCACATCATTCTGAGGATGACAGAGAGTGGGACACTCGCCAAAGCAGCTGTTCAGACGAATTCCACACATAGCGAAAGAGAGAACAAGGCGAGATTTGAGGAAACTACATTCTGCACCAGAGGAGAGGACAATGAGAGTGGATAAATCCTCTCCAAGTTCCTCACGTGGGAAGATTTTGTTATGAGCTCCTCTTATCACAAATATACACGTTTGAATGTGGACTCAGTGTTGGACTCACAACAGGAATGAATCCTCTTAGTGCTTTCAACTGATTTAAGTGATGATTTTGTTCAATTAAACAGCACTTTTGAAAGCTCAAATTGACTTAAAGGGATAGCTCGGATCTTTTGAAGTGTGGTTGTCTGACCTACTTCTCCATAGTCGGTGTATTAACTCCAGTAGAGTCCCCAGTTTGGAGAAACAGGCCGGAGTACCGTGCCCAAACACTCCTGTTTCAAGCCCACAAACTAGAGCTGGGTAATATATCAATTTTATATCAATATCGATATACGAGGCTGGATGTCGTATTCAATTTTGGATATCGTAACATGACACAAGTGTTGTCTTTTCCTGGTTTTAAAGGCTGCATTCCAGTAAAGTGATGCTATTTTCTGAACTTACCAGACTGTTCTATTATTTGCCTTTAACCACTTAGTCATTACATCCACATTACTGATGATTATTTATCAAAAACCTTTGTGTTAATATTTTGTGAAAGCACCAATAGTCGACCCTACAATATTACCGCAATATCAATATCGAGGTATTTGGTGAAAAATATTGTGATATTTGATTTGATTGATTGATTTGCACAATGCACAAATGATTATGACCCTTCTGGTGGGTCATAAATGATGATTGAGAGGGATCACTTTGGTATTAATCTATACATTGTTTTTTGAGGAAAGCACTGCATAATTTTAAACTGATATTGATTTCTTTTTAGGTGGGCCTTTCTTTCGCCTGTCAGTAGATCTAATGTCGGCACCCTTTTATATAGGCTACAGTCTATGGCCGGCACACAGACAGACAGTGGGCAGCGCTTTTTCATTTTTCACTTGATTTATATGAAAGTAATAACTGACATTATAAACGCACAACCAGCCTATATGCAAACAGAAATGATGTACGTGTTTATTTGCATATAGAGCTGCGATCATAAGTTGTCACTGAGGACGCGTTTGGAGACACATTCCACAGAACAAAACACATGCACATAGAGCCGTCCACTTGTGATCAGATCACTTAGATCGGATTTTAATACCAGGTGAGAACAGGCCCTTTAGGTGGGTAGAATGTGTTTAGCTGCTGTCTCCGTCCACAGCAGGACATTGTATAGCTTCCGTGTCTGTACTCCTGCCTGCATCTCCAAACTGGGGCGTGCCGACCGCCATCTACTGTAGCTAATACACTGACTAGTGACTATGGATAAGTACCTTTATCAACCCCACTTTAAATTTTAGAACTATCCCTTTAAATGCAGCAAAAAGTGAAAAGTGTTCGGCATTACCGCAGTGGCAGAGTAGAACTGAACACATTTACCTGGGTCATAACCCGAGAGCAGTACATACCAATTGCTTGTCTTTCAATTAAATATTTTTTTTCCTTTCGTTTAAATACTTTTAAAATGACTTATGTTAATTTCCAAAGTTGTGTCAAGCATGTACAGCTGTCTTTAATTTCAATGTAAGGTAGGTTCCTTTTACAAGCCCTCAGGGTTTTGTTTTTTATCCTACCTGTGCATTTTATTATGTTATTATATTTCTCCTTTTCATTTTATTTTATATGCACAAATAAAGAAGGAAAGAAAGAAATAACACATTTACACAGAAAATGGAAGCAGAATGTTAATCACGGCCGACAAATGAAGGTAGTCTGTGAGAATGTGCTCAGCTCAGTTACTCAGCTTCAAAGCTGGTCTGAAATTGGTTAGGACTCAGGCCTTGTGAAAAATAATAACGTACCGCTTCTGTTCGACCTCCACAGTCTGGATGTGAAAGTGCTTTGTGGAGGAATCCGAAGAAATTTTGGAATTTAATAAAAAACACGCAATACTGTAAGGTGGACTTTTGTAGTACCAAGCTAGAAAGACCATTGGCCCCATGTAGGCACATCCCTTTGATCGCTCCTTTGTTGGCATGCCACTCCAGACATGAGGATTTAATGGGAGATTCATAAAAAAGAAACATTTCACGATTCATAGGTTTTGGGTTTTTACTTTACCCCCAAGTCTCAGTTTTTTTGTTGAAGCAGCTGACGTCTAGACGTCTAGCTGTCTGGTCAAACAGGACAACATTTTGTTAATGACATTTTTAAGTTTTGTAGATTTGAACTTCAAGTTGAATGACATTTAAAGACTATATTGTCAACATCTAACCAACTGTACAGGATGCACAGGATGTTTACAGGTTTCTTGGCATAAGTGCAGAAAAATGTTAAATCATGTACGTACATTGCAGCTTGAAATGCAGGTTTACTAGTAAAGTGCCACCGCAGTAATGGTCAAGTAAAGTTTACATTTTTTTTTCTTCCTTCATTTATTCAGGGAAGGTTCACTGAGAGGAAGCCTCTCTTTTGCAGGAACACCCTGATCACATTCAGTTCCACATTCATACCTGGAAGCTGCCCAGTACAACCGCAGCCTGACCTGCTGCCACTGAGCAGCTCCACTGGAGCGGTTGGAGGTTAAGGGCCTTGCTCAAGGGCACCTCCAATTTACAACCTGGATCTGTCTATATAGTAAGGGTGTCATG
This sequence comes from Gymnocephalus cernua, assembly GCA_023631565.1. Lineage (NCBI taxonomy): Eukaryota > Metazoa > Chordata > Actinopteri > Perciformes > Percidae > Gymnocephalus > Gymnocephalus cernua. The sequence goes on from CM042439.1 coordinate 23,897,494, forward strand.
ACTTCGATTTTAAATCGGAATCTATCGAAATTAAGTCACAATCTTGAATATCGAATAAAAAAAATGGAATCGCCGATACTGCCACGCCCCCATGTCACGTCTGGTCGGCTTGCCAAGTGGAAAAAAAACCACACATGTTGAAGTGCTGCGAGTCAGTCAACCTCCTCTAACTTAGCTAGAGCCAGTCAAAAGATAGCATGGGAACTGCAGATGCTGGAGACCCATCGACAGAACTTGAGCCCCCTCCTCTTTCACTGAAGTCGCCGGTGTGGAAGTGTTTTGGATTTCCAGTAAGTTATGTTGACAACGTTTGCGTTGTCAACAAAACAACTACAGTTTGCACGCTCTGCTATGTGCGTGTACCATATTCTGTGTGTGTACCATTGCCCATTAGCCTAGCAGCTAGCAGAGATTCCTTCTGCTTTAGCTTAATCCCAACTAAACGGTTGGATTTCAGCCTGCATGAACGTTTTGTAGCCTAAACAGAGCATCTTACAGTATATTGGTTATATTACAGAGAGCAACACGTTAGCGCACTGCCTCTGCTCTGACTGCTCAGCCACTGCTGCGAAGCCAAAGCGTCTGCCCTCGGCAAACTTCTTTTTTTTTTACTTTGATAAATTGTCAAGTTTCCAATTGACTGAAGATATGTTATTGTTACATTGTGTTGTTAATAAATGTTTTAAATTTGACAATGTACATTTGACATTTGACATTGCGAACAAAGGTCAGATATTATATTGCATAAAAGTCTAGTCTAAAAATAAATAATAATGTAAAAATCGAGAATTGAATCGAATCGTGACCTTAGAATCGAAAATGTAATTGAATCGAGGATTTGGAGAATTGTGACACCCCTACTATATAGCAGCAGAGTTTCAGTGCTTTACAAAATCATCAACTGTGTTTCTCTTGCTCTACAAGACCACAGTTAAGCTTAGTTTAGGGTAGCCACGGTGAGCCATGAAATGACGGCTGTCGTTAAAAGCTTGTTAAAACAGAACGGATTCGGTGTGATCCCTGTGAGCTAATGTGCTGGTACGATGATGAACCATTCATGTCCAGACACAGGATATGATCCATTAACACGAATAAATGGGTTTTCAAGTGGGTGTCAACATCGGCTATAATGAAGTTATTGATCAAGCAACAGCAGAGCAGCATCGTAACGCTGGTTCTAGCTGATGTAACAGCGTAATCAGGACACCATTATCCTCCCACTCTGTCACTGAGACCATCACATCATATCACCTACCAGACACAGCGCTGCTGAGAGCCCTGAAAATCAATGGAGCTCCAGCAGTTAAGCAGTGGTAGGTACGGACTTTAGCCCGGCGGCTATTATCTTAATTACAACCAGAAAGGCTGGCTGAGCTGCTATTTACAGACAGTGTGTGGTGTGCATTTTAGAAGATGGTTCATGATGGCTTTCATCTAAACTCCATTAGCTCATTAATCGGAATCGAGGAAGCACCAACAAAAACATGAATAAGCACTGAGCTCTGGCAGTCATGATGTCACTGCTATATGTTCATAATTACGTTCCATAATTTGAGCCTAATGGATCGTGATGCTCCACTGTCTTGGGGCTCTGCTGCAACGTCAGTGTGCCATGTCTGTTGTTTAGTCGCAAATGACACTGATCACCCCCTCAACATTACCACCATCTGGACGGAGATACAGGACTTTAACAGGAGCTCTGGTTTTTCCCCTTCTGCCACAGCAGCCCTGAACACACTGCGTGGTTGACACTATCGTGAGCTGAGATGTCGTATAGGGAGGGCTGGGTGCCAAATTCAATACTTTTTAAGCACCCACCAAATTGCCTCTAAAGTATCAAGTATCGAAAATTTCCTTGTCATTCAATACCTAAAGGAGTAAATCTCATCAGCGTCATTGAACCAATAAGCATGCAGCATGCTTCTACCAAGATCTAATAATGTCTGTGACTGGCTGTCTAACGTTACTCATTTACAGTGGCACGCAAGAAAAACTCTACGCTAAAAAGATTTGTGCCGTAATGTGTAATGTTGTAATATCTTTTTGTTTTATAAAGTCTGTATCGGAAAAAATATCATTTAGGAACAGGTATCGAAGTCACGGTATTGGCAAATAAAGGCCTGTTCTCTCTGCCGTAAATCAACGTCCTGCTAATTTAAGGCCCTGGCCACTGTTTGAGACTTTATGGTGTTAAGAAAACCAGCCTAAATGGATCCAGGGAATACTTCTGCTCTCAGGTGTGTCTGCATGTTTCTCACCATCATGTCCTGAGTTGAGGAGGTGTTCTCCCAGGTCACAGCCGAACACCCTCTCCCGGAGGATGCCCCTCTGCTTTAGCTTCTGCTTGGTGGGCCGGGACTTCATGAAGGTACGCAAGAATGTGATCAGCTTCCCGTGCTTCTTAGACACTGAGGAACGAGGGAAGGAAGGAAAGAAGGACACATCTTAGATCTCTTGCACAACTGTTTACTAATCTACAGTAAGTGTGGGTTTGACACTGGCTCAGCTTTCACACAAGTTCTACCCACGGACTAGAGTGAAACCCCATACAATCTGCTCAGGCTGGTTCCATTGTGCATTTCAGCTTCTTTCTAATGCAAACCCTTCCTTTATGCTTGTGTAGTTTCCTTGAGGCGGAGGCCTCGTTCTTAAATACCACCTCCCAGGCAACTACAAAGGAATCCTCCACATCCAATACCAGTATCCTCCGCTGCCCTTCAGAATGAGACAAAACAAGGAGCAGACCTACTTAAAAACCCAACGCGCTTTCATCAGATACTATGTCTGGGAAAAGGCTCATAAGCTTCTTAAACTACACACATGTTTTTCTCTGCTTTAGAGAGCTGTGGAAAGAAGGGATGCACTGATATGAAGATTTGGGGCCAATACCGGAAGGCTATCAAGTGAATCAAACAATCTGCATTGTTTGGGGGGGGGGGGGGGGGGGGAGGGGATGGAGCTCGCCTAGACTCCAGACATTGAAATCACAGTCTGTTGTTCACTGGAGAGATGACAGGAGCAGAGTGTTTTCCCACTCTTGGGTCAGTTCACTTGACTTGGCTATATGAAATTAACTTCTGATGTCTGACGAGAGCATTTTCTGAGAAATCAGTTCAGTTTAAGCCGTCTATCAGTCTTGGTTAAACAGACACACAAATCGAATTTCTTTTTTGTTGTTTTTATAATCATAATCAGTAATAAAATAACATATGTTTTCCACTGACTGACCAAAGATGCCAATCAATCAAATGTCCCGGTAGATCTGCAACTCTCTGGAGATTATTGATAAAAACAGTTTGACTGCAGGTTAAGAACAAACTATGTCACCATCATAACACTATACTTACTCATTTGAATATTCAAGTATATTCTTATACTGTGAAGAACAGGATCCTAGGAAAACTCTTAAAGCAGCATCAGTTGCCCTTTTCTCTGTTGTTTCCCACATCTTGACTGGTAAAGATTTCGATTTAGACCTCAAAGACCTCATCTTTTTGGTCTCTCTGTTCTCTTGCCGGTGTCAGCGGTCTGCCCTCTGTCTGTTGTCTCTCTTTGATCCTCTGTGGACACTTACATCATGCTGCATTTCACATTGCCTTTGACCCACAACTTGACCTATTATAACTTTACTCTGCAGTCTTTTACTCATGCAGTCCACAGCCCAACTATCCTTTCTGAATCCCGGGGACCAATAAAAGAATGTGGAGCAGTCAGCAGGCACCCAGTCCACGCTCTGACACATTTAAACTGTCTCACTCAGGGAGGGAAAAAAAACAACAACCCAGAAACCCTTGCCTAATTAAAAACATTACCTATGATCTAGGATCACTGTGAATTGCGTTCCTTCAGCCACACCACATCTGGAAAGTCACTAAATCTTTGAAAACAAAGTGATCACACCAATATCTTCTGACTGACGCGCTCTGGGCTAAAGTGGAATAACTGCTGTGTTGCATCCGTTTTTTAGTTTATATTTCAGGGCACATTCCTTTAACTGATTATAAACACAGTCACGATCCTTCCACTTCTCTGATGTTTTTCACAGACTTGACATCATATTTACTTTACCTGGTTCAAAATTCAGTCCAACACACGCATGCATGCACACACGCACGCACACACCACCCACAGACGCACACACATGCAATTTAAAGCATTATTTAGAATTCAATCAAATAAATAAATAACTAGTCTTGCGAGACGCAGTTTTAATTTGCTGTGCCAAGCTGAGCTCAGCTTCGATTGCAATACAACTGAAAGTAGGCCAGTGCTGACCAAACTATCTCAGGAAACAAAACAAGCTGAGTCAAAGACAGCTAAGACTGAACTGTGTGTTTGGAAGATAACAACAAGACAATAAAAAAGTGTCAAGGCTGCGTCTTTGCTCATTACTCGGCATGATACTATGCATAGTATCAGCATGATACTATGACTCAGACTTACACAGCATCATGAAGCACACACATGTGCTTCATGATGCTGTGTATGTCTGTTATGAATATCAATTATTTAGAGCCAGCCACTGTTTGAGACTTGGCTCTCTTGCCTAGAGACCATTAGGTAAAAATTAATGAGGCTGCCTCTTTCGCATGCTAAATGTACACTGTGGAGTAAACTGCGTGCAGCAGATTTAATTGACAGTCCATCGAGTGCATTTAGAATGCAACCATCAAGACCAGAGTAAAACTAATGAGCTGATGGGAAGGGAAACTAACTTTGTAGCTGAATTGTAGTTTCTCATTGTTTTGGCAGAATACTAACATAAATGTACGTATGCACACAGTAACAGTACATGAACTGTCAGAATTCTGAACTATGTGCAGTAACATGCCTTACTTTTGCATTGCTGCTAATGTTTGTGGCACCTGGTCTTGAGAAAAAAAGAAGAATGATTGATTTTGATCCTTTTTTTTTAAACACCTAAAATGGATGTTATATTGGTGCAGTGCTGTTTTAAGTGTGAGGGAATGAGTTACTGGGTAAAAAAACAAACACCGTTCAGGTTAACACTAATTCACTGTTAAGCACATGATTATTAAATGAAGTTTAGACTTGGTATCCAGTCTTTATGTCTACCCATCTACCCACTCTGCAAGACTACTCACACTGTGTGTAGATGATAATCAAATCTATTCTGCCGATCATTGTTTTATGAAGCTGAATTATTTTTGGCTGATGCTCAACACACACATTTTAACAATTTATTTAAGTCCACTTGAAGGGAACAATTTACAGGGCCATACATGTTATAGATGCAGTTAAATACATATACAAAACCATGGGCCACTGGCATACAGCAGGTCTTCATAACATTAAGCATATCCCTCCTCATTGATCACAACATCTGGTGTATTGGCAAGCAGGCGTGAGAAAGTATCAGAGTTACTACTGCAATGCTGAAACATTGATGGTTTCACACACACGCTTTTGTACATTCTTACTGAGAGTGAGAAGTGGTTTGACACACACACACACACACGCTCATGTACCTTGCATAAGAAGTTTATTATGGCTGTAGTTATACGGACTGTTACAAGACAGCTACAGAAGTCCAACAGTGTTAGTCAGCCCTGTCTTCAGCGTCTGTCTTCTCTTGTACTCTAATACACCTGGGAAAGAATCTCTATATCTTCTGCAGATATGTCCAGACATCCAGCATGCATTGCATCCAAGAGGGACATCTGATAAACTCTATGAGAAGTATCTCAAAATAAGCAAACCATCGCCAACACAGATTTCTAACTACCTCACTGCTACAAGTAAATAGATCATGTTTGAAACAAACTTGGGAGTCCTGGGTCTCTATTGTGTGCTGTTTTTTAATGAAGCAGCACAATCAATTCAGAATCAACCGCCGGCCTCTGCGCCAGCATCCGCAAACAAGAGCGGCCGCCGTTCCGGGGAAAAGAGGAGCTACAATTCACCCCTCAGGGAGAAATTCCCTCTGTGCTGCTGTACCACAAACAAAAGCGCTGAGGCAGCTTTGTTTACTCACTGTTAGGCATCAGAAAGGCCCTTTGGTATCATGTAGAGGAGGAGGGCTGACTGTGCAACCGTGTTGGCTTACACTGACACGTCACTTTTATGAAGGAAACCAGACTGACTGGAAGACGTTAGGAAGAGGAGTGCAACAACAAGCAGGACTCTTCAGAGGACGGACAGAGACTCCCGTCTGCTTACTGTCAGGGCAGATGGGAGTCGGAGGGCCAGCAGCTCTTCAAGCATGTTCAGCACTCAAACTGCCTCTGACACACTCACTGCTGGAATCCAGCCGGGTCAAAGGGATTCAATTTATGGTTGTGGGACTGATAAAGCCTGAAAAATTCTTTAACATTATTACAGTATTTATAGTAGTCCAGGGATTTAGTAGTGCACTTTCACAAATTTGGAAGTCTTGCAGGGGACAAATTTATAAAATAATGTGTGCAGCAGCGGGTGAGATTGTACCTAGTATGTCACAGGAAATATTATATGACCGTTTTCACTGGCTGAATATCATGCCTGGTAAAAAGAAAAAAAACTAACATTAAATGGATATTTGCAAACATCACAAAATCTGATGGTATAGTTTTTTTCTCTTTCACATTTGCCAAATATCTTGTAAATGAGAAATAAATTATTTATTTAGAGGCTAACAGTATGCAGACCTCCTTTGTGCCCTATAATACATCTGACATGTGACACACTAGGAAGGGGGTGGGGGCCCAGATGTTCACAGCTAGGGAAATGAGAGCCAATAGCCTATGCCTGGCATTTGCATCGATAGAAGATACAATCCAGATAGGATGAAGCTAAAGACGTATGAAGGCCTGAGGAACACTGACAGCTTTCAGTTGCAGCCCTTAGCTGACTGTGTAACTACAGTTTGATGAGGCTTTTTCCCCAGGAGAGCTCAGCGGGGAGGGCTGGGATACGACCAGCAAAGAGGCCAAGCATTACAGCAGGAACAATTACAGACGTAATAGGCAAACATTATGCTCCGTTTCCCTGCTCCAATCCAAAACCGACCGCCTCATTCAATTCAGTTAGCTATGGGCTTTTCAAAGGACGCAGATTGGAGGAAAATCCCGACTCCACAGCAACACAACAGAGTGTCGTTGCTTCCTAAAGTAGAGCAGTGACATTACAGAGCCAATCAGCAGCAGCCTCTAGGCTGAGATATTTGATACAACTACTGTGCGTGCCAGTGTTCCCTGAATACACAACCACCAGCAGGGGTGACCACGGCTCTCATCACAGCTCAGCCTTTTCACTTCAGCCAGCACTCCCTCCACGCTCAACAGCCACCCACACCCATGTAGGCAGCAGAGCGGGAAATTCAAACCGCCCTCTTCTTCACCGATGTAATTTAAAATCAGTATGTGAATGGGTTGGATATGGTTACATCATCCATCTCAGAAATCTACATGCTGTAGGAACAAGGGTTTTGGCTGGAATGGAATCTGTTGATGCTTCGAAAGCTTTGGTGTTTTTACTGTGGTGGGTCCGTTAAAGTAAAGTTAGGTCTCTCTGGGACCCAGTAATGCCAAATATTTGAGGAGTTGGACAATCATTAAGTAGAAGGTCTGAGGTTGCTTTTCTAGAGTGGTGCATCTTTTACAGCCACTTAAAAAAACTCATAAAGCCAACTTAAAGCTATGGTGTGTAGTTTCTGTCGCCCGCCTGAGGAATTCCAAGTAATGACAACATCCTGTCGGCGCATCCACATGATACAAGCCTTCCGTGATCGGAACTCCACACAGTTGCTAGTAGCCAAGGAGGACACGGAGGATTAAAAAAACATGATGGACTCAGAAGAGGTAATTATCTTCACTCGAGTTTCTGAGCGTGAAAGTCGCCGGACGACACAATCTTCTGAACATAGCCATACTGAGAAATACAGAGAGAGTTGTGTGGAGCTGACAGTCTTAATTAGTTTAGTAGCAACTCATTTGGCAATGGCTTGAATGTAACGGACGTTCAATAATATCAAAAAGTTACGCACTAAAGCTTTAATGGCTATTATTAATCCCGCTTCCTGATCGCTGTCACAGTTATCCATTGAGAGGTGACTACCACAGATATGTTTGCATTACTTATCAAACTGAAAAACAGAATGGAACACTGGGACACACTGTGTTAACACCCATTAACAAATCCTAACCATCTCCTGTTGTTGTTTCTGGATGGCTGTTTAGTGTGTAAACAACAGAGCAGTGTCTGCCTATTAAAAGGCAGACTCTGACCTCTGTTTGGACATGAGAGCCTAAGTGTGTGCTGATAGCAGGAGCAAAATGCCTTATTGTTCAATCTCTCAATGCACCACTGAACACAACTTCAGTAGAGGGAAGAGAGGACAGAGGGCCACGTCAGCTGGGCCCTGTGTGGTCTCACCCAGTAACTTTACCAGATGGTGCAACTGTAATAGAGTTACACCATTACCTGTATTGGAAATGCCTTCGATACTGTCTAAAATGCTGGTATAGGCGAATACCTGAGTCCATGTATGATCCAATACCACGTAATTTAGCCCTGGAAAAAATATACTTTTAAGTAGTTTATTTATGTTCTTTTACAGTGATGACATGACTGTCATAATAGATAATAAAATAAAGTTCTATAGCATTCATTGTATTTGTTAATGCTTTACAAAGGGTTTAAACTGAAAATAAGAAAAGAGTTTTGCACACTCTGGCTCCATAGGCATAGCTCTATTTATTCTGACGTTTCAGCCCACAGGCCATCAACAGTTAATTTTAAGTAATTATTGATTTTAAATTTCAACTGAGCCAGGCCATACAACAATGACAGCAATCATATCACATTCATACAGGGTTAGCAGTATACAATTGCATTGATTTTGTTTTTTTTTACAAATTTCAATGATGGAGAACTGACTGCATTTGACTGCCTGGTGCTGTCAGAGCAGGTTTGACTTTCCTCAGCACCTCAACTATGACTCTGGTGTGAGGGCTGCTTTATTATACAGTGATAACTTACATGTTTATTCAGATGCTTAACAACTATACATCCTCTTAACTTACGTTATTTATTTCACATGTGTAACCTCTTTCTTTGATAAACAAACCCAATATTCCAAAAACAGCATTTAAAAAGGCAATACTTTTCTAAAACTTCGTTTTGTACCTTCTCCAGTTTTCAGTCTTTGTTTAACAGCCTACGATGCTCTGACGTTAGTGGCAGGCTACATTAGAACTACTTTAACACTTCAGGGAGATTAATTCACAAGTTTTTATTTTTTGACTTAGTCATATTTTTCCTCTAAGTGAAAAAGGTGGAGTCATATTAGGAAGGAGTTAAGGAAGTGATATTTCCCACACTTCTTTAAGACCTAGGAAACCCTTTCTATCATTCAAAGTGCAGTCTCTTTGCATTAGTTATTATTATATTATATAGTTACGTGTAGCATGAGGATAACTGTTGACGGTGCCGTGACTTATTTTAGGAAAAAGCGTGTAGCCTATCATATCCACGAGGGGATACAATTACACTCCAAATTCAAACACATTTTCTTACCTTCGCTCCATAACGCTAGACTTGCTTTGACGCTTTATGACAGGATTTCAAAACGGGTCCAAAGTACATCGCAGTTTTTAAACGTTAATTGTCTTTTTCTTTCTAACCGTGCGCCTGTACGATATAGCGCTAAAACCTCAGATAAATGTCGCAAAAACAGCGAGGTCCCCTTGACCAAGTGAGAAAGACAAATAAAAGTTTAGACACAACGAGCACAGAAGCAGCGCTGCTCTGTCGGCTTATCCACACAGAACTCCGCTTCAACCCACATATGGTGCCTTCAGGTGCTCCCGGAAATATAGTTATTACCAGTTGTATATCCCAGTGTAAGACAGTTGAGGATTATTAAAGCAAATCTTATACTAAATCAATACCACGCGGTGGGTGGGCTCAAAAAACTTTTAGTTGAAATATAAAGCAAAAATACGTGACGTTCTTGTCTGCAATCTGTGCTTTTTCGGTTTCAGGGAAAACCCTCCCCTAAAACCCATTAAAGAGTTCCTTCTATTGAAATGCTTTGAGGCCTTGCTGTATTTCTGTGCTTCTGTCCAGATATAATTACACAATGTGTGTAACAAAACAGCCATGTAAGATGGAAGTAGCTTGGAGCTGCTTTGTGCTGCAATATTACAGGAACAGTAAACAATCAGGGGTGGAAGTAGTATTAATATCATTTACTTAAGTAAAAGTACTAATACCACCCTGTAGAAATAATCTGTTACGAGTAAAAGCCCTGCATTGGAAATGTTACTACAGTAAAAGTATGAAAGTGTCATCAGAAAAATGTACTTTAAGTATTAAAAGTACTCGATGCAGAAAAACCCTCCCATTGTAAAGAAGAAGTGTAAAGAATCCAAACAGTTGTGAGTTTAATGGTCTAATCATTTCAACTGGACTTGTAGGCCGTTATTTTGTTGGGCTAGTTTCATTTATAATAAAACTGATTTTATAAACTACATGTGTTTTGTGTGCAAAAATCTTAATGTGTAAAGTAACTAGTAACTAAAGCTGTCAGATGAATGTAGTGGAGTAAAATGTACAATATTTCTCTCTGAAATGTAGCAGAGTAGAAGTAGAAAGTGGCATGGAAAGACTCAAGTAAAGTACCTCAACATTTGTGCTTAAGTACAGTACTTGGGTAAATGTACTTAGTTACATTCCACCACTAACAATGTGCATTAACAATGTTACTGATGTTTGTATGTACACATTCCTACTGGTCATCAGTTGCTCACATAGAGTTCATGTTCTCTTTCCTTAAGCGCACTACACTCCTCCATAGTTATATTGCTGACTTGCACATGTGCTCGATTCTACTCTTCCCGACAGCATATGAATGCAGCACGGGAGTCAGGCAGCCAAGAGGCAAGCTGGTGGCTTACACAGTGGAAAACACCCCTCACACTGTACACACTATACACACACACACACAATCCTAACAAGCAGCATCACTGCTTTTCTTCTCTGTCTAAACAACATATAGGATGGCCTTGCCTTAACTTTAAATCAGCTCTCCCTCTGAGGGGCCCCCTGAAAGCATTATCTTATTAATTCCTTAAAGGAATATGCCACCGTTTGTTGAAATAGGGCTCATCACCGTCTCCTCTAGATGTAGATAGGTGGGCAAACACATTTTTTGTCTCAGTGCATGCATTGTCTCAGTCCGGCAGAGCCGCCGTTAGCTTAGCTTAGCGTAGTGAATGGAATCCTTTGTTGCCGTTAGCATGTTGCGAGTAATAGTGAGCCAATAACAACAACAAAACAACCTAATTACTTCTTGTGGCCTGCGTATTCACAACAAGTACAAATAGCAACGCAAAATAAGACTAAGCGATTTCCTAGGCATATATTGATTTGGGACTATATTGGGTGGAAGTAGCCTACAGCCGAAGCACTGCTACTTGGCGCAGAGATATCATGCAGCAACTCTGTGTGAGTACAGGTCTAATATGGGTTGATCTATCCCGTAAAATAACCATGCATCATGTTTACAGTAATCACTTACTCTGTGGACAGCTGTTTATTGGGGCCATTCAGCGTTTTTCCCAGTTGACTTTATCACACCGGAAAAAAAACATTGAGGACTGCAGAATGGATCAATGCTGAGAAATCCTCGGTAGCTGCAACAACTGCGGGCAGCACGCTCATCTTGTCCGGCGGTACGTTGTCCCACTCGCCACGTCACAGACACTCTATTTCAGTCGGAATTTGTTGGCATATTCCCACACACTCACACCACCAGATCGTGTTGGCTTTCATCCTCACGTCCTCAGGCTGTTCAGCGATCGCTAACTCCTCCTCCTCTCGTTCTATTCCCAAAGCACGCAGGATCTCTTCTGAAAACTCTGGTTCGTAGAGGTATGCTTCTGCGTCTTGACTGTCTGAGAAGTCATCCTCTTTGTCTCTCACAAAATCCGCCATGTTCATCGCCATGCACTGTCTACTGTAGGAAAAATAGCCAGCTATATTCACGCCGGTATGTTGCCGGAAGTTGGGGGGTTTCAGGTGCTGCTGTTATGGGGGCAGCTATTCTCTTCATCCTGTGTGTGTTGCTGGCGCATCCTGAAAGTAGGTCAAGGGGCGTGGCTGGGCGAGGTACCTGCCTGCACAGCTGTAGTTGAGTCAACTAAGGACTGCTGCAGTATTTAGATTTTTTATTTAGTATATCATCTTCGGCGCCAGATCCTTACAGCTACCAATGTGGTAACTTGGCTCCCAGTGTGATTGTTTGTTCACGTCAGTACTTTTTCCTGTATTTCCTCGTGCTTCGCCCACTGTGTCTGCATGTGATTCTCTGTGTTTTGGGTCAGAGCCTCGGCCGTAACAGCTGTGTGATCTCTGTGCCAATGTAGCAGTGCTTCGGCTGTAGGCTACTTCCACCCAATATAGTCCCAAATCAATATATGCCTAAGAAATCATCTAGTCTTATTTTGCGTTGCTATTTGTACTTGTTGTGAATACGCAGGCCACAAGAAGTTATTAGGTTGTTTTGTTGTTGTTGGCTCACTTTTACTTGCTACATGCTAACGGCAACAAAGGATTCCATTCACTATGCTAAGCTAAGCTAACGGTGGCGCCGCTGGGCTGAGACAATGCATGCACTGAGACAAAAAATGTGTTTGCCCACCTATCTACATCTAGAGGAGACTGTGATAAGCCTATTTCAACAAACGGTGGCGTATTCCTTTAACTAGCTTAGTCCCTAAGCAGACATGTTGAGTCAAATTAAAGTCAAACTAATTTGTTGTTGGTCCAGGATCACAAGACTGGAGTCAGACGTTTCCACTGCATGTGATCGCTTCAACCTGACAGGCTTTTAACAAGTTACACAAAGACAAACATTTCTTTGGGCCGATCCTCAATGGCCGATGCACGCTGGTTCTGATTAGGTACAATTTTAAAAGTACTTGTACTGAGGCCCAAAGAGGTAATATTATTATATTTCACAAAAAAGCAAAGATGCAGTCCAAATAACAAATACAACAGCTTTCTCTCTTCTAACCACTCGACTAAACTACACAACTGTATATAAAGTAGGTCAAACTAGCCCCACCTCAAGCAGTTATAAACATAAAAAATAATGCTGCTGATGCATCAGTATTAACAATCTAATAATGTCATATATTATACATCAGTCACCACAAGTAAATTTAGCTGATAATACTTCTGTACTTTTACTTAAGTAGGATTTCGAATGCATGACTTTTACTGGTAATGGAATATTTTAATTTTACATTGTTTTATAGGAACTCTTACTACAGTAAAAGATCTGAATACTTCTTCCAACACTGTGCATCTTCAATGTGTATGTAATGTTGTGGTCTAGAACACTGCCTCCCCCTGCAGGACTAATTCCACAATCTGGGGGAAATTACTGACAAAATCAAACTAAGATCAAGTCAAACAAGTTTGTTGTGTGCAGCAGGGAACATAGTTATACTCTATGTATATGTTAGGTTTCCATTAAAGTCAATGTGTGTATTTTCACTGACTGCGGAGTGACTGCATTCCGACTCCGTCCCAGCTCCGGCGGTCCGCAGCCCTCCGGAGTAGATACACAGAGATTCTATTTTTGCCGGATGCCAGGGAGCTCTGCAGCAATTCAGCACAAGGCAGATGTACAAAATAAAACATCCGGTTAATTTTCAATATAAAATACACCGTGCTCACGGCGGATCATATTTCCCTGCACTACACCTTGAAAACGTCATAATGGGCGGAGACAGGCCTGAAGTCAAAAGTGTGGTTCTGCTTATAGAAACTACATCCTGTTATATTGCGCGATCATATGTGAATTCGCGAGATCTCGTGGGTCCTCTTGACTTCAGCTGTCGGTCATGGCCGCAGCCGTTCCGCAACAAATCCGGACCTGGTGGGTATTGAAGGACGGCGGAGCACGGAGATGACACGCAGCGGAGCCGGTCCGGAGCCGTTCCACAGTTGGTGGAAATTGCGGGTCAGAGTCCAGTACAGGAAACAGGAAGGATCACTGCCTCTATCGCTGCCACAAGAAAGTTTGAAAACACTATGAGGGTAAAACACAAAACACAAGCCCTGAACTGCCCGGGAGTTTGTGTAACAGCTGAATGTTTCCTGCAACAAAGCACTCGCCATGTCTCGCTCCTCTCTTTACTTTCTCTCTCTCCTGTGAAATAAAGCTGCCTTCAAGTTCGCTCGGAACAGCAAGATCTATAAACGATCTAACGGAAAACAGTTAATGTGAAATAAACAGTCTAGTTGTGCCACATTGGGGGGTTTAAAGAACACAACAGGACGTCATAGAAATGGGCCGTTTGTGACACTCCCACACCACCGGACTAGCCTGCAGCAAATTGCCGGATCACTGTTTCCTTGTCTGAATGCAGCCTAAAGCAGCAGGTGGAGTTTGCCTTCAGGACCGATGACTATTAGCAACGTGCTGAAAAACACCAGCCACCTATACAGGAAGTAGTGAGCTCCTGCCCTGATGTCATATATCATATAACAGGAGGAGAGCTTTGCGTTGGATCAAGTATCATACAGCTGCTATTTTGCATGAGTCTGAATAATCCCCTGGGATGTGGAAAGAAAGAGGAAGTGGATTTTGCAGCTGAATGCCCACACTTCATTGTACAGTAGCAGAACACCAGGCAGTTTGAAACAGAAACATGGCTGTAAATGTGAATTCCTACCCGCCATTTGAATGCCTGTAAGCTTTGCAACAACACAACATGTAATTGTTTGTTTTAGTACACACCAATGTGACTGATCACAACAATGATGCAATACAACTCGGTGTAATGAAACTACAGATATTGATAGTACATCTTTTCTCAGGAAGTCCACAAAAAAAAGAAGAAGAAATGATATTTGTGCTTTACACACTCACTCAGTTTACAACACAGCCTGAGTTGTTAGTATGTAATCAAAAGCAGCCTCCCCCCCCAAACAAAGGTGTGGCCTACAACAAGAGTTTCTTATTGAAGCTACAGAGGAAAACGTTACACAAGGGACCTTGCATAGTTTCACAGCCCAAAACCGGAGCACCAGGAAATGATCCGAGCTCCTCAGGAACGGGAGGACAAATCTCACTCTGTCTCACACATTTTCTCTCCATTTCCCGTCCTCTCTCCTTCACATAACCAGCTGTCTTGGCTCATATACGCTCACAGCTGCCCAAATCACTGGTCCCCAGACATGACGGAGGCCTGCACTGAGGACAGAGGGGAGCAGAGGGGGCTCTACATCTGGGTCAGTGACTGGTAGGTCTATTGGGCCGTCGGGGAGGAAAGAAGGCTGACTGCCTGTCCTTTTTTAACCAAAGCTCACAACTCTTTATTTTCACATGGGTGTCAACAAAAGAGTCTATTTTGACTGTGAAGAGAGAAGTCTCTGTTCTCAGATCCACTAGGGTTAGGCACCGTTTTGATTTCAACAATTCAGATTCTTCAGCTGTATGTCCCAATTCGGAGGCTGCATTCGTAGACCGATTGCGTCACACCAGCGCGACTAAGGCTGTCCCATTTAATTTAATTTTGAATGCTCCTTCATATGTGGCCTCCTTTTACAGAATTCGGAGGACCCAACTGTTGTATCCTTCGCTGCCCCAGGATTCAGGATCAGAAGCACAGGCAAACACAAACGCTAACAACCAATATTTCTTTTCTTTTTCTTACAATTTTCGTCTGCTATTTCATTATTACATTCACTTCTGGGAATGTTTTAGATGAGAAGTTAACTGTGTAGATTTTGAATATAGGCAGTGTATGAAAATCTATGGCAAATAAAAAATTCAAATTTGCTTCGGAGTGTAGAAGCTCCAAAAACGTGTCTGACCAGCCAGTCCTGCTCAAAGAGCCCGCTGTGAGCTGACTGGAGCTCTGGGTCTCAGAGACAAGAGATGTTCACATGTAGGCTACATGAGGGTTTAGTATTTATTTATTTTAGTTTCAGTGCTGTAGTTAACGTTTTGATCACTTATCAGCTACAGCCGTCAAGGTTACTAGGCGACAGGAGCGGCGGTACAACGCTAACAGGAAATGCTCTGCAGACCAGAGCGTCTCATTTCGGAGACCGCTCGGATCAGCCTTCGTGGGCTTCGAAGGCTGCGGCAGAGGTAGACTTTGAAGGCTGTGGCCTCCGAAGGCTGCAGCACCTGAACTGGGACATAGCTTTTCTCTTCGATTTCGGTTCTTATCGATCCCGATTCACTGAGGGGTGGTGTGCTCCATAGCTGCAACACAAGTACGGTGGTGGTCTCCACGGAAAACCAAACTTGCGCATGTTAGATTTGGAACCGATGATCAGATTCAAAACCAAATTTTCCAAACGATTCCATTGGAATTGGAATTTTTGAAACCGGTTCTCGATTACCAATCCTAGAATCCACTGCAACGCAACACAAGCACATGGAGCGAAGAAGGGCTAATAACTCAGAGCTTCTATCGTCTCCGTTAGAACTGGAGCAGTGCAGCGTGTTAACAATTTCCATCGTCTTGCTGAAAAAACAGCAAAGGTTAGTGCGGTGAGCAGAGTGGATCAAGGCAGAGCAAACACATTTTTCCAATGCTGTGTGGCTCCCTACAGGAATGTGCTCTTTCAGTCGCCATGGAGAGGGAGACAGAGATTCTTACTGTTGCAGGACAAAGCTTAACGCTCAATGGATGGGTTTACAGGCCCCCTCATTGTAAAAGGATTAAATAAATCAAGGCCGGTCGAGACCTAGCGCCGCGGCGGGGGTTGCCGTGGCCTTTCAGCTTCGACCAAACAGACACACACAAACACAGCTGGCCCCCGTCCAGACATAGGGTACATTCAGCAGCTCGGAGAAATGCTGTAGTAACCTGGCTCACCCCTGAAGTCATTTGCATACACCTTGGGGGTTAAAAAAACTGAAAACAAAATACAGGAAGGACTGGAGGGATAAGATTGTTCTCTTTTGAGGGCAACATTTGAAAAGCAGGGTTTCATTTTTACACCACCAGCAACTAATCCCAAAACCTTTACATACAGTATTTTGCTGTTGTTGTTGTTGTTGTTGCCTTGCAAATCATTCATTCTGACAAAACCCGGCGTATATCCGAAATACAGCAGTATGATTAGAAGAATCTTACAATGCAGAAGGAATCTGCAGCACTTTAAGTAACACACTTAAGTAAATATGGTCATTGTTGGCAACGAGATTATAGCTATTTAAGTGAAACACACACACACACACACACACACACACAGAAAGAAAGACCCATTTCCATAGTACTGTGTCATACATGCTCAGATGTGGCTCAAGTCTTATTGGTCCACTAACAGAGTGCAGAGATAATGTGGATAAGTGTGTTAAAGGTCATAGGCAGGGCAACCTGGTATGTTGTGGAAGGTCCTCCTCTCTGTAATGCAACACCAAAAAGCAAAACAACATTTTCCTGTGTGAAGAGTGAAGCTATAACCCAAGCCATATCCCAAATTGTAAGCCCCTGTCACCGGTTTAGACTAGTCATATTAGATTCACACAGTGCAAACACATCAGTTGGGTTATGGAGTTAGTTTTTGGTTAGGGGGGGGGGGGGGGGGTGGCGGTGCAGCACACCAAGGGATTTTTGTCTACCTGAACTTAGGCTGTAGTGGTTTAGCGGGTCGGCCACCCATGCATTGTCCTGTATTACACTCTCCATCTCCAAGTCTGCATGCCCGATGGACAGATGGACCCACAGACAGATAGATGGATGGATGGATGGATGGATGGATGATGGAGACAGGAGAGAATCGGCAGAGGGAGAGAAGCACTTCAAGTTAGAGAACAGAGCAACTGTGAACTTTGGGACTGTGAGGTCAGTAGCTTTGCATAGAAATGCACTTAATTTGCACTTTAATGCAGAGGCAATAAACAGTTTTGCTAAACAGATAAATGAAAATGTTTAGTAATGAAGTATAATCAATTCAAGAAACTTTGCATTCATCAATAAAAACAAGTCTTCCTACATGAGATAACTTCAATTTAACTTGAAAGTTATAATCCTTAAGATTTTAATGAAATCAAACCCAGTTTTCTTTTTTTTTAATACTATTCATGGTCTGCATTTTTTTCACCAATAGCCATTCAGATTATCATTCAGACCGATTATCGGTCCTGGCCGATTATCGGACCGTTTTTTGGCAGTCTGCAGATGATCTGTATCTGTGTTTTACTGGCCTGATAAGCCATAAAGTTAATGAATTATAAAGTGCTCTACGTTGGCTCAGCTACAGCTCTGTGTCCGTTATTCTGCTTCGGTTTCACATATCGGTTCTATTAACTGCTAATAGTCAGTATCGGCCTTGAAGAAACAGTAACGGTCGATCCCTAATTTACATCCTCCAATTACCTCTCTATATAGTAGTTTCCATTACTGGTGGCAGGGTCCACCATTCCTGCACGAAATTGCCTACCTACCAATGCGAGAGAAACAGTAGGATATAATCCAGCATTACTCTGTGTAATTTAATCTGGTTTTTACCAGGGTCAGTGCTGACTGAGACTGCTCCTCAAAAATGCGCCAACAAAACAAGACAACGGTCATTATTTGCATTTTTTTTCTTCTGTTTGCAATATTTCAGGAGGTAATGGAACCAGAAGAAACAACGACCACAGGGGGCTGTTAGATGACAGGCTGCACACCGCCAACTCCTCAGCAAGCTAACCAACTTAAACATTTTAGTAGATTTTTTTATATTATTTATTTTTAAGCCCTTCCTAAATAGCCGTGATCTAGAGGAGGCAATTGACACATTTATTAGTTCAAGGCTGGATTACTGTACTTCACTTTAATGTTGGCCTCAATCAAAATTTGCTTTTTAACAAATACCATTAGGCGTGCACACATTGCCCCCGTTCCTTACACTCTTCATTGGCTCCCGGTGCGTTTAAGAATCAATTTTAATGTTTGTTTTTAAGGCCCCGGCGTATCTGGCCGAGACTTTAACCCTTGGTGAGAACAACAGGTCATCGCGGCCATCCAATCAGCTGGTTTTCGAAGTCCCAATGTGGAGGAACAAACTGTGGGCTGATGGCGCTTTTGCAGTTGCTGCCCCGAGACTTTGGAACAAGTTACCCACTGACATGCGCACTATAACAGACGTTTGTAAATCTAACCTCAAAAACATATCTATTTAGAATGGCTTTTAATACATAGTAGCACTGTGACATTTTCCTTTCTTCCTGCTTTCATGTATTCTTTTTCTGATTTTACTGTGTGTTTTATTCCTTTCTGATTTCACTGTATGGTAAGTTTTATTCTTGTTACTTGATGTAAAGCCCTCAGAATACCTGCTGGTTGCTGTGAATGGCTAAATAAATACATGTTGATAGATTTATTTTAAGGGGAATTCAAACAGTTCAACAGGAAAGGTATGAAGGGACATGTCACAGTCCAAGGTGTCCACTGTTGACTTGTTGAACTGTTTCACTAACCCTAACCCTTTAACTTCAATGAATGCAACATCTTTCCAAAAGTCAACGCCTAATCGTGTTAAATAATCGTGATTTCAATATTGACCAAAATAATCAAGATTAGGATTTATTTTTTCCCATAATCGAGCAGCCCAACCACAGGTATCGTCACATCAACCGGGAAATCTTAAGGATTAGAACTGTAATTACATCCAAACTCGGATGAACAACATGTCATATAAGTCTTTATGTGCAAATGCATTTTGTGTGCGTGTGAGTGAAGGTGGAGTGAGTGGACAGCTGGATGAAGAGTGTATACCAACACGCACAGGGGGGGAAGAGATTCCAAGAAGCAGGCTGCAGGCCAGAGCAGGGGGAGGCTGAGGCAGAGGAGGCACAGTCAAATGCAACCAATCAAGACACATGCTAACACTACTGCACATCCACCAACAGTATTAATGATGCATTACAGTGGAGAACAGGCACGCAGCTTAAACACCGTCACATGTAGTTATTTGTCCCGCCGCTGATAATAAACTTGATCCAGGATCATTCAGAGTCATGTTAATATTACTGACGACAGGGCATCTGCAGGTTATAGACAACCAAATGTTAGACTTTGGTTATTGCGACGTAGATTATTTAAAAACCACAAACATATTTCTGATGGAACACACTGTAGCTAAAGAACAAAACTAATCAACAAAGAAATATCAACATGAGCAATTTAAGAGAAAAAAAGAAAATCAGTTAAATGTATATTTGGATATCTAAATCTATTTGACCTGCAGATACTCTGTGAAGAAAGAAAATGCATGATTGGCATATAAGGACACATGCAAAAAAAACAAAAAAAAAAACAGCAACAAGCATTGAATCATTGCTCAAAGCAGGGGAGTGGGCAGGCAGATTAAGTTGTGTGCTGTGCGTGCACTGTAACAGTTAAATCTTTAGCGCGAGCCGTACTTCTGATCAGCCACACGATGTAAAAAGGCTCAGAAAAGTCTAACACTTGATTGGCACATTCACATAACATGGGCGTCCAACAGCGACTGAAACCCCGCGCCTATAATGATATCCCTTCCCTCATAATTGTGGATATCGTGGGGTTAGTTTGTTGTTTCTTTTGCTGTGTCATCACTTAATGCAGACTCAGAGGCTTTTGCTGGTTAGGAACACCGGCTCCACTCGCCCACCCTAAAGCCAGCCGGGGTGGTTCTGACAGTGAGTCATTTTGGTTAGATCAGTCTTTGGGTTTGGAAGAAGTGGTGCGCATTCGAACAAGACATTGAGGATTGATCAAAAGGCTCCGTCATAGCAACGTGACGTGAAGGAGTGAGGGGAAAGTTCATCCCAAGTCTGTAGCGCAGACGCCAAATGTTGTTGAGTGTTCTCTCGGACGCCAGGAGGGTTTACGTTATACATTTGTGTTTGACACTCTCAGGAGCATGCTAGAGAGCTTATCTGTTTGTTCTGGAGCGCAGTCGATTAGCACAGTTGTTTGCAGTGGATTTGCATAGTGCTGAGTCAATATACCATGATAAGGTGGCTATTTCAACGGGTGATGTGTCAGAATGTATGGGTTTTCCTTTTACTGTAACATGCTCTTACATTCAAGTTCTATTATCTTTATACTGATGATTATGTGTTGTGTTTCAGTTTTATGAAAACAGGCAAAGAAGTCTAACAGGGCTCTGTATATTCAATTTGATTTTCAGGTTGGGCAATATCTATACCGCCACCTCATTCCACTCATTCAAAATGATGAAATCATGGTGTAAAAATTAGGGCCGTCAGTCGACTTTTTTCCTCGCATGAGTGTCCTAGTTAACTTGCGATTAATCGCACATCTTTTATCTGTTCTAAATGTACTTAAAAGTACAAGTTTTTCAAGTTTTTAATGCTCAAGTGGTATTTGAGACCGGACATATTCCGGTACTCAGCACACACTCACATCCACAGTACATGCAGATAACTTTAGTCTTGTGGAGAGAACCATCTGAAGGGCTTTGAAACTCAACATGCCATTCAAAAGACTTCTTCTTTGTCCATTTCTGCTCAAAAGAACTTGTGCCCTTAAAAGGAATTTGCTTTAACTCGTCATTAACACATTCATTTTGACAGCCTTAATAAAAAAGGTAATACCAGGAATTCACTGTAGATATCTTGTTTTTAACCTAAGATCAATTCCATGACACACACACCTGTCAGACCAGCAACAATATTTGTGTTCAAGGTGTGACAGACAGACCGACAGACCACCCGGCCGACAGACAGACAGACAGACAGACAGACAAACTACCATCAGTGATAACTCCGGTTCAACACATTTCCTGTGAATAGTTTACATAAGAGGAGGAGGAGGAGGAGTACCTGGTTTTGGCACCGTGTTGGTCATGGACTGCGGCACTTTATCATTTATGAGCTCCACACACTCGCTGGGAAAGAAGCCAACCTGGGGAGAGCACAGGAGTGAGACAGGCAGGAAGTCCAATCAGATTTAGATGATAAAACAAAGACTAAGAGCGAATCAACACTATCTATGCTGAGGTTAATCACGGGTTTCTCTTATTAGAAGCACAGTGAAAAAGAGGACATTTGGGACTTGGTTTGGACATTTGCTGTTCAGGTGGCGGGGAAAAGACCACATAATACATTAAGTGTATCTGTGTATCTGCTGCTCCAGCGGATGGCAGTTTGGTACAGCTGTGTTTTGAGGTATAAAATATATAAATATATATACATATAAAAACAACTGAAATTTAAACCCTACAATGTATACAGCCAGATGTAGCCCAGTGGCACTGCAGGTGTGCTTGTGTCACTTCACTCTGTGCATTTGCTGCTCAGTTATAGTGCGTTCCATTTGTACTTGGTAGTCGGCTTTTCCGAGGTTAAAGTCGGAAACACTCCCCCTGACCTCGGATTTCAGAGCTCGGAACTCGGACAACCTCCGGGTACCCTGAGCTCAAAATCCAACATGGCTGCCCCGTGCAACAGTTGTAAAAGCTGTAGTAACATACAGTTATTAGCACTTCTGTCTTATTTGTGTCTCACTAAATCAATCATACACACAGTCCTGTCCAACTTCTATCTGTGGACATGCTGCTATAGTGCTTGTATGCACAGAAAAAACTGCGTACAGCGTTAGCTAGACCTAACCCCACAATGAAAAATGTAAATGGAATGCATTCAACTCGGTTGTTACGTCATTCCCAGCTTCGGCTTCCGAGTTAAACGGAACGCACTATTAGTTCCCCCAACACATGTCCTGTGTGAGTTTCAGTCAGCCATTAGTATGAGTCTAGAAATTGTAGTTCGTACTGTATATAAAAGTGGCTGCAGAAAATCAGACATGTCTCTGCTCCGCTCTGTAACCCAGAGGACGACAGTGGTGTCCAGCCACTGACAGCTCATGTGAAATGGAGCTGAAGTGATGGGTAAGTGGCTGCTGGCTGCCTTCCTGCCACTGCCCGACTGGCAGCACTACTTCTGGTAGGCAGCGGGCCAAAATACACAAGAGCACAGAGGGCAGCGTTGGGGGGGGGGGGGGGGGGGGGGGGGGCACAGCAGGTCAGAGGAGGTTCAGCCACACTTGAGCCTCAAAAGCAGGCTTTGTTGCTGCACTGAGAAGATTCTGATCGGAGAGAGTTTGACATTGAAAATGTTGTTTAAATCATGGATTTAATAATAATAGTAATATGAACTTTATTTGGTACAGAAAGACACAGGTTACTCTGTGTTCACTCATTATTTTTTAACCACAATTTAAAGATTTGTGCTTTTATGTCACTTGTATTATTTCTAAGATGCTCTATGCCTCAATACACACAGGGCTAGATTTTCTCACAAAACGACGCAATGCAAATGTGCGCTCTAGTTTCTGCTGAAGCATTTTGTGTGTTTCACATGGATGCTAACCTGTTGATGTTAACCTCGCAATCACTGTGACAAAACATACAATACATAATTGCTGCCTTGATAACTTTTAATCCTGTCCGAGTATTACAAACCACTGTGCAGTGTTTTGCCTTCTGATAAGCCTTTAAACTGAACTTCTTGAATTATATTCCATATCGCTCGCACGCGCACACACACACACACACACACACACACACACACACACACACACACACACACACACACACACACACACGGTCTATTGTTATTAACCTACCCTTCAGAATAACTTGTAATATGCAAGAGGCTGTTAATTTAACAGTTTGTTTTTTTATATCCTCAAAAATTATGATATCTCACGTTTCTGAGAGCTGAAACTGGAAGAACTAAGATGCTAACAAAAGTCCTAAACCGCACACGTTTCAATGTGTTATAGGACTGGAGTAAAGACTGTGTAGGAATATGAATCAGTTCCGCGTTACAGGGAGCAGCACACACCCTGTATTCTGCTCAAAAGCCTAACAAGAAAGAGAGGATTTGTATCTTACTTTGTCTTTTAACAAACTCTGAGCATATGGAACCTGCTTTACAAAGCAACGTTCATCTTGAAATACCTCAAGTACAAATCCACTCCAAAGTTTACAGCTGAGGAAAAGACAGAGAAGGAGAAAATGTGTGTATTTTTGCTTACAGTCTGCAAAGTGTTTTGGGAGCTGCGTACCTGAAAGCCGTGCTTGCCCCTCCACCACGTGGTGTCTTCTTTAGGGGGCATGTCGATCACTGACACGATGTCGCCAACCTGCAGAGGGAGGAATGATAGAAAGAGTCCGATTGTCCCTTTACCTCTTATCAATAGATGACTACAATTAAAGGCCTTGTTTAACTTTCAATAGGAAGAGCATACTTGATCTGTCCAGAGTTGATGTCGAAAAAATGTATCTATTCAGTAACTGAGTTTGATCACAGTGTCATCAGTTGTGAGAAACAGGTTGATTGCAAGTAAGGGTTTCACATACAAGGAATTTACCTTGGTTTTTGGTGCAGAACAATAAACAGAGCAGAGAAAATAAAAAGATAAAAGCAAGTACTGCAAACCGTCAAGAAGCATTAACAAATAAATAAGAGAATATTTTAAAATATATGTAAAATGTATTTTTAAAAATGAAGGTGTAAACAGTTTTGACAGCTTTAACATTCGTATTTGAAAGACAGCTTTATTGCTGCTGCAGCTCTTTTTCATTTATCTCTGTCAACAACAGATGAGGAAATATCTGCCAGGAATTCAGATGAAATTTCAATACATCTAGAGAAAGAAACAGAGAGCGTGTGTTTGTGTGCGTCACCTCAAAGGACAGCTCGTCTGAGGCCTGGGCGATGTAACGCTTGATGACGTGGGCGGCAGCGATAGCTGGCACGTTGATGGACGACTCTTCATGAACCAGCAGATGATTTCCCTTATTGTCAACCTAACACACACACACACACACACACACACACACACACACACACACACACACACACACACACACACACACACACACACACACACACACACACACTTTCATAATGAGTTTATGATCTCATTCACTAGTTTCAAGTATTCTTCAATACAGCATAATGTTAATTTTGTAAATGATGGTCCCATTTATTTTAAAAGCAGGGGATGCTTTTGGGGCATGGCTATGCTTAGTGATGCTAACCATGGCACTGTGTACAATAAAATAGACCTGAACTTGTTTTTGGGTGTTGTCCATGTTTTCTTAAATTATGACCCTCTCACTGTGTGTTTACACGTCATCAAAGTTAATTGGAACATTTTGCTTGCCTAAAAATGTCTTGTTCAGCGTTCAGTAGCACCGTGCCAACCAAGGCTAGCTAGCTTTAGCTGGCATGTTAAGGGAAAGTCTGCTGATTTTCAACCAGCTCTGTGTACGGCCGTCCATGCAGATGAATGGCGCCAGTACCCGGAGGTCAGTGTTTACCCGCCGGTAAATCTCCGCTGGATGACTCGCTTCAAAAGGGTTGAAAATCGGCAACTTTCCCTCTCTAGCATTTAGCTTAGCACAGCACCGTTGAAACCATAAACAACCCTGGCTTGGCTGGGTCAACCTCCCCAGCCCCTCCACTCCAGGCTTCAAAACGGCAGTGCACAAACCAATGGATGACATCACTGATGCTTTGTCCATTATTTTTACAGTCTTTGTTTGCAACACGTCATTGTGATTTCTTTTAGATATTTCTTTTCGTTGCATTACAAAAAGTCTTTGAGACTTAAGTTCTAGCAACTCAGACAGAAACCTCTGCATGGCTATTATACTGTGGTAAAAGGATGTTATCTTGCAGCTTTGTAACTGGAAAACAATACTACAATGCTTTTCCTTGTTCACAATGTGCAACAGTATCCCTGAATTTCCTGAAGGACTATTTCATGTGTAGGTAAGACCATTCAAAGGCAGAAATAATGAAACATTAACTAATCTAAGGCAAAGCCTACACCTTTTGGTAAAAAGGCTCTCCAATCCACTGAAAACATTTTGTTCTTTGGACTGGGTGTGCTCCTTAAAGCCACAGGGCAGTGCAGTCTCACCTCCATCCACGTGAGGGCGGGCCCGCAGTTGATCTTGTTGTCAGCGATGGCCGAGAGTCGGGAGAGGTAAGCCAACAACATCTGGGAAACTGACTAACATGGCAGAAAAACACACCGGCCAGTTAGAGACAGCACATTTACTTCAGATAGTACTCACTACTGCAATGATCCACTCCTACTAACACACTGAATACTTAGCTCTTATAATGGGTGGTAATAATGACCATTAAAAGTCATCAGGTCCTTGTGTTATGCAAATGCAAATGGCCTGCATGTACAGTAAGTATATTGCGCTTTTCTAGTCTTAACGACTACTCAAAATGCTTTAACACATTACAGGCACCATTCACACACACATTCATACACCGATGGCCGAGACTGCCTTTTTGTTCTCATTTCATTTCAAACCTTTATTTAAAACTCGGGGCCCATTGAGGGAGACCCTTTTTTTCTCAAATGGGGCCGAGTGCACAGCATGCATTTCAGCAAATTATAATAATAATAATTACAATAACATTTAGATTACAACAGATAAAAAGTTTAAACAATCAGGTAAGACAGACACAAGAAGATACATACAGGTAATTTATCAAATCCTTAAACTGACTGACAGATGGGGGAGAGACCAATTTGACAGATAGGGGAGAGACTGGCTTGGTGCAGCATTCCATGAATGTGGAGCAGCAAACTAAAAAGCAGTCCTGCTCATCAGATAAACATTCACACACATAAGATAGACATTCTCATCAGATAAACATTCACACACATAAGATAGACATTCTCATCAGATAAACATTCACACACATAAGATAGACATTCTCATCAGATAAACATTCACACACATTCAGTGTCTTGCCCAAGGGCACTTCAACATGGGACTGCCAGGGACCGAACCACCGACCTTCCGACTGGTCGGTGGTTCTACCACCTGAGCCACAGCCACCCGTTATGTGTTCCCTTAGTGACGAAGGCAGCTAATTACACAGCCGAAGAGTGCTGCATGGTAGTAAACCACCTGAAATGCAGCTATGACTTCAAATCACAAGAGGAATTTAGTTTTATAGTTTCTGCTGCCCAGCATCTGCACATTTGAGTTAAAGATGACACTTACTGCAAGTAAACTGAGAAGAATGGGTTGACTGCAAGTTTAGGCTTTAGTAGCTGGACTCTTGTTTTTGTGTGAACCTGCACACCTTGCATCACTGTTCACTATTGGGACCCTTAGGCCAGCCTCAGCCTGCATTATTCAAACTGCTGGCAAATAACATTCAGGGAACAATGAATCCTATAAACACAGCTACTGGTGAAAGTCACACACACACACACACACACACACACACACACACACACACACACACACACACACACACACACACACACACACACACACACACACACACACACACACACACACACACACACACACACACACACACACACACACACACACACACACACACACACACACACACACACACACCTACCTCTGTGATAAAGTGGTTTTACCAGTTTAGTTTACCTCTGCATTCCTTTTAGAGCCTCAATCTGACCATCAAGGTTTCGCCTGGCTCAGAATACATTTCACAGACTGGCTGAAGAGGGAACAACTGGCAAACTATCAAATGGTGCATTCCAAAGACAAAGGCCATGTGGATCATTATGATATCTAAGCACAGTAACAGGTTTCATCTAGAGAACTGAAACCTTGTTATCCTGTATTCTAAAAGTATACGGGCAGCAAATGCTACCATTCATTTAATTTAGGGTCTGGCCAAGTACCGGATGATTTAGTGAGCGCATAAAAAAACGTTCTGTGAGATTTAATACTGCATACTGTGTGTGTAAAAAGGTCTTAGGGGACAGGATTTATTTCACGTTAAAACTGTGAGGAAAATTGGATCCAAATCTGATAAAGCTCCATATTGGATTATTTTGCTTGTAAGCAAAGAGTGGGTAGATGTCTACTTTCAGCACTTACCTCTGACTGGTCAGTCAGACTGTCCAATCGAGGCAGCTCAGGCAGCTGTGAGAAGCGTCGGTCATAGATGCAGAGGTGCAGGTGCTTGTCCAGGACACGGAAATCTTCATAGCTGCGCTTTACAATCCAACTTCGACCCTTCAGAACGACAGAAAGGAACACACTCATTGATTAGAGCTACTGTACATGAGAAGTGTTTCCATCCCACTGCAGCAAGATTGAAGTTGATAGTTTTCCACTAATTAAGATGGGGAAAAATGAAATCACAGAATAACGTTTGAATTGCCACACGCTGCCTGCTGTGCGTTTATTGAAAATGCAACGTTTGGGTCAGCTGCTGCAACAACCTAAACAAATAGGAGTAGGCCTAATTAATCAAAGGATGATTGGAGAAGTAATACACAATCACTGTTTAACCGCAACAGGCACCTTACAATTAGCAGTGACAGCACACACAATAGTTCAGGGCACTCCAGGTGTCTAAAAAGGTATACCAGTTTTGGGAGAGAAAGACATTATTAAGCGCTATACTACAGATGTTGTGTACTTTACATTGCTGCCAAGTGTTTTGAAAGAATTTCTTTTTTAGCTTAATGAATGCATTTTCCTTATATCCAGGCAGTAATTGGTTTCCATTCATTTCTGTACAATATGATAATTAACTAGCTGAATCTGTGTGGGATCGTGTTGAAGACTCTTCTGGGTTGGTGCGTTCAGGTGCTGGTGGGGAGCATCCAACATTTGAGTATCTTAGGACAGGCTGCACACACCAGCAACTCAGAAACCAGCAATTTTCTTTTTATTCTTCATTTTTTTCTTTTCCGAAGCACCGAATAACTCTTAGGGAAAAGTGCCATACAAATAAAGTTGATATTATCATTATAAAAAATACCTTGTACTTTTACGCATCACCTGCTGTCATATCATTATCTGATGTAGACCCTTTACAAACCAAAGCAGGCTTCTTGGGTGGTCTTGTGTGGTGAAAAACACAGACGCCAAACAATTTGTTGCCAGTAGTGTTGGGTATTGTTTTTTTTTTTCCGATTAGCGGTGTTAAAACGATACTTTTAAAACGGTGCCTAAACCAATTTAAAAAAAGAAGAAGAATCATTTTATACCAATAACTTATTTCACCAGTCAATTGCTGTTAAATGACAAAAAAAAGATGGCAGAAGGGTATTTTACAACAACACTGCATGTACCATGAGCTTACAGGGGGCAACTGAACGCACCATTTAGGTGTTATTTTAGTTGCAGACTGTTGGACATCCCGCTGTTGGAATCCTATCTAGTGCAATACAGCCATGTTAGACCGTTTAGCTTTCTGCATTTAAGTGTTTAAGCTAGCTACTAGCTAACGGTAGGCTAACGTTACCTGCTGCCAAGTGTAGTGTTACCTAGCGTCACATGCAGGGATGCTTCTGTTGCCTCTTACGTCTGTTTCAGAGCAGCGAAGGCATTTACTGGGATGGTCTCTTCTGTTTTTGTTCCCATAGACACACTGTTTTCATGCCTCTACAATGGCACTGTCTCAGCCCTTCCTAGTAAAATGCAGTGATTAAATGCCAACAGTGCAAGTGCAAACCTAGAGAATTCTGCCTTCAACCCACCACATTAAATGTAACTTTTCCTTTTTAAATATAAGAGTTCTTCCATGGATTTGTTGTTTCTTTTTCATCTAGTATGACGGGGCTGCAAACCTCAAAACCCACCGAGAGAGACTAGTGGTGGAAAAAGTCTTTCGTTTTAATTTGGCCTAGAAAATCTGTCTGTACCGAGGCCAGGGTTTGTGCGACTGGGACTGCAGTGCACCACTCAGCCCACTGATGCTAGTGCCGTTTTAAAAGTACTGGCTGGTAGAGACACGCTGGGGGGGCTCGGGGAACTCTTTATGCTGTCCTGCCCCACTTTAAAGATGCTGATTTCCCACCCCCACCCCCTTCTGGGTCTGTGAACCAATCTCACTGTGCTGTGCTACTTTCGCTGTTTAAAGCTCTGAGGCCAATTCTTTGCCAGTTTTCCCCCTTTTCAAATAGAACTAGTGTAGATTTAGCAGTTTTCCGACAGAATTGCCAAGTACACAGCCACATACTTGTGGGCCATTGCCCAGGTTGTGCAAATGGAATATGATCTGTAGAGGGAAATGCATGAAACCAGAATCAGAAATGTCACTGGAGGCGGCTTAGGAAAAGCTTCTGAGCAGCTGGTGTGCATGTGTGTACTAACTTAAGGCTATGCCCAATTTTGGGCTCATCAAATTTCTTGCAAAACTGTATGATGTAATCATAAATAATTTGGCGGTTACTTTACTATGACATCCCTCCTTAATTCTTTTTTATTTTTTATTTAGACCAACTTCAAAGCCAACTTTTTCCTACACTATCAACGTTGGAAATGACACTAAGCAGGGAATGCTAAGCTAGCTGTCAGAAGAAGCTCAGCATGGACACAGCAGAAAATGATACCTGGTGCATAACTTGTTTTTTCAATAATGACGCGGACACGTCTAAACATTGCAACCTATCGTCCAGGAGCTCAACATATGCAATTAAATCCCCAAAAACTCAGCCACAGTACTATGCAGAAACATTTGTACGGAACTTTGTAAAAGCTTAGGGTTTGAAGAATTCACACTCTGAAGCCCTTTCTATCCGACATTATTCAGGATCTCTCACCCATCCTGGCAAATTCCCACATGACTTGGATTTCTGAAAGAATAAGTTAGGTATTTAAGAAATGTCTGAATTTGAGCCAGCACACAGGGAGGATTGTACTGGCTATCTGAACAGGTTGCACTGAACCATCATTTGTGGGTTTTTAGAAAAGGGCATGAATACATTTTGACAAATGTCTCTCTCTCTCTGTGTGTGTGTGTGTGTGTGTGTGTGTGTGTGTGTGTGTGTGTGTACACTATAATTATATCTAAGTGTATGCATGCTGTGGGAGGTTAGGTATGTACAGTTATCTGTACTTCTGTATTACTGCACCATCAAACGCAGTAGAGTCTTACCTGGCAGTAAATATGAACTAAGTACACCAGCTCCTTGGACTCATAGCCGTTCCGCGTCACTTCACACTGTTCGTCCCCCAGGGACAACTGAAAGACACAGAGAAAGAGAGCATTGGTCATTTTAAGAAAAGAGGTAGAATCAGATAGTGGTGATTGAGAAAACGTCATCTACAACTTCTCAAATGTCTTCTCTATTAGTATAAACTCATGGGTGGCAGCACCACAGTATGCTACACAAACTTACAAAACCTCAAATTAAATTCTATTCATGATCCTTAGGTGTCAGGCAGGGAAAAGTGCCTAAAACAAGGCAAGAAAAAACAAGATTTATTTCATTTCCTTTAATGATACAGCTATGACTGTTTCAGTGTAACATGCAGTAGCTTTAATGACGTGCTGGCACAAGATTTAAAATAAATATGAGCTGCTGTCAAACAGTGAAGGAAAAGTATTTTATTAATTTCAAGGCAATTGTATGAGGTTTCACTATCGCCTTAACTTCGGATGTCCAAGATAATATTACTCAAAGAAAACCTTTCTGACATCACCTTCCAGTCCATACACACGAAGCGAGGTGAAAGGCAGCTTTTAAATCACGGGACTGACCTATACTACATGGAAAATAAATTAAAGAAAAAGGGGGGGGGGGGGGGGGGGACACATTCAAACATGGTTCACTGACAGGAAGCCTCTGAAAACAAATGGATTTTGTACTCATGAGTTCCAAGTGGAACAGTGCTGACAGCTCACATATGTATTTATGAAATATACATCAGGAAACAAGCCTGACAAAACTACCACAACGGGACACAAACCGACTACAAAGAGACGCCAAATGACCACAGAGACCCAAAACAACCCCAAAGAAAACAGAAATGACCAAAAAGAGACACAGCACGATAGGCCTGCACGATTTGGGGAAAAATATGAATCACGATTTTTGTTTTTGCTTAGAATTGATATCACGATTCTCTGCCACAATTGTTGTTTACTCATGAAGTTTTCTCATGTTTATTGCACATAAATTGGCAGTACCAAAACATAGATTTATTTCTGGCACCTATAGCACATTGTGCATCACCACAAGCCTGTAAACAGAGGCTTCAATGAATAAAGAAAATAAAGTACATACTGGCCATTTAAGTACAGTAGGCTACCAAAGGTAGTGACATATAACACATTGAACTAAATATGGCCCTGATACAGGCTCTATCTGAACTCCTTCAACATGTCTTTACATCTTTAAAAGATGTCAATGTCAAATGTTTTCAATAAATTAATTGGAAAAAAAACACAAAATCTTTGTGCTGATTTCCCAAGTATAAAAACTCGGTGCTTCATCAATTTCTGGTTCCCTGTATTATGCCATGTACTTTTGCTTAATACAGTGTATTTAATTAACCTATGAACTGCTAACCTTACTGTTCTAGTGGTCAAGGAAGGGGTTTTATCGGATTCATGAAATTATATATCTTTACTTTTCTCATAATGGACTTGGTCTGAATGGGGCTACCAGCCGGCTCTCCAGTTTAATCCAACCTAAAGTGTTGCTAACTTGGCATTTTCAAACGCCATATTATGCATTTCTATAAGGCTAGTCAGGCTAACAGGCTAGTTTAAAGAAAAACAAACAATCCGGAGCATATGATAGGCTGCTGTAGTAAGAGCATACTCCAGCGCTGACACAGTGCTGTGGCGATGCAAGACTACTATCTGGCAGACCGAGTGCCTAAGAACAGCAGTGTTCATTGTGGTTTGTTTTGTTGACAAAATGTATTTGATTCAGGCATGACGGGCATGACGTACTTTTTTTCCCAGCCGGAATGAAGTATCTTTTTCTCAGCAACTCTTAATCATAAAGGGTTCTCCACTACACAAACTTACGAACCATAATTTAACGTGCATCCATTGTCACCGATTCTGATTTTGTCGAGTTCCTGACTCAACATCTGAGTACTGCAAGGAAGTGTGTTTCGTGGCCGGGTTAGCTCAGTTGGTAGAGCAGGCGCACATATATAGAGGTCTACTCCTTGACGCAGCGTCCGTGGGTTTGACTCCTGCGGCCCTTTGCTGCATGTCATTCCCCCTCTCTCTCCCCTTTCATGTCTTCATATGTCCTGTGGAATTAACAGTCTAAAAAAATGCTTTTTTCAGACAGATTCAGACTATCCGTCACAAGTGTTTTGCTGCCTGTTCTGCATTTCTTCATATAAACTGTAGATTGTGTGCATATACTACCAGTTAAATTACATTTCCCCGCAATGCCTGCCCTGTCATCTCTCTTCGCTCCATTCTGCTGACTTGCTATTGCAAGCGGGGCAACTCTATTAATTTAACGATACTATAGAAAAATCTATATTATATTGTCGTCAGTCGCACAGTGCGCTGCACTCACCCACTAAGATGGCGGACATGATGTTTGTCCTGATATGTGAAGTGGTGTGGATATTTCAATGACATACTGTATATATCCAAAATGTTCTGGTTTTGTAAAACACAGTGGAAAGGCAAGGCAGATAGAAGCAAAGCCGTACAGGATCTTAAAAGCTCCAGTTATGGGAGGCTCCAGGTTACGGGTCATTAAGGTTTATGCCTCTCTCGTAACAATATGCATAACAAAACAGTATGCATACATAGTTTTGAGCATTTCATAATGAGTGGAAACCATCTTTTGGCAGAGTTGTATCTATTGAGCTCATAACACCAGAAGACATTATGTAGCACATCACCTAGCCAGGTGGGGTGAGGTGTGTGCACATAAGCAAGTAGGTCCAGGTTGTGGGGAGTCTGCATCAGAAAACAATGGTAATATTGTTCAATGCCACTGTAGCTGGGCCTGGCAGTCCCTGGCGGTCAGGATTGGCTTTCTCAGCGTCTGCCTCTGACCGTGCTTCAGTGCTCCTTAGGTTTGTACATGTTTGGTACATCTCAGTCAGCTCTCTCTCTCTCTCAACACAAGGGTTGACTATTGGTGCGCTCATAAAACATTCACACAATGAGATTTTCGATAAATAATCATCAGTAATCAATAATAATGAGTAAGTGGGTAAAGGCAAATAGAACAGCTAGAACAGTCCGGTAAGTTCAGAAAATGACATCACTCACTATTGTAATGCAGCCTTCAAAACCAGGACAACACTTCATACATCATCATATGACGATATCCAACATTTAAGATGATATCTAGTCTCATATATCGACATTATATCGATATATTGCTCAGCCCTAGTTTGTTCAGACAATAGGAACTTTTTCTGCTTTGACAACAGCAAGCACACTGAGAGACTGGAGGTGTTTATGTGCTACTAGGTCTACTAAACAGATATTGTCAAAGCAATGTCATGGTGCCAGTGAGCGGACAAACACACCTGGAAGTGTTTTTGTTCCCATTAAAGAGGGCTTGATTTAAAGACCGTTAAATAGAGCTTTCACAGAACAACAGTGCCCTTTTCTGTGGCTGTGGCTCTTTTCAGACACAAACTAGTATGACAGCAAATGACCTAATTACCTCTCTGTTGTTGTTCAGTACCAGCACTGAGCAACCCAGACATGTTTTGCACTCGATGCACAAGCAAAAGCCATTCTCTTGACAGAGCAGCCAGCAAAAGCAATAAAAACAAACTTTAGAAGGGAGCCCATGAAGGCAGACATTTAAGCATTTACTGGAAGGGTTTAAGGGTTTGAGCCAATATTTTAAGGGAAAAGGACAGCTGCCCAGTGATCAACTGTGACTGAGGAGACAATAGTAATAGTTACTGGGATCACTGATGTTGCAACAAACTACGACTGTTTTATTACAAATGTAGCAAATCTCACAGCTGTGCTGTAAAAGCTGTAGAAGCTAAGAGCAGCATAACAAAATGATTTGACATGGTCTTTATCTGAAATGTTTTTGCAATGATTGATTACACCTCTTATTGATGGGCTGCCATCAAGTTTTAGCATTTTAGCATTATAATATTGATTTTTAATAAACTGATTTGTATTTGATTAGGGCTGTCAATAGATTAAAAAATGTAATCGAATTAATTACATACTCAGTGATTAATTAATCTAAATTAATCGCATACATACTTTGAAAGTAGTGAAAGTATTTTAAATATTTCAATTCAAATGAATCAATGAATAATCAGCATTAGTGACATTAAAGTTAAAAAGCACTTTTTATTATTATTTTCACTGTTCAAATAATGACCATAACAATCAACAATATGCTGAGGAAATAAATTCAAAAGTGCCTCAGGAATAGGGTTATTTCACTAGTAAATTGCTGTTGAATGACAAAAACATCCACCAGATGGGAAAATGGTATTTTACAGTAACTATGAATGCACCGCGAGGCTATAGGTTACCAGTTTCATTGAAAGTACCGTCTCCGTCTGTGTTTTTCCGACAACGGCTGCAGCTCACTGTCGGAATCCTCTACAGTGAGGGAAATACAGTCACACTTTACACTGTTTAACCGTGTTTAATCCAGCTGCTAGCTAGCGGTAGGCTAACGTTACCTACTGTTGAGTGTAGTGTTAACTAGCGTCACGTGCAGCGATATTTCTGTTGCCTGTAGCAACACATTTTACAGTTGAATGGTGGCTAGAACGGCTCCAGGTGAAAGGCCAATATGGAATGGATTAATCTGCGTTATATATATATATATATATATATATATATATATATATATATATATATATATATATATATATATATATATATATATATATATATATATATATATATTAGGGCTGTCAGTTTAACGCGTTATTAACGGCGTTAACGCAAACCCATTTTAATGCCGATAATTTTTTTAACGCACAAGTAACGCATAGAGAGAGCAACGGGATCTGTTAGTCCACTTCTTTAACTGTCTATGGCCACACCATGTCCCGCCCTACGAAGCAGCTGATTGGTTTGGTTTAGGCATTTCACCGCGAGTGGTGAGGATAGTGGATTGGTCAGGGGATAGGACCTGAACAAATGGAGTTACGTTACCTTGGACGCCTGGCCAATAGTAGTGATTGAAGGGCGGGTCTTGTAATTTCGCAGACCGCAAACAAAACAGACACAAGCCTCGGCCGGTTTTAGCTTGCTAGCCGCGTAGCTTGTAGGCTCGTGACGGCGATTATCTTCAGAGCGAGCGAGTAGTGACTCTACAGTCAGTGAGAGAAACAAATGAGGCAGTACTACCTGTAGTACTATCTGCAGGACTATCTGCAGTACTACTTGCAATGGAACATCGAGGTAACAGCGTTACATTATGTGACAGATTATTATTTCCAAGTGTGAATGTTAGTGTGAAAT
Organism: Gymnocephalus cernua; assembly: GCA_023631565.1. Lineage (NCBI taxonomy): Eukaryota > Metazoa > Chordata > Actinopteri > Perciformes > Percidae > Gymnocephalus > Gymnocephalus cernua. The sequence goes on from CM042439.1 coordinate 23,933,684, forward strand.
TGAACATAACGTATATGACAATGTTGTTTTCAATAAAAAAACATTGTCACAAAGCAAGCCAATCTACTTTTCCATGCTGATAAGAGAATTAAAATGAGAAAATATAATGGGACAAAAAGAAATCAAGGGACATTTAGAATAGATAAAAATGTGCGATTAATCGCGATTAAATATTTTAATTGCTTGACAGCACTAGTATCTTTTGGTATGCATTTCAGAAAAAAATGGTTAGGATTCAGGTGTAATTGCAAATGGTGATTAATCATGATTAATCCACTGAAAATTGTGATTAATTTGATTAAAAATTTTAATCATTTGACAGCCCTAATATATATATATATATATATATATATATATATATATATATATATATATATATATATATATATATATATATATATATATGAATAACAATAAAGAATTTAATTAAATAGATAGGCCACACTGTCACCGATACCTGATCCAGCTATTTGAGTCAGTATCGGCCTGATATCGATATCAGTATCCGATCGGTGCATCCCAACCATCATTAAAAAGGATCCTGTGTAGGGTTGGGTACCATTCACTTTAGCTTTTCCCGGTACAGACCTTTTTTTCCCGGTACCAACCTGGAATTTAGTTCCGGTACCCAATTCGGTACTGAATTCTGGTAAAACAGTATGTAGGTAGTAAATGTCAGCCAAAAGATAAGAATTATAGCTGCACGATAGCTCTTGAACCCTCCGCAACCCGGAGGCTGTGGTGTCAGGTTACAGCATGTTGCTACATAGTCATTACTAAGGACTAAATCACGGCGAAGCTTTTTTTTTGTGGAAAAAATACGTTTTGGAATATTGGATTGTATGAGTTGGTCAATCGATTAATGTGGGCTTCACCAGAAATCAGGAAATAACAGAGGTATGGATTAACACAACGTTTATGCCTTTCTCTCACATCTACTGCAGTCAAATTCGCTGTGTTCCCTCGGAAGGAATCACTGCACATGGGTAGGCGCTTGTAATGACATTTTGAGCTTGTTTAGAGGCTAAAAACAGTTTAAAACCTGCCCTGTTTAAGCCTGTTAGGTGCTAAAGCGAGTAGGAGGATAACACGGTGTAGGCAGCACCGATTGGTTTCGTTTTTCTTGCTACTGACAGCACTCCTAATTTCCAAACAACAGAGCTACGTGTCGAAATCGACCGGAATTCTCCTTTAAAAGTCAGAGCCGTTGAATTGGGAGCAGTATTTGAGACATCGGTCCACACGGACTGATATTTGATCCGTAGAGACTGAGACCTGACACACCTTCCAGTGAGCAACAAATATCTAAACAGTTGTGCACATTATGAATTTCTCAGACAAACACTCTTTTAGCTACTGTATTGTCACTTCCACATACAAGACTGCACAATAATCCTTTAACACAGCTACCAGAGAGTGACATGACATTCATTCCCCTACACATTAACAAAGTTCTCTGCAGGACTCTAAATTGATAAATGGTTTTACCTCAGCTGTCTACACCTGATAGAACTCACAGTATATGTATGACCTGAGTACCCACATGTACACCACCACTCTTTTGAGGGAGCACCGATTGGTGCTGCCTGGTACTTGCAGAGACATTATTTTAAGAGGACTATAAGACACTAGATAGAAAGACTTGTGCCTGCAAGTGCAAGTGCTTCTGCTTTTAGCCAGACGTTTATCCAAATTACAACATATGATGAGATCCAGAACCAGATCCGGTGCACCCAAACTGAGTGGCGTTCTAGGCCTGTTTTCTACAGGGCATGCAACACACCACATTATAATTTGATTTCCATCCAACCTGCACTGCACTAGCACACATTGTCCCCGTGGCCCCAGCAAAGCTCAGCAGCAAAGAAGGGCTGCAATCTTGCCAGTCCTGGGCACATTGGAATTTTATAACTATACACACACCACAATATTAAAATATAATACTAAAGAATTAGCTGTTATGGGGGTACTGGTTCAAACTTTGCATTGTGGTTACAATGGAAAACCAATACAACTACCCAAACAAAGATCTCTGTGACAACAGAAATCACTGGAATTATAAAATTATAACTTTCTCCCTCTCCTCAGGTTGTGTATGGTCAGATTGGAAAAACAAATACACATCCATGGGTGGTCTGTGCTTCTCCTTGTTTCCATTGTAAGAGCAGGCTCATTACATTTCCAAACGCAAGAGAAATCCCGGTCCATGGTGGTCATTTTCCACAGAGCGACAAAAGGAGAAGTTGCACTGTGCCAACAAAGGTTTCAGCAGAGGTGAAAAAGCTAAATCCAACCGCCGTATTTTGGACACAAGCAATTTTGATGAGTCCTGCAGGCACACAAGGACAAGGGGGAAGCATTGCTCTGATTGCTGCAGAGCAGCAGCAGGAAAATGAAAGAAACAAACCAAATAGCAGTCAAAGACAGACAGACACTTTGTACTCACAGCACTTAGTCTGGTTTTGTCTCCTTGTTTTAGTTTCTACACTCTCCTTCCCTTCGTGCCCGGCGTGCAGCTTCACGCTCAGAGTTTGCCCCTCCTTTACACTCCAACACCTGTCCCCAGTCTCTATTTCTCTGTGCAAGTGTGTGTGAGAATGTACATCCCCTCTCGCAGAGTCCTGTTTCGCCGGTCCGGAGCAAAGTTCCCCTCAGCAGGACGTAAATGTCAGCTCTCCACTTTCTTTCACATACAGTGTAAGCTCTCCCAGTGTGGGATTCAAAGACAGAGGGGGCAGGAGGCAACAATATTAGCAGCAGTGGTGGTGGTGGATGAGAGGTGGTGTTTATTTGGTGGATTCCTCAACAGGACCGCTTTCCCCTCCATTTTGCTCCCATCCTGATTTTCTCATCTTCTTTCTCTTGGCTTCTTTTCTCTGATAGCTGGCACCCAACAGAACTGTAACACCCAGTTTTGTATTAGCAGCAGGATATAATGGGAGGGAACGACCAGACACCCCCCCAACCACCCTCACAAAAAAAAGGAAAGAAAGCTATTTTCTTTCAGCCTCGTTCTTCTGCCGACCTCACGGTCTGCTTTCTCTGTCCCTCCGCCACATGCTATTCTCTCCCTTTTCCCTCCTCTCCCGTCTGACATGCTGGCTCACCCCTCCCCCTCTCTCCTCCTCTTCCCCCTCTCTGGTTGGTACGTTCCCAGGACAAAGAGCAGGGATGGAGGGAGAGAGCAAAAAGCAGCAGAGGAGAGGGCAGGAGGTAACAGAAAGAAAGGGAGGGGTGCACTTGCGGGAGAGTAGTTTTCTTTCCTTCCACATGTGCAGTCTTTTCTCTGTCGTACCTTTGCACAGTGGCATTTTATTCAAAGTGCTCAACTGAGGAAATCTGCAGTTCTAGCAAGTAGACAATTAATAGAGAGTCAAAGGACTCTAGGCATTACACCTCAAAGCACATTCAATTATGAATGTCAATGACTGATGCTTTGCAAATGCAAAGAAAAGGGGCAGCTACTTCAACTCTATAACTCTAAAAATTCACCCCACAATAAATAACCACAGAGCGTGGTAGCACGCAGTCTCCCACACTTGCAGAATAGAAATAGAGTCACCAAAAATACAACCTTAACCTCCCCTCTGCTAACGACCTGCTCTCAGGTTGCAGCCAAATACCTCAAAAACAATACAATGGAAAAAGAAAAGGGAAGGTTGCATCAGCTGTGATGACTTCATATGTGCCATCCACACATGAGATGGATTAAAAAGACCTATTGCTGGAATGGAGGACGGAAATCCAAGCAAACAGCCAGCCTCACTGACGAGGACATGTGGGAGCTAAGAGAGGCCGCAAGGATACAGAGCTGCATGGGACCTGCAGCGCTCACTAAATCCCTCCCTGTGCTTTCTCTCTCTCTGTGTGTGTGTGTGTGTGTGTGTGTGTGTGTGTGTGTGTGTGTGTGTGTGTGTGTGTGTGTGTGTGTGTGTGTGTGTGTGTGTGTGTGTGTGTCTTTCACTTAAATAGCTATAAAACAATGACCAACCTTTGGGTTTTGGACTGTTGGCCAGACCATTTATGAATTCATATCATTGCAGATTGCAGCCTTTAAGTAGAGTTAATCACCTACAATAGTATGTGTATTGAATACCTTTGGGTTTTGGACTGTTGGCCACACAAAACAAGCAACTAAAAGGCATCACCTTGAATATATTTAGCAGATTATTTTTAGATGCAGCCTTACTTTACATGTATAAGTTACTGAAAGGTTTCAGGTCAACCAGCATAGCAGAGCTAGGGTACCATCAAGCTGATTGTTTTTTTTAGGGCTCCTACTGTGGTGCTAAGGTCACAGCCAGACCTCTCTCTCCTCACACGCAGCCAGAGGCCAGCCATCTAATGGCTGTGTACACAGGAAATATGATGCACCAAAGAAATTGATATGAATACAATCTTGAGACAAGAATGTTACTACCAGACAAACTGCTTCATGCGAATTGTGCAATTCTCAGATAAAGACGAATGATAAACACGGAGTGTGACAAGCGGCCTGAGACATCACACATTTCATTTTTGGCTATGGACCTTTTTCACAGCAGACATTTTGACTTGTCACAGTACGAAAACCACAGCTGAAATTGATAACCTTAACGATGGCTCAATTCCATTAAGTGCCCCAGTAAGATATTTCAGTGAGTCAGCATGCTCAACACCAGGGCCTCTCCTAAGTGGAATGCAGCCATCATTAATGGTTTTGAATACACCTGTGCTTTTCCTACTATGACATGTCAACAAGTCTTCCGTGAAAAAGGTCTTTAAGACAACAAACTGTTCAATTAACAGCCTCTAGTATATTGCAAGTTATTCTGAAGTGTAGGTTAATAACAATAGGTGTGTGTGTGTGTGTGTGTGTGTGTGTGTGTGTGTGTGTGTGTGTGTGTGTGTGTGTGTGTGTGTGTGTGTGTGTGTGTGTGTGTGTGTGTGTGTCTAACAACAAAAAGAAGAAAAACATCATCCACATAGATCAATTAAACTTCAGGTTTAAACTAATTTACTTACTTTTATTGCAGCAACCATGATTCCTGAAATGTCTGATCAAAACTTCAAAACTGTTCCTCTAACCTCGCCAGTCATCACTGAGCTAAAATTTTAGTTCCAGCGTTCCTGAAAAAGCTGTGTGAGCCGCTCCTCGATTAGCTGGGCTGTGGGGTTGGACTGGCTGCCGGAGCATCAAATCATTCCCTACTACAAGTCTGCTTTATGAATATCAAGTGATAATCCAATGATGACCCAGTTCATTCAGCTCTCCGCTCTGCTGTGCCACTGACAGGTCGGACGGATTTATCACCAATCACATGTGGGGAGGTCAGATGTTTTCCAGGAAATGTAACCACAGCCCCGAATGCAAAAGGCAAAACTCTCATGGAATTACTTTTTTTTTTTTAATACAAAAACGAAGATGCACCAGGAAGAATGAATGACTTTTACTGTACTGAATTATTTGTAGACATGGCAGCTATAGCAACCCAGGAGTACGTCACATAACATGCAGGGAGTCTAAAACTTAAAAAGTAATACAAAATAAACTACAATCATGTCCTGCTATACTTAGGCACAGCAGTGCTTTGAGTCATTGTGAACATCAGCATGCTAACATGTTTATTGTTTTCGAAGAAACAATTCACACATCCAACAATTCTTCCGTGCAGGTGCGTTGGAAAATATCACAAACCTAGAAACAAGGATAATCCTGCACTCTGCTCTTGCTACAGCATCACCATTTATTAAATGAAGCTGAATGAAGCTATGCTATGCCGTGCCCTGCTACACCCTGTAACGCCCTGCAGTGCCCTAATATGACATGAACTACTACGTCTAGTCACTGATTATTGTGACTGTTATTGCCACTGTTCATAACACCCCCAACCGGCTCCGTCAGACACAGTCTGGACCAGTAGTGGACCGATGGTCCAACAGACAGACAGACAGACATTTCCACCCCTCGATTAGCCACTGCTAGCAAAGCTAATACGAAATAACCCTAGAACTATTCCAGCAGGGACTAAGGCCCGTTGAATTTTTCAAACATTCCTCAATTTTGAGACATCTATGTGCAGAGACTATTTGTCAGCAAATTATGATGCATTTTTGATAGTCCAAATTATCAACATTATCTTAAACACAAGAGTTGGGCAGCAGTGCCCACAACGCTCCTCTGTGCTTTCAATACATTTCCCATGAGTCTCCCCTTTCTCTGCTGCAACTGTGATGGAGTAAGAGATGTGGTCAGGCCAACTCAATTCTACAGACCCAGAGCTGCAACAACCTTTCAAACCAAATGCTAACTGCTAAGTAGTAAACAGCTTGCTGATAGTGTGCAACAACTTCAGGTTTGGTGAAGGAGATGTCAAGGAATAAAAAACAAAAATCAAGGTCTCAAAAGAAGACTGCTACAATGGATCGTGACACAAAACCACAACAGGCCCAGGAAGCAAAACTGTGTTCAATCAGTTGTGATGCAAATTTGGCTTTTGAATTTAACCTATGGCAGTCAAACAGACCTCAAACCGTTAGACAGACAAAAGAACGTGAGGAATTTGTACTTAGTGAATGATAATTATGAAGAGGCATTACACATAGGTTCAAGCCTCTCATTAACCTTCTCATCATCATCTCATTAAGTTTGCAGAAAATAGGAGAAAGATGCTGTGATTGAAAATAATGGCTGCTCTCCCATGACACTATTTTCACGCTGTGGTTTTTCTGTGAGTACTTCAGAGCTAAAGGAGGATGTGTGAAGGAGCTACATCTGAAATCATTACTAAAGCTATAAGAATGAAGCTAGTAAGGGACTGAGGAGAGCAATGGGATTTAAACACAGAGAGAGATTGCTGTAACGGGATGAGATCATGACTTGGACGGGGTTGACAAAACAAATCCCATTATGAGTACACGCACACACAGACAAAATATCCCCACCTTAGTGTAGAGAGTATATATTGTCAATATGTGCATCCTACTAATGCTGTTCTCTCATCTCAATGTTGGCCCATTACATCACATACTAATGTGATCAGTGGTTCCCAAAGTACGGTCTGCAGACCCCCAGGGGTCCTTGAGGGGGGTTTCAGGGGTTCCATAACAAAAAAGGGAATAATTCCTTCTCACTATAATTCCATCCATTGGTAACAAAATGACAGAATGCTTGACTGTTTTGGTCATGGGTTTCATACACTTTCATACACACCTGTCATAAAACATCTAAAAGCAAAAACCCATCAGATGGGGGGACGCTGGGACAAAATCTTTTCAAATCAGGGACTATGGTCTAATTTGTGTCAGTTTAGGGACATGGAAAGGTTTGGGAACCACCGTGTTAGATAATGTAGAGAAAGGGTACTATTTAGTGATGTATGAAGCTAATTGGACTGTTCAAGGTGCCTCAACATTCCAGTTTTACAGAATGACAGGAACGTGGTAAACACAAAAAAAAATCTCAATGTCAAGAGGATACTGCAATTGTGTCTTTTCTATCCCGACTTCATTTTCAGGAGGCCAGAAAGGGGTAAGGCGTTCCAAGCTCCTTGAGTGAAGCAGTTCTTCCAGCAGCCAGCTCAACAGTTAAATGTTCCCACGTCCTAGGCATTTCCCCACTGGAGGCCCCTCGGGGCAGGTAGCAGAGGAGAGGACAGGTTGTCAAGTGTGAAGGTGGACGGGGAAATAAATCAGTCTAGTCGAGCTGCAAATGCCATAACAAGAGAGAGTATATGGGACTGAGTTTGTGTCTTGCTGACTGGCTGAATGCTACTGTCAATCAAATCCCTCACAAACAGTCCTGATGAAGCAGATTAGCCGAGTTCTTGACCGTTAAAGTCTAAAGGTCCTTACAAACTAACCAGACGGCCGACCGTTGGCAGAAAAGGCAGTTGGACTTATCAGTCGGCTCCTCGAGGTCCAAAAAGTGCCTCGCCTACTCTCTATTGTTGCCCCCCCCCCCCCCCCCCAAAAAAAAAAGAAAAACGGCAGCTGATTGGATGAACGCGTCACGTGTGTCTGGCTGCTGCTTCCGGATTTTGGATTTTTCAATAGCAGCTCATTCAGAATACGATCTCATATTTTACGAAGATAGTTCACCGAAACGTGTTTCTGAAAACATTTTAAGCGAGAAACAGGCCATGCAGTTGCTGAATCTGTCTTCATTTCAGATCAACAAAGGTCAGTTTAAAAGATTTTTGTCAGATTTTCAGAGGCTTAGTCACCCTCATCCCACTCGCCATTTCCGGGTGAGTCCGGACCGCCCTGTCTCCAGCTGAGCACGTTGGGTTGGCCAAAATGAAGGCCGACAGCTTCATTGCGGTGATGGCGCAGTGGTTAGAACACGTGCCTTTGGTGTGGGAGACCTGGGTTCGATTCCCACCATGATCCATCAACCAATGTGTCCCTGAGCAAGGCACTTAACCCGTTGTTGCTCCAGAGGCGTGTGATCTCTGATATATATAGCAATTGTAAGTCGCTTTGGATAAAAGCGTCAGCTAAATGACATGTAATGTAATATACTAACAGTGTCATGACTGAGCTAGTTTTACATCCTGAATCATATCTCATTCTTATCCAAGTGGATTCTATAACACTTTATAATGTGCATTCTGGCCTCGAGGACAATCACATTTTCAAGCCCTTCTTGTTGTCCTCCAAAAATGACCATGAGAGAAACAATGAAAGAGAGAGGTTGTGTCTGTGTCTCGCGCATGCTCTCTGGCTGGTCTTTTGTTTCCTCTAACAAGGACAGAATGAGTCCAACCGTTACATCATCCTCTGCTTACTAGGAGTAGAAAGAGCTCCTCTGAATGGACATGTGATAGAGGGGTCTGCAGGCCATGGCTCAGAGTTTGCTTCGTCCAGACAAACGCATGTGCCTGACCAATTCTACAGCTACAACTAATCTAATGTTGATCTTGAATATTGTCGTGAATATTCCGCGGTTTCTGCCTTTAAAGGGCAGTCTGTCTGGGTTGTGTGCTGCCCGGTGCGGTCTTCAGTGTAGTGCTGCGGTTGATGGATTGGGTCCCACTAGAGGGAGGGAATCCATCTCTATGCATCTCTCCTGGTCCTTTGTGAGGGAAGGGGGCGAGTGGGCAGCGGGAGCATATTGTGTCACGATGCTCAGCTAGCAGGGCGGATGCAGGCAGGCAAGTGATGGAGGGATGGATGGACGGATAGAAGGCTGGATGGGTAAGAGCGCAGACAAAATGATGAGCAGATCCCCTCCCCCTCCAGACTTCACCGTTTTCCGTCACGTCAGAGTCTGAAGGTAGAAGCAGCTGAGACACATCAGCCGCACAGCAACACACACAGTGAGCTGGACTAAAGAAAGGCCGAGAGGGGCGTCAATCTTTATCACACGCATGAGCGCATGCATGCATACAGCCCACTGCTCTCATTCTCCCGCACACTAACATCACGGCCTTTGTAAGTGCATGCACTGTTGTTTAGATGAGAGGGGGCACTCCTTCACAGCTGTTAAACTCAGATTGATTGCAGTCATTATTGTCAGAGGCTGGATACACCGCCCTTCCTCGGTCTTTGACACACACACACACACACACACGAATAACTTGTAATATACTAGAGGCTGTTAAATTAACAGTTTGTCATCTTGCCAAAAATGAAATGTGCGATGTCTCAGGCCGCTTGTCACACTCTGTGTTTATCATTCGTCTTTATCTGAGAATCTGCACAATTTGCATGAAGCAGTTTGTCTGGTAGTAACGTTCTTGTCTCAAGATTGTATTCATATCAATTTCTTTGGTGCATCATATTTCCTGTGTACACAGCCATTAGATGGCTGGCCTCTGGCTGCGTGTGAGGAGAGAGAGGTCTGGCTGTGACCTTAGCACCACAGTAGGAGCCCTGAAAACAATCAGCTTGATGGTACCCTAGCTCTGCTATGCTGGTTGACCTGAAACCTTTCAGTAACTTATACATGTAAAGTAAGGCTGCATCTAAAAATAATCTGCTAAATATATTCAAGGTGATGCCTTTTAGTTGCTTGTTTTGTGTGGCCAACAGTCCAAAACCCAAAGGTATTCAATACACATACTATTGTAGGTGATTAACTCTACTTAAAGGCTGCAATCTGCAATGATATGTATTCATAAATGGCTCTTTGATTAATCAGAGGTGAAGGTGATGTGGCCAACATATTCTGTCTTTAAATACCCCCCCGACATATGTCTCATATTGTATCATGCTCTCTCTCTCTCTCTCTCCACCTGCTTCTATTATCTTTGTGCCCATATGTGGAAGTACAGACTGTAGTTCGAGCAACAGCCCTCGAGCCAGCCAAAAACGTTGATGATGATTTGAACTAGGAGATAAGCATGGAGATGGAAGGAAGTTTATCATAATTTACACATACTAATGATGATGTGTCAGCTGGTATGTGCAGGTTTTAAACTGGTGAGCTGAGCTCAGAGAAACGTTCCTCCCTCAGCAGATGAATGTGAAAACAAACCCATTCATCAGTCTGCGCAGCGACGCTCAAACATCACAGTGAAGGAACTTTAAGCAAAACACATTTTCAACGAGCTTTGAATAACTCCAGACGCTGTTAATCATTGTACACCAAACAGTGGTTGAAAACTGTGCCGTAGTTTTTGGACAGCCCCAGCTTGTGTGTGGTTTTGAACTATCCATTAATAGTAAAACGTGAGTGTGGACCAAATGCTAGGTTGTAGATAAACCATATGGGAGAGCAGGACCAACTGGCGCAGTGGGATAGTAGTGTTGAAGTCAATAAAGTTGTTTTGCTGGTATGTGGCTGCAGACTGTATCATGCAGTCAGCGGCCTGCAGGGCTGGGACAGGGCCGAGGGGAACAGAGGGAAGCTGGAGGCCTTTCAACAGAGACATCGAGTGGAGCAGAGGCCATGGGCAGTGAAATATCAGATTGTCAGGAGAACAAGTAGATACAGTATCTGGACTGAAAAATGCTCATATTAAAAGGAAGCATAAGTGCGTTTTTTAAGAAAGTGGCTACTTTATTAGATACACATGCTTGTTAAGGCAAACAGCCATCTCCTTTCAACACCAAACTGCGCAGCTGCAACTCAACATAAACAGCATGTGGACAGGTTCAACGAGTTCACTTCCATTCAAAGTTACTTCAGTTGCACATTCAAATGTCTACTTTACCAGCAGTTCCATCATATGTGGAATGCCTTCCCTCTGGCACATTTTATATAATGCAGAGAATGATCCAGGAAACAAAAACATAGACATTAATAAAACAGGCAGATCCACAGCAGTTCTATGAGCAAAGAAACACCAATAATAACAGCTTAATACAACAGTGACGTGCAGAGAGGTGTGTGTAATTAGGACTCTCAGGGTTTAGTTTTACATGTGCTCACTAGGGATTGACCGATACTGGTTTTTCAAGGCCGATACCGATTATTAGTAGTTAATGAAACCGATAACCGATAATTTGAAACTGGTATGCATATAAAGTGAAAATGAAAATCTTTAAGTCAAAATTAAGATTTTGGAAAGTTACAAACACCTACACAAAACTTTTGTGTAAATGCTTTAAGCAATTATTTAATACAATTAGAAACGTTTAACCTAACACCCAGTAAGAGAGAGTCAGATGGTGTAGTGGGCGGGACATGAAGTCAGACTCAGCGGTGAGTGAGACCGAAGCAGAGGGACAGACAGAGCTGTAGCCAAGCCAAAGTAGACCACTTGTTAATTCATTAACTTTATCGGTTATCAGGCCAATAAAAACGCAAATACAGATCAGCTGCAAACTGCCAAAAAACGGCACAATAATCAATCTATCCCTAATGCTCACCATAAAAAACAGATGATTTAAGAGGAAAAAACTCTCAATCTAGAGTCAGAATTCAGTTGAAACGGCATGAACCTGTGGATGCATCCTGCCTCGTCCCAGTGTTGCAGACAGTGTTCCTGGTGCATGTACAGCCACTCAGCGCCACGGTGTACCTAAGCCTTGTTGATGACCGTCTGTGTCCCTTCATTATGTGATATGGCACAAAGCATTCATTCTCCCTAGTTATAACTGATGGCACAGCTGTGGACCTTAATTATTTTTTCTCTAAAATGTGTCACAAAATATAGTTTCTTAGCAAAGAATGATGACAGCAATGAGGAATTGTTTGCTCAGACGACTCTACCGTCACCTCCATCTACAGAAGAAACGTTTCTGAAGATTTCTGAGTTATAGATTTTAAGATTACTACTGTAGTAGCTCATCTCCAACAGGCACACTGTGCTGGCAGCCTGATTAAGCTATTGTGTCTGATAGCACAACTTTCTCACGCCATTGTTTTATTCTGTTTGGTCTGTTCTGGTCCATAGGAGAATAGAAACTACAGGCCCATCTGCTATTGTCATTACAGTATATCATTTTCATGCAAGAGGCCCCAAATCCTCTTTACTGATTATAAACTTGATATGGAAATGCATAATGTCAAAGCAAGTTAAGTACATAAGTTATATTCCAGCTTTATATTTTGGAATCACTAGGTACTGTAAAGTTTCTGACACGCCAGGGAGATCCTCGGCTGAGGTTGGGCCGACAGTGAGAATCCGACGCAATAGTCACTCGTCTGAGGTTTTCGGCCGATTCAACATGTGTAATTGGCGTCAGTGAGAGAATCCCTGTTGATTGGCTATTCAGCTTTAGCAAATTAGTGCACGATAAGAAAAACGGAAGTGAGGATAGCAAGCACACGACTAAAGTCCAGAGGGCACACACCGAGGGCTCTTCTCATTTTCCATCTTCATCTCATCTGATCAATCCAATATGCCATGGGGCTGTCCAAACTGGCACTGTCACCATCTTCTTGGTTTAGCATGTTGGCATGCTAAAGTATACTAATTGGCACTAAACATAAAGTAAAAGCTGAGGCAGATGGGGATTCGTTTTTTTCCATCCGTAGCAGGAGAGGCAGTAGCTCAGAGGGTGGCCGGTTCAAATCCAGCACAGACCACAGTAAAGAGTGGTAGCTGGAGAGGTGCGAGTTCACCTCTTGGGCACTGCTGATGAGCCCTTGAGCAAGGCACCGGACCCCTAACTGTTATTCATGAAATCAGGAGATTTTATTAGAGCTGAAGGGAGTTCCACCAGAAACCAGGAAAAGCTGAGAATCAGATTCTGAGCCCGACACCACGCCGCAAGATTAAAGCCAGGACTGAATCGGAATTTACTGAGGCATACAGCTCAATTACATGCAATAACATTTTACTCGATTCCCCTTTAAGTGACGGAAACACACGATGCACAGTGTACACAAGGGTGTGTGTGTGTGTGTAGGCGGGCGTACGCACGTTTTTTTGCAAGAGGCTGTGCTGACTCATTTACAGTAAGTGCCTGTACACCATTTAACATGTCATTTATAAACACTTCACCACAAGATAACGTCTGCGTCACAGTAAGTTGGCCCATTCAGAGCTCCTGTTCCGTTTAGCAGCATGCTCAGCTGGGCAGACAGGACCGCCGTATGTTACCTGTCCAAAGTATACAGCTACAGGTAAACCCACTGATTATACTGTCAATGTTTGGACTGGATGCATGTTTATCATTTTCACTGAAAGTCTAATCAGTTTTTGTGTTGCCAGTTACCTCTCTACATTAACAAAAAATTTAAATGTGAATGTTAGACATTGCACAATACAGGTGCAGTGTGACAGTCTGCTTGTCAGAGACACCTTGGTTGCACAACCAGGTAGCTTTGTGGGGTCTACATACCATATCAGAACTAATGAAACACTAAGACAATATTAAAATCCAATACATTTTTTAATCACCAATTCAGAAAATGTGCCACACTTGGAAAATACCAAAATCTAAAAATTGTGAAATGAATCCCATGCATGCCAATGACTAAACAACTGGACAAAAACAATCCCCCTTCGCCAAAAAAACTGGCCAATAATAATCTGAAATACCAGTATCATAAGACAAAAACTGCCACGCAAGTGGCTGCTCTGAATGCAGGCGCCCTCCTCTTTGGTCTTCTGTGACTATGAGATCCTAATGTTTCCACAACAAAACCTTGCCTGACTCAACTTCTCCTTTGGCAAGGTTTTTTATTATGGAAATGAAAGAATATGTCTTCCAGCAGTAGTCCTAAGCCTGCCAGAGCCCAGTATACTGCAACACAGTCTGCAAGGTTTCATGCAGAATACAAACTACTGCTGGAGGTTTAACACAAAAAACATTCCTAAACTTCCCCAGGTGAACCTAGGTGGCACAACTTTAACGAGAACTGCTACAGCTATTAACAGTTGACAGTACTACACATAATATAATTCAGTGAATATGCGCATTGCAGACACATCAATCAAACAATCACCATGATGAACATAAAAAGTTGATTTGAGGAAACGCTCTCTGACTGCTTAACTAAGCAAGCAGCAATGTTTTCATTCATCTAAATGAAGTATTTATATCATGTCAGAATCATTTGGGCCAATCAAACAGAATACATTTGTGGCCAATTCATTAAACAAGCCAACATGTTTGTCTGAGGCAAGATTAAACATAACGTGTACTGATTGACATGGGGAACAAATACAGAATAACTAATCCCTCAACAAACAAGGGAGATGAGAGTTGTTCTTGCGGGGTTCTGTTCACTCAAGAGAAGAGGCAGGAGGCGCGCTGAATACCAAAACATAGAGCGCCAGAACAAAACCACAGGGCTACTTGAAAGCAAAATGAAACGCACAAAGGGTAAGACAGTCCTGCTGCCAGCACACACAGCTGGGATAACAAAAGGAGAAGCAATCTACTGACTACAGACTACTCCTTTTGGCTGAAGGCTTTCCTTTACGCATGCAGCGATTGAATAGATGGTTTCTGTGGTGTAACCTGAGTTACATCAACAAATACCCTGCAGGTGAACTAGATGGTAGTCAGCTGTTTAGCAAACTCTCGCTCTGCCCTCTTCGACACCAACGTGGAATAACTTTAGCCGACTGCTGACCCCTACTGGTTTCTTAACATAATGACACAGTTGTCTGAGTGAGAAAGGCACAATCTTTATGATGATTTATTATGACTTAGTGGCAAGGAGTGAAAGCTAAAGAACTGCTGATTTCAGTCCCATTTTAAGGAGTATTCCAGCAACTTAGTATTGCAATTATACAAAGTAGAAAGCTATGGGAATCAAAAGGGACAATAAATAATGCTCAAAGATATATATATATATATATATACACACACACACACACATATACATATATATATATACATATACATATATATATATATATATATATATATATTGAATAGGTATATATATATATAATTGTTGTTTGGCCTGAAAACATGAATGAATACATACAGAGAATGAAGGCCATAGAACTTTCTTTTATTATCTAGTTTGACAGACAGTCATAATGGAATAAGAACATCAATAAACTTCTTTAAAATAGATTTTTTTTCAGGGCTAAATGACCTGGTATCAGAATGGACTTGCATACTTGGCGATACCGATACCAGCATTTTAGGCAGTATCCTTTTACTAGTATCGGAACAACTCTACTTTCTGTTAAAGTAAGTTAAGTCTTACTCCCGAGCCGAGATAACCCTGACGACATCAGGACATTTTTTCTAACTTCCAGGAGCCCCTCCCAGAGCCACAGAAGACATCATACAGCCGTTTCCACAAACTAAACTTGTTGTGTAGAAGCGGTGGTGTGTCCCATTACTTGTTCTAAACCTCACACATTTAACTCTTGGATCAAAAAATATCCCACCCTCTATACTCAGAGCACACCCAAACTATAATGCAACAGCCTCGACAGAGTCTGTAATCAAGAATCTACAGAATAAACTACAAACACAACCCATCACATAACCCAGACATTCAAATTGCTTTTATCCAAGTTTCTAGCAGCTGCTATCGGTATTCTGATGGTAAGGAACAAAGATTAAGAGACCAGAGACGAAAGTGTGAAAGTTCAGTAGAGGGTACTGAGCTTGTGACTCCACAGCCAGACGTTCACCGACAGTAAAGGGCCAGGGAGGTATTTTGATGTCAAAATGCAATTTTAACAATATTAATATGAATCGAAAGACACGCAGCAGATAGACCTACATTAACTTCACCAGTTTAACACACAGAACCATCAGTCATCAGAAGCTGGAATGAATGAGGTCGCGCTGTAGGGGCACTGAAGAAGATATCAAACCCATGCAAATCATCAACCATCCTCGCTGATATGACGGCAAAAACGATGAACTCTGCTTGACGTCAATTTAAAGAGACAGGTGAGTCGTACTTCTGTCTTTATGAACATCATCATCTTTCCGTTTCTTACACAACACTGCAGGGGAATTGCAAGAGAGAACATAAGTCTTTGAAAAAAACAAAACAGTGAAGTTCAAAGCTTCGCCTACACACCATGATTTCACATCCGTGGTACTATCATTTAATACAGCCAGTTCCACCGAAATGTTAAAGCCACGCTGGTGAAGCAAACTGCTCTGAGGGCCATCAGTCCAGCCCCAAGGTTGCATTCCTCATCATTTAAGACATATGTGATTACACTTTCCATTAATGTGGTAATTAAGGAGAGAAACTTTAGGGCCTTTACCTGAATTGTGCCAAAGTCCACGTTTTCGTAGTGGAAGTGAGCGCACTCTGCCAGTTTCGGGAAGTGGCCCTTGGTGAAGCAAAGTCTGAAAACAGAACACACACACACACACACACACACACACACACACAGTTTGGTTGGCACTTCATCCTCTGCTTATGATAACACCTCCAAGTGTGTATGACTAGTATGGAAGGAGGAGAGAGCATGTGCAATCAGAGGGAGAGGAAGGAGGAGGAACACATAGAAATAGACTCGGGGAATGGAAGGAACTCAAGCAGGAAACGGAGGAGATAAACAGCCAGTTCGAAGTGCTAAATAGAGGTGCAGAGGGAAGGAGAGGTGTGGGAGAGGTGGAGGAGATAGGCAGAGGAAAGTGTGTGTGTGTGTGTGTGCGTTTCTACTCACTTTTTAACATTCTTGACCTTCATGCTGGCCGTGCTGCTGCTGCATGAGCGCATGAGGGGCTCCGTCCTCAGCTCAGGGATCTCTGCACTCCTCGCCTAAAATACAGACACACACACACACACACACACACACACACACACACACACACACACACACACACACACACACACACACACGTCAGCAATACAGCTGGTTTGGGTTTTTCTTTGCAGCAACATACAAAGACCCAACAGGCTTTTGTTTTGATTAAGTATAAATATAGTACATACAAATATATAAATAAATAAAAAAGATAAAGAAAATGTACATTTCAGCAAGAAAACCAACAAAACAAAATACTCTATCAAGAGGATTGTGAATGATTCAAATAAGGATTTGACATGTTTTGTCAGAACAGTTTTTAGTATACCCTAACCTACAACACTCAACACTGGCATAGGCAATTTACCACTTGACTTCACTCAACCTCTTGATTTACATTTGTGAACACACTTGCACAGCTTTGCCATTTGATTAAATTTCAAACTTAAATTCTGTTATGATATTCACTCATTACATTACATATCATTTAGCTGACGCTTTTATCCAAAGCGACTTTACAGTTGCTACATATGTCAGAGGCTGCACGCCTCTGGAGCAACTAGGGGTTAAGTGTCTTGCTCAGGGACACATTGGTTGATGTATCACAGTGGGAATTGAACCCAGATCTCCCACACCAAAGGCATGTGCCATATCCACTGCGCCATCACCACCCCCAATTCAGCATCTCATGTACACAGGTTATCATCCAGTTCACAAGCCCTTCACCTAACACAACTAAGACTAAGATACATTCAATCACACATTAAGCAATCAGTGATGTTTACAACCAACTGACTTGAATTTACTCCAAGTTTAAAGCTACTAAAGTATAAAAGTCCTTATGCTATGACGTCATACCAAGGGCTGATGGGAAGTGAAGGAGGGCATGTTGAAACACTAATGAAACGCAGCCCTACTCTATCTGTAGTGTCCTGAGATAACGCCTGTTGTGATTTGACATTATATAAATAAAACTGAATCAAGAATGATGCGAGTTGTGCTTTCAGTGACATTTTCTAACATTGCACTGGCAGGTTGAATGGGTACCCACTAAACACAGCAGACATATTTTGCTGCAGTTTCTTGAAAAGGACAAATTGCCTAAAGTTTATGCTGAGCCATCATATACACTGCTCATAAGTTACATTGTTTGGCCAAACATTCCCTCCACACAGGGGCTCATGAACAGTCAGCCGCTCTGCTTTGTTATTCAAGTACTTCTTAACAAAGCCACTCACTTGCTTCATTTAGCTTTAATTAAGAGTGAAAACCTAAAGCAGTGGTGGTCAACAAAACATTAACAGAGCCTGGAGAATCTATGTCGGCACAAGGCGGTTTTATCAGTGGATATATTCATTGTGGAATTTTCATTTCAGTTATCTGACAGCGGGCTGTTGGAGCACACTCGGGAGACGATATCAGTTAAAAGGAAGGGAAGGTAAAAAGATTAAGATAAACAAAACACGACGATTGGAAAGTTATCAACACTAAAAGCAACGTGGATTGGTAAGAAAAATGCACCAAAGACGTGCTGGCCAAGTGAGGTGTGAATATGATTAAGGCTACATCTACACTACTACGTCTTGGTTTAAAAACCCGGTATCTTCTGCTACGTTTGCGACGTAAAAGGAGACATTTGGAAACACTGCTGCCCGCGTTGTGGTTTGAAGACTCCAGGGTGCTTTTGTAGTCCAGCCGGACACAAGCGGAGACTTTTGGAAACGACGTCTCACGTCAGTCAGTCTTATCGGTTAGGTAGGCTTTGTGTGTGTGTGTGTGTGTGTGTGTGTGTGTGTGTGTGTGTGTGTGTGTGTGTGTGTGTGTGTGTGTGTGTATGTATGTATATATATATATATATATATATATATATATATATATATATATATGGCTTCACACTTATATGAAACATTCAACTTGAGCTAATGTAATGCTTGCTGCCAGTAAAAGCGAGTGTGTGTGTGTGTGTCCAAAAACAGCCACAGACACATTCCAAATGGATGTCTTGACTGGGTGACTCAGATGTAACAAATGAATGTGAAAGCTTTAAACTTGTACAAGCCTTTTCTGAGTCTGTGATCTAAATGATCTATGTCACAGCAAATCTATAACTACTGAAATAGATTTTACTGTTCGTTTTATCAATACGTTGCAGGGATTTGGGTGTGTTTTGTTCCTTTGTGCCTGGCTCTGCAGTCGACACAGAATACCATCTATCCTACACAGTGCAACAGGGCGTTGGTGTGACAGCTTACACTAAGTTGCTTAGGGCTTCTCATCACCTCCTCGAACCACCGGAGACATACATAATGCATGCCACTCCAGTACAGAGTCCCTCTCGTATCAAATATTGAACAAAGAAAAGCAGACATGCAGTATTAAAAGCTCCGCCTCTGTGATCAATATTCATCAGCCCGGCGAGATCGTTGTTTCTCTTTCTCTCTGTTGCCTAATCGAAGTACGCACTTGCGATAGGGCTCCAACCACGCGCCGACCACGGGTGGCTCGCAAGTTACCATGGAGACGGCCTCATTTTCACTGTGCTGTTGATGCAAGAAGCAAGACCCGAACCAAAGATGAGAGGGAAGGAAATAATGAATGATGCTGTCTGGTGAATGGAATCCAGCGTGGAGAGATAGGCTGAAGCAAACAGATGACACACGAGTACACAGATAGGCAGATGACTATCCATGCAAAGAGTTTGGAGTGGGGTAGCTTTAGGACACCAACAGCCACCTGCATTAAACATGAATGTGGTGATCGAGTTTCAGGGAACAGAGGAGACACAGTTAGGAGAGAAAGACAAGGCCAATCAATCCACTGGGCTGAAAAGACGCTGATAAGAATGTGACAGGCAGCAAACGAGCGGATAAGAGTGGCGTGGTGCATCTGACGCGTCAGGAATGACACGCAATGAGTTTCAGCTGACCCGGGATGAGAGCAGGACATTGATGAATGCACTCTATGTAACAAAACAGAGACCGTCGGCGTCTCACATGTGCAAATGTGTTCATGCAAAAGGGAGAACATCACAATGGCCTTGTGAGTGTGAGTGTGTGTGTGTGTGTGTGTGTGTGTGTGTGTGTGTGTGTGTGTGTGTGTGTGTGTGTGTGTGTGTGTGTGTCTCTCACCATGGCACTGATGGTCTCCTCCCAGTCAGGTCTCTCTCTGGGATGGATGTTAGCCAGTTCAGGCACAATGTCGTCGTCCTCCAGGTGACGTCCAGGCCTCAGGCCCCTACAGCCAACACACACACACACACACACACACACACACATGTGGATCAGGTGATTATTTTGCTGCTGAATCAATTAATCGTTTAGTCTATGAAATGTTAAATAAAAAAATAGGGATAAGTGACCATCACAATTCCCCCAACAACAACATAAAAGTTGTAGTCTAGGTGATCTAGGCATTGGAAAGTAGCAATAGCTATAAATGCTGCGATGCTGTACATTGGAGATTTGTTGCACAAATGTCTGTCGTAGCATCTGTCCCTATTCAAATAAACATGACATGAAAAAAAATGACTGTGAGGGAAAAGTGTAGTGTGTGTGTAAGAAAGGGAATGAAACCGGACAGGACATCGGAAGATTTGATGAAGGTATAGCCTATTTGAATTAGCATTGCCTTCATAGAACAACACTGAAGCTGATGAGGTGACTTCATCAACTTCAAAGGCTGAGAGAAGTGCAGGACAGGGACAAATTTGACAGATTTGCAAAGCAGCATTTCACAAATTGACTAGTGATGCACACACAGTGTACATACACTCTATACTCAGACACACACACACACACTCACAATATCTCAAGGATGATATTTAACCAACATCCTGAATGCAGCAATGACGCTACATCTACATGAGTCTTAAAACTTAGAATCAAAAGAGTAGAAGAGCTCTGTTTTGGGGAGGATGGAACCGTCTGTGGCAGCTGCATGATGACAGCGTCTAGTAAAGGCCGAAACTATGTTGCTGCATTGACATGATTGGACTTAAGGGCAGGGGACTATGAGTCAAGATACAGCCAGGGAAGTAGAGTTTAGTAGTCAGCAATTCTCTGTACTCTTGTCACACTACTGCTCACTTATCGGACTTCATTCAGTCCCATTATGCCACTTTCCTCAGTTCTACAATTGTTTGTAAGACTGTATATAGCCAGACATTTTAAAAGCAGGACTTAAATATACAAAACACTTTTTCCCCCAACTTTTTCAATTCAGAAAGTGAACAGAAGTGTTGTTAAGCAGTTCTCAAATGAGTGAGAGAAGAACAGAAATGGACCCTACTGGCAAATCATTTGCTTAAAAAAGCGGGGTAAGAAACCAGCTGAATGTCTATAAATGTGACAACACTGACACATTTTTGTACATTTTGTACCATTCATAGCTACTGCAGAATTCAACCCTCCGAACCCATCAAGTCTGTGGTTGTGTTTGATTTTGAAGGCAAAGCCAAACCAATTCTGTATTTTTTAATGTCGAAGTTAACCGAGTTTGTAATTGTGATGTTCTAATATATACTGTACAATGAGGAATTTAAGTTGGCTACAAAACAGTAGTACATCTGGACTGGAGTATGCGATGATGTTAGCTGTTCATTGAATATGACGTCCAAACCCCCCGCCCATTTCCAACACCTGAGGTAAATGGTATGCATTATTGCTCCCGGGACGTGACCCAGATCTTATCTGTATGGTGTTGTCATGACCAGGGAACAACCCATGTTGGCTCGGTTTGAACTGACAAAAGAAGGGTTTGACACGGGTCAGATAACCCTGGTCCGACCCTGGTTATAGACCTTTTTCCCGGAAGACTTGTTGACATGTCATAGTAGGAAAAGCACAGGTGTATTCAAAACCATTAATGATGGCTGCATTCCACTTAGGAGAGTCCCTGGTATTGAGCATGCTGACTCACTGAAATATCTTACTGGGGCACTTAATGGAATTGAGCCATCGTTAAGGTTATCAATTTCAGCTGTGCTTTTCCTACTATGACAAGTCAAAACGTCTGCTGTGAAAAAAGGTCCATTGGTATGAAAGAGGTATTAGGAGAAAGGAACTGTTCCTTCAAGCACCTGCTCCAGACACTCTTGATAACAGCGAAGCCACAAAACATTGCTTTAACCTCTCGTTTAGGGCTGGGTACCTAATTCAATACATTTTAGGCACTGACCAAATTGTCTACTTAGTATCTAAAAATGCCTCGTCATTCAATACCCAATTTCAATACCTAAGGAGTAAATCTCATCAGTGTCAGTGAGCCAATCAGCACGCAGCATGCTTCTACCAAGATCTAATGTTTGCGAAAACCAGATCAGAAGAGAAAGTGACAAAGGAAGACTTCCCACAGACTTCCTAAGCTCCTAGCCTGCTGGGTCAAATGTTTCTCTCTGCAACTCTAAAGAGACAAGAGACACCCTTCATTTACAACATGTTTTAATCTTGACTATTTTCCAAACATTGGCAACAACCTCTCACTTGTGGTGCATAAAAACACCAGCAGCTCTATTCTGCTCAGAAAATGAAAGCCATGAAGCTCTCTCTGTATTTATCCTCTGCCAATACTTTCTGCTATTAATTTCAATTACATTTTTTCAATTACATTTTATTTATAGTATCAAATCATAACAAGAGTTATCTCGAGACGCTTTCCACAGAGTAGGTCTAGACCACACTATAATTTACAAAGACCCAACAATTCCAGTAATTCCTATTCGGCTGCCTGGCCACTGAACGCCTGACTCAACATATGCTCAATCTCATGTGGGTTATGCACTAATATTTCATCACTGTTGCAGCAGCAAGTTACATGTAAGCACAAACCTTTCACTCACATAGACCAAGAGGTTTGAGGGTGGACGAGGCATACACTAGAAAGCTGCTATAGCACTGTCACAGAACCTCTGTTGTTCTGCTGCTGTGGAGCAGAGTCACCAGCACGGCTGGGTATCGTTCAAAAAAATGTCAAAATCCGATACCAATACCGCGACTTTGATACCAGTTCCTAAACCTTTTTTCGATACCAATGTTATAAAACAAAAAGAAATTACAACATTACGGCACAAATCTGTATTTATTTTTCAGCTCCTGCTACGTGAGTCCGTCTCTATGCTTAACGTAGAGTTTTTCCTGCATGTCTCTACGACGTGTAACGTTAGACAGCCAATCACAAACATTATTAGATCTTGGTAGAAGCAATCTGCGTGCTTATTGGCTCACTGACGCTGATGAGATTTACTCCTTAGGTATTGAATGTTTTCAATACTTAATAATTTAGAGGCAATTCGGTCAGTGCCTAAAAAGTATTAAATTCAGTACCCAGCCCTAGTCACCAGTAGCAACTTGATCACTCTCACACCAAGGCATTTTTTATCTTTGGACATAGCCAGACTAGCTGTTTCTCCCTGCATCCAATCTTTATGCCAAGCTAAGATAATCTGCTGCTGGCTGTAGCTTCATATGTCGTGTACAGATATGGGGTTGGTATTGATCTCCTGCCTCTATCAAACTCACAAACCATTACTTTAAAATTCTCATTAGGTAGGTTATGCAAAGTTCTCCTGAATGTGCCTTATAAACTATAGACTGTTTCTCGGCCCTGCCCCTTCCAAGCTATTTGCTTGCTATGTTCTTTTAAATGGTTGATTGCTTGGCACCAAGGAATAGTTATTGTCCTTTGGAAGTTAACCTAGCCCTGGGAGCTTGCTCCCCGGAGTCTTTCTGTTTCTTTTCACCCAGGATGAAATCCCGGGATTAGGATGGCACCAAAATCATGGTTCCAGCTGTTGCCGTGGTTCTGCTGAAATACCCTGCTATGCCGTGCTGCTCCCTGCGCTACTACAACCACTATTTCTAGCCACTGTTTCATTATCTATACTGTGATACACCCCAACCGGCACGTCAGACACCACCTACCAAGAGCCTGGGTCTGTCCGAGGTTTCTTCCTAAAAGGGAGTTTTTTTCCTTTCCTTTTTTTGCTTGCTCTTGGGGGATTTGTTGGGTTTTTTGTAAATTATAGAGTGTGGTCTAGATCTACTTTATCTGTACAGTGTCTTGAGATAACTCCTGTTACGATTTGATACTATAAATAAAATGTAATTGAATTGAAGCTTGTGTAATATATAGCATGTGTAGGAAGGCTCCCAGGAGGCTCCCTGATCAGATGTCTCTTTTCGCCGCACCAATTCGTCTGTCAATCTCACGCTCCATTTTACTGTCACTCATGAACAAGACCTTAAGATACTTGGACTCTTTCACTTGGGGGAAGCAACTCATTACCAACCCGGAGTCAGTCAGTCAACTCAGAATCACGGCCTCAAGACTTTAAGGTGCTGACTGTCAAAACGGACACTGTTCTTCACCTGCACCTTGAGATCCAATCCATGAAGATCACAAACTGAATCGGTGACAAGGGACAACCCTGGGGGGGCCCAACACCCACAGAAAATGTGTTTAACTTTGTGCTGAGAATAAGAACACAGCTCTCACTCCAGTTATATAAGGACCGGATGGCTCACAGCAATGGCCCTGGTACCCCACACTCCTGCAGTACTCCTCCCCTCCCAGGTCTCGTTACATTACATTTTTACATTACATTTAGCTGACACTTTTATCGCACGCCTCTGGAGCAACTAGGGGTTAAGTGTCTTGCTCAGGGACACATTGGTTGATGTATCACAGTGGGAATCGAATACCGGGTCTATGATAAGGCAATGTGTCATATCCACTGCGCCATCACCCACCCAGGTCTCCCCAGGGGACACAGTTGTAAGCCTTCTTCAAGTCCACAAGACACATGTAGACTGGATACCACCCCGAGCTGGATTGGCAACTGAACTTCTTAAGTCCTTTCCACCCCTACTGTAGGCAGGCTGCTAATGCATTTGTAAGATGCGTGTTACTGGTGACAGATTATTGATCAGACAGCCTCAGACAAAGAATGAGTCCAGAATGGCAGCTGAAAGTGAAAAGGATCATAGACAGTCTCGTTAGAAGCTTTTATTTGCAACTGTTAGCTGACAGTTAAGACCTGATAAAAAGCACAAATCTATTAAGGAGGCAAGAAATTAATAAAACCAGCCAAACACAGGCAACAAGTGCTGCCAGTTTGGGAGGCTGTGATCAATGTTTATAAGAGCAACTCTCAAGAGCATGGCATGTTTTCTGTACTGGACTGGACACATATGGACATTTGCCACTTTTAGAACTGCCAATAATACCCTCCAGAGAATATCATGGCACTGGTCTGATGAAAGAGACAGCCAATGAATGGTGACTAAAGACTGAGGAGTGCCTCATGTTCTGCTCTACAAGAATTAAATAGTGGTTTGGTTGGGATTGTTTTTTGTAGTCAATTTACACACAAGGAATAAACTACTGAATCAATCTCTCTCCCTCTACTATTAAAGACTGTTATACTACATTGAATGCAAGTAGACATTTCTGCACCAGAGAAAAAAATCTATGAATATCTGTGAGTAAAAGAGTAACGTTATTTCCTATTGCTGGAATTCGATCGTTGAGATGACTGCAGAGATGGATTCTACATTTGTGAGATGGACATACTCCCTTTATTTTCAGGAGTTATTAAGCTGTGTTGAAGCGAGGTGCTGTCCGGTCATTGTTCGCGTGGTCAGAGCCAGAGCCAGAACCAGAGATGGTAAGGCCAACAGGTAACGTTACAGACAACATCTGTGTCCCAACAGGTAACGATACAGACAACATGTGTCCCAAAAGGTAACGGTACAGACAACACCAGACAACATCTGTGTCCCAACAGGTAACAGTACAGACAACATCTGTGTCCCAACAGGTAACAGTACGGACAACATCTGCGTCCCAACACGTAACAGTACGGACAACATCTGTGTCCCAACAGGTAACGGTACGGACAACATCTGTGTCCCAACACGTAATAGTACGGACAACATCTGTGTCCCAACAGGTAAGGTAACATTACGGACAACATCTGTGTCCCAACAGGTAACGGTAACATTACGGACAACATCTGTGTCCCAACAGGTAAGCGTACGTCAGCGCAGAGCCGTGTGTCCGATCAGCTGACAGATAAACATCTTGGGAACGTTCAGGTTTGCTACACGTAAATATTAGCATTACATTTTATCAGCGGTGGAAAGAAACTATACCGTACTTAATAATACAATTGTAAGGTCCTTTTAATTGAGTACTTCTGTTTCTCCTACGTTATACGTCTACTCCCCTATGATTCAGTTTGACTTCACTGTTTATTTTTTAAGTTACTTTGCAGATTCAGTAATACAATACAACACAATACTATGAATAAATAAATGATGATGTATTAAATTGGATAAAGATGAGACTTTGTTGACCCTGTGGTGAAATTCAAAAGCTACCTGCCAAGTCATACTTCTCAGATGACAGCAACAAGTGGTCTATAATGTATTACATTTTAAAAGTAACTTGTCCAACACTGTTAACAAGTAATCATTTTTAAATACAAAATCACAATTTGAACGAGTGCAATTTTAATTATAACTTGCATAATTAAGTTTCTTAAGTTGGAGACGTCAACCACTGATTTCAGTGGCTATAATGGCAACTGTCACTGATACATTTACTGGAGTTGATTAGAGCTACTTCTCGGAGTTAGAGAAACCTTGGCTGTTGCCTGGTTATTATCCTCGCTCTTTGCTTGGCGGTGTCTGTACATGTTGTTCAAAGAGCATTTTGTACATGCACAATACAGTACAATTTAAGAGAAAAACAAGCAGTTGGCTGTGTTTTTGCTGTTTCTGTCTGTTTTTACATAAACAACGGGAGTAATGACCTCACGTCAGTCCCAGACAGGTGGCTCTGCAGTTGTCGAGTGTAAGGAATGACAGACAGCTGGTGAACAGTCTCCCGTGTAAAGCCCATGATACCATTGCTTTTATCTCCTCACCTATAAACTGAAACTGATCTGAGATCTGTAGGATTCAGGGTTGTGAAGCAGTCTGTTCTGTCAGTCTGTGAAACTAACGTGAGCTTAAATATTTTTAGGAGGTTTTTATGACTCACTGGTTAAAACAAAAAAGAACCCTGGGACATCCTCAACAACCAGTTTCTCAACATTATTTTTATCTGATTCTATTAATGTAGAAACAGGGTTTGTGATATTGTTTGGTAAAATCATATCTTGCATAAAAAATGATCCCAAATGCTCAGAAAAATGGCAATTATTTTCCTCAAATGGTACCCCAGTGAACAGGCTAAGGCAGTCTGAGTAAATCAGATATGACTCACCACCGTGCTTCTGAGGATACATGAGTTCATTGTAGCCCGTCCTGAGTAAATAGTCAAAAGTCTAATCTATTATGGCCTCACGCCTTTGATTTTCACTGCGAAGGAAAAGCCTTGGAAAGCAACGAGCAGCAATAAATACAAAGAGGAACAAAAAAGGGAGGAAGCAATTAGTAAGCAACGCACGCCACTTCAACCTTATGCATGTTCACTGGCTGGAAGTGTCTCCAGTTGGACAACAGTTTAACTCCTATCCCACTGAGGCAGTTTATCTGTCCTGCATATATAAGACAGGAGTCAATTGTCTTTTTATGTCTCTTGTCTCTTCTTTCTATTAGGTTCTGCCATCCAGACATTTACACATCTTAATGAACTGCTATCATCCTACAAGGGGAAACTCTGCCCAAGCAATCTGATCTGGCATGCTGTAGTGTTCCAGTTGTACTTAAAGCCAGCACTATAGCTCAGCCAGCCATGCACTTATCAAATGCTTTCTGTTTTAACACGTTTTGTTATCTAAAAGTTGAACTCCTGTTGCAAGTTAGAATTAATAAAAGAATCCTTTCTGCTCCTTTCCTCAGAAATTTCAATTTCACAAAGGGAATAACCTGCAGCTGTGATGCAGACCACGGCTATTGTATAAACTTTACATGTCTGAAAGAAACATGCATTTTGATAAGCACAGTGCCACATTTAAATTATCAACCCAATACAGGATCTGTATAACTGTAAAAATCCTTATGTAGGCTACCTCCGTGTACTACAGAGAGGATTTTACGTCAGTAGTGTCTTTCATTAGACCCTTCCTGCTGGTAAATGCCGACACCTTTCAAACTCCACATCTCCAGTTTGTAACGCAGGCTATCTGTTCCAAACCCTGATGGCGTCACTATCGACATCATCAGGGGATTTTCTCAGACTTGACGGAGCTACTCCAGAGTCACAGATGTCATTATACAACTGCCTGCCCGTGCTGAGCAGGACTAACCTAGCCTGGAAACCAGATGAACCTGCCAGCGCATGGTTCATTTGCTCTGGCAGACATACAGTATACTGTACGTCTGGCCCCCTCCCATTCAAACTGATTTCCAGCCGTCCAGAACCTTAACAGACCAATCACAACCATTCTCACACAGGGAGGGTTTAAGATGGTGACTGACAGAGGAGCGTCATGCTAGCATTCTCCGTCCAAAGCAAAGCACCAGGCTCACAAAACTCAGTTCAAACTGTCAAACAAGGCAGTGCTGATCACAACAAATCAAGGTTCTCTTACTCTATTGCATAGTTCTCACCAAAAATGTTTTACAGAAACACATTTATAACCCTATTCGCACTGGAGTGGTATTCTCTGTGATTTGGGGTCGTATTGGCTGCGTTGTCAATTATGAACGTTTTGACAGAGCCTTGACATCATATCCGTGGGATGTCAGTAAATTCTAAATCACATGAGGTCCCCTGGTAATATTAGTCCCATGTGAATAGGGCTTTAGTGTACTGTTTAGCTGTAATTTGAGTGATACGTCGCTCTGATTGGTTGTAGGTCACGTTTCATTGGCTGGTTGTAGGTCTTTTCACTTGCGCACAGAGGAATTATGGTCTGCACCATTGATAACTCCCCTTGGATATTGAAAAATTAACAGAGTGGTTCCATACTAACTCTCATTTACAAAATTAGTCTGGCTATGCCAGGCTAGTACTAAACATGACAAGCAAAAAAAACAACAATTGGTGTTGCACCCCTTCAATAAATTAAAATTAAAAAAAATTCTGATGGCTTAAAGATGCAGTAGGTGAGCCTTATAAAACTAATTTTCTGTCATATTTGCTGAAACTGACCCTATGTTCCAGTAGAACTACATGAAGTAGGTAATTTAAAAAAAGCCGGCTCCTCTGGCACCACCTACAGCCTGTAGTGGGATTTGTAAAAATCCACCGCTCCCTGTTCAGATGCACCAATCAGGGCCAGGGGGGGTGTCTAACTGTGTGTCAATCACTGCTCATTAAAGCTTAGATCGGGCCCAAAAAAATCAAGCCCGACCCTACCTGAGCCCGTGCACGTTGTGTCCGAGCCCGGCCCGACACATTAACTGTAATTATGAGCCCGAGCCCGATTTTAAACCTGACAATGTTTTAATACGTGGGCCGTTATAACTGACGTTCTCAACTACAATTCCCAGTTGTTTGAACTACAGAAATCTGTTAATAATTATCTTAAAGAATAATGCAACAAGGATGCTGCGTTGTTTGTTTATTCAGAATGGAACGGATCGCAAATGGATCGGAATGAAGAAATGTAAAAAAAAACTCGACCCATAGCTCATTCAGCCGAATAGCGTCGGTAACAGATCAAGGCAGCAACATAATCAAAGCCCTGGAACCATATAGGAGACTTTCTTGTCTCGATCACCTAATGAATACTGTCCTTCGCCACGGCCTGCATGCTGACACACTGGCCGACAACAGTGCTGCAGATGGGGGAGACACAATGTAGCGCAGTTTACCTCTCACTCACGTCAGTGCAGGACATG
This sequence comes from Gymnocephalus cernua, assembly GCA_023631565.1. NCBI lineage: Eukaryota > Metazoa > Chordata > Actinopteri > Perciformes > Percidae > Gymnocephalus > Gymnocephalus cernua. The sequence continues at coordinate 23,963,535 of CM042439.1, forward strand.
CACCCAGAGCTACGGGAGAAGCTGGAGAGGCATAGCTTTCTCTCCACCCAATTAGGCTAGCGTAATAAAGTAATGATTAAAAAAACAAATGCTTGATCAAGGGCCCGGCCCGAGGATAGCGGCGGAAAATATCGGCTGTGTCAGGCTCGGGCAGAGAATCTAAACTCTACTGCTCATGCACACACATTCATTCTCCCTTGTGGGAGGAGGGGCTTAGGAGACCATTTTGGGCTTTAACAGAAAGGGGGAGAGGGACTGAGAAGTTGTTGATGTTCAAATTCTTTGGCTAAGTCCTGGTTCTTCACAAACCTACCTACGGCACCTTTAAGGTGATAAGAAGACCAATGTAAAGTGACAAAAATGCAATGCCTCGCCTACTGCCAATTTATTTACTAAAAACAAGCACATGGACTGCTACAGCCCTCGCAGCCTGTGCATACCTTAAATTAGCAGCTTCGTGATCTATTTAGTTAGAGATTCGTGAGAGCCTGGTTGCCGGCGTTGGCCTCCTCCTGCAGAGTACGGCTGTTGTACGCTCATCTGCCTGACTGAATGAGGGAATCACTAACAGTATTCAGTTTTACAGCATTTTCATTCTCTTTCTGTTTCATCTCCTGGGACGCCGTGTCCCCAATCCGCCCTGGCTGATCCTCTGATCCACCCGTCCACCAGGACTCACCAGACAACTTTTATAATGCACTAGCCGCGGCCAAAGGGCCCCGTCTCTGATAAAAGGAATAATCTGCTGCAATGGGCAACAGACTGAACATATACAGCCTTGTATATTATATATACACACACACATACACATCTAAAAGCAATTTAACAGAAGAGAAACATCTCTTTCCCCTTTACCATTTTGTTTTCCCCTTCTCCCCTTATTATTTTTCTCTTCTTTTCACTCACTCACTCTCAGTAGTACGTTGGACCACTGTCTAATGTATGCTAAGCTGCTGCTGCCATGGTAACCCCGGTGCAGGATTTAGACCCAGTTCAGGACTGGGGGGGGGCGGTGGTGTTTCGAGGGGCAGGTGGAGGGGCTGAGCAGCCTTAACTGTAATCCCCCCAAACTCCAAAAAAGATAACACACAGCAGTACACGTTTGCAAAAAACACAGACAGATGTAAACAAGTGTATAGTCAGTGAGACACGCACACACACACACACACACACACACACACACACACACACACACACACACACACACACACACCTAATCCAGCAGTGGGAATAAACCCACATCATGGTGCCTTAGCAATAATGTAGGGGAGAGAAACCACTGGCTACGAGGTGGCATGGGAACCGTTGTATCTGTAGATGGATATTTCAGTGTATTTAAGAGAAGGCTGGCGAAGTGAAAATGTGAGTGGTGACTAACAGAAATAGTAAGGCAATGACTAAATGAGTCACAGCCTTAATTTCCATCTCTGATTGTATAATGCGTCAAAGGAGATCCCCAGGATGTGTTGGAGGGTTAGTTCTACCACATGGGCAGAGAGTGCAGCAACTGTAATGTAGATCAGATAAGTGATATCCCAACAGCACCTGATAGCCGATGAGAGAGCTGGCCGTGCACAGGGAAACGTGCCGAGAAGCCCCTAATAGCAAAGATTAATGGCGGTTCGTTGTGTGCGTGTGTTTTTATTGCCTGAAAGTGTGACAGCAATGTTTGTCCTACAACATCCCTGTGAATCATGCAGTGTTTTGGGTACAAGTCCATATGTGTTTTTGTGAATGTACTTGCTTGAGGGTGTGTGTGTGTGTGTGTGTGTGTGTGTGTGTGTGTGTGTGTGTGTGTGTGTGTGTGTGTGTGTGTGTGTGTGTGTGTGTGTGTGTGTATATATATGTGTGTGTGTGTGTGAGTGTGTGTGTGCGCACAGTGCACGGGCATGTGGGTGTGGGTGTACAGCTGTAGCGATGACGTAACTAGCTGAAAGCGGATACATTCGGCCACTCAGTGGTTCTTGGAGCTGGGAGTTGACTGGCTCCGTCAGCAAAAGAAATCTGAATGAGGGGTTTCCAGCGGTGATGGTTAGTGATGGCTGTCGCCCAGTTGCTATGAGCGGATGGGGTGTGGGTGAGGGTTAAATAGGGGGTGGGGGCGGTGACTGTGCAAACTCACCCTATCGGCTCAGCCATAGCGCTAAGGCATGTCTACTGATGCCTCCCCCCCTCCTCCCCTGCATGCGCATACCCTAGTGTCATTTCTCCTTGAGGCATAGAGAAAGCCAAGTAACCCCCCCCCCCCTTCTATCATCAACACACACACACTCCAGCACATACACACACACACACTCTAAAGTGGCACTGCTATAAGCACAGACCAGAGTCTCCAACTGTCAAAACCTAAGCATTTGCCTCACATACAGTAAGAGTAATGATACAGAGGAAGACACACACATGCACAGAGAGCATAGGACACACACACACACACACACACACACACACACACTCTGACTATAAACAAACTAGCATGCTCACCAAACTACAACCTGAGGTGTGGTCCTTCTCTCCACAAACACACACTCTTCCTCCTCTCTTCACTCTGATGGGAAACGGGGCAGTCTGTTCCCGAGGGTGTGCGCCAGCCTCGTCCTGTGCTCTTACCTGTCCAAGATGTCATGGCTGGACGTGGCTGTGGCTCCCAGCAGTCCTAGTGCTGCACTCCCCACCGCTGCGGCAGCCCCGCTGCCTGCCTCCATGATACTGACTCACTGCAATGAGCAGCCTGCCAGAGAAGCAGAGAGGGGAGGGGAGGATGAGGATGTGAAGAGGTAGATCAGGAAGGAGAAATACGAATGAGATTAAAGAAAATCACATGTAAAGGCAAGAGGAGGGGGCGTGGGGGGGTGGGGGTTAATGAGAGAGGAGACAGGACTGTGAAAAACGTGTGATGAAAAGGGAAAAGAGGAAAATGAACAGGAAGATTGGCATGGAAGCAGGATGAGAGAACAGGGACAGAGAAAAACAATTAATTGTGTGTAGTCTGTAGATCAAATTAGTCATGGTGATGGTGAAGCAGGATTTCACTTCAGTGTTAACACATGGAGATTCTGGCACACACATTCCTGTGTGAATTAACAGCCAAACGCCAACACTGGCTGCCCTGATACCCTGTGGTTACTGTGTCTCTATTTCAACTCAGAATATCAATGGCCAAATACATTTTTTTCCAGCCAATTCATGTTTTATTTGAAATGCCATTTTTTTTCCCTATCTCATCTGTAACAGCACTATGTCCAGACATTCGTTGACTGACTGACAGCTTTCATACAAAGAAGACGCACTCAATGCTGGTTTTAAGTATGAAATGAATAACGCAACACATCACACACTGAAAAAACACAAGCTTGTTATGCAATAGAAAAATTAGTGTAGGATTTCTGCAAACACAACAGACTTTGGAACACTCTGACAAACATAACATACACTATGTTCCCAGAATAGCTTCAACTCAGCAAATTTAAGTTTGACTAGTAGTAAGATAGTGGACCTGTCCTATTACTAGATAGACAGATATGTGTGCCCAGGGAGATATTTGCATGTTGCAGCAGTACACAAATGAACCAAACGGTACAGAGCATAATGCAAAAACAAATGTCAAACACAAGTACTGATATAAAAGTAAAACAAGTAATGCCGACCTTACACCAAAAGACTTTTCAAGCGATTCCACTATTGCAGACTCATTTCCAATATCGGAATGAAATCCTGAGAGTCTTGCTAGAGTCAGGGCGCTCCTGTCGTCTCAATCGTTTGGTGTAAGGTGGTCATAAAACTCAGTCCCAGTCAGTCTTGACGTTCAGACAAAATCAAAACGTGTTTGATGTTATCGTAAGTTTTAAGTCTTGGTGGTGAAGTTAAATCATGTGAACATTGTCAACAACAACAGGAGTTTTACCGGCGGATAAACGCAGACCTCTGGGTACTGCCGCCACTCATCTGCATGTACGCCAGAACAGACAAATCGGCCAACTTTCCCTTAATTTACCAGCTAATGCTAGCGGTAGCTAGCTACCTTGATCTAACAAATCTAGTTGTAGTCTTTCAATGTGTGACCCTGCCAGATCCCCAGTCTTCACTTTACTTTATTTTGGATAGCCCCTTGAGATGTACCATCTCATTTTCAAGGGGATCCTTTATATATTATGTCTTTAACATCAGATGTGAGATGAGTGTCTTTAGATGTGAGATGGTGTCTTTTCAAAGTCTGTTTAAAGTCTTCTAGTGTATGGTAGGGTAAGTACTCCCAAGGTTCAAAATCAACTTTTTCGTCCACCAGCCAAATGGCTAGTGAATGTTTAAATGTTAACAGCCGCTCAATAGATTACAATTGGGGTTTTTTTAGCTGGTGAGTAAAGAAATGGTGAATGGAGCTAATTTTGAACCCTGAGTATTCCCTTTCTTAAGCAAGTGCAAATTGCAGTGAGGTGTGCAAAAGGAAAGTCCAGTTAGCACGTCCAGTAAGGCCTCAGGCCTCCCAGTCCCCTGACTGCGACAGAGCGGGATGCATTGAACAGTTTGAGGGCCAGCAGCAGGAATGATTCGCTGCGCCGCTCGGTGGAACACCCTGGGGATAGAAGTCAGCATGTCGTGGAGGAGGCGGGAGACGCTGTTCAGGACATAACAACCAACTTGGTCTTCTCCACGTCACCTCCTCCAGGGAGTCCAGCCTAACTCCTCCTTCAATCAATAACAGGTGTAGGGCTGCACAATATGAGGGGGAAAAGATATCGCGGTAATGATGTTACTTGCGAAAAATACACAAGATATTAAAGTGTACTCAGTTCTGCTGAAATACAAATTGCTTGTTGAATTTAAAACAAATGATGGAAATCATTTAACATTATTTCATTGAAGAAATTGAACATTGAGTCGAATATGAAAAAAACACTACTAAAAAAAGAATGATAAATACATTTTTAAGTGCAGCTTTCTGCTGATATTTTCTTTCAACAAACAGAAAATCTCGGAGTGCCTTTCACCATACAGTACGTAGCAGCCTTCAGCGATGTGTGTATTGCGCCTGCAGATATCACCCTGATGATAAAAAAATGATACCAGCTGTGTGTGTGTGTGTGTGTGTGTGTGTGTGTGTGTGTGTGTGTGTGTGTGTGTGTGTGTGTGTATATATATATATATATATATATATATATATATATATATATATATATTGCCTCTGAGCCTTCTGTTAGAGGGCCCCTGTGTTCCCGTCCATGTGCACTGTGAGGTATTTATAGGAGTGAACCACTTAAATAACAATTTCCTGAAGCCCAAAGTGTCATCCTCACGGTTAATAAACTAGAACAACAGAATGTTTGACATTTCTACTATAATTTATCGTATCAAAATTGCTGCCGGTTGTTTTTTTCTGTTTGTCAACTATAGCATTAATTAACACGTCGTTTTTCGTTTTAAAGTTAATTTTTCACTTCTTCAAAAGTGCAGTTCTCCAGCGATTTGGAACTGAGTTTTTCTCCCAGACTTCGTCATAAATCAGGTGATGCAAGAGGAGGTTTCTACCAACTAGACGAGCAGTTAGCATCCCTTCCTGTGATAGAATTTATTGCTGTGATGAAATACGCACACGACTTTTCACGCAGAACATGCGTCGCTATCTGTTGTCTAAAAAAAACTGTGATTAAGGTTGGGACCATCAACAGTGTTCATCTCCTACCCACTGAATCATCAGTGTAGCATAATCACGGCAGAGAGCGTCCTCTCGGGTAGGATTGCTACAGTACGACCCACTGCATGACAACCTCCCAATGAAATCCAACTGTGACGTTGTCAGCAGACGAAAATAGTTGACAGGAACATAGCAACATTTTTTTCTGTGGCAGTCAATGGCTATGCACTGTAATCCCAGGAGGATGATGCCAAGAGGAGAGAGATGGAGGGAAGGTGGGAGGGGGGTGCAGGAGGAGAAAGCGTGGGAGGAGAGAGGATCCTCACAGGCCACACTCAAGCAGCTGGTTCTACATTTGACAAAGACTTGCTGGGCATACCCCATCCCCAGGGCTCTCTGGTGTGCATGTTAGTCAAAAACATATTATACATACTATCTATAATAACAGACATAGACATATAGTAGATGTAGATGACAAATACCGTAAATAAAATATATGTAGTCTAAAATACAGATTGTTTTCCTTTTACTACTGTAACAGGAATCCCTCTTAAATGCTGAAGTTAATTTGACATCTTTAGGAAAGTGTTTCCATCAAAGTGATTCGTTCTAAAAAGACAAATGACAATAGTATGATTCATGAGTGAATAAGCCTCCCTCTGGACCAATCAGAAACTAGTCTATACCGACAACTTTCAGAATTGTTCAGGTGCTGCCGGAAATTCCACCGGATGTCCCTCATTTTAGGACGGATGTCCGTCACCTTCCACTTTCTTTGTGTTGGCGTTCTAACCTCCGGTGGATTTCTGAGGACTCTGGTTAACTGCTCCTCAGATCTCTGCAGGGTAAATCCAGACAGCTAGCTAGACTATCTGTCCAATCTGAGTTTTCTGTTGCATGAATAAAAACTAATTTTGAACGTACACCAAAACAAGCTCCTTCCCGAGGCTATTTTTTCAGCAGCACCGGGGCTCTGTCCGGCACTTAGCGCTGCCCAAGACGATTATGATTGGTTTAAAGAAATGCCAATAAACCAGAGCTGACGTGGACTAGCCAGACCTTCCACCGCAACGCTGTGAAGGAAGGTCTGGCAATGTGAGACTAATCAGAAACTAACCCACCACCTTGTTTTTGACCTATGATTGTCCGTGGAATAAGAACATCTAGACGACCTGGCTGCCTGTGCCTCTGAGTGAAAAGATGATCAACTTCCGTGGCTCTATAGGAGCTTGAGTTGATCTATTTAAACCAACCAACACAGCATTGACCAGACAACTACAGTGCATAGCGACATCAACTGCTATGAACAAGTGAGTGGTGTCATGTGAGCATTACGGCAGGGGCACTAGGGCTGTCCTCAACCTTTTTTTAGCCTACTAAGACTATTATGATTTTCCCATATGATTATGATTTATCGATTAGTTTGATTTAATCGACAGATCTGTGAAACTGAGTTTCTCTTACAAAGTAGCCATGTAAAAACAGCAATTTAAATCTTGTGTTTACAAGAGATGTGCTCATAAGTTTTTTGGAAATAAGTCATTGAGCATGAAAAAAAGCAATAAAACATGACTAATGGACTAAAGAAAACGACTAAGACCAAAATGAGTTAGTCGACTAATCGACTAAGAGGGGGCAGCCCCAGTGAACACAGCAGGATAAATGTTAAAATTAATCTCCTGTCCTGGGCTACTGTACACTCCTGCTCTTAAATAGGCCACAAACAGCTCCCAGCTCACACAGGAAGGACATGAGCTCAAGCCATCTGACATTAAGACAGTGTTTTTGTGTGGTAGCCCAAGCATGCATACGCTGCGGGCGTGAAAACACACTTCTCTTTTGTTATTGCATGTAGAGGGAATCAAGTGAGTGCAGTAGTTAAAAGAGGAAGTGAGTTTGTGCATGCCAGGCAGGCAGGCAGGGCAAAGCAGGCTGAGCTTCCCCACAAATACCTGATGCAGCAGAAAACACAGAAAATGGCCGTCCTTGAGAAGAGGACAGAGCCGGAGCTGCGAGGAGATTAAAAATCAAGACTTAATAGTTTCTACACAGTAAACATCCTTTATTCTCATCAGGATGGCAGCGTTACTGGTGACAAAGTTGTTCTAATTACAATCCAAGATCATGTCTTCCCACAGGTTAACTTAGTGTATGACATTAGGCTATGTTTCTATTAAAGCCAAAAGCTAAGCATTATACACACAATCATAACGTTTGTTTACAATAACCTCCCGGTAGTAACCTCCTACGTCCCGTACATACAATTTAACAACTCCCAGCAAACGGGGACGAAGAGCACCTGGATATACTCTCATCTCATTCATCTAAAATGCATGTTTGATGCTTTCATGTGTCAGACTACTGTTACGTTGGAGAGCTAATTTACCTGTTGGGCCACAGACTAAAGAAAATGACAGCACCCAAACTAGCAGTGAGTCCGACCGGCAGTGACATGTTGCTGTTCCTAATGCTAGATTTGGTTAATCAAAGACGTTAGCAAAGCAACACAGTACAGGAAATAAGCACAGCAGAAATGTCAGACAGGTCAGACCTCTGTGTTTACTATATATCTTTAAACAGTTACAGCTGAAAATGACAAGTTAGCCCATTTCAAATATCTCCGCAATTCAAATTCTTTTATTTCATGTTTATTTGAATAGGGACAGATGCTTAGACATAGACGTTTAGAGGTCCTCCCTCAAGAAAAGGTTACATTTTTATAATTTAGACCATTATTAGCATATCTGTGTTTAAAATGTTGGAAAAGCTAGAGCAGATTAAAACTACAATCATTTAGATCTTAATTCGGCTTAGGTGGTCCCCAAAACAGCTTGGGTGCTGCACCTAACTTTTATAACGGTAGAGGAAACCCTGACTAATAAGCAGCATCTTGAATTTCACGTAACGTTATCTCTGCCAGTAAAAACTATACGAGAAGCATAAAAAAAGAGCTGGGTCAAACTACAAACATTGAGGCAGCATGGCGACAAATACAAAAAAGGTAAGCCAATGATGATAAAATAACTATCAAGAGCCATACAGTATGTGGGTGTAACTTTAAAGTTACTATTAGATGCCAGATGAGTAAGAATGACAGGGAGTGGTTCCATTTAAACAGGAGACCTTATATGAGAACAGTCAGTGTGTTGTATTACTGCAGAACAGAGTCACAAGGACACTGTGTTTATGAACCTTACAGTGACGGCAGCTGTAGCAGATATACAATCAATAACTAATTTAAATGATGGTCCGAAGACTCAAACTAAATCAAAATCAGGTGCCAAATGAACACATACGTACCGAGTTAGAAGATGAGATTATAAGTGTGTCCCGATTCTCTAACTCTAAGATTTAGCCTAAATTTAACGATTCTATTCAATTTAAACTTTGTTTTAAATCGGGGGGGGGGTTTCAGCAATGACACAACAATAAGGGGCACCTGAATGCACCATGGACTCCAGTCGGAGCCCACAGGCTTTACCTTGGCTGTTTGTTTACATAACTCAGGGGAAGGCAAGATGTTGTCACAACGGTGACTTCAGGGAAGCCGCAGGATTTTCTGTTGTTTCTCCGTCATGTCTGACTCTGGCAGTGGCCATGGTGTCTCAAAAAGTGCAGCTAACATTACCGACGGTAGCTGCATGCTACGCTGTGTCGTCAGTGTTGTTTTTCTTCTTCCTCAGACATGCGCAGGTAGGCGGGGGTGTACTAAGAGAATCGTCGATACTGCTTGCAATTTTGATGGTTGAAATTGAATGCTCATTCTGTCGTTTTTCCATTTGAAATCGAAATCGTGACACCCCTACGAGTTATACCTAATGCAGTCTTTGTATTACTTTAGGTTTCTGTATAGCGTTTTGCTGCTGTTGCTGCATTCTCTCTCCCAGCAGATTCAATCTCATGCTAAACTCCCTGGGAAACAGAGCAGCTCTGAAGTACGAGGGAGCCACATCAATGCACACAAATCCCTCTACATGAAATCAATACTGGGAAGGAGAAGTTCACTCACATGACCTCTTCCAGTTTACGACACTGCAGCTACGATGTATGTAAAGAGAAAACAGACATGAAACGCTATAACAAGGCCTAATGTATGCAATGGATTTCCATCATCGTCTTTGGTGTTATTCCCTATAGACGGAGGCACAAGCAGTTTAAGATTGAGACATGTCACTAGACCCAAACAACAGATGTACTGTGACGAAGGTTAGTGACCTTTCGTAATTCCTGCTATCATTACCAGCAGTCTAAATGTAGGCATGCAATGCTAGCGGACCGATTATCCCCCTTAGGGATTGGCCAGTAGGGGTGTTAAAATGAATCATTGGTGGCAGACCATAATCGATTATTGCCTACAGATGTTGCTTGTTGATTCTTCTCCGCTACATTCAGGAAGTGTCTTTTTTAAGAGCAGACATGATAAAAAAGGGGGTTCATATACACCTGACTGCTTAAATTTGTTCATTTGAAACCATGTGTAGCAATATATCATAATGTTGAGGAGGTGACACATCATGATATCGAATTGATTCCAATCATTGACAGGATAATTGCAAGACCAGTAAATTGGCCAGTGGCATGAAATTTATCAAAGCTGTAATTTGCAATTCATCTGTTGTTCATTTACTCATTTAGTTCAGTGCAGTAATGCAGGACGTCACAGAATAAATGCAATGTGATGTGATTACTGTCACTTTATCGTCACTGCTAATGTCCATTCAGATTACCTAGGGGTTTACTTCATAAAAATGATCAGCAAAATATCTCCTACCCCATAAGTTCATGTGTTGTCTAAACTGTACAGCTATTAGCAATTTCTACTACTTGCTCATCAAATACAAAGCAGTGTGTGTCCACTATATTCAGCCAGTTAAATTTACAGTGTACTAGCAATCCTGTGTGCTAAATACTGCCTTGTTTAGCACTATATTCCAGCAGTCATTCAGGTTTTTCTCGTTGAGTAAGCTAATGTTGGGTAAAGCACACTTCCCACATGTGCTTCAAAACAAATCTGGTTCCATGTGAGGATAGTGTTTGGTCACCTATGAAACTACAAGCTAACATTACCAAAAGCCAAAGAAAAGTTTATCTAAAAGGTAGGTTTCGACATTTTCCGTACTTCTTGTTTAATTAGTTTAAAGCACTATAGTCACAACTCAAAGACAAATGAAAAACTGGTGTTATAATTAACTCAAGTCAAGTGACTGGAGTCTACAGGCACAAAGGTGCTTTGAGCTGAATGCTAACATAATCCTATGATATGAGTTCCAAATCGCAGACTTTTTCAGATTCAGACAAGGGCCAATTCATTTTTTACAGTCTATTCCATCCATGTAAATAAAAAATAAAAATACATTATCTAACGACAACAATCAAAACATCAGCATCAACATGCCAGTGACAACAAGTGCACAGATCAACAGGTTGCGTTTAGTAGCCTGATAGCTGAAAGAATACAAGAATTTGCATAACGATTTGTTTTCCGTGTAGGCACATAATAGCACCAGCCTGACGGCATTACTGAAAAAATTCACTAGGAAGTGCATGGTCAGGGTATTATTTTTTTCTCGTTACTTCCACACTGAGCTGAGGGCTTACTGCTGGACTCCAGTGAGCAGACCTTAACAATGTTTCTTTTTACTTTCAGTATGTACTGCAGCTTCCCTTACAATGTGTGTACTGTTGCATGCAGTATGGATACAATTGTGACATACTACTACTTCATCATAACATTGCGCCTTGAACTTTGAGCCTCTTGCTCATATATGCTGCACAGAGGCTTGTGGGTCTGAATAGCCAGGACATTCTGGTATTTTTGGGATACTGCATTTGACATACTATGTATGTATTGGGATGTACTAAATCTTTCTCTGGCATACTAAATAATTAGTATGGCAGTATGGGTATTGGAACACACCCTTAGTTCAGTGTGATAGCATGCTAAAATGAGCTAATTGGCACTAAACACAAAAATGCTTGAGGAAATATCATTAGTTCTGATAGACAAAGTAAAAGGTCAACCTGTTGATGGTGTTAGATGAGTTAAAGGATCACATAAGTGATTACAAATCACAAACCCTGAGGGGAAAGTGAATGTTTCTACCAAAAACATGTAAATCCATCCAATAGGTGTTGAGATATTTCTGTTAAAACATCAAATGTCAACCTGTCAATGGTGGTGTTAAAAGTAAAAACAAAAGAAGTCAGGGGATCACCAAAGTCAGTAGGGTTCACCCTTTTGGGACCATGAATATCTGGACAACATTTCATGACAGTCCATCTAATAGTTGTTGAGATCCATGTGTCTAGCGTGGCTAAAAACACAACACAGGAGCTACAGATTTTCCCACCTAACCCTCCAAAGGATGTCTGATGACAACAGCCCAGCACCTCTCCCTCAATTGAAACCACACACTATTAAAACACATTGACATGCAAATTAGGCAATGCCGTCTCCTGGGCACTTCAGGGCCAGTTCTTGGGGTGCCCAGCAACAGCATTCAACTTTCCATGGACTTTGCAACACTCTTCTGCAGTGTGTCTGACTGCCTAGCTGAATGTCAGCAGTATGTGGCCATTTTATGGGTTCTGATATGGACAGCAGAGTAGCAATTTGTAAAGTTTGTTCTGCTGACATATCAAGAGGGCATTAAATCACCACAGTGCTTCTCCACAACAAGCCGAACTTACCACCTGAAAGCACAACAACCTGAGCAACCTTCATCTCCATCTGCAACAGTGTTCTGATAATGCACTAAAATGTATAGCATTAGGATTTTATCTATACCGATATATATACTGCTTATCGATACTACTATCTATAATTTGGTGCAAAAAATAAAGACATGAAAATATTCAAGTTATTTTTACTTCTGCAGAAATAAGTTTTATTTTTTGTTTCCTGTATAATGAGGGAGGAGTAATTGCTACAAATGGCTAGTGTAACAACTACAGTACAAACAGTACCAATACAAATTAGTTACTCGTGAAATAAGATATTGTTATAAGTTTACATTTGAAATAAATCAATTCAATTTTACCATATGACCTTAGCCAACTTAGCAATAAACAAGTTAGTGGACCCCAGGAAGAGTTGCTGCTACATTGTTAGCAGCTAATGGGGATCCAAATAAAGGAATAAAGCCAATCTTTGATGTGGATCCAACCTCACTGCTTAATATTAACGACATCTCTCACACACGCACAGTACTGCTACTTTCACAGCTAACTATAAACTTCATACTCACCGTCACACACTCTCTCTCGTTTTCTCTCTCTCTCTCTCTCTCTCTCACTGCTGGTTTAGGCTATATTATACACACATATGCACCGAACTATTCCTCAAAGGAGTTAGCTACTTGTTGTAAAGCCTAACATATTTTAGTTTAAAAATCATTCCCAGATGCTTAGACCCGGCGGGCGCCTGGCAGCATTACATAAAAACTGATAGCAGTACCGTTTTTCCAGGAGCTTATCGATACTTCGGTACTAACCCGTCCAGAACTGGTCCCAGTTTACTACCAGTTCCCCATACCCATCCCTAGCTGTGACAGTGTCAAAACTATATTTGAGGTTTATTTTTCCTGTGTCCTTCTCTTGCCATTACATTCAACAGTGAATAAAACTCATCTTTTCAACACAGTAACACAATGCAGTTGCACATATCTTTAAACAGCAGTTAGTTATTTTGCTGCTTTCATGGCACATGGCAAAGTCGTCATTGTCCCAGCTAACAACTATTTCAATGTATTTCGCTGATTGGCACAAACAGGGTATATTTCCTGTTTGTATGATCATATCAGTGATTAGTTTTTACATGAAGGCTAATTGGTTAAAATGTTGATGTTTTTCCCATCGACTATGTTATGTGACTCACAGTTAGGGCTCGGCGATAAAACGATAACGATATATATCGCGATAGACATGTAATCAATATCAATAAAAAATGCGCTCGATAAAAGTTCGATAATTTTTTTTTTATTTCTTCGTCTGAAGAAACCAGAGGTTTCAAAGCAAGTTTGGTTGCATGAACAAAGGCACTCGCTCTCTGGTAGCCTAGCAACGTAGGGAGTGACACGCTAACAGCCAATCATGTAACAGTATTGTGTTTGGTTGCGCCATATCGTTGTCTCGTGTTGGATTCTTCAATAACAGAAGCGGCGTGGAGTGATAAGTGGAAAATGCGTGCTACAGCGAGCGCGGAAGTTCTTGATGAAACGGGAAACGTCAGCTCGCCAATATGGCAGTTTTTTGGATTTTATAAGTCTTACCGTAGTCAGACCAATGTCGTCTGCAAATTATGCAAGTCCACCGTCCCCACCGCAAACCTGTTTTACCTTTGGAGCACAGGCGTATTCGCCAGCAACGTCCAACAACATCTGCAGCTGGAACCCCGCACAAGCAGCAGAGCACCACGGAGAGGTACTCTCAGTGCCTTATGACTGTAAAAGCTAAACGGTACAAATAAATAACGGAGGCAGTGGCATATCATATAGGCAAAGACATGCTTCCGCTGAGCACTGTTGAGAAGCCAGGTTACCACCCCCCACCATGTACGGTTTAGGCTGTACCGTGACTGTTAGACGGAGAAAAAATAATAACTGTTACTGTACTGTACCAGGTTTGTTTTTTTATGTTACAGATGTAAAGTCTACCTCAGTTTTATTTCAATATTCACAATATTCACATATTTTCAAACACTTCATTCACCAGAAGTGTTCATTGTGATTTTAGACTTATGTTTCCATTTGAATTATTTGAGTGTTTTCCATGGTTGTGTTGACATTTTCTGCTTTTATAACTGAGAGGATTATAATCGGAGGAAGGTTAAGCTTAAAATAAAAACGTTTAAATTGAATACATTTTTTTCTCCTGGTCCTTATTTTAAATAGGTCATAAAAAATATCAATAATTATTGATATCGACTGATATGAAACACTTATATCGTGATACAGTTTTCAGCCATATCGCCCAGCCCTACTCACAGTTGGAGCACTTTGGCTTGAATCGGCATAAAATCTCCTGAGTCATCAGTACAGTAGATGAACATACTGTATGTAGTTCTTTGATAAAAAAAAAAAGATACATGCCTGTGCACATAAAAAAACTTTGGGGGAGAATTTACCTGTGACTCCCAAGTTGCAATTCCGCAAGAAATATCCTGTATTTCCTGTTTTCTGCTAACGCTCGCTGGAGGCTAACGCCTTCATTACACATGCTGTACAGTGGAAACAGCACATCAGCAGAGCAGCAGCAGCTTCAGGCCTCTGTCAGTGTCACGCTGAATGTGTTCAGGCACAGTACTCAGTGCAACTCGCTTGTAATTGGGATCCCCGTATTGTTCAAAATCAATTCTCAATTCAAAAGGGGATTCAGAAAATGTGCTACCAGATTAACCTGTGTCGATGTTTACCTTCTGGAGCAGACATGTTGCTAGGGCTGCATTGTTCACATCACTGAAATGTTTTAAATATCTGCAGTTATTTTTTAACATTTTCAAATAAAATAAGAAAACATGCTCCCACTCTCACACACACTTTTCTCTTCACCAATGATTCAGTCAGGCTAGTTGGTTTAACTGACAATTACCTTTCGTCGTAAAAAAAGAAGAGAAAATCCTTCCTGTATTAGCATGCAGCACATGGCAAGACAGCCTGGAAACAGCTACATATTGTATCAGTCATGTCAAGCTCCTTCCTCCACGTTTTGGATTGAATTATCTATCAAAGCAGCAAGGAATCCATCCTTAGTGCCTATTCTGAGATCCCACTCTTAAATTGTAACTCTACCATGTCTCTGTCAGACCCTGACATTTACTCTGACACCCAGTAGTTTTTGTTTAATGAGGCTCGAACTAGCCTACATTCAACATTCCTCTAATTGTATCAAGCCCCATTCAGCGTAGCCTGATGCAACAACCTTGCACACTGCCCGCAACAATGTAAGGCTACAAAAGAGTATGTGGACGAATGTCTGTTTACTACTGTTAGCAGGGTCCTCATATAAACATTTAATAAAAGGTAGAAGGTGATCAGCAGCTGGCAGCATTCACAGCCTGCATATTGCAACTAGCTGATGAATGTTCAGACTTACCCATGCTGCATCTAGTCTTTATTCTCAGTTTAGGCAGCTGTCTCTGTGCAGCAGCAGAGCAAGTAGCAGGGTTGCCTGCTGATAAGAGAGAGCAAGTTCTGAAAGGTTACTCAACACAACTTAAAGGTTACAGGTTTGGTCCTTGGGGAAGCCATCTGTTCTGTCAAAGTGTCCTCAAGCAAGAAACTGGAGCTGCACTCATGAGCCGTTATTTCATTTTCATATAGCTACATTATAATATCAAGCGGAGCTGTATTAGCTTATTTCCTCTCATATTCTGACAGTTGCCGCGTGACTTACTAAAAACACTTTCAAGCCTCCACAAATTATTATGGCTGTGCATCAATCCGGATTTTCCAAGTTGACTCTGAGTCGCCAGTTGAGGCTCAAAATTTGACTTTCATGTTTTACCTTTTAGACTCACATTTGAATGCCTTTGCCCATCATCTCTCCTGCCTGGCTTCTGACAGCTCCGTCAGCTGAAGAGTCACACTGGACGGCAGTGGAGGAGTGTGTACAAGGCAAGCATCTGGTTCACAAGCAGTTTGGCCGACTTCACTAACACTCAGCACCGGAGGTGAGAGCACACAGATGCATTTCAGTTACAGTTGTGTGTGCTTTTGAGCCTGACATGCTGTTATCCTGCATTGCTGTGTGTACAATGACGCAGCGAAATAAAAGTGCAGTGATCTGACTGATAAAATGAGATTCAACTTCTCAGCAGATGATCTGAATCATCAAGGAGGCACAGCAAATAATCACCTTTCATATCAGGATGTCCTACCCTTTACCAGTCAACATTTTTTATTTATAGTCAAAAGCATCATAAATGGCATATTAGTTGAGAGAAGTGTGTAAATGAATGATTAAAGACGTTTCCAGGTACCTCCGATTTAAAGCTAAGACAGGATCCTTAGCTGAAAGCGCATGCTTCACTGCGTTCCTTCTACCAGTCACTGTCATGTTCTTACCCGACTTTTACACCAGAAACAGAGCAGATAGTGTGCATGAGGTAGAGAGTTGAATTTAGTTAATGATGTGTGCATAGAACCAGGTGCAAAATCAAGACCGTCACTTGTGCAGATGTTAGGAAACGCTCATCTTTGAGAACAATGGTCCTCCTCTAACAATGCCATGCTTGTGTTGGCTTTAAAACGCCCTGTTAATCATATGAAGCCTGTTTAATACACTGCCATGTGGTTGGGTCTCAGGAGATGAAGCAGAGGATTTGATGAACTAGAATACATTTGGGTTGGCGTCAGGAAAGCTAATCTCACAGGCAGCATAATGTGTGAGGCTGCCAGCTAAAGACAGAGCTAACCCACTCTACCATGAACATGTCAGCACTAGCATAAAGCATGGAGCCTGAATTCATTTGGCTTCGACTATTGATACATTTTGCATAGTCCAATAGGATGCAAAGAAGCAAGGCTTTGAAAGCTACTAAAATCAATCAATAGGGTGAAATAGTGGAATATATTCATCCAATATTCAGTGAAATACATCACTTTGGCATACGTGGCCTACTGTAAAAGCATATTTTGGACTATCAAAACACCAATGGGGCAATCTGGGGGGAAATTATTCAACCTGTGAATAATGTCTGCTTGGTTGTCATAAACAGATGAAAAGCTATTTGTGTTACCCGACTGGAGATGTCGTTCATCTCAAAATGACATCATGAGTTTTACTTAATGAGAAGGACCTCATCTGAGTGAGATTACTTTGAGACACACGACACCTACGTGTGAATCATCATGGCTGGGATGAGTTCATTAAAATATAATTTGTCTGCCGGTAAAAATCAGTTATCCCTCACTCATCCCTCACGCAGCCTGAGAACACACCATATCCCTTTATTCAAGTTTTAATTGATTATCTTAGCCTGAGTGAATACAAGTCAGCATGAGACAATCTAAACAAAAGTAAGATACGAGTCCCTTGGCCTTTTTTTCTCCTCAAATGTATCCAAGTTAAGAAATGAATGGCCTTGAAGCTGATTTGGAAGCTCTGGGTAATAAAACTTGATCCTGATAAGTAGCAGGCTAAAATCTGATAAGGTACCAACTCACAGCAGCTCACTATGGGGGGGGGGGGGGGGGGGGGGGCACGCTTAGTGAATTACCAGAGAAGATAATGCAACAGAAGGTGAGATGTGGATCTAAATTACCAAGTTGAAAAATGAGCAGACTGTAGAGGCAAAAATGACAGCACGTGCATTCATATGTACCCTAATGATGCAACTACAGCAGTATGGTAATAGGGGTTTTATCAACTGTTGTGTAAACATCTTCATATAATCAGCATAAGCATAACTCAATTGACATTATTGTTGTATCACTCTTTTCCCGTACACTCCTATGTCGGCTTCCACTGTTTCAATTGTTCACGCTCACACAAAGTCGCACAATGAAGCGGTAGAGGTGGGAATCACCAGAAGCCCCACGATTCCACTTTATCACGATACCTGGGTCACGATACGATATTATTGCGATGTAAATATATTGCTATATTCTGCAATATATCACTATTTATTACCTTTTTTCCAACTTCAAATTGTGTCCTGGTAGAGCGTGCGCCCATATATAGAGGTTCACTCCTCGACGACGCGTGTCCAACTCTCCCCTTTCATGTCTTCAGCTGTCCTATCAAAATAAAGGCTTAAAATGCCCCAAAAAAACATTTGTCAACATCTGTTTAAACTGTTCATCTCACTTCAATTTTATGAATGCAAAATTGTCAAGCAGACAAACAGACCAACGCATATAAGATCGTTACTTGGTGTCTGTGTATCGATATAGTATTGCGACATATACTATGCTGTATCGATTTTTTCCCCCCATCCCTAAAACATTTGTGAAGTTTGAAAAAGGAGCAACTTGGCAAGTGGCAGTGGAAAAATGAAACATGTTTTTTGAGGCAACAGTAACACCTCCATGTCAAAACAAATACCACAAGTAACAAGAAATAGAGGACAGTGGTCTGTGAATCCATCAGTACTTATATCCCCATTTAGGGCTGGGACGGTATAGATTTTTTCTTACCGCAGTTGAAAAGCAAGAAATTCCCGCGTTATCGCGGTATACCGCAACCCCCTTATGAGAGTAGCGTATGTTAGAACGAGAATGGCAGGGTGCCTTAAGTGAGAGACGTCAGTGCCCGTGTGGAGACGTGCGGTCATGGAAAGTAGTGTGTGAGTGCCGCTTTGAGGAAAAGAGAGGAAAAAGAGATAGTGAAGTGAACAATAATCGGGATAAAGCTATAAACAGAAGGAAACTCTGCTAGCTGCTAGGCTAATGTGCAATGGTAAACACTGCAGCTGGTTAAGCTAGTTAATGTGTCTACCTCAGCTGAGAACGGAGAAATGTCTTTGCCTTTCCTACCGTAATACACGGTTGGTAGGAAAGGCAAAGACATTTCTCCGAAACAAGACATTACACAGGTACTCTCGCATATAGGCCTAATAGTCAACACGAATGAAATGTTATTATGTGTCATGGAACATTGTGCTCCCCAACTCGCAAAAGGTCGGATTTGCTCCATCTTTTCATAAGTTTTGTTTAGAAAACCTTGAATCCATGTAAAACACAATGTTTTTTTGCGGTGATGACAGTGACAAGCTCAGACCTGCGGTCACGTGACCACGATATTGTGGTAATGCGGTAACCGTCCCAGCCCTATCCCCATTACCTGTTAGCCACATTAGTCCACACCTTAACTTGTGTAACTATTAAACAACTTGTTTTAAATCACTCACTGGGGATGTAATATTACTGCAAACTATGGAAATGCCTTTTGTGAGCCATTACCTTGACCCTGTATTTACGGTAATCAAGTTTTACGTGTGTGTGCAAGAGGACTAAAAAAATAAAAGGTACTAAAGTGACCATGACGATGAACATGAACAAAAAAACAGTAATGTCACACAACCTCTTTCAGGATTGGCTAACTCGCGTGTGACAAACCAAAGAGCAACGCTGCATGTAAAATATGCTGACAGCCTGTGTTTATCAGCCAACACAAGTTACTGTGAACTGTAGTGAACATTGTCACCTTGTATCAGAAGACACCTCCTGGAAGCATTGGACCATCAAATCCAGGTGGAAATCAGTACATAATTGGTCAGACTTAATCAGAATGTTCTTCAAAACAGGTAAATTGTGTTTATTATAGATTATAACTGCATCAATATGCACATACACTGTTGTAGTACTTCTGATACTGCCACATGTAGTTAAGGCAATATCCCGATTTCTCAAACGCCATGTAAACACCTTACCCCGGTTAAAATCAGAGTTCTAATAACCCGGTTAACAGAGGTAGAGAACTCCTTCAGTAACCGGGGTATCCCTCCATGTATACACCTTAACCGGGCTATGATCTGTTTAAGTGGCTGCGCATGCTTCAACTGTCCTCCCCACTTTGCTGCACGTGGTTTTTGAACCGGAAAACCTCCATCCAGTAGCTGTGAGTCGTAGTTGTTGCTATGACACCATACAACAAAACAGCGTTACCCGAAGCAGCGGGCCATCGGCATCAAAGAGCCTGTGGTCCGTCTGTTTTACTCCCCGCAGCGGACATCAGGAGATGGCTAAACCAACTGTCCATCTCCGGGGCTGTCAACGCTGTGTCTCGGCAAAAAAGTGGAGGAGCCGAGCAGCCCCCGCCGCGGCCCCTGGCTAACGTTAATGTTAGTTAACTAGCTAACAAAGTTAGCTTGCTAATTTCACCCGACACTGGTTACAGATAACGTTATAATGAGCCGGAAAAGTTGTCATCTGGCGGGAACACTGTGATGTCCTACACTGTGACAAGCTGCCTGCTGATGAGCTAGTGGCGCCTTGTACGGCAGACGCGGCCTCAGCGTGTGAATGTGTGTGTGAATGGTGAATGGTTCCTGTACTATGTAAAGCGCTTTGAGTAGTTGTTAAGACTGGAAAAAGCGCTATATAAATACAGTACATTTACAAGAGTGTGTAAATGAAACATTAATTTGTTAAATTGGACTAATTTAGTGATCGGTCTGTGTAATTTTGACATGTTTAACCATTTGTGGCAGAGTTCCACTCTCTCGATACTTCCGGATTCTGAACTGGTTGCAGTTCCACTCTGGTTCCATATGAAGGCGCTCACGGGCAAGTGCAGAATTAATGGAGGTCTATGGAGCTGTACCCCTCAAATGTTGCATTCAAAAAGGGGAGGCAAAGAAAATACACACTGCTGGGTGTTAAAAAAAATTTTAAAGTCGCTTTTTTGATCTAAAAAGCCTTTTAAAATGTCAATGACGTCATACACATTGTACGGCCAGAGATACTGCTTTACGGCAAGCACTGAGTCACTTTTTCCTCTCGAGGCATCGACAACACAGCTAAAAAGTTGCTGTGTTTGATTTACATATGTCTGCTCCTCCTTTTATTTGTTGCATTACAGCTCATTTCAGCTGCGGTCAAAAAAAGAACTTGGGCAAAAAAGTACACCTTAACATTCTCAGAGAATGCCCGTAGACGGGCTCCGACATTCTGGTTCCGCTTCAGATGCCATCAAGCGGGATTTCTGGTCGTAATCAGTCCTTCACTGACCAATCGGCGTTCATTAGCAGAATGTTAGCGTGTTATGGGCAACGACTCAACCTGTAAGAAATCGAAAGGACATAAGTATCCGTTCATTCAACTTTCAACCTATAATCCATGTGGAACTTGCAAAAACTACAATCATGTACTCGCCTGCCATCACCCCCAGTGGAACTCTGGTGGAAATGCAACCAAATCTGGTACAATGGGGCTAAATCAAGGGGGTAAGCCTGCCTCCACAGAGTGAAGCCGCTATGGCGCCATTTTAATGCTCACCCCCCATTAGCATTCCATTGATTGCCATTCATTTTGCCGTCACTTTGACAGCCAATAACTTTACATCTGAAGCCTTTAAAGACTATTTGACCATTGTTTATTTCTAAAGAAACACGACAATGTATAAAAGGCTCCATTACCTTGTGCCTCACGTTATGGCTCCGTAGCAGACGTTTTTATAAAAATAGGCTAACGATTGTGTCATAACAACACGACTTACTGTTGCATAGTAGAGGAATTACCGTACAGTACAGGAGAAGCTTGCAGGCAGTTTGGACTTACATTAGCTGTTTAGTTGAATTACTAATGTTAACTAGCATTTTAGTAAGCAATAATTACCCTGTGCCTATGTTATCTCCTTACATATACCTACGCTCTCCGTCTCTGCAAGATTCCGAATAATTGAGATTTCTCTTGGCACAGCTACCAGAAGACTTACAACGTTCAGACACGTTGCTAACGTCACATCTACGTCGGCAAGTTCAGTTTGCAGCTGCGCAGTAACGCTCGGCTATCACCGGAAAAGTGCTTCTAATAGACTTCACTGGTCTCCGTCCAGAGCAACAAGATCTATTAGTCCATTTCTTTAACTGTCTATGGGCTAAATAGGGAGTGGACAGGCTCTCCGTAGATGGGCTCTGACATAGGTCAACCGGGGAAAAAGGGTTGTGCGTTGGCAGAGCACCACCTACTGTAGTGGAGGTAGAATGACTCCCGTCATTCTCCCCATTCTTCCCCGCTCATGTATACAGGGAGAACTGGCATAACCCGGTTATTCCCTTAACCAGGGTAAAACCATACCCCGGTTACTGCTGTGCATGAAAACGCACTGATTGTGAATAAAAGCCAGTGAAAGAACCAGAATGTCCATTAGTAGAGCTGAGAGGATTTTCTCTGCGCTGTTCCACTTTTGGGACACTCCAATCCTCTTGAGGGATCATTTAAATCCATATTTTCCCCCACACAAATACATACATAGTGAATTCATCCCTGTTTGACCATCAGGTGTCCAGTCAAATAAGTTTAATGGGAAACATTACTGGCCTATGTAAAGAGACAGGAACCCTTCTAAGGGGTGAAAGCTTAAGTTAAATCTTAATAGTCAACACAGCACAGAGTTAATTTAGAGCTCTATAAAAAGAACTGTTAAAACAGTAAGAGGACGTTCTATCAAAAGCAGCTCTATGAATCTAACCTTCCATCAAATAAACAAAGGAAATCAGCATCTGCAAAGCAAAGTCTACAAATAATTCCATGTTAACAAATAATTCAGTTCTTTAGAATGGCAGTTAATGGTTGTAAGCCTAATCAAGTAGTAGTAGAAGTAGTAGTAGTAGTAGTAAAAATACCAGAGCTGCTTTTTATCTGCAGTTTGAATTACTGTATTCAGACAGACTTATCATCCGACACTCTGCTTTACTGGAAACTATTATTTTAATTGCAATGTTGACTTGGCAGTAGCTGTATGCTAATCTCTTGGCACTCCAGAAATAAAGCAGATAAGACAGTGAGAGAAGAGTGCTAACTTAATTGAGGCTTGGGCTTTATATTTGCTTTTTTTATGGCCTCTGCAGTGCATTTGTGCAATGGTTTGCCAGGGAATAACTGCCTGTGTGAGAAGTGTTTTTCTGAAGCGTGTCACTGCCACTGTGTAGAGAGAAGTGGGATGGCATGCTGAATCACTGTGACAAAAACTAAGAAATAAGTGATTTACCTGGGGTCCGACGACATGAATCTCCTGGAAAGCTTTGCTGATAACACTGGCGTGTTCAGCAGAACCTAATCCTCTGTCCAAGTGTGGCATCTCTCTCCCGTCAATTATCTTTGACAGCATTTGCAACAACAGAAAGACAAGCAAGCACAAACCCATGACTCACTGATTGGATAAATGAGGCAAGGATGGCTCGCCAGTGTTACTCTCTGTCAGCACAAGTGCATCACTGACCAGGTTTTCACACTACAAAACGGTAGTTTGTACCAGGTGCTTGCTCTAGTCCATTAATCTCAGACCGCTTATTTGCATAGATTTACTAATGACATGAACATCATACAAAGTAGCTCAATCAATCATCTGAAGGCTGCTGCCGTCTCCAGTATGGCCTTGTGTACACTTGTCATTTCAAAAGGCGCATCCAGATAAAATCCACATGCAATTTAAGACACGTTAGCCACTAGCCTGATCACATCCGTCTCGGTTTTTCCAGGCTACATGAAAATCAGGGTCGGTACTACTCTAGTCATTGGCAGACCTATCGCCACAGCGCTTTGAATTAAGGTCTGCCTACACTACACATACATTCCAGGATAGGAGAATTGTATTTCTTTAAACCGATCACAATTGTCTTGGGCGGCGCTAAGCTCCGGACACAGCGACGGTGGCTCTGCTAAATAGTCTCTGGAAGGATACATGGTTAAATGTAATTTGCTCTTATCAGTGCATCGCCGTGTTTACTTCGTCCACAGCAATCCCACCAATCGGCCCCAAAACATCCCAGATAGAAAGTAAATGCTCTAAACACATTCTTAGTAAATCTTTACAATAATTGTCTGAAAGAATCAAGCAGGCCTACTTGTGGCACCATCCACATTTTCTTCAAAACTTTCCATTTTCAGGGTGTAGCTTGCTAGCTCAGAGGTTCTGGTTGTTGTTTCCCGAATCGAAACAGAGTTTGAGAACGGCAATACACAGAGAGCGGGAGGTGAGGGACATGCAGTGGAACATGCAGTGCAACATCCGGCAACATCGGATGTGAGGCAATTATCCTGGAAATGTACAGTCGTTGATCCAGACTAGTGCTACTACTCAAGTTCAATGGGTGGTAGTCTGGCTCACAGGATGTAGACTGTGTAAAACCTGCCATTAGCCACCTATTTCAGACGGAATTCTACTCCCCTTCTGCTTCCCTCCCAGAGGTATTTTGCAAGGGCACCATCAATATATCCTGGGCATAGCTCCGCCCAAAACAACTGTGATTGGTTTAAAGAAATACAAACCATGTAGAGCGTTTGTTTTCTCCCTAAGGGCGGAATCAGTGATGCAATGCATACATTTAAGGAACAGGTAAATTACATTTCACTGAAATTGGAACTTTTTTATGATTTCAGGTGACAAATAATAAATGGGTTGATTTTTGATGGGTTCAGAGAGACCTTTGTCCAGCGCTGGAACAGCGCTAAAACAAAGTGTGTCGATAGGTCTGGCTGGGCGAGACTAAGAGGGTGGTGGTAATGCACCTGAAGCTGTTTGGTAGCCAACAAAAACACCAGAGGGAGAAGTTGTGCACTTTATCAGTTTAGTTCCAACCATACTAGTTTAGCTAACAGTTACAATAGGCGTTTTCCCACCGGATAGTACTTCTAAGCAGTTCTAAGAACTACTCTCCCCCCAAAATCTTTTTTCCATTTGCATTCCCACCGGCCAAGTGGCCACAGGGACTGGTAGGAGGGGTAAGGGAGGGATGCAAGCACAGCAACGGTCTTAATTAAAATCAGAAAAGAAATAGGGGAAAAAAAGTATGAACTACATACTAAATCTAATGTATACATGTCATAATTTAAACAAGTCTCCCGAAGACAAACGGGTATCTCTCTCTCTCTCTCTCTCTGCCTGTAGCCATGTGTGTGTGTGACGGCGGTCAAGCTCGCAGGCCCTTGTGGAGTTTAACGCCAAAAAGGCAGTTAACCACACATTTCCATTAATCTTATGATGGACATGTGAAGAGCTGAAGAGATGTTTCCAATCAACAACTGCAGGCAAGAGTTTTGTTTATTTCATTTGTAATACTGATATACAACAACAAAATAATTATAAAAAACTATATCCCCCTCACAACATTCCATTATTAGGCAATAGGCCAAGCCATTTTCCATTTATCTTATTTCTATTGTTTTCTTAATCTGCAACCGTTGAAATAATTGTTTTTCAGACAGCATCCCTGAAAGTGACAAATTAAGACTTGATTAACTCAAAAAGGCAGTTAACCACACGTTCCCATTAATCTTTAGATGGACATGTGTTGTGATATTTAAACAAACAATCCGTCAACGGCGAAATAAAAGCCTCTTATTTACGAGACCGGTCTGAGAGACCGCCAGCTTACAGCGGGGCGTCCCAGGATGACAGGCCGGCCGGCGAGCAAGCGATCCTGGCCGCCACCAGCTGGCAGTCCCGTCACTTTATGGAGCTTCTCAACTCCGAAAACTTTGAAGCAAATTGTCAATTCGGCAACAATTTGCGGAAGTGCCTATATTCAAAATCTAAACCGTTCATTTCTCGCCTAAAACATTGTCAGAAGTGACTTTAATGCTGAATAAGACGGTGAAAATGGTTAAAAATGTCCCGCTGTTGCTCTGTCTGTGTACAGACCAAGGGGGCAAGCCTGCCTCCTCAGAGTGAAGCCTCCTATAGCGCCATTTTGATGCTAATAAACCATCACCCCCGTTAGCATCCCATTGACTGCCAATCATTTTGGCGTCACTTTGACAGTGAATAACTTTACATCTGAAGCATTTAAAGACTTAATTTGACCATTGTTTATTAAGAAACACGACAATGTATAAAAGGCTCCATTACCTTGTACCTCACGTTATGGCTCCGTAACAGACGTTTTTGTAAAAATAGGCTAACGATTGTGTCATAACCACGCGACTTACTGTCGCATAGTAGAGGAATTACCGTACAGTACAGGATAAGCTTGCAGGCAGTTTCGACTTACATTAGCTGTTTAAGTTTAATTGCTACTATTAACTAGCATTTTAGTAAGCAATAATTAGCCTGTGCCTATGTTATCTCCTTACATATACCTACGCTCTCCGTCTCTGCAAGATTGGGAATGATAGAGATTTCTCTTGGCACAGCTACCAGAAGACTTACAACGTTCAGACACGTTGCTCACGTCACATCTACGCTCAACCATCACCGGAAAAGTGCTTCTAGTAGACTACACTCGTCTCCGTCCAGAGCAACGGGATATGTTGGTCCATTTTATATACTGTCTTTGGTGCAGACGGCGTGCTGCAAGTTCCGGGTTGGCAGTGGGCGTGACTTATAAGTTCGACCAATCAAGTAGACCTAGGAAAAGGGAAAAGACCCTGCTCTGAAGTAGGAGCTAAAAAAGTCCCGTAATGCGGCCAAAGGAACTTAAAAATCCCCAAATTTGTCCGGTGGGAACACGACAAAAAAAAGTGTTCTAGGAACTGCTAAAGTCCCTCCGGTGGGAAAACGCCTAATGATCAACTATCCATAACTAACACAAACGTTACACAATAATACAAGACAAAGAAGTTTGTATCTTATTATCACAAGACACAGAGACAGACCCTGGAAGTGGCCATTTCATAAATCGTTTGAATCTGCATAACAGCTTGCATGTACTTGTGTTAGAGGCATAACCGCAACTCAAAACATATTTTCACTCTTGCACTAGTGATGGTGTGTTGGGCTCTGGCTGCTGCCAAAACGCATATGACCTACTCTCAATTGATGTGCCTGAATGCATCCTGTGACGGAGCACTAAAGCTGTTGCTGTTACCGTGGTAACATACTGCTTTTACTACGCAGCCTGAGTTGATACATGTCTGTTGGTGTGTATGTACGCCGTATAGACACATTTCGGGGCCACAAGTGGACAGTCGGCACAGAACCACATTGACTTGGGCACAATCTAGGGATTTCAATCCATCTCGAAAGCTTCTTCACTTTGCATCTTTGGGCAAATCAGATAGCTAGCCGATTTGTCCAAGACAAGTAAAGTGGAGTGTAAATGGGGGTCCATGTTTCACTTACAGGCCCTGCACACCCACAGTACACCCACACAGACCGTGTTTTCACTTATTTGGCCTGATTAGAGGAGGACTGTGTACAGAATGGGTTAGATTGACATCTGTCTGATCCTCCTTTTATTTTTTGCATTACAGCTCATTTCAGCGTAGCTCTAACTTCAACCTGAGCAAAAGTTTCAGCTAGAATAAATGAAAACACATGTATAGGTGAGCAGGGCCTTTAAATCAGCCCCAAATGTGTCATACAGACAATAGAAATCATAGCTTCGTAGCCACATCCTGTTGCATATTTACTTATGACTTTTCCTGCCAATAAAGTCAATTACACAAGTCGTTATACAACTCTGGGTTTCTATTCTTCTATGCAGTCAAATTTGAAACCAAGAAGTCCACCTCCTGTGTGCCAAAATGCCATCGGACACGCCGCACACAGGTCAGCCTTCATTGAGGTCAAAGTTGAACTGTGGGTATAAAACCTGCATAGCAGGTGGTACGTGCTGCTTTCACTTCCACAGCTGTTGAGCCGTTTTCTCTGGTGGAAACAAAGCCTCCCTCTGCCTTGCTTGTGAAAGCCCAGTAATGCTTCATCCTAATTTAACCAGCTGGAGAGGAGAGACCAAAGCTTCTTCTCCACGGCTAATCATTTCTGTAACACACCTGTGAAGTTATAAATGTCCTTTGATATTCAAGCCATATCATTTTTCGCAACACTAGCCAGTTACACTGGTAGTAAAATAAAGAAGGTAGGCCATTTGCTGCCATGAAACGCTGTGTTAAGAGATTATCAATATTCATTATCAGAGGTGAATATTTTGTGTGCTCGTCATCTTCTTAAGTCTTAACAGCAAACAATTGATGTGTTGAATGTGAGATATTGAAAAGCTATTGTTGGTAACAAGTTGGAGGCTTTTTAAGCAAAGCATACCCATCAATTTACCATTGACATTGAATAGGACAATGCTTGTGTGAGCTAATTGCTAATTGCCATAGCGATGCCACGTGAAACAACCGTGACATCATCTTCAACGCAACACTCGCCGAATCCTCGGCAACCAAGCGGAACGTCTGCACTTCGTCAATTGTACTGTGTAGTTTTGCGGGTTGTCATTTTTCTTAAATCTGGGTCAAGTCTCGATTGACAAAAGCTTGGCTATATAGAAATGGCATGTTTGTGCAGGGTGTCCTGTGTTGCACTAGTGATGACCAATAAGTGCTCAGCAGTGTTTTAACTCCACCCTTTAGCATCGGCTCAGCTCGCCTGGAACCTCGATGAGGAAAATAACCGTTCTAATGTGTGACAAACTGCACTAAACTGGACTGGACCGGACTGCTTGGTGAAAACGCGACCTAAGTTAACCACACATGCTCTAAACATTTTCAAGCTTACTGGGAGAAAGAGCTGAAAAGATGTTTCCAATCAACAACTGCAGGCAAGAGTTTTGTTTATTTCATTTGTAATACTGATATACAACAATAAAATAATTATAAAAAAAACTATATCCGCCTCACAACATTCCATTATTAGGCAATAGGCCAAGCCATTTTCCATTTATCTTATTTCTATTGTTTTCTTAATCTGCAACCGTTGAAATAATTGTTTTTCAGACAGCATCCCTCAAAGTGACAAATCAAGACTAGATTAACTCATTGACTCGTAATAACAAATGTGATTGTGTAAAGTTTTGGGGCATCTGAAAAACTGATTTCTAATAAATTGGTCGGCATGAAGAGCGGGCTTCATTAACAGTTCTTTCTACATGTTTTCTACATAAATCATTTATATAAGTGCTAAGCCAACCACCGCTCAGACCTTCTGAGAAAGACAAAAAAGGTCTTTTAAAAAGATATAGAGCTCCCCATTTGCATACACACAAATTATTGTGAAAAGATTAAGAGTTTAAGAGTTTTACCTCTTCTTATTCAAAAGACCAGCACACTAAAGTGTGAGACTGCAGG
This sequence comes from Gymnocephalus cernua, assembly GCA_023631565.1. Lineage (NCBI taxonomy): Eukaryota > Metazoa > Chordata > Actinopteri > Perciformes > Percidae > Gymnocephalus > Gymnocephalus cernua. Next base: position 23,992,839 of record CM042439.1, read on the forward strand.
AGTTGTGACTTTCCATTTTAGACACGCAGCAATTTTAAAAGAGACCAGTGTGAAATATGCTGGCAGAAGGTCAGGCTATAAAATGTGCCTTATCAAACCTAACAGAAGAGGCTGTTTGAGGCTGACATATTCTGACTTTAAGTCACTTGTATGGGTTAAGCTCCAGAGAGGCTGGATCCTACATTTCCCATAATGCAATTCAATAGCGTCTTTAATTAGATCCTCCCTGTCTCCTCAATAAGCACTTATTTCAAACTTCACATCTGCAGTTTATAATACAGGCTTTTCTGTTAAGACATTTCAGTTTTGAGTCCTAGTTAAGATAACCCATTCTGACGCTTCTACTGCCTGTGGAGCACCGCCGGTGGTCCGCCGACTCATTGCTATCTGGGAAAAAGACAATACATTAGCGATTTGCAACGTGTGTGCCAAGGAAATACCACGAGGCGGAAAGCTCCAAAGACATTTCAACACCACCAACCTCATCAGACATTTGAAGGTTAGTCACGGAAAGGAGTATGAGGAGTTTTCAAAGTTAGCTAACGCTAAGGCAGAGCAGAGCCGTGTAGCTAGCAGCTCCGGCGCCACTCAAACAACTGTTTCCCTGTGTGTGTGTGTGTGTGTGTGTGTGTGTGTGTGTGTGTGTGTGTGTGTGTGTGTGTGTGTGTGTGTGTGTGTGTGTGTGTGTGTGTGTGTGTGTGTGTGCGCTGAAGAAATGTCTGCAGTGATTGAAAGGGCATTTTTTAGATTTTGAGCTAGAACAAAAAGCCAAACTATTACTAATATATTCTCTAAACATGTGTGACTATTACGTAACGGCGTAATTTTCAGTTCATACAAGCAATCGGTGATCGGTATCGGCCGATACGTCTTCCAGCAATCGGCGATTGGCCCCAAAAATCCTGATCGGAGCACCCTTAACAGAAACCCCATAGAGTTGTCCTGAAGGTTTTATCCTGTTGTTCTGCTAGTATGCTAACCAAGCCAGTATGATATTAACCGGACTGACAAGCCCTGACCCTAATTCTGTCAGTGCATATTCATGAAGTAATTTGGAGCTTTACAGGAATTAGGCCATGACGAGGCAGTCTGCTCAGCACCCTTGAGTGACATTAGCACCTTTTGCTGTTCCCCTGCAGCTGCAGGCGAGCGCCACGTCCTGCATAAGGTTTTAAAATGCTGCCAAATGCAAATGAAACATTACTGTAGATACTGTAAGACATTACCTGGAATACAGATTGTAATCTCATGGATGATTGTAGAAAGGCAATCTAGATCTGGTCATTAGACCACGGTCTCATATTGATATCCACCCCACCCAACTGGAGTCAGCCAGTCGGCGGTTAGCTGTCCCAGGACTAACTCAAGACAAAAATCAATGTGTGACGCAGCTTTCCTTTTAAACTGTGTTCTGCCTTCTGTTGCTTGTCATCTGATGCCTTCTCTACGGTCTACTGTCTCCAGCCTCCGGAGACTGGATGTCAGGACAGTGACCTTGTTAATTCAATTCACCTTAGTAAGGTGAATACCAAGTCTATCTGCCAAGGGGAGGTGTTGGGTATCAGGTACTTCATAAACAACTTAACAGCTCTACATTTTAGGGTTTGAGTGTGAAACATAAGCTGATTTTCTTTTTAATGTGTCAGTCTGTCATTAAAGCTCCCTTTTCTATTAACATTGAGTCATTGATTGAACTTTGAAATGACTCCATGTAAAGGGTGGCCAGTTCAAGTTCAGCCTCAGTATGCAGCACTGTTCAGCTTAAAGCCCATTTCTGCTCATTGTTTTGGTTCGTCATCCATATGGTTAGGTCCCAGCAGCTCTCACTAAGGATGCTAATTTAGATTTTTTTTTTTTTGACCGAACCCCAACCCTCGTTAACCGCTGACAAGCAGGCAACGGAGTCAGAGTTCACCCATCCAAGACGCTCAGACATACTTTGTGCGCTCAGCTTGCGCGGACAGTTGTGGACTTGTACCGGTCGTGCAGCCACAATATTCCGTGCACTGTCGTGGACACATGCAGCCACTATCCAGGAACAGTTTGCGCGTCCACATGACCAATAAATGTCTGCAGAGCGGACCATTGTTTTTGACTGTTTAACTGATAGTATTAACTCATTTTTGTGACCATTTTCTGTAATTTCTTTTTTTATTAATGTAGCTAAGCAGCTAGCTATGCAGGAAGAGGACGTCACCATTCCTAATCCCAAACACAATCTTCTGATTGGTCAATTGTTCCTCCATCCGGAAGAAATGGAAGCACCAGACCTACAGTACTTGAATTGCTGAAACTCTGAGACGTGGGCAGCAACTCCGTTATCTTGAAGTCGACTAGAGTTGGTAGACAAAACCAGGGCTTAAACAATTCCCTTCCTCGACTAACTGTGGCTCTGTTGCTGCGTTTGAGGCCAAAAACCTTTAAATAGTGAGTAAAGTATGTAAGCTCATCTTTCTTATCATTCAGAAATGTGTTCAGGGCCAATAACAAGGCCTTTAGTCCAGTTATATTCTTATTCACAACATAGATTGTCCTTGTTCATCTACAATCTGTTTTTATGTTGACTGGACTAAAGGTAATTGTTATAACAAAAGGCACTGCTTACAAACACTGATATGGTGAAGTGTTGACGTGCACTAAAGATAATTTTTCCAGGGCCAACAACACAATACCTTTGGAGCACCCATTATTTCTATTGTCAAAAATGACTGGCAAGTCTCTCCATAACAGTGAACATAATTTTCCCCATTCAGATGTAGAGTGACCTGTAAGTATCTGGCCCCATTTTCTGCCTTTTCTCCATAAATGCACTGGCTACATCTCCAACTTGCTTTGCAAATAAACATCTCTTTATTTTATTTCTTTTAGTAGCTCAGTATACTATCAAGGACAAGCGCATTCCGACATGCTTGGAATCTAAATAGTACCTGAAGTGTCGACCAAAGAAAAGATACATTTATAGACTTGTTTCTTGGCAAGAGATGGAATGCATTTTGTAGACTGCAACTTACCAGGCAATCAGGAATAGGGCGGTAGCTATTTCAACTTATTTACCAATCCAAAGCCATTAAACTCCAATAAAACAATGGTTTTACTTTTCTTTAAGGGTAATGTGTAGCACACAATTGTGTGCCTTCTAAATAAAAAAAAAGCAAAGACTGGGGACAGTAATAGTCGAGAACGATCCCTTCCATCCTGGGAATAAAGCCTTCGGCTCATCACTGGATTAATTTGTTACAAAGTGAAGAAGCATGCAAAAACAAAGGACGTCAATTGAACAAGTCTCAGCATGAACACCAAGAAAAGACAAGTTAATCAGACTATTTATTACACGCTGCCTTGAAAAATCATTAAATAAGAATTGTCTGAGTTTGAGGCCTGCAGTACAATAGATGACTCACAGTTCTTCCAATGGGGAAGACAAAAAGAATGGGAGAGAAATACAATGTGCTTCACTGACCAGACAGTTTAATGCTGTCTGCCATGCGATAAGCAAGTGAATAGCTCCGACTGCTGCCAACGACTATTACTCTGTTGTTACAATAAAATCAACTGCTGTTCAACCAAAGCTGCACACAGTCTAGTATAAGCATTACTCACATGGCATTTCAGACACGGATCCAAGCACAAGACATAATACAACCACGGTCTAGGGATCAACAAGTTGCAAACTCAGAGGTATTGGAAGTGAACGTAATTCAATGTACCTTGGTTAGCAAGCCTATTCATGTTTATTAAAAGAAATAAAAGAGGCTATGTGCCTTGACAATGGGACACTAAAAGTAATAGTATGCTTTACAGGAATTCAGTCGGTACAAATTGCCACACTCGAGGGCCTGCCATCATCTAGAGGGGTGAGACACAAGGAATAGGATAACAACGCACACTTTTGGAAAGTGCCTTCTTAAAATGTATTCACTGTGTAACACTCAGTTATACACAGAAAGTGATTGTTTTTAAAGAGAGTTTGAGAGACGTTGAGACCGTGCCTAGTTTCACACTGTCGTCCACCTGGCCAATTGCTGCCTAAAGAGGGTGTGGTTCGCCGATTGTCTGTTTCAGAAAATAACAGACAGCTCAGAGCCAGACTTGTTTGAACTGCTAGCTTAGTGAGGCTGCAGCAGATGCAGCAGCACATGCAACAGGCCATTTTTCACAGAAACCACTAGGGAGACAAATTACAAAATGAATGGTGGCTGAATTCCATTTAGATAAGATAAGATCAGCTGCTTTAATTTCAGGGTCCCGGTATTGTGCAGGCTGGGTCAGTTTCTCTCTCAGGCTGTTTTCACCTCATTTTAAAATCCAATATGAGTGATTAGATCACAAGTGGACAGCTCTAAGAACGTTTTTTCGAAGAAGAAGAAATTACACTTTGCTACAATGTAAAGTATTAAGTGTCCAGCTTGTATAACAGTGTAAATGTGCTGTCCCCTCAAAATAAGTCAACACACAGCCATTAATGTCTAAACCGCTGACAACAAAAGTCAGTACACCCCTATGTTAAATTCCCATAGAGGCAGGCAGATTTTTATTTTTAAAGGCCAGTTATTTCATGGATCCAGGATACTATGCATCCTGATAAAGTTCCCTTGGCCTTTGGAATTAAAATAGCCCCACATCATCAAATACCCTTCACCATACCTAGAGATTGGCCTGGGGTACTTTCCATAAGATCATCTCTCAATGAAAATCAATCCAGCTATTAGGCTAACTGAAATAAAACCATGAGAGGGGGAATGACATGCAGCAAAGGAGTTGAACCAGGACCTGCTGCGTCGAGGAATAAACCTCTGTATATGGGCGCCCACTCTACCAACTGAGCTAACCAGGCGCCCAGCAATAATAATAATAATAATAATAATTATTATTATTATTATTATTATTATTATTATTATTATTATTATTATTATTATTATTATTATTATGGAAAAAAAAGACGTAAACTAGATGTTTCACTTTGGGAAGCTAACCTTGCTTGTACAAATAAAGTGTTGACAGACATCCTGTTGTGACTCGATAAGTGAATTTGACCTTAATGCACCCAGACAACGTGACACCCGTCAACCTAATTAGCGAAATGGGGAAGGGGGAATTAGGGGGGTGTTGGGAAGCGGATGTCCAATGAACGGTCTCGGTGAACGCACAAGAGTGACCCACTAGACAACGCTGCTTTAGGGCAGGTTTGGAATCACTGGGCCTTTGGTGTCTGGAGCCCCAGGGCTTCAGAGCGTCCTGGAGCACTGGAAAGAGACAAATCAGGCTACAGTATGACCCAAACGAGAAGAGCTATATGCAGACACATAAACAGATGACATGACAAGGACACTGGGAGGAACGTAATGGCAAACTATTGTATATACATTGAAAACTGTCTACATAATATCCTAAAAAAAAACTAAAAAAAAAGTAAGTCTCGATCTCATTCTTAAGAATTGGATTTAATGGCAAAAGCTTTTGTGAAATAAAAAGAAAGGGCTTTTCAACTCACTCCAATGCAGGACAAATCTCTCCCACTCTTGTGACCATGCTACCCCGTAAAGGACTAGCCTATACCAAACACGTAGGGTTTAAAGTCGAACCCAGGAGCTAGTTCGCACACCTCTATCTTAAGCCGTTTTCACATATGAACTCTGGACAATGTTAGAGGAATCAGGTCCCGACATAGTACGCAGTGTTCCTTTCACACATGTAACATCCAACAGGAAATTGTCTGTGTCAGATGCGATCTCACTTCCTGTAAATACTCAGTTTCATTTAGACGACGGGTGGCGCAGGGTAGAGAATGTAGCAGACAGGACAAGACGCGGATTACGCCAAATAGGAATATACTCACTTAAAATGTTGAACTATGCTCTTACATATAAATGTATTTTGTAAGAAAAACCACACAAAAAGGCCAATGTGATGGTAAAAGTTGTGCAAGATTCGTCCAGCAGAACAAAATATAGACAACTAAATTAAAGGTGCTGTAAGCGATGTTGGGTGACGTCACTTCTTGTTGACGTTCGAAGTATTGTCAAACAAAATGGAGGCTAGCTCGCCCCTCCCTCCTCCTCATCCCCCACCCACAGATCCTTCTTGTCGGTTATTGGCTGGAACACTGTTTATGTTTCGTGGTGCAGGTTGGCGCAGTTTGTTTTTGTTGCCGTTTGTGGAGCCTGGGTTGTCAACAGAGATCGCATTTTTTTTTTTTTTTTACAGTGGGTTCAGGGGACAAGCAGCTCGCAGATAGTGAGGAGATGTTTGCTGTATGTGACAAAATATCTTGTAGCCTAAAAAACGCGTGACAATGCTTAGAGCACCTTTAAGTGAGTGCATTTATTAAAAGAAGGTGTGGAGCAGACCGTATCAGACATACTAACTGACACTGAGAACCACCACTGTCCAGAATTTGGTTTGCTGCAGCTGAATGCCAGCTCTTCATTGAGCTTCTAGTAGCTTGGCAGAGATTTATAGATTAGACTGCTGGCATCATTTATTGAAAACAACGCATCTAGTACTGTAGCAGTGGGCGCGACACAGATATGGGGCTCATGTTATGTCATGATTTAAATCTTGGCATGACTTTAAAAATACATTTTAGACTACTACTAATTATTTTTTTTTGCCTTTCCGCCATCATCAAAGGGTGGAGAGAGGGGAGGTGTGACATGATGCGACACAGGTCACTGGCTGGAAGTGCAATAAGAATCGACAGCATTGATGACATCCCAACATGAACTCTGAAGCCAAAACAGAAACACTGAACACGATACAATAACTGTGGCAGATTCACCATCAAAACTCCACCAGGAGTAAGCAAAAAAAGGCTTCTATCAGGATAAAGCTACATACAGCATTATAAATGAATGTGTATCAAAATGTTACTTGTTCCAACATCACCTTGTATGGATGCTTACTATAGATAAATATACTTAAACAAGCAGCCCAGAAGATATATTTACAAAAAAGTGTACATATTGTTTGTATTTCCAAACAATATGGTTCACTTACACAAAAGAGGACTCAAGGAGGATGACTAGTTAAAGCTTTAGTATTAATGAAAGTCTGTTACATTCAAGCCACTGCCAAATGAGTTTCTACAAAGCTAATTAAGACTGTCAGCTCCACACAACTCTCTCTGGATTTCTCAGTATGGCTGTGTTCAGAAGATTGGTGTCGTCTGACGACTTTCGCGCTCAGAAACTCGAGTGAAGAGGATTACCTCTTCTGAAGAGTCCATGTTTTTTTTTATCCTCTGTGTCCTCCTTGGTTACTAGCAATTGTGTGCGTGATTAAGGAAGGCTTGTGTCATTTGGATGCAACAACAGTGGTGTTGTCATTACTTAGAATTCCTCAACAACTACGCACTATGATGAGTTTAGCAAACGTAACACCGTCTCAGTTATTGAGTTTGGGGGTGGGTGGGAGAAAAGGTTGCCAACAAATCCAACGGAGAGCAGGACAGCATAACTAACTTTACCCCCTGAAATATTATCTATCTAGGACTGACTCCCACACAGTGGCTGTTCCATTCATAAATGGGGCTTTTTGAAAATTAACTAACCACAAAAAATAATGCCGCTCTGTAGGCTCCTTGACCTTGGCAGTAAAGCTGAGTTAGTCTACTGCAGCGACCATTAGAGGAGATAAACACACTGTTTATTCCATTCCTGATATTTTTGTTTTTACATTTTTGGGTTTTGGAAACGCTATTTAAAAAAGGCACAATGATTTTAACTCTTCCCATACACAATATCTCTCTTACTAGAGCCACATGTACACCGACTCAACATGGGGAGAAATCCAATGCTTGGCAGACCTGCTGTGCCTGGTTGTGCAGTTGCTAAGCTGCGATTGGACAATCGCTGTTTGGGGGAGAGGGTTTAGCAAACTGTCACTTACAAACATTTACAACGTGTACTTCAAGGAAATGGTGTAATTCTAATTCTTTGTTTGACTACAAAGAGTGGCCACTTTAAAGGTAAAGGTAAACTTTATTATCCCGGGAAATTCATGTGGTGGTTACACATCTCCTTAAAACAAGAAGAAACACAACACTTATATAAAATATGGTCAGTACGCACAAAACAACGCACAAAACAATACACAACACATACATAAGACACGAAAGCAATAAGCAATTCATAACATGAAGAAACCAACAAGTATCCTCAGCTTCCTCTTCTCAGGTCATTGCCAAATGCATTTTTCTTTTAACTCAAAACTCTTAATATAATGTAGGGCTATATCTTAAGGTTTTCACTTTATATTTTATTGATGTCCTTTACTGCCTTTTTAGTCATATGCTTTAGAACGTTTCCCCCCCCTGGCTCTGTTCTTTGCTGCAATGACCCAATTTCCCCCTCAAGGATCAATACAATTTATGTTTTTACCGGTTCATCCACACAAAAAAATGTGGGTAAGACTGGAAGCAGAGGTCGAACTTGTGCTGCACCACAGTTCTTCACATCACCTGACTCCTGCGATTCCAGGAACAAGGGAGTTAAAATGCTGACAGACAGCATAACTGACAAATCTCTGAACTCAGGTAGCAGCCGCTCCACAGCTAGCGCTGCTTCCTGGATGCTTTCAGCACCTTGTCAGAACAATCTGTTGAACGTCAACACTTTTGGTAAGACGGTAAGCTAAACTTTCAGCTACACGGCTTCCCAAAATACTTCCAAGCAGCAGTTTCACAGAACGTGTTGCCAACAAAGTCCTGAATGAGAACCCATTTTGTCGATCCAATCTCATTATCCTCCGCTGAGCCATTGTGGGAATACCCTGGCAACTCACTAATCAGTGCCTATGTCAATGCCAGGATTGTTTACGGGGGAATGGAATCTCCTTTGGGAATGTCACGGCATCCTCAGAGGCCTGTGACTGTGCACAGAGCTCGGAGCGAGATGCCTTTTCACGGTAAGAATGAGCATGTGCATGTGTGGGACAGGGCTTGAGGATAGCAGTGTATATGCATTATGCATAATTAATGAACATGCAGAAAGGAATCACAATGGACGCACAGCCACGCACAATGCGTCAGTATCTCATGCTGGGGTCAGAGGTCATGTCTGGCTTTGTGCGTGGCCGCCAAGGATGAAGACAAACAAGGAGAGCTTTGAGAGGGCAGGAGGTTTCATGTACATAGCAAGACAACAAACAACAGAGAGCGGTTGGTTGCGTAACAGGAGAAAGAGGATAGTCAGCCTGCACAAGGTTTTACATTTTGTTTGATATAAAAAGGCATTATGCTGAATTCATTATTGTGTATTAATTCCAATAAACAGTCCTTTATCAGTGCCTGCAAAACAAGAAGCTACTCATATGACATGACCAAGACCTGCAAACATATCTAACAAAGGTTTATCTTTATTAGAAGGGTGTTTTTTAGGCCTTTTTCAAAACATAATTTTATGTAAAAGGAAGGTTTATGGAAAAGGTAGTATGCTATCTTCAAGATAGTCAAGTTATTTATTTATTTATTTAGCTACCTGGATGGTAGGACTGATCCTTAAATGATGCACAGGCAGCATCCTGTTGCAGAGGAAAGATGACGCCAGACTATTTACTGACTAGAACTCGTGACACGGCTGACGCAACGGTAGCAAGTCAACACAGAAAACTGGCACCCTTCTTCAGTTTTTCTCACAAAAAACTAATAAAACAACATCAACAGTTCAGTTTTTCCAAGCAAAGCACCAGGAGAGACAACGGTTTGGCAAAAAAAAAAAAAAAAAAAAAAATATGGACAAGATCATTGGTGTGAAGTCTAAAAGCAGAACACATAAAAAAATGATCGCTAAGAGAGTTAGCATGCTAAGATTTGCCATTGGTACAGCTGAGGCTGATGTGAAATGTCATTAGTTATTATAATTCATTATGAGGGGAACATGAGTGTACTAAATGTTATCAAAATCCATCCAATAGTGAAAGGCAAGCTCAGACCAGTTAATGTGGTTACTTAAGCACCAACTTACACTGTCTGCTTCTCTTAGTAGGTCTTGTTAACTACTGGGTCTGGATTGCTGTATTTTCTCTGCCTCTTCCTCTATCACGATTTACTTGTCCGCTGATACAACCCCTCGGCTCAGACTCCAATGCAACAGCTTAACTCGTGAGACAAATGTGCTGCAGTATCCAAGATTTGCATCAGCCGTAAGCAGCGACAACTACTTGTGCCGTCTGTCTGTTAAGATACGGCTAATCCTGAAGTCGCCAGCGCAGTGAATCTGAAATCGTTTTGAGTCTTATCTACTGCCCCACAGAGCGTGTTGTTGTTTCAGCTGTGGCTGGCTGTCCAAACATGTAACAGTAATGCAAGTTTGGCTCATATGCTCACATCTAGTCCTTACCTTGGCAACAACGGTCTTGTTGGGAAAATTGGTTTCATTTGACAGAATTACAGTGGCCCCAGGTTAAACAATTCGGTATTCTGGCATTTTCCTTTTACAAAGAGCTAATCTGCCCCACCTCAACCTATACAGGCCTGATTTAAAGCAAAGGAATACTGAACTCCACAGTAAAGACTGACAAACAAACAACTGCCTGTCATGTATTATGCAAAGAGACAGAGTATATTAACTTCAAATAAATCAGCATTTATACTCAGGCCTGTGTGCACCAAACAAACGGTTCCATTAAGGGAATGTAGGTAAATGAGCTGCTGAGAAGAGGCTAAACTGCTCCTTCCTGTCACTTCTATTAGGCCTGTAACAATTATTACATAATTGTCTAATTGTAAAAAAAAAAAAAAAAAAAACGCAATGCAATGAATAGCTAACATTAGCTAAAGTCTTAAGAGGTATAACTGGTACTTACTACTACTTAATACTACTGATTTAGTTCAGATATGCCAAATTCTAATAAGTGATTATTGGTCGCACTTTACATTTTTATTAGTTCAATTGTTAGTTATTGGCACTTGACCCTATACACGTTCACAGCAACAAAAATCAAAAGGGGGGGGGGGAGATACAGTTATAAAATATGTTTTATGATAATGAAGAGGCGTGGTTTACTTCATAGGCTGTGTACTTGTGTTATTACATTATCTGGGTCACATGACAGTGATATAACCAAAATATGTTTCCTGCGATTCATTCTAAAACAATACATTCATGAATCTTTCTAAATTGGACTGAAAGAGACAATTATGTTGTTAATCTCAGACAATTAATTGCAGAGCAACATTAGGAATTGTTCCAGCTCTAACGTCTATGTTCAGTTCTCAGCTGTAAAACGGGTCACACTCATCTGCTGCACCAGCCGAGTCCAATACAGACAGAAGAGGAGCTGGGTTGCTGGCAGTAATCACCTGGCTAGTGTTAATTTCGTCAGACGAGACTAAATATGTTAGTCAACGACCTTTTTTTTTTCCATGACTAAGACGAGACGATGACGAGACTGCACCAATGTCCAAAAACGCTGACTAAGACTAAATTAACATGCATTATTGTTGACGGAAAAAGACGAGACTCATTTCCGTCTACAATCGTCTCTACTCTTTCATCATGAGATAGAATATTCGGCTGTTACACCTTCAAAATATTCCGAATGAGTTGGTGGTGTTGCTGCCAGCCTGGTGCTGCAACGCAAAACTACATAGAGCAAGAACACAACACCCACGGAAAGTAGCATACACCAGAGATTTCTGCCAGAGCACCGACGACATGCTAGGTAGAAGGAAGAGGCTCGATATTTGGTCGCATTTTACGTACAATGACATTGACAAAAAGTCAGAATGTGTCAATATAACTGACGGGAAGCACCGCGGACAAAAAAATATCGGGGTAAAACACCACCAACCTTAAAAGGTGCCCTGTCACACAAAACCATTTTTACTTGCATTTTTTGAAATCTGTTAGGTCCATATGTGTTTGTGTTATGTGGTGAATGTGAAAATGAACTGCTACCTCTTCTGTCAGCTCCAGCCACTGAAAAGAAATAAGAGGAGAAATCAGGCCAATAACAAAAGCTGGTCAGTCTGACATCATGTTGCCTGAGCTCTTTACTATTCATGAGCTCACCCAGTTGCGCTGGGTAAAGGATGCTGATAGCCAGGCTCTCACTGGCTAGCTGTTAGCCAATCAGAGTCAAGCAGCTTAGCTCATTTAATATTAATGAGAACTGGCACAAATCGAGCTGAGCCTTCCTGCAGGCTTTCTATACAACGCTAGAATGGCTTGAAACAAGGTAACCAAGGCATTTGTTCCACAAAAGATGTTACAGAGTCCATGGTAGAACTTGAGACATTACCACAAAGTAATGAAATACGTGTGGCAGGGCACCTTTAAGGCTCACCCACACATTCAGGTAAGTTAACTTAAATTAAGGTCTCATAAGCTAATGCTGATTTTAGGCATCTACACTGTAAATCAACCAGTTAGCTATGGTGTTGTGGCACATACATTATGCAGGTTATATTTTTTAGCCATTATACCAGACTTGCTAGTTGGTTTTCTTTTGACTAAAACTAGACTAAAATGACGAGACTTTTAGTCGACTAAGACTTGACTAACAAAAAAAGATATGTGAATGACTAAATATGACTAAAACTAACAAGGACATTTGGCAGAAGACTAAGACTAAATTAAAAGCAGGTGACAAAATTAACACTACGCCTGCCCCTACGGCCTATAAGAGTTGGACGACGTGGCAGCTTGAAAGTACCTTCATATATTTTTTTCACATGGTTGGAATACAAATGTTACTGTGGGATATATCAGATGAAAAAAAGGCGATGGTTAGTCAAAATAATTCACATTGACCTATCAAGAAATGGATGCCTAACAGTGTATTGGATATTCATTTAGCTGTAACATTTCTCCTCGGCTAGAAAATAAGAAATGAATCATCTGGCTGTAATGCCCTGACAGCTAAGGACAGAATCCTCAGCACAATAGCAATGAAAACATCATTGTATGTGAATCATGGTCTAAATGTCCAAATAAAAGCTAGTATTCTAAAACAGCAACAACAGAAGAACTGATTGAATGGTGCAAGCCCCCGGCCCAAAATGACATCTATTGTTGATGTTTATAAAACTTAGCGCGCAGGAAATTAAGTTATGATAATTGCGATAGTGTGATGAGCAACCCAATGACACACTGCCCGAACGTTATAAGATCAACACAGGCCGGTATAAGATGTATATTGAACATATCTGATACTGATGTACCATTTGATTAAAGTTGATCTCATCCGTGTAAAGTCAGACTTTTTTACCACTAGAAAATACCACAAGAATGAAATTCACAGCACTACTTTAGACTGCTGCTGGATATTTTTAACAGAATAGACAGATTTTGTAACCAGGTGTATATCAGACTAAATCAAAGAGAGTAAGGGTTGTGAAAATTAAAGTGGGTACAGTAGACTATTACAAACAGGGTCATTTCTTCATATGGAAATGGTAACAAACTAGAGCTACTACTACTGTAGTACAGTTGTACAAATGCAGATAACAGGTTAGTGTTTGTTTTCACACACACACACACACACACACACACACACACACACACACACTTGGGTATATTTGAAAAACACTGAACCGTGACCCTCGATGGCAAAATACATAACGAACCATGGCTTGTAAACTGTTCCACCCCAATCATGCTGGAGGCAGAAATGCAATAGGTTTTAGAGGCGTGTAACGTGTTGCTATAGACCCACTTAGTCATGCTGACCGGGAAATGTTGCACAAGGGAGACGATTGGAAAACATGCATAGAAAACTATGCTCAAAGTGCCCTTGAGCAAGACATTCACTACCCAAACGTTCCACTCAAGATGACATACGATGACACAAGACGGTACAACAGTGCTGTGGCTGTGCTGAGCACATGACTGCATGACTGAGCACCATGGATATGAATGATGTAAAGCCGTCTGTTTGTAGTTGATTTGCCTAGTTTAATAGGAATTAAAGGCCTCCATGCATATCTGATTAAACAGCAATCTAGTGAAGAGTCAGAAAACCATTGGAACTGTGGATCAAAAATGAGAGGGAGTGGGTAGCTTCTAAGACAGTCCCTCGTGGATCACACCTAATTTAGGATTCAACATTGATAAAATCATTTTAAAAGAGAAGGCCAAATAGAAAAACTAGACCAACTACTTGGCAGTGGAGCCCTTATTTTACTTTACTGAAATGGAGGGACTTGTTTCAGTGAAGTTGCTGATGTTAGGATATCTTTAAAAGGGTAATACAACAAATGAATGGTTTCAACCAGACTGATACACAACTAGGCAGACTTTATTATAGACTCTCACACATGCACTTTTCGTATGTGAAGAACACCATGAGCCAGACTACGTTAAATATATAGCAGATATATAGCAGTTTAATGTTTTCTTTGTTTGATGGTACTGTCTCCCTAGTGACTGTGGCATCGTCTGATCCACCAAGCAGCATGTGAACAGAGTAAAGCGATAACGTTAGCCTATATAAAACGTCCAATATTAGTTCACGGTAAAAGTTATCAAGCCTGGTAGTAACTTTACAGCCGAAAAAGAACAAAAGATTAAACATAACGGATGTGCCGTTGCTATGTATGTTGTACGACGAGCGCTGAATTCAATGCAGCGTTAAATTGCCCTATTTTTGAACGGGCTTTTGTATGCAATTTGCCTCACTAGGAGGAGGATTAGCCAACTGCAAGCCATGACTAGCTGGGGAGACGTAACGTTACTCTCGCTGTGGCCAATAGCCCTTTACACACACACACACCTCCTCCACTCTCACACACACTCACAATACACACATGCGCGCCGTTAACGGTGGCTGATTTCACTGTCTGGCCACTAAACACCAACTACAACACTAACGTTATCTAGCAAAGTAATGCTAAAGAAGGCAAGGCATACACCACGAGCATGTAGCATTAGTGTGCTAAGTAAAAGTACCTTTATTTTGTGGTCGAGGCTGTGGTCGTTGACCACCGTTGGTTGGTGAGATGAGCTTAGCTTTCGCTGTCTCCGTCTGGCGCTTCACCGCTGTTAAATGCTCTCCTCATTACAGCTTAACGTTAACCCACCAGCATCAAATACGTCAGGCAGAAAGAATTGGAAATCTTTTTCAATTCCTCTCCAAGCAGAACCCACAGAAACCGCGCCAGTGGTTGCATTCACAGTTTGACCCTAACAAAAAATGCTCCCCGACGGGAACCGTTCAGTCAGTTGCTGTTCTGTTCTGGGAACAAATAAAGACTACTATCGCCCTCAAAAACAACTCTTCCCTTTCGAAACAAAAGTCCGACTCAGTTCGCCGTTCGCTGGAGCCACAGGACGTTATTTCCAGGTTAAAACTTGTCAAGAGGCTTTCCTCCGTGTGCAACTCAATGGAGAGCACACCTCGGAGTGGATACCGACTGGCTCTGGAGCAGAGGAGCAGCGCTATCTCTGTGCTGCCTTCACGTGCTGTAGGAAAAGTTGAGCATGAGCAATTCCAAAGACAATTTTTTGCTATCATATTCCAGTTGCCAAAACATGTGGGTTTAGGGATGTCTGGCTGTAAATTAAAATGGTTGTACAATGAAAGTCGCATAAGGAGTTGATTTAACAGTGGTTAGATAGCCCAGCTAAAGAGCATTTTCTCCAAATCATGCTGCTGTAATGTTAACATAAGATATCTTACAATAATTAAAAGTGTGACAATCACATTATATATATATATATATATATATATATATATATATATATATATATATATATATATATATATATATATAATTTATTTTTTTAAACCAGGGTTAAGTTAAGGTTTAACTAGTTTAGCTTTGCCAGACCCTCTTCCAAAGCGCACTGAAGGAGGGTCTGGCTACTCCACATAGCATTTAGGGATGGGAGGAAAACTTGCTCTGCATGGTTTAATGGCATTTCTTTAAACCAATCAGAATCGTCATGGGCGGTGTTTAACTCGCACAGAGCCTACAAAATAGTCATGCAACAGAAAACTCAGATTGGACAGATAGTCTAGCTAGCTGTCTGGATTTACCCTGCAGAGATCTGAAGAGCAGTTAACCATAGTCCTCAGAAATCCAACAAATTTAAAATTCCAACGGAAAGAAAGCGGAAAGAAAAAGGAAAATACATGCATCCGGCGGAATTTCCTGCAGCACTGGAGGCTCCGGAGCAATACCGGAAAGCGGAATACAAAGGATATCGATTAAGGTTCAACTAAAGGCGCTGACACACCAACCAGATTTTCGGCCGTTGGACAGTCTGGCGAGGTCGGTGACTCAAGTCTGTTCGGTGTGTTCCGTGCCGTCGTCAGTCGGAGGAGCCGTCGACCTTCATTTGGGCCGATTTGACTTGTTGAATCGGTCGGACTCAATGGCCAATGATGAGGATCAGCGTGAAGAACGCTTCTAAAAATCTGACTATAATCTTTTAAACTGACCTTTATCGATCTGAAATGAAGATAGATTCTGCAACTGTATGGCCTATTTCTCGCTTCAAATGTTTTTAGAAACGCGTTTCGGTGAACTATTATGTCTTGCGCACGCGCAGAACATATGCTCCAGTCGGTGTCGCTTCGGTGTGTTCCGAGGCACTTTTTTGACCAACTCGGGGAGACTGATCAGTCCGACTGCCTTTTCTGCTGACGGTTGGCCGCCAGGTTGGTGTGTCAGAGCCTTAAAAGATAAGTAAATGGCTTTTTAGTTCTGAAATATCCAAGCAATTTTGGCTGGCTGATAGCTAATCATAGTAGCTAATGTGCCATGACTCGCCACTTATTTACATATAGCCAATGAATTTATCTTTAAAATGATATTTTGATACATTAAATCACCAATACTATAAAAGAAAACGTAGCTGTTCCATGTGTAAAACATGAGATGAAGTTCTTCTTTGTGGAGTGATGGTCAACAACCAGCCAGATACAGCACATACATGAACAATGTGTACTCATGTTGCACATGCATCAATGCTATGTATGTATTAAATCTGGAGTAAGAGGTGGGAACACAGGAGGTTCAGCTGAAAGCAGCACAGAAGTGGAGGGCACCCAAGAACCCATTTTTGTTATTCCGAATCAGAAAAAGGTTTTATTGCAACAATAAGTACACTTATGTGGAATTTGCCTTGGTGAAAGGTGCATACATAAACCAACAAACAAACATATTAAACATTAATATAATAATAAACAATAAATACAGAAAAACATATACATACAAAGTAACAGTTGCATAAGAAAAAGGCTGAATGGGTTGATTGCAAAATGTGTGAGAGTCAGAGTAAAGGCCTCTTTACAGTTGCCGTTCCCGACCTGTCGCGCGACAATGTGACGTCAAAATGACGTAGATCTCACGACCAGAGGTTGTGCACCACTCTATTTTTTTCAGCGGTGCACGACAAAGCGGAAACAGGAAGCATGGACGAGTTCGAGGGCAAGCTTTCCGAGCAAGTGGGCCAATAACAATTGCATTCTGACTGGTACCGGATGCCAGGACTCTCTGCAAGTCTCTCTTGTAAACTTACTGGGTTAAGATGAGTTCTTTTATGGTGAATGAAAGACTTGATCCGACGAAGTAGGTCATCGAATCATTGTGCAGACATTCTGAAGTATTCAAAGTGATTCTCTTCGTCTATCATCCTCATTTGTTTCACGGGGATATTGAACTCACCATATTTATGTCTGCCGTTATTAATAATATCTCTAATATAAGGAGTATACTCTAATATCATCTTAGCCACTGTTGACATTGACGTCAATGCTGCTGCCAGTTCTGCCATTGTTTACCTTTTTCTTCTTCTTCTAGTCCGTAGAAATAGCAAAGTCAGTAGCCTTTCCTTTCCTCCTCACCTCTGTTCAGGAGAAGACTGCAACTAGTGTCGCGACCACCACGCACGAGTATAAATAGTTACGGCGCTCCCCATGACATCACACTGTCGCGCGACAGGTCGGAAATGGCGAGTATACCGCTCGCTTTAAGGAGGCTAATCCACTACAATAAGACTTCCATCTGCAACCACTGAGGGACACTAAACAGTCAGGGATTGGCAGGGGCATACTTGTTTCCCCAAAAAGCTAGTAAGTGGCCTTTGAGTTGAGATTCTTTTTAAGAATGAACTTTCCCGCTCAAGGAAGACTTCCTTTACTATATGACAAACATATTGTAAAGGCAGTCTTTCCTTAAAATTAGCCAGTAGTGTTAGCATATAGTGGCATAGAGCAAAGATTAACTGGCTTCTATGCAACAGTTATTTAGTATGACAGTATACAGGTCCTACATGCAGAAGAGGATTTGGGCCACATGTGAAACTTGTATCTGACTTTAGAACTCAAATAAAATGTTCACATGTGGCCCAAATCCTCTTCCGTACTTATGGAGCAACTTAGATGTATGAAAGATTTTCAATGCTTGAATGGACTGGCAGCATGGCCACATTAACACATAATCCCCCCCCCCCCCCCCCCCCCCCCCCGCCCCCCCCAACAGCTTAATGCTGTGTAACTTCAGCCATGATGCAAAAGCAGCTGCTGTAGACGGTCAAATGAACAATTTAACACCAGGTTGTGACACAGGTTGTGGTAAGTACATTGTTGGCCCCGTATTCACCTCACACATGTCTCTGTTCTTGTAGTGTCAGTGCTACAAACCTCACCTCCGTTGTCGTTATTACAGTTTAGCCCCTGTGTTCACTAGGATCCTGCAAGCTGATCCTGGATAGTACTGTTCTTTGAAAAGAGCTGTCTTTTTTTCTTTTTTCTAAAAGCAGAAATATATTTGTCATCTGAAACTTAACAGACAATGTCCTGAGGCACAGAAGCAAATCTACAACAGTGGGGCCTGAAATGATCAATTCATATTTTGGAATGTCCAATGATCTCAAAACAAGCCATTCATGCAAGATGTTCCAATTATCACTGATCTGAACAGTGCTGTAGAGAGGAATGGGCTAAAACCATATCTATGGCTAAAACAAATTTTTATGCAGTTGTGGTCATCAGGTACATGCATGTTAATTGTCATTTTTAGGTATGCCCAGCCTCATTTTGGGACCAATTGCTGTCAGTGATGTACTTGTGAATTGAGTCAGACAGGTTGACCGGTTAATATATTTGGTAAAGTATTTCAAGTGGATGATGGAGGGTCATAAACCCCCCCATAGTTCCAGGGAGGCACTAAAAGAGAATCTAAGGAAGTGAGGAGGAAATGAAAACCTGGTCACCCGATATCATCTCCTCGCTCCTGCTGATCATATTCTCAGACAGATGACCGCAGGCCTCTTTTAGCTCTCTTTCCACCATGCAGGCTTCAGTGACACACGGCCTCAGCCTGGTGATAAAAGTGAAGAACCGTACTGTCAGTTCTGTCAGGCAGAGGAAACGTCCACCAGTGAAATGACCTGCGGCTGGTAAAGGATTTATGCATCTGTATGCTTGACTTCAGTCTCTCGCACAAGATGCACATTTAGAAAGCACCTTGAATCACTAAAAACCTCTGCAAGTATGATTCATACATTGTGTACATGTGCATGGTACGCTCTTTTCAAGTTATCCTTCCACACATACATTCACTTACTTTGTAAAATGCTCCTATTATGCTTTTGGGGATTTCCCCCATCTTTTAGTGTGTTATATAGTTTTTTTGTGTATGTAATAAATGTATAAAATACAAAAAAACACATTTCACTGCAAATGGAGCTTTCTCTCCCACAGACTGCACTTTTTCCCTACTGCCTAAAAATCGTCTCGCCCACATTCCTGTTTGAAATTCCTCCATTAGTGATGTCACTGATTGAGAAGGCCAGGCCAGTTTTTCATATGTGCTGCCCATTGGTGCTGCCTGAGCAAGCACAGCCCGCCCAGTGGCTTTTTGGAATTCAACCAAGTGGGCCAGCCGACCAATCAGAGCAGACTGGGCTTTTCAGGAAGGCGGGCCAAGAGCTCAGACAGAGTGTTTCAGACAGAGGAGCTGCAGCAGTGGGCAGTATGAGAAACATAATCTGTTTTTGAACATCAAAGCATTTAAACCTATTCTAGTAGACCCCAAGAGTACAAATATGACGCTGAAAAGGAGAATAATAGGGGCTATTTAAAGGCTTAACTACACCACAAACACACTACACATCAATTTGCATAACACATACAGTATAGTGCACAGTATTGCACTTACAATATGCACATTTTACAGTGTATACATATATAAAGGTTCTGTCGTTCACATAACTCCTTTCATTTCACTGATGTACTTAATTATTTATACTGTACACTGTATACTGTACGTTACTAACTCACTTTAATTGACATTGCATATTAACGTTCATTTCTTTTCTGGCAACTCAAAGGCATGTTGTCTCTCATTTAAGTATTTTATTCATTTGCATCATCTTCAAAGAACAACATTCGAGATAAAATTGTACAGAATATTATTCAGGAAAGAAAACTATGTTCATCTACCAAATGTCCTCCCAGGTAGTCAATAAAGTATTTCCGATTCTTATAAATTACATAAATGACTTCTCTTTGATCTCTTTCACTCTGACTATGATGCTTTCAAAAGAGCCGTTTCAGTCATCATCCTCAGCCACTCTGTGTATTCTAGTCCGTGTGGACTCTTGCAAATTCCGTAAAATAGGTCTAGCTGCTGCTGCTGCAATAAATCCCATGCTATCCCAGACTCCGCTTTGGCAACCCCCGGAGGCAACAGAGACCTGTCTCCAAGGAGACACAGTTGTGGGGATTGTGGAAGCGTTCGCCTCAGCCACTCATCAAGCTTCTCCAACACCTTCTTCCACAGAGGGAGCACTAGAGGACACTCCCAATACAGCTTGTAAAAATATAGCCATTTTCCTTCCTACACTTCCACCACTTACTATCCTGGGTTGAACTCATTCTATAGAGCAGAGATCCTCAACAGGGGGTCCGGGACCCAGGGGGGCGGGGCTACATGTTGTTGTAGGCCCAGTTTAATATGCAACTTAATTTTATACAATATACACTCAACAAAATTTTTTATGAGCTGAACTCAAAGACTTTTTCTGTGTACACAAAATACCTATTTCTCTCAAATATTGTTCACAAATCTGTCTAAATCTGTGTTAGTGAGCACTTCTCCTTTGCCGAGAAAAAATCCATCCACCTCACAGGTGTGGCATGTCAAGATGCTCATTAGACAGCATTATTGCACAGGTGTGCCTTAGACTGGCCACAATAAAAGGCCACTCTAAAATGTGCAGTTTTACTGTATTTGGGGGGTCTGGGAGGGGTCCAAAAACCAGTATCTGGTGTTAGGGTTAGGGTTCAACCATCTCTTTCTCTCTCTCTCTCGTGATCTGACTGCAGTTCATCGTCGTAACCGACTTGAGTGGGCAAATGCTCACATCCGATGGCATCTGGCACTTTGGAGAGGTGTTCTCTTCACGGATGAACCCTAACCCTAACACCAGATACTGACTGGTTTTAGGACCCCTCCCGGACCCCCCAAATACAGTAAAACTGCACATTTTAGAGTGGCCTTTTATTGTGGCCAGTCTAAGGCACACCTGTGCAATAATCATGCTGTCTAATCAGCACCTTGATATGCCACACCTGTGAGGTGGATGGATGGAGGGAGGTGGATTTCTCGGCAAAGAAGTGCTCACCAACACCGATTTAGACAGATTTGAACAATATTTGAGAGAAATAGGTCTTTTATGTGCATAGGAAATGTTTTTGATCTTTGAGTTCAGCTCATAGAACCAATAATCAGTCAGACTGACAGCACTCTAGCCCAATGGATTGGGGGGGAATCATATTTCTCTAGACCCGCCCCTGCTGTCGCACTTTTTACAGAATATTGATGCTGAATGCAGTATATTAGTGAGTTAGAGAAAAGTCCTGCACCAAATTTCCATCTTTCTCCCACAGAATGGATCCTATGCTGCACCTGAGCTCAAAGGCATGTTGTCGTTACATGTGCTCATTTTCAACAGACAAAGAAGCCACAGCTGCTGCCCTCAGGCTGTGTGAACAAATTTGGACAGGTGCAAATGTTTTTTACTGGAAAAAGAGCTCCATTTAACTGCTCTTCATACTGAGTCTAATCTATTTCAACTGACATCAAATTGGCAGATGTTGCTTCTGTCTAGTGAGCATTCTTTTTTTAAGACAATGTTTTTTTTTGGGCATTTTAGGCCTTTATTTGACAGGAGAGCATAGACATGAAAGGAGAGAGGGGGGGGATGACCTGAACCTGCGGCCGCTGCGCAGAGGACTAAGCCTCTGTACATGGAGCGCACGCTCTACCAGGTGAGCTACCCAGGCGCCCGTCTAGTGAGCATTTTGATGTCTGCCTTTTCGTGTGCCACTATGTAATAACTCTAAATCACCACGTAAGGAATTTCAGAAGAAGCTTATGTGGCAGATGTGCCACTAGACAATAAAAACTTAACCCAGGGACATTCTTTCTTAGCAGCAAGGATTTCTTTGACATAGAAGACATTCTAACTAGATATCAAAAAGGCACACTGTCATCACATAATATCAGGCTGCGATATCATTCCTGTGGAATCTCTTCGACTGCTAGTTTCACTCCCTATTTTACATGATGGATGAGTCATTGGTTAGTCAAAGCTGTCTGCACACTGCGTAAAAGCAAGAAAGGATTTCCTCAGGAGCGCCAAGCTTTATTTCTGAGGCTAAATGACTTTTCTTACATTCTCCTCATACACATTTAACAGATGTAGTGGTTATCTCTTGGTACAATTGCTAAACAGCCCCTCTATAAGTAATGCAGATTAACAAATGGTATATACGTACACAAATCATTTCCTTCTTTTCCCCAGAAAATCTAGTTCATAAAGTAATTTGATCCAAACCTGCCCTCTAGTGACAACATTTGTTCCACACGGTAGGAATTATGGCCATCAACGTGGCATTCACTGAGGACAATTATGATGCATTAAAATTCCCAGTCCCATATTAAACAAAAAATAAATCATTCCAAAAATATGAACAGAATTGGAGAAAGTCCCTGTGACTGGCAGAAGGACTAAACATGCAGGGATCAAACTCTTCATGAATGCATTTGAAGCCTCAGCTCATGTACAAGTCGGATTCATTCAAGTACAAAATGTAAGGCTGTCTAATATTTGTCATTTTGAGGTTTTCAGGAAGAAGAATATGCAAAAACATAACCACAATATGACTGCATCCATGTCATGGTAGTGAGAGAGATGAGCTTGTGTCTCAGTTACAGTAGGTGTGAATTTCTTTTAACTAGTGCCTGAAACAATATCTACAACCCCAAATCAGAAGAAGTTGGGACAGTATGGAAAACACAAATAAAAAAAGAAGGTAGTGATTTCTAAATGTACTTTGACTTGTATTTCATTGCAGACAATACAACAGCACATAATGTAATGTGTTCCTCATGATTTCTATTGTGTTTTTTTCAAAAAAACTAAATTCCTATTTTGGTTCTTGCAACACATTTCAAAAAATGTTGGAACAGTAAAGCATTTACCACTTTGTAATGTTGCCATTCCTTTTCACAACACTTAAAAGACGTTTAGGGACTGAAGACACCAAGTGATGAAGTGTTTCAGGTGTAATTTTGTCCCATTCTTGCTGCAAACAAGTCTTAAGGTGGGCAACAGTACGGGGTCTTCGTTGTCGCATTTTGCGCTTCAAAATGCACCACACATTCTCTATTGGAGACAGGTCGGGACTGCAGGCAGGCCAGTCAAGTACCCGTATCCTCTTCCTCCGCAGCCAAGACTTTGTAATGTGTGCAGAATGTGGTTTTGCATTATCTTGTTGAAATATGCATGGACGTCCCTGGAAAAGATGTCTTCTTGAAGGCAGCATATTTTGCTCCAAAATCTCTATGTACTTTTCAGCATTAATGGTGCCATCACAGAAGTGCAAGTTACCTTTGCCAAGGGCACTGACACGACCCCATACCATGACAGACCCTGGCTTTTGGACTTGTTGCTGCTAACAGTCTGGATGATCCTTTTCTTCTTTGGTCCGGAGCACACGGCGTCCATTTCTCCCAAAAAAATACCTGAAATACTGATTCATCTGACCACAGTACACGTTTCCACTGTGTGATGGTCCATCCCAGATGCCTCCGAGCCCAGAGAAGTCGATGGTGCTTCTGAACACTGTTAACATAGGGCTTCCTTTTGGCACAGTACAGTTTTAACTGGCATTTGTGGCTGTAACTACGTATTGTGGTACTTGACAAAGGTTTGCCAAAGTAGTCCTGAGCCCCTGTGGTGATATCGCTTATAGATGAATGACGATTCTTGATGCAGTGCCGCCTGAGGGATCGGAGATCATGGTTGTCCAGCTAAGGCTTGCGCCCTTGTCCTTTACGCACTGAAATTCCTCCTCATTCCTTGAATCTTTTAATTACGTTATGCACTGTTGAAGGTGAAATAAGCAAATGTCTTCCTATCTTTCTTTGAGGAACACTATTTTTAATTTCAATAATTTTCTCACGTATTTGTCGGCAAACTGGCGATCCCATCTTTGCTCCTAAAGGACTAGACCTTTCTTGGATACTGCTTTTGTACCAAATCATAATTACAATCACCTGTTGACATCACCTGTTTCAAATCACATCATTTAACCAATTTACCTAATTACTAGCTCTAAATTGCTCCTGTCCCAACCTTTTTTGGAATGTGTTGCAGGTCTGAATGACAGGAAAGGATGTATATTTACAAATGAAATTAAGTTGACCGGACGAAACATGAAATATTTTGTGTTCACATTGTCTGCAATGAAATACAAGTCAAAGTATATTTAGAAATCACTACTTTCTTTTTTTATGTGTGTTTTCCATGCTGTCCCAACTTTTTCTGATTTGGGGTTGTATAATGTCCATCAGGAATAGAAGTCACAGTCACAGACACAGGAAGAAAATGTCAATCAACACAAAGATGATGTGTTTTTCAGTTACTCCCTTTTAATTTAGAATAAAACAGGAATATAAAATGATTTAAATCAACATTCATAAACAGGGAGATAAAAATATGACATGAAAAGAATCAAAAGAGCAGGACTGCATTTACACTGTACATTTCATAATTCTGTCTCATTTCAATCTCAGTTTACTCTCTATTACAAACTGTGTTAGTTTAGCTACTGTGTCTGTACCAGTACAGGCAACAATTAAAATTACAGCCACATAAAAAAAAAGCATGCTGTTTATACTCCAAAGCTGCTTTAGGGTTCCGGAATGGAACTTTTCTTTCCTTCAACAGATTCCAGTGACATGTTATTGTACCAATGAAGGTAACAGCCAAAATAAAGGACGGCGAGTTCGGCAGGGAAATAATGCAGAATATATTCTCTACTTAGAGACGGGAAGAAAATTATTAGAATGTTTCCATGTCCAAGATATATATTCTACTTTATCTTTTTCTTGTGAAGTTTAAAAAAGTAAAAAAAAAAAAAAAAAAAAGACTGTTTACACCGTAAAGTTACATCAGTTAGTTATGGTTAAAGAGCTGCCTTTGTGTGCGCCATGGATCATAAAGGTGAAGCAAGCATTTTGTTACCAAATCAAATATCCAAATGTCAGTTTTAGGCTAACTTTATGCTAAGCTAACACAAGCAACGTTGGGCATTACATTAGCTTAGTGTCAGGATCCCACAGTCTCCCCATTTTTCCTGCTGATTCCTCACGTCTGTATCCTCTTTTGTCTTCATAACAGCTCAGTTTTTTGGGGTTGGCAGCTTGTAAAAACTTAAGTTATGGGTTCTTTACATTGTTGCTAGTTCAGATCACCACACAGCAGCTTTTAAGCATTTGTCTGTTGTTTACTAGCAGGCGGAATTGTTGAGGAGGAACCTTCACGCAATACAAAATCAATAGAGAGCCGAGAGTTGTTTTCCCCTCCGGTGGGGGTGGCACTTAAATGGGCTCTGTCTCTATAGTGGCTAGTAGGACCAAGGCCCCACTCAGACCTGGTTTTAAAATCGGTCCCGTGTGATCTGATCACAAGTGGACAGCTCTGAGTACAGATGTGAATGCACCCAGGGACACAATCACTCAGAGCACATTCGGAGGTGGTCTGGGCCACATTTCGCCACATTCTTATAGCATACGGGTAGGTGTCCTGGGCCGCCTGCCGTGAGCAGAAGTACGTACTCATTCACTGGCTTTGTCCACGTCTGAGCTAAAAGGTAGCTGTGTATTTTTGCCGTCTTAATATTTTTAAACATTAGTATGTGGAAAGTATTTCTCATGTCTCACCACTGAGAGTGAATCTTATGTTTTGGATGTTGGTATCATACTGTTGGTGATGCGCGTGCGTGCGTGCGTGCGCGTTTCTGTTGACCCCCGCCTGCCTGCTCTTATCCCCGGTTCTCTGGAGCTCTGTGCCCCATGGTTGCCTGGAAAATGTGTCGGTGGCACGGTGGTCTCCGGTGACCGCTGCAAGACAATTACCTTATTTATGGTTTCATAAAATGTACCCGAATTCACAAATATGTAGAATATTATTACAGACATTCCTGCTCTTGCGTCGCAACGTCTGCTGTTGCTATTTAGAAGCCGGAGCGGCTGTAAGACGGCGGTCAAGGTGCCAGTTAAAAAAACAAAAACGGTACATGTGGATCTGTAGTTAGTAGGGAGGATACCTCATCTCTCTGAATGTGTGTTCAGACACTAAGTGAAGGACATGTTTGCTCTGCTTCATACGCGCTAATTTG
Source organism: Gymnocephalus cernua (assembly GCA_023631565.1). Lineage (NCBI taxonomy): Eukaryota > Metazoa > Chordata > Actinopteri > Perciformes > Percidae > Gymnocephalus > Gymnocephalus cernua. The sequence continues at coordinate 24,019,479 of CM042439.1, forward strand.
ACCCCTGGGCTGTTTGTGTTTATTCACCCAAAACAGCCAGCGTACCATACCGCTGCATGTTAGCTGTAAGCTAGTTAGACACAGACTCAGCAGTAACTCCACTTCTTCCTCTTATTTCCCTCCACTCTCTCTCCTCTTTCCCGTTTGTCTCTGTGCGTTCATCAAGCAGATTCATTAAGCCACAGGTGCAAATTTGTTGCTCCAATTGAAATTAATCCATTGACTCTGTATGCAACGGTGCCGTGGGTTCCGCCTGAACACGGTAAAGAGCGTGCCATTTCTCCAAACCTTCACTTTATTCTGCACTTTAAAAGGACTACAGACATGTTACATGTACAGTGTCATATAGTTAGCCTATAAGATCATGCATGTTCAGCACAACCCAAGCATAAAAAAATGACAATGCTCTTCAGCAGCCACAGAGCTGCCTCCCATTCACTAATTCAGTGACAATGGCAAGAACTGTTCATTTAATAGCTGTGGGCTCATAAATGAAGAGCAGCCGGAACGCTCGCTAAACAAAAAGCATTATTTTATGTGTTTACTATAACTTTGACAATTACCAATTCTTCTCTGAATGTGCGATTTCAATGATTGAGCCGTTAACATATTAACCCTCTGAGGTCTAAAGGCCTTTTTATGCTTCTGTGTAGAATCGACGGCGTACCCTACGCCGGACCGCGTTGCGTTGCACGTCCCCCGACTCATTTCCTGGTTCTCCTTCTCCATAAAACAACGTAAAATCAAGGGGAGGGTTAACTTTTCCTGCTACAGATTTCCCACCGTGGTCAGAAAGGGGGGGGGGGGGGGGGGGGGGGGGGGGTATCCTTTATTTTAGCAGTTACCTGAACAGCAGTCTGGCGACAGTGGACATGTTGCTGTAGCACAACAACAGCATCCTAAAAAAAAGATTTACATCACTGCCAGCAAGAGTATGAAATATAAAAATGTCGAATACTTTAATATGACACACAGTGATAGATTTTGCAAAGCTACACAGCATAAGCTTGTCAAGCAAACAGTTGCAGGCCAGGGTGATGTAGGTGCTGGGGTCCAGTTTCAGTGCTTCACACTGTGTACTCACTAGCGTGCTTGTTTTCAGGATGGAGAACATACTGTATATATTTTTAGAAAAGGGAAACAAAATAAAAAAGGAGTCACGGCACAGGAACTCAATGATCTACTCTCCCTGAGCCGAAGCAACGTAAAACCTGATTATGCTGATTTAGAAAATACACAGAGTTTGGGACTTTTCAGTTTCTGAATTTGAATTTAAGCACTCAATATGACAGAGTTGCATTTCTAATACATTCATGCTCTTCACAATACCATTATTTGAAACCTTTTTGGCAGTGAACCCTTTTTTTATTTTTTTATTTCATGATAGGTGACTGTAGTGGATTAAGAGATGAGCACAGTCTAAATGGGGAGAAAGGGCGGAGCACATCACTAAAATCTAAATGTAAAGTCTAAATGGGGAGAAAGGGCGGAGCACATCGCTTGTGGCAGTAGTTCTATAGTATTGCACTGAAACATTTTGGCAATAAACCCTTAGGCACAACGCTAACTAACCACACAGGGTAGTCAGTCCCGGCAGGACTCACTTTGTCACTAAACAGGTGTAATACTGTCAATATTAGATTTGAAGTGATCCCCGGGGGATATAGTGGAGTCGGATTTTCACTCCACTCCTGAACCCTGCCGTGAGTCCAGTTTATAAACAGCACAGAGCAGGAAAAAAAAGCAGAATGAGATCATAGTGCAAATAAGAAAGCAGGGCTTCAAACTATCAGAGACGGTTACCATGATGGAAGAACATTCCCACAGTGCTGTGCCACGTTTGTTTTAGCAGCAGTGGCTAACACCCGCCACCGAGCCACAACCCACTGATACATCAAACATGTCAAATGCTGGATCAAAATGGAATTTTGTTAAAAAATAAATACTCTACAGCCATGCCTATTTCTGACGAGAGCCTTGGAATGTATGGAAATATGAATCACCGTCTTATATAAATATGTAAATGTGAATTTCCTTTCTTTTAGAGCATTTTTAAAGGTCTTATACTTGTTTTTCCTCTTTCTGTGGTGAGGAGTTTTTTTTTTTTTTTAAATGAAGAAGCAAAGAAATCAACACATTTTTGAATTAAAACCAAATGAGAGGAGCGGTTTCTCAGCAGAGGGCATGGCAGCGAGTTAATCTTCAGTGAATGGATGAATGAATCTCACATTCCTTTGAGTAAACGTACAGAAATGTACTGTACGATCTACTGTTTACCCGCTTTGTAGAACACTACTGTATGACTACAGTTTCTGTCTTCCGGCCAAGGAAGCCGTTTGAAGTAAAGGTTGTGTTAGAGATACACCCGCAGTGGCTCGCACACTGTCCATTCATACACTCGCCTGAATTCAAGACATTGGCCAAACAGTATTTGCAAATTGCATCTAAGTGCATCTGATGGGTGACGTTTGCCCATTGAACTGTATCATGAACTGACAATGACGCTGCCTGATGATGATGTTTTCATGTGGTTACATTTCACCCAGCTGGTCCTTTAAGGCAGAGGTCTTCAACGTTTTTTTAAGCCAAGGACCCCTTAACTGAAAGAGACACAGAGCAGGGACCCCCTACTACATATATTGTATGAAATGAAGTTGCATATTAAACTGGGCCTACAATAACGTGTAGGGCAGCCTACAGCCTTTCTACATACATTTTTAGTGCATAGAATACTAAGCTATTAAAATAATAATTGTTGGCATGATTTTACAACTCATGTTTTAATGTTAAACACACAGTACATGTGGCAGGGTGGATCCTCAGGATGAACTGTATCTGTGGATCTTAGTGACCTATGGGCCAGTAAGCCCATCATCGGGGGGGGTTCACAAATTGTGAAGTTGATTTATATTTGCTAAAATGTTGGATTCCTAAGATATTTTAATTTTCTTGGAAACTTGGCGGCCCCTCTGCAGTAGCTCGGAGGACCCCCTAGGGGTCCTGGACCCTCTGTTGAAGATCTCTGCTTTAAGGTGGTTGAAACAAACTTGCAACTACAGTCTGAGTCGGACTGTTTGTCACACACACACACACACACACACACACACACACACACACACACACACACACACACACACACACACACACACACACACACACACACACACACACACACCCTGAAAAGCACTGCAGCGCATTCCGTCTCAATGCAAAAACATGATATTCACATTCAGAATGTCTGCACTGTGTTTGGCTCAGACACTCACTACACAGGGGGTGAAGTGCATGCTGGGCTTTAGCTGTCCTCTTCTGCATTGCTCGGGGACTGGCTCTTCTCTGGGTTGGAGGAGCCTTCGAAGCGCTGGGAGGCGATGATCGCTTGGTGAGACATACTCTTCCTCACTATGTCGCCTTTCCTCCACAGGGTGATCTCCTGCAACCATACAACACAGAACTGATGAAGAACAAGATGCTACAGGGGACTATGCCAATGGTGGGGTATTGTGACTGAGGGTCAAAATGTTGATCTAGAAATGAACACATAAACTTTGTAATGCCTGAATAGTAGGGATTCTTTTTTTTAAGATTCTATTTTTGGGGCTTTTCCCTTTAACAGACAGTGATAGTGAATAAACAGGAAAGGGGGAGAGAGATGGGCGGATGACACGCAGCAAAGGGCCACAGGTCGGATTCGAACCCGCGCCGCTGCAGGACATGGGGCGCACCCCCCTTACTGGGTGAGCTAGACGTCGCCCCGATAGTAGGGATTCTTTAACAAAATTACACCCATGAGATGTCCAGTGTCTAGTGTTGCTCCAATCATGTTCACCTGAATGAATGATTTACCTTACTGGCCATACAGTATGCATGGCTAATAATGAGGTTTATCCTTTCAATCAGTAATCAATAAATCAATCAGACAGCTGCTGCTGATTCAGAGCACTGAGACCAAGAAAGTGGATCACATCACTCCAGTTCGGAGGTCTTTACACTGGCTTCCTTTCTCTCAAAGACCTGATTTCAAAATACTACTGCTGGTTTAGAAATCACTGAACGGTTTAGGGCCAAAATACATTTCTGATCTGCTACCCAGACCTCTCAGGTGGTCACGGCTGCTTGCTGTCCCCAGAGTCAGAACTAAACAGGGGGAAGCAGCGTTCAGTTTTTATACTCCACATATTGGAACCAACTCCCAGAAAACTGCAGGTCCGCTGCAACTCTCAGTTCTTTTAAATCAAGGCTGAAGACCTTTCTTTTTGATGTTGCCTTTCTTCAAATAATTGTTACTTTCTTATACTGCACTGTAACTTTTATTCTCATATTTAAATTTTTTTAGTTTTTAACTGCTCTTTAATGTTTTATGTAAAGCACTTTGAATTGCCCTGTTGCTGAAATGTGCTATACAAATAAAGCTGCCTTGCCTTCCAGCCGTCTGCTTGCTCAACTAGCTGAAGGCCTCTATTATAATACTATTATAATATTTCTTGCCTAAGAAGCAGTAGGCTTTTATTACGTTGTTAGCAACTGGCTTTACCGAGCCCTAAATTCAGTTTTTTTTTCAAGCCAAGTATCGCTAAATTTGCACTTCCCTGTAGTCGTAACACAGCGAATTATACTTCGACTAGCAAAAGAAAGAACTACAATACCATGTAATTCATTCAAAAACATTCTAAAGCGCTGCGGGAGCATTTCAAAGAGCATTAGAGGTAGCATTACATGGATGTAGTAAAGACCCATTTCATTTTGAAACTAGACTTTTTTTAGACTTTTTGAGACCCCACTGAAACCTTGTGCAGTTACAAGTTGAGTGAGAAGAGGCAACAAAACCTTAAAGAGTAACTTTTTTTTTTTTTCCAACCTGGACCCAATTGTTCTATGTTTTGTGTCTAAGTGACTGATGGGAACAACAATCTTTGACATTGGTCCAGTATTAAATGAGATCGCTGCAGTCGGCAGTCAGCGAAACACGCTACAATGTAAGTTAATAAGGCAACTGTCCAGCTTGTATTTACCTTCACAAAAGTGCTTGTTTTGCCACTGACAGACTCAGATTAATATTCTAAGTGTCTGACAACATTATGGAAAGGATTTCTAAGGAGGTCGACCTTTCTGTTAAAGAGTAAGATCCTTTTATTAAACATAAAAACGTCTGCGAAATTGCGTTTGCTAAAACCACCAGACTCCATGTAAATAAACAGGAATTTAAGCATCGGAAAATACACTTCAGTCAAAGTCGACAGAAACAACAAAACTATGAATATCCGGGTCGTCTTTTCACTTTTCCAACAATCACAACTCTACTTTCGGTTGAAATAAACCCGTAGTTTACAGATGTGTCAATATGCTGGCTCTATACACGCTAAAAGTATTGCTTTTTTAGACAAAAGGGGTTGGTGATGTAATGTAATGGATGCTGATGTTGACGATGGTGGTTGTCGATTATATTGGGTCAACTTTGTAAGGCTGATATGCACGTTCCCTACCCTGTGAAGGCTACTTTGACGCTGCAACCCACACACCTTGTACTTGTATTTATTCATTCTCATACTGTAATGGTTGTGTTCTAGTTTTTACTGTTGTTCAGGCATAAGTGTGATTTAAGCTTCTGCGTTAAATCTACGCTGTGGATATGTACGTAGGTAAGTGGAGATACGGACGCTACGCCGTAGCCTGACGTGCACCTCTCGAAAAATGTAACTACACCTCGCTCTGCCGTGGCTTGGTAGCACTGCATTTCCCCCGGCTCATTTCCTGGTTTTCTTTCTCTCTTCAAGGAGAGGGTTAACTTTTCCTGCTACAGATTTCCCACCGTGGTCAGAAAGAACAGGGGAGACACTTTGTTTCTCTCGCTATGACTCTAGAGTCGCTACTTGCTCCGAAGATCTACCACACACTGCCCACGCACACACATGCAGGCCCTGCCATTCTCTTAAAGAGATCCACGCACAAGTATAAACTTCACGCAACTGACGTAGGCTACGGCGAAAGCTCTGCGTGGAGACTCCATAGGACCATAAATCGTGCTTTACTCTAGGCCCACCCCACCCCACCCAACTCGTGACTGTCTGTATACCTTGTATGTATTTGTGTTTACACCTGCTGCACACCCAATCGCCCTTCGGGGATACAAATACAGTTGCGGTTGAAGTACCTGCTGTTTGAAATAGCGCCTTTCCTCCTCATCTATGAGGACCAGGTTGAGGTAGTACCGCACCGAGAACTTCTTGTTAATGTCCCTCATTGTGGGCGTCATCTCATAGCCTGCTAGAAACAGCCTGATGGGGATGGACTCCCCTGCAGCACAACAAGTCAGAAGCAGATTAGAAGAGTGTGACAAATGAACTCACAACAGAAACACAGTTCATCACCCACTGGAGACGGTTAAAAGCCTCATATAGTTACCTCTGACCGGTGCACCGTCCATGATTTCATACTTCGCCATGGTGTCGTTCTCGTGGTAGACGTTTGGCCCCGTGCCAGTCGTCTCCCGCTTGATGATGTCAATCTCCATGTGTTTGATCTTAATCCTCACCAGCAGGAAGTAAATCTTCCCAACAATCACATCTTTAAGGTGATACCTGCAAGCGAATGGCAAGATCTGTCAAAACCAAACACTCATTTTCCTGCTCTCTCGTGCTGTTCTGAAGAAATCTGAATACTTTATTGATCCCCTCAGGGAAATTATTTAGTTAAAGTTAAGTTTAGGTAAAATAAGAGCAAGAAAAGAGCAAGTCAATAAGTGTATAAAGTAACATGGCTACAGTAATACATAAATAAAAACATTAAGTAGAAGTGAGATTAGGTTAAAAAGATTGTTTCAAATGGATTGTACAAATTCTATTGTAGTGCAGTGTCAACATAAATACAGTATGAACATAAATAAGTACGTGTGAATAATAAGTAGCAGCAGTGAATAAATAACATTTTGCACATGTAGCTGATAAATTATTGCAGCAAGTAATTATTGTTACATCACTTTCCAAGAATATTGAGATGTGATGTGGAGATACGTGCTGTTAGACCAGTTTTGACACTAAGCGTGTACAAGTACAAAACAAGGTACAATTAACAGGTATACTTCTGATCCAAAAGAAATAACTCCTACTTGGATTTATTGTACTCAAACTCTATGTGTAGACAGTCCTCGATCCCCACTTCCATCTTGATGGAGGAGTTGAGCTCAGGGTAGGTGCTGAGTGTGTGCACCACAATGTCCATCTCTTTGCTGATGTCATTCAGTCTCCGGCCTACTGTTGCCCTCAGAAAGTAGCTGGAAGAAAACAAAAAAGATCCCATGGCTATGAAAGCAGACTACCAGACTGTAGCACTATAACCGGTGAGAGGCTGTGCTGCTCAATGCCCAACTAGCAGAAGTTGCTTAAAAAAACCCAATGTAAATCTAGAAAAACTATTATTTTGCATATTACACTTTGCAAGTAAACTCTTCATTTTGTCTTGTGGGGAAACAGCTAGCCTGGCTCTGAAGCTCACTAATTAACACGTAATTAGTGACGCGTAAATCCTATCCTACAGACTATAGAAAACATCTTTGTTTGGTACAGATCCTTGCAAAAATCACACTATAAATCAATTTCATTTTTAAAATGTTTAATATTTTTCAATGAAAATGAGAAAAATGATCATTCCCTCCAATATCGCGAATCATATCGCAATCAGTCAAAAATAATCGCAATTAGATATTTTCCTCATATCGTGCAGCCCTAGTTATGACCAAGTCACATTCTACAAGACATCATTCCTACCACAGGCAATACAACTTGTGTTAGATAAGACTCATATACACATCACAATACTGCACATTTTTATTCCTAACATGTATTTATTTTAAATGTTTGTTCTTGTGTTCTATCCTATTTATTATTTCATGTTTATTGTATCCTATTATTTCATGTATAGTATGTATGTGTGCTGTGTGTTTGATATTTTGCTGCTGTAACACTGTAATTTCCCATTTTTGGGATCAATAAAAATCTATCTATCTATAACAAATATGAGTATGGGTATTAATGTCCTCATCAAACTCTCGGCAAAAAAAAGCAGATTTCCCAACGTGTCAAACTATTCTTTTAACATGTTAACATTAGCCTTTTAGCATGTTACATACTAACTTAACCACCAGTATGTTAATATGCTGACAATAACATATTAACATGCGTAGAGATACCTTGATAACAAGTATTGAGGTATTACTGTTTTGATGCTGTTATGATCACGTCATAATCTGAATTGTTGGACAAGTAGAAGACAAAGAAATATCTGCTAATGTTTGTGATATTGAACTTACACAAATGCAGAAACAAGCAAAAGGGATACATCTGCTGCGGTTTCCTCCCCTTAAGGCATTGTATCAGTGCCGTGGTACATGCCATCAGCTGACTGTATGGATACTTCAGGAGACTTCTCTAACGGAGACTTAATTAAGATTCAAGCTAGTGAAATTGAAAAACCCTTTGCCTGCCAACATGAATGTGGCTTTGAACTATTATAAGCGGTGCTATTTAAATAGAAGTGTGTGGTGCATGTGAGAAATTCCTACATAATGTAGGTTGCAAATAATCTATGCACACCACGCGCAGTGCACACAGCAAAGCTTACCGTAATTTGACGTTCTGACCAGTGTAAGACTCGTAGGGCTTCTCCACATGTGTGAACTCAAAGTCAAACGTCTGGGACTGTGTGAGCTCCCCTGGCCGAGCCAAGTCTTTCACAAGAGACACAAACTCATGGTGGTTTCCTCTGTCATAGTACAGCTCTGAAAAAGACACATTACCAGCATCAGACAGCTGCAGCGGGCAGTTTCATACATTCTGGTACAAGCCTTTCCTTCAGTGCTGACAGCTGAAAACAGCCAATATTTGATCTGATGGCACCAGGCTAATTAATAATAATAAACTAATTGACTGGACCATGACATTTCATCCACTGCAGCTCTAAACAATCGGGTGTGAGGCAGCCTTTGTGTCCACCATATAAACAACCTCAATTTTGTTTCCCTTTTTTTTAAAGGCCACCTTAAAGGCTGTCATTTTGCCATTCTACCCTGCTCCAAAGTACTTCTTCTTTATGTGGAGACATATGGTGGGGAACAGAAAAGGGGAAAGGGAGGGGCTCATCAGTGGTGAAAAATGTCACGATGCATTTACGCATGCTCTAAGGGTCTGGAAGGGACAAAGTCAGAGGAAATCCCTAGTGTTGCTGCAAACTCAGCTAAACTAGACAGACTGCATTTTAATCAATTACAAAAGAAATGAAAATACAACAGATTGTACCTTTGAAAGGATGCAAAAAAAGCTGTAGCTACTCTGAATGAGGGACTATCTTTTCTTAATCAAGTGGGTCCTGAGGCTGGCTCGACACAGTGCGACCTTTGTTGAGGCTGCAGATTTCAAATTAATTTGTGACTGTTTTACTTTACCACAACTAAAAGTTCACCATGTTAAACTGACTTGATGCTTTCGGGACACATCCTGATTGTGTTATAGAGTTCTGACACAAAATCTGGGTGTGTGTTAATAAATGCACTCTAACTTGACTTAAAAATAAGTTGCGTGATTTTTGAGGGTGAAGTATTCAGATCCGTGACAGGAATACAACGATGTAAAAAATACTCAATTATCAGTTAAGGTCCTGCATTCAAAATCTTACATCTATCTATATATCGAAGAACCTCTGTGAGTTTGTGTGACTGACAATTCCTAAGAGCAGCCACTATGAACATTGCGCTCATACACAGGGCATTACGGTAGCCATCTCCCGTCTTGGTAATACTCCACACACTCCAGATGCAGTGTGCCTGTCGGCTCAGGCGAAAAAAATCATGTCATTTCACAGTTGTTGTAAAATGCATACACATTAACAATTAATAGTTGGTGTGGTGTCAGCTCTTGCACCCAAATGGCACTTAGGCTACAGGACAATATGTCCTGACGGGTGTTGCTCAGGTCCCAAGGACACGCCATGACAAGTGTGAAGTTGTTTGTATACAGTTCTCAAAAAAGCTGCAAGCTGCAATACCACCGTTCCAAACTGTTTTGAACAGGCACTGCACTAGTACGTAAAAAGGTACAGACATATTATCAACAAATTGCACTTAAGTATCAGAAGTAATGGTACTCATTATGCAGCTGAATGCTAGATGCCTACTCAATTACTCAATATACTACTGGGCAGTGTAATCTGTAACAAATTCCCTTTTATAAACTCATAATACGTTTTCTGTTAAACTCCTACTAGCTCCCTACTAGTCGCTATAATTTAACTGTCAGATTAATGTAGTGGAGTGAGTAAAAAGTAAAATATTTCAATCTGAATTGTTTAGGTAATTGCGATAGAAGTATCAAGTAGTAAGTACAGTAATTAGATACATTTCCTTTGTTACATTCTCCCACTGCTGTGCGCTGAGTTCAGCTTCAGCTCGAGTTTGTTTTTGTACAGCAGGATATAATAAGTTTGCATCATCACGTTCAGTGTTCAAGATCAGTTTTGCTAATAGCACAACAACCTTTATTTGCAAGCTGCGACTAATTGCATTATGGGTAACGTCAGCCGTGGAGTTTTATTCGTCAACTAGCAACAAGCTATGGCTACAAGTCACAGTTGTAATCCGACAGAACAGTTTGACGGTTTTTTTTAATGAGTCAAAGGTCAATGCGACAGCTAGCCAATGGCTGATGTGTCAGCTGAGGTTAGCTTGAACTCACATCTGTCACGAGACCTGACACTTGTTACAACAGTGGGCCAGTGTAGCTTTCAAGTGCTACACACGTTACTCATTATGGTACATTTAATAAACTACACCGTGTGAGTGTTTAGTAGTGTATTCAGCGCCTGTAGCTAGCTCCCTAACATCTCCTTTAATACTTTGGCTACTTCTATCAGCGGGCTCAGTGTGAAACGCAGGCCTGCCAGCCGCTCACCTATCTGGCCAACGAACTCAATCTTGATGCCGTTGTGCTCCAGCCTCTTTCCCGGGTACTTGAGCGTCACGTTGACTTTCCCCGACACCGTTTCACCGTCGTAGAAGAGAAAATATTTGTCCTTCCTGCCGTCTTCGCTTTTATGCTCAGCTTTCTTTCTCGTTTCGGCGTCATTCAGAACTATATCGATGTCCGCACTCTGACCAAAACCAAAGAAGCTCATCGCTGCTGGTCAGTCAAGCGGTCACGGGATCCTCCTTTTCTATAAAACAACACACTTTCTCGTTTTGCTGTAAAATGCCCAGACTCCAGCGCAATGCTTCCCAGATTATTGAATATTTCGAGTTACAACCGGTTGAGTGCGCATGCGTGGAAAGTCACGTGAAGGAAAGCTGTATTTATAAAACGATTTGTTTTCTTTTTCTTTGCTTTTTTTTAACTCGTGATAACAGCTACACGGGTAATGACATAGTAGCAATATAAGGTTGAATGGTGCTATTTAAAATAATGCTATCTTTTCTCATTACAATGAATGTGTCTGCACTTTTTTGGCGCAGTTCTCTTAATACATCCACGGTATCAACAGGCGGAAGAAACTCGGGCTTTGATGACTCTTTCACCCGGATATCACCCGGAGTACAGCCTTTCAGGTACTCTTCATTATCTCCCGTAGTGGTTCACAACATTCCCCCACATTCAACAGTCCCCCCCCCAATCTTAAAGCTCCATCCAAGTAGTTCTCATCCGTTTTTGAGGCAGTCTAAAACTATTTGCCTCCTGCCTGATCCAGTGTTGACTATGCTGCTGGTTGATGAAGCGGAAACTGCAAGTAGCACAGAACAAACTGGTGAGAGTCATCTCTCTTTTGGAAATTGTCAGTTCTACAACTTCACTGGCTTCAAGTGGAGGGTCGAGTATGCACAGCTGTTTCTATACACAGACCATGTGGCCGCATTATGCATAGGGCCTCTAGAGCCACCAGGGGGCCCCAAGCTGCCATTTTAGGCCATTCTTTTCTTTTTTTTGTTTTGTTTATTTTTTAGAAATTAAAATGACCGGTTTCTCTTGTGGTCGATAAAAGCACATCCATGACCTATATTGCAAAGTATAATGTGTAAATGAAAGTGGGAAAAGCCTGATATGTTTTTAAGTTCAGGCTGTAAGGCAACAAAAAGTAACAAGCTGTGGGGTGACATTGGGTGTATGTTTGTTGTAAAGGGACATTATATTGTGATGTATACTTATGTAATAAATAATAAATAACAGAATTTCAGTTGTAGGCCTATACAATATAAATAATACTTTCGTTTGATAAATTGTGTTTTCTGACTTAAGGAACTTTGCCTCTGCCAGCTACTGACAGTCAGCCACAGAATTCAAACTCCTCCTCCATCCATCTATCCATCTTCGTGCGCTTATCAGGTGTCTGGTCGCGGGGGGAGCAGCTCCAGCAGGGGACCCCAAACTTCCCTTTCCCGAGCCACATTAACCAGCTCTGACTGGGGGGATCCCGAGGCGTTCCCAGGCCAGGTTGGAGATATAATCCCTCCACCTAGCCATGGGTCTTCCCCGAGGCCTCCTCCCAGCTGGACGTGCCTGGAACACCTCCCTAGGGAGGCGCCCAGGGGGCATCCTTACCAGATGCCCGAACCACCTCAACTGGCTCCTTTCGACGTGAAGGAGCAGCGGCTCTACTCCGAGCTCCTCACGGATGACTGAGCTTCTCACCCTATCTCTAAGGGAGACGCCAGCCACCCTCCTGAGGAAACCCATTTCAGCTGCTTGTACAAATTCCTCCTAATGCAATACACAGGTAAATGGATCACAATGGTCTTTTTGTAATATTCAGCTGTAGGCTAACTGTTTAGTTGTTACTATGTATGGCTTAAGTACATGTCAAAACATCTTCCAACATTTCCAAGGTCTTTTATTTCTCTTTTTTTGGGTCTATTTCCATCTCAACATACTGACTGATGATTAAAAAAAAGAAGAGAAAAAAACACATGCCAGCATGTTGTAGGCCTACTACTTCTAATCACAAGAGGTCAGGAGTGCAAGAGTTTGAATGCAGTCAAACATGCGCCATTAAACTCATTTTGGTGTCTGGAATTGTCACAGTAACAACAAATGCATCTGCGTACCAATATTAACATTTACTGTCAAGTCATTATTGTTGGCCTTGCATTCACTTTTGCTCGAGCGTTCACTCAGTCTGCCCTGTGGAAGAGAAACAGTCCTGTGAAGGCAGTGCTGCACCACTAGAGGGCAGAGCTACACATCAGGAGACGGATCAACCTGAATGCCCTCCTTAGTTCCACTTCAGTTAGGGGGTTTTCATTCCTAATATTTCATGCCGTTATTCAGTATTTAACATTTCCATGATAAATCATCCCCATATTATGAGCACTGCATGTTTGTTTTTGTTAAACAGTATTTTTTTAATTCTTGATATTGAAAAGCTTAAAAAGGTTTCCACTGAAAAACAGTGGTGACTGGTCAATACTACATGTTTAATAAAAAGCAAATATCAGCCAAATATGTCAGTAAGCCCATACATCAGACAAACAAGTCAACACCATTCAGCCACGTTTCACACACACACACACACACACACACACACACACACACACACACACGCACACACACATGCACACACACACGCACACACACACGCACACACACACGCACACACACACACACACACACACACACACACACACACACACACACACACACACACACACACACACACACACACACAATTATACTACTGAACCATCTGCAACAATTTGAAATATTATGTGTACAGAGAAAGGGTGTGTGTGTGTGTGTGTGTGTGTGTGACTTTAGCTCATTACTAGGCCCCTCTGGGAACGGATTCTCGTAACTGCGTAATTACTTCTGGTGACTTGTGAAAAAAAAAGATAATGATCCTTCCTTGTTGACTAGTTTTATGATCAAACGTGACAACAGTTAAATGGCTGCCCTGGGGCTTTTATTTTGTAGGAAACCGAGTTGTAATGTCCTTTCATAACAATGACTCACTTTTGAGACAGTAAAATAAGTCTAAAATTGTCCCTCAACAGCCTGCTGGAACATCTGAGTGTCATATAACTCATTCTCATGTTTGGGTGCATGACTTCAAACTTTTAACAAGCACAGCCCTTCTAGCTGGAACCAATGGAGAGCAGTTAGGTACAGCTGTGGCCCCGTCTGATACAGACAAATATCTAGTCAATGTGTCAGTTCATCACATCATGCTGAGATATTTTCTAAATAGGCTACATCCTTAGAACGATTTTCTCCCGTCTCTTTTCCTCCTCACTGTCTGTTTGTTCACTGCAGCCATCAACAGACAAACTGGCATGTCTATTGATATTAGAATTAAAGAGATAAATCAGGCCGATGTTGCAGCAATACTTGGGTTTCCTACCACTCAAAAGGGCACCTGCTAGTCTTAACGGAAGTGACATGTGACGCAATCTCACTGCTGCTTTACTGGCTTTTCAAACATGACAATATTAAAGTGCATAAGCGGAACTCTATCCCACAACTTGTTGAGTAGGAAACAGTCCAGTGTGTGTTGCAAATTGCCAGGAAATATCAGAAATCAGCAACTCAGTGTCAGAATTGATGAGCCCTTTTATCAGGGAAGTTTCTATAGGACGTGGTGATGGTGTGAGAGCTAAGAATAAAGTGTCAGTGATCTGTAACATATTCATTTGCTCTCATTTGATTTCATGATGAAATTGTCTTGTAAAGATAAATACCACTGAATGTATAATGAAATATTTTACTTTGAAAACCAGCTGTCTGTTTGCATTTATGATTGAAATTTGACTTGGAAGTGTGTTTTAAGCTTCACAAATGTAGAAAAATGAAGTGGGTGCATCCTGGAGGCCGTTAGGTTACGGCTCCAATGTGACGACCCATCTCGCGAGGGGAAAGGGAAGCAACGTGTTGGTAAAAGTAAAGTTATTTATTGGTCTGAGAGTGTAAAGTGAATCAACAAAATCAGGTACACAAACAACAACAAAAGAAAAAAAAAGGGCACATGGGTGCTACTTTAAACAACCCCCTCCCCCCCCCCCCAAAGAAACAAATAGGCCTAACTGAACGAGAACTCTTTAAAATAAGAGCTAAACAGAAACCAAACCTCACTAATGAGACCAACTTTAAACACATGGGAAGGTGCCAGTGGCTGCACTAAAAGTGAACCGGGGGACCTTTGGTTCTCATTTCTCTCCCTGGTAATTTCCTGTCGCCTCGAAAAAAAAAGAAGTAATTAACCCTCCTGTTGTCCTCGGGTCAAATTTGACTCGGGTCAAAATTGGATGTATTATTATAGCATTTGAAGAATAACAATAATAATAAAAAAGTGACCAAAATGCCGGAAAAAGCTGAAGAAGAAATTGACAAAAACATCAGAAAACGTGACACAAAATGTTAGGAAAAGTGCCAAAATAAATTGACAAAATTGTGACAAAGACATCGGGAAAAGCAACAAAAGTGACGATAAAGACGGCCAAAACGTTGGAAAAAAAGTTTACATTTTTTAATTCTGACCCAGAAAAACAAAAGGGTTGCATGGTCGACAGGAAGACAACACAAGGGTTAAGGCATAATGGACAAAGACAAAGTGTCCATTGTTAAAAACAAAATTCTGCTTGAATTCTGTTGCTGAAATTTTGATGTCAAAATTAAGTTCCTGAATGTTGCCTCTGAATTTCACCAGTCCAATTTGAGCACTTTATGACCTCACTTGAATTTTTAGATCTGGAAATAACCAACGCAATGTGAGCAACTTCAACATAGTTTTTGTAATACTTGACACAATCGGTTTATGGTCGGCACCTTAAACCACTTAAAATCAACTTGAATTCATCTGGTGGAAATTCAGAGAATGTCAGGGTTGGAGAGCAGGCAGCAGGGGGAAGGACCCAAACGCAGACGAGGACAGGAAGACTGGTGCAGCGCAATGATTTATTTAGAAAAAAAGGCCTGAAGGCAGAGAGTCCAAAGACAGGCGGCCAGGTAACGGGGTAACAGAACTCCAAACATCAATGAAACAATGCTAAGTTAAAAGACAAGCACAACCATAAGACACAATGCAGATATGTGAAATGGGACACCCTGGTAAGCTATCTGAAGCTTGTGTATAGGGGCCCAGACACTGGCAAATATTACACATTATAAATACTATCATGTTGTTTGGATAAACATGTGTTATACAATATCATTTACAACCTACAAAAAGAAGAAACCCTAACTACCCTAACCCTTCCTAAGTGGTCCTAAGACATTTAGTCTATCAGTCTAAGCATTGGTTAAATGGATCAAATGCAATACACATTAACATATAACAAGTCAGAATAACAGTAGAATGAAATCAAAGGATTTCAGAGTCACTAGTTTAGAAGTCGCCAGCTGTCAAACTTTAATATTTTAGTAGCAGCTGTTGTCTTAGTCTTTTTGAAAGCAGACAGAGACATTTTTTACAGTGTTATCGACCTCATTCCAGACCTGTGGCCCTCTGCAGACCACGCTGAAGCTTGTGCATTTCAGTTTCCATTTTTTAACCTCAATAAGATGCTTTTTCCTTGTCTTATATGTATGCGAGGGTGAGTAGATTAGAATGAGGTGATCATGACCTTTGGCTTTGACCATGATATAGCACGTATGACTTTCTTCTGTTAAAAACTGGAATTGGACCAGTGTAAGTGCAGCGTCTGATGAGGGAAGGAGATGCAGGTGAGCAGGTGGTTTGAGCTGACCAGTGAAGTGGGAACAGGTGGATGGCTGACAGCCATTGGCTGTAGCAGTCAGGTGATGTGGAAGAGGAGGTGTCATACATGTTGGTTTAAGGATTAGGGCACGTGGCTGGACATTAAGGACAGAGAGCCAGACTGTGACAGGGAAAGAGAGAAACTTGGATGGAAAGATGGTTTTCAAAATCAAATAAATCCATGCTATTCTTTTAGTGGAATTAAGCCTACAGTTCAGCATTAAAGGCAGAGTTTTCTCGTAAACAAAAAGACTTATGTTAAAGCTATAGTGCGTCGTTTCTGTCTCCCCCATGAGGAATTCTAAGTAATGACAACGACACTGTCGGAGCGTCCACATGTACAATCCCCCACCCCTCCTCCACGCAGTTGCTAGTAGCCAAGGAGGACACGGAGGATTAAAAAACATGATGGACTCTTCAGAAGAGGTCATTATCCTCACTCGAGTTTCTGCGTGCGAAAGTCACCAGACGCCACAATCTTCTGAACATAGCCATACTGAGAAATACAAAGAGAGTTGTGTGGAGCTGATAGTCTTAATTAGCTTTGTAGCAACTCATTTGGCAACGGCTTGAATGTAACGGACGTTCATTAATATCAAAAAGTTACGCACTAAAGCTTTTAATTCAGTGTTTCTTACCCAAATACTGTGTATTCTTGAAGCCTAAACATTTTTCAACACTTTTTTTTTTTATTGTGTATTGTTTCTGTCGGTGTTTGCTAGCTTGAAATCTTCACTGCCTTTGTTAGCACACTGCTAAGCTTTTTGTTACATGTTCCTCCCACCCACTGTCCTCGTGCACAACACAAACAAAACGTGAACCCACTCTTAAAAACATATAAAGGCTTTTGGTTATAGAAATCCCTTCAAACACTTTAATGCTGAGAATATAGTATATAAATAGAAAGGAATTCATCTGGAATTTACTGAACAGATGAGCCGGATTGTATGGCAGTAAGCGGATGCAGGGCTGATGGGAAATGGTGGGCTGTACATACCAGCACAACTAACCACAGATCTGTGGATCAGCACAGTAAGAAACTCCCTCGTTTTATCTCATTAACTAAACAAGACCTCCTAACTTAGGACACAAATACTGCATAACTTTCAGAGGAGTGTGCAGATACAATGAGTCAGCCTCTAGAAACGGGTGGTCTGTTCAACAAAATGCCCTTCATTCAACTGTCACTATCTTTTATCAGATTCACAGTCAGAAAAAGGTTTTTTTCTTCCCACATTGAACCAAATAGGTGACCAAGCTTCAATAGATTTTTCTGTGAATTAAATCAAAGTGTCCATTGGCTCTGTGGCAAACTACAATATATATAATACCTGTGCTGAGCTCATTGATTATAATGCTCTTTATCCAGGAACTTCCTGCCAGTTGGCACAGTTACCAGGGAGGAACAAGAAAGCTGTTTTCAGTGGAAAAAGTGTGAATGGCTTAACTCCCACTAATAGATTACAGCTTCAGATCAACAAATATGCTGTCAGTGAGATATGTGACGGACTTTCATACTGAATAGGATTTCCGTGAACAGCGGGAGACTCTGGAGTGGTCGAGGAGGATTTGAAGCAGCAGAGAAATTATGATGAAATGACCGGCAGCACAGATGCAGCAGCCTCTCTCTCTACACACACACACACACACACACACACACACACACACACACACACACACACACACACACACACACACACACACACACACACACACACACACACACACACACACACACACACACACACACACACACACACACACACACACCAGAAAACAAAACACAAATGTCTCCAGTAATATTAGAAGTGAGTTTTATTAATCACAAATAGGGTGGTTCTAAAATGAACAAAAACAACCCGAGCAGGCCCCAAATGGACATTCTGTTGGATGTGAGTTTGGTTTTCTTACACGTTGTACCGGTCCTCAGTCTAGCACAGTCTAACAGTGCTGGAGCAGCGAAGCGCTGCCATCCTTGAGTTGAAAGACAATGGTGAGTTGGCCTGGTTTAACTTGCCCCCTAAAACAGAACACACACTGGAAAACCATCTCTCACCGTCATGTAAATATAATCTCTATCACTGCTGCCTTACAATATCCAAACAGATTACACACAGCCGTGTTGAGGACTTCCTGTCTCTGGGGTACATGTACTGTACCGTAGCTGCTGCACAAGAATTCCTGTTTGTTGTTGTGGCAGAACCGTTGCACAAACTCTGCTTCATAAAACGCTCACAATGCCTGAATAATTAGAGCACCATTACAGCTGCATGGCACTTTTATGAATACCGAGTCAACTCTGGGTTTGAACACTGTGTTCACGCTGGAAGCGGCGGAGCAGTGGTGGGTTTTAAAATCAAACTCCCCCACCTGTCTGTGTTATAAATGAAGAACGTACCTCGGTTGGCCAAGTGTTTTTTGTTTTTTTTAAACGTGTTATAAACCAGAGCTCAGATATAAACGTCCCTGCTTTGGGCTTTTTTTGGGCTTTTTCTTTTGCCTAATAGTGCTATGCGTCTTTACCAAAAATAATTCACACTATATTTAGGCACTAATATATTTCTATTTCTACTTCAACATAGCTACACCTTCAAATCTATGAAAAACAAAGCTATTTACAAATTTGCAGATACGTATGTAAAGAAGGGAAGTGGAAATTTGCGGTGACATCATTCCTCTCAAACGCCGGGCTTGTGGTTAAATGAATGCAGAAAACGTGACGCCTCCGAGTATCATAGCAGTGTACGTGGAACACGGCATGGCTGTAGAGAAACTGGACTAATGTAAAGACAGAAGGCACTTAAGAGGAATGACATTTGTAGAAATGAGGAGGGGAACTGTATGCATCTGTGTGCTGCGTGACTTGTACCTGTGTAACAGGATTCATTGGGAACTCTATTGGGATAATAGTACACTACAAAACATTTCCTCTTGGTTCCTTAAAGGGGAACAATGCAGTTTTTTTTAGCTTGACCTTAACTGAACAGCTTCGGAGTCATTGGAATGGTTATATGACTTTTTTCGAGTTGAATGGTGGTCGTCTCGCTTCCCCCTAGCGCCTGTGAGCGGAAAAACCACCCTTGCAACTTTCGGCCGGTGAGCCGCCGGCCTCAGCGTCAGAAGTATCGCGTGATATCAGGTGTCGCGATGTAACGAATTGCTTCACGGCACCGCACACATACACGCCCATTCAGGAACCGGCTAACAAGGTAGCGATGGAGTTTTTCACACTATCATCATGGCTGAGCCAGCAAAAAAGAAGCAGAAAGCTAGGAAAGCATTGTCGGAGGAACAGAGAAAGAGGAAACGGCAGACTGACGGAGCGAGGAGTCAGACACGAGTAAACATAGGAGCTGCCATATATCTATTCCGAAGCTGTAGGGGGGGCTCTATAGAGAAACCTGTGAGCAAAAAGCGAGAAAACAGCGAAGAAATGGCCAAAACTGCATAGCTCCCCTTTGATGCAACTTGAAAAAAAGGCCGAGCAGTGTTTCTTCTTCCTATGTGCAAATGTTGGGCAGATCGTCTCTACCATGACTGATATTCAGTTAACATTTTACCACACTTGCAGATTATAAAACAGCCGAACAAGAGATTCATACGAGCTTTCATGGAGGTTGCATGAATACTGACACATATCAGGAGTGTGATTGTTTTATCTTGGGGTGCCAAACGCAGCAGAACTTTGAAACAGTGAGCTGTTTGTTCTGAATACTGACCCAAGGCTTGGATATCGCGACTGCATCTGCCATGCTGTCGCTAAGAAGCTCATGTTCATCTGCTATTAATCATGATACAATAAAATGTTACCTTTTCTCAGTCTTACAAATGGAAAGAGTTTCATATCGCCTCAAATAGGACATTTTTCACCACTTTACATAATCTTCAGAGAAACACAGAGAGACAAAAATTACAAATATCTATATACAATCAATACAACTGTTAATCCTCCAGACCCCAGCTGTATGTCACTGTAACACTGAAGTGTCGGGTCAGGGCTGTTTGCCTTCAGCTTTGCTGAGAGGAATGAGTACAATATGAGTTTCGGTCAAACCTAAGAGGATCTTTCATTACACCTACCTACTCACAGCTAAAGGTTAGAAATGTTAGATGAGGTCTACTCTCTAATTAGCACAAATATAAGCAAACATAATTTGTAAACAGATTGGACATCGGCAAATATCAACCAGGATTCATGCCAAAGATTGTGTTCAATGTGCTTTACCTGACTGGAATAGTTTGTGTGTGTACTGTAGAGTCACTGTTTTTTTCAAACCCATATTTTCCAGTGTTTTTATGTCTAAGTAAGTGATGGGAACACAATCTTTGAAATTGGTCCAGTATTAAAGGTGTCGTAGGTAGGATTGTGAAGATCCAGGACTTTGAACAAAATGTGAACATCAACAACTTCTCAGTCCCTCCCTCCTTTCTGCTAAAGCCCAAAACGGTTTCCTAAGCCCCTCCCCCCACAAGGGAGAATGAATGCGTGTGCATGAGCAGTGATTGACACACACTTACACACCTGGCCCTGATTGGTGCATCTGAATAGGGAGCGGTGGATTTTTGCAAATCGTACTACAGCCTGTAGGGGGTGCCAGAGGAGCCGGATTTTTTTTTTATTACCTGCTTCATGTAGTTCTACTGGAACATAGGGTCAGTTTCAGCAAATATGACAGAAAGTTAGTTTTATAAGGCTTACCTACTGCACCTTTAAACTAGACAGCGGCGAAACAAGCTGCAATGTAACAATAATCGGCAATTGTGCACCTTCAATGCACGTCCACTAAAGTACTTTTTTTTTGCCACTGACAGGCTCACATTATTATTCTAAGTGTCTGACAACATTATGGGAAGGATCCCTTCAGAGATAGACCTTTTTGTTGAAGAGTCAGGTCCGTTTTGTTTAACAGCTCCGAAATTGCTATTACTATATATAAACCCACCAGACTCCATGTAAATAAACAGTGATTTTATCATCGTAAAACACACTTCATTCAAAGTCGACAGATACAAAACAGCGATTTTGTGGCAGTTTCATGTCAAACAAAAATCTTACTCTAACAAAAAAGGTAGGGATCCTTCCCATAATGTTGTCAGACACTTACGATAATAATCTGAGCCTGTCAGCGGCAAAAGAACAGCACTTTAGTGGACGTAAATTGACAATGCAGATTTGCCCCATAGCGTTACAGTGCAGCCCGGTTTGCTGCTGCCGGTTACGGCATTCTCGCTCAATACTGGACCAATTTCAAAGATTGTTGTTCACATTAGTCACTTGGACACCAACGCATGAAAAAAAAAGAAAGATTACAGGTTGGGAAAAACAAAATTACCCTTTAAAGGTCCCATGACATGGTGCTCTTTGGATGCTTTTATATAGACCTTAGTGGTCCTATAATACTATATCTGAAGTCTCTTTTATATAGACCTTAGTGGTCCTATAATACTATATCTGAAGTCTCTTTTATATAGACCTTAGTGGTCCCCTAATACTATATCTGAAGTCTCTTTTATATAGACCTTAGTGGTCCCCTAATACTATATCTGAAGTCTCTTTTATATAGACCTTAGTGGTCCCCTAATACTATATCTGAAGTCTCTTTTATATAGACCTTAGTGGTCCCCTAATACTATATCTGAAGTCTCTTTCCTGAAATTCAGCCTTGGTGCAGATTTACAGCCACTAGAGCCAGTCCCACAATGAACTTTCCTTAGGACGGGCCATTTCTGTGTCTGTAGCTATTGAGGAGGAGTGAGGGGGGGCAGGGTGGAGGGTGGGGGTGTGGCCTTGACCAACTGCCATTTTGCTCGTTTGAAAGCCATGATGTCTCTCTTTCATGGGTTCGCCAAATTCTCTGGGCGGACAAAGCAGAGAAAGGGGAGGTAACCTCGCTCCTTATGACCTCATAACAAGCAAGGTTCCAGAACGACTCATCTGAGCTTACTTTTTCTCAAAAGCAGAGCAGGATACCCAGGGCTCGGTTTACACCTATCACCATTTCAAGCCAATTGGGGACCATAGGCAGGCTGGGGGAACTCATATTAATGTTATAAAAAACTCATAAAGTGACATTTTCATGCCATGGGACCTTTAAAATAACAAGTCTGTCACTCCACATTTACAGAAAGCTCTTTGTTCTCTGTATCAGGTCATCCAATTGGTTTCATTCAGAATTCAAATCGAGGCTTTTACACAGTCAAATCAGAGTCAGAGTATCATGTCTAGTATTAAAACTTAGTTTTCTTTGGGTCTGGAAGGTTAACAAACAAACCCTGTATTACTGTTATTATCATAATTATAATTATAGTGTAATACTGAACGTACATATGACAGCAAAACTCTATCCTGGACAGCAAATTCAATATATACAAGATTAACAGCAAGCATAGAAGGACACTTAAAATCAAGAAAATGCAGCACTGATTGTGTGCAGTGTTTCACAGCATTTGACTGGCACTCTGCAAAGCCTCTTACTAAGACTATCTACAAACATGAACATGGAAGTCTCTCACAACAGAAAGGGGGGGAGGGAGATTAAATATGTAAGACCGCCGAACCACATCTTGAGATGCTGATACAAGTCATTTTTCATTTGTCTTTTTCTTTCTTCCGATTTACACAGGTGTAAATGCTTGCAGCTTGATGCAAAGTGGTTAAAGTGTTACATATTTTTATCCACAACCAAATAAAAAAAACAAAACGCATGTTAGTATATTACAAATATTTAAAAAAGTAAACCTTTATCTATAGGCATTTTAAAATATATTCCATCAAAAATAGTCTGACAAATTTCAACAGTAGAAAAGAAAAGTTATACAAATGGCAAAAAGGTTCGAAGCAAAAGTAGAAAGGTGTCATGACTGACTGACTTTGGAGGAGAGAGACTCCTCCTTTCTACCTGGCAGACTAAAGAAATGTTTCCTCTCCTCCACCTCGAGTGGGAAAAAAACCATGCAATTAACTGTAAAGTAAGAACTCCGTAATTTAGCAAAAGAAATCAGTTGGTGGTGATGTGTAATAGTTTGACGTAGTTGTCCTGTTAAATCTTGTCACCTTTGGCAAACTTGAGTAGTTTCAGCCATGCTGAGAGCTCCGAGCATGAACGGTGGCAGCTCCGTGGTCAGACAGCGTGGAGCGCAGTCCCACGTGTCACGTCGTTCACTCAGCACAGGGCCCTCTCATCATCCCCCCCCCCTCTCTCTTTTCAGATCACAAATGACGACTTGTGTCGGAAATCTCCCTGCAGAGAACACACGGGCAGACATGGAGCCATGTTTAGGTATTCATCATATTGCAGAGGTGGTTCATCAGTAATGCAGATGCTCTTCTTCCATTTGACCCCCACCCCACCCCCACACTCCTTGCACCAGGGTTTTTCCTGCATAGAGGATTTTTTTTGAGGTTTTAGTCAGCGCCAAAGGAAAATCACCAGCACCAAAATGATAAGAATTGAGAATAAAAATAGCAATTTAAATCCTCTCTAAATGTGTTTCAGAGCGATTTACCAAACGGCCGTTGAACAAGCAGACCATCAACTTGAATATGGGAGCTGATATCAGTTTTATCCCCCCCCCCAAAAACAAAAAGGCCCATTCTGAGCCAGGAAAAACCCTGTGCATTTAAATGAATATATGCTTTTATTGTTTGTCTTTTAGTTACTTTGTCTAACAGCTCAAATCTGCCTCACTTGACACTTTACTGGTCTACGGAATGGGAATTTGGAATAAAACATTTTGTTTGATATTTTAAATTTGAAGTAGGTGATGAGCCACACCTGGGACCAG
This sequence comes from Gymnocephalus cernua, assembly GCA_023631565.1. Lineage (NCBI taxonomy): Eukaryota > Metazoa > Chordata > Actinopteri > Perciformes > Percidae > Gymnocephalus > Gymnocephalus cernua. Next base: position 24,043,986 of record CM042439.1, read on the forward strand.
ATTTATAAACCTCTGTGCACGCACAAAGACAGAAAGATGCGTATGCATTCTTTTCATCACACTGAGAAATCATACATTATAATTTTACATCAAGAGGGATAATCAATGATTTGGTTGAGATTGCTAATATCAAACTGACTTCACAACGTGCTTCACAATAAAGGATCAAATGAAAAGAACATAAACACGGGGAAATAAAAGGCAATTTCGACAGGCATCTAAATCTCACTGCTATCTACAAACCTCATCCTCCGTCCTGACGTAGTCCACTCCATCTCCTTTAGCTGGAACTTTGTAACTAAAAAGACACAGAGCACGTTATGGTTCCATGGGTGACACGGTTGGATAAGTGCTGGCTAGAGAGAGAGGAACACATGTGAATGGTTGGATGTCTTACTTGTTCCCCGTCTGTTTTTGGCTGGAGAAGTAGCCTCGCTTGTATGCACAGCAGATCCCCGCTGTTATACACAAGAGCACTACGGCCACCACCAGCACTCCCAGTATGATCCCCACAACGTCAATATCATCTGTGGAATTCATGTAAGAAATTAAACACTGACAATGGGACAACCTGACAGTGAACAATGTACAGTATGTGTGTGGGACACACTCACAGACTTCCATCTTCTGGGGCGGACACTCGGAGTATCCTGCGTCGTTCTTCGCTCGGCAGAAGTATTCGCCTGCGTCTTCTTTCCTGACTGCGATGAAGTTCTGCGTCGGAGAACATTAACATAAGTTCGATTAATGCTCATACTGTAGCCGTGTTAACATGGGCCCCAGAATAATAGCCCAATCAGAATAAAACAGCCTCATGTAACGACCTCGATCGGAAGAGACGGACTTGATCCGGCCCAATCGGAAGGAACTCTCAATTGTGTTGAGTGGGGTGGTGTCAACCTTTGAGAATTGCTTCTAAGCCTTAGCCTTTTAAAAACGACATACATTTCTGTGCCATGACATTCAAACTCACTGCACTCACTATCATGTTTTATCAGAAATGTTTAGAAAATGGGTTGTCTATGTAGTACGTTTCCTTTTTCTTTTCTCCCTCCTATTTGACGTGTTTAGTTGTTCATTATCAAAATCTGTGTTGCCCGTTCACAAACTTGTCCTTTTTCATGAATATTTACCACCACCATCAATTCCAAGTATTCCTTTTGGCTTGAAATGTTACATTTGCGTTTGTATTAACTGGGGTAGATGCTCCATATTCATGCGCCATCTTGAAATACGTTAGCCGGTAAGGGACATACTGGACATACTGCTCCGCCTTTTGCGTTTTCGCTGTCACATGATAAACTCACAGGTGCCGCTAATGCTGCTAACAGGTATCGTAGCTTCCCGGCCCCGGCAAGTTTGACACACAGAGGACCACACGTATTCAATATCCAAATTTCAGGAACACTAGTCTTGTTCTTCGCCCAGAAAAAGAAAAAGGATATTGAAAAGAGCAAGAGACCGGCTTTTTGAAGCGTGAAGGCTACCGTAGCTGTAATACGTACTTTTCAACTGCTGATTGCGATATATGATCTCAACGCTAGATGGGAGAAATTCCTACACATTGGACCTTTAAAGTTTTGCTTTTTTATGTTTTAACGTTCAAGCAAAAATATAGATACATATTGTAAAAGTATTATTATAGCAGAAATAATTCAATGTAGAATAACGCAAATCAGAAATGTGGGGTGTCTTGCAGTAAAACAATTTCCATTAAATAATTAACAAGAAAAAGAAAACAAGCCCCACAATAAACAAGTAATTCTCTTCGTTTCTTTGAGTTTCCATAAATAATTAAGCTTTCCCGGACAAATAATGTAATATAATCTAATACAAAACAATAATAGATTTCTAAATCGGTTGGTGGGCATGACTTCCTCATATGGGAGCAGCAGAGGAGTGATAACTTTGTTTCTGTGAACGCTCTAAAAATAACAGTCAAAAGGAGATAAGTACAGCAGAAAAAACCCTCCTCCAAACCTCCTTAGTTTACAGCTACGGCCGTTTGTTTGCAACACTAGAGTTCCACATAAAGACAAACGCTGTAGTATGTGTTGGTGCGTCACGTCTTAGAGGCCGGCATGAAGGTCAGGGGTGGAATGTAACTAAGTACATTTACTCAAGTACTGTACCTAAGTACAAATGTTGAGGTACTTGTACTTTACTTGAGTCTTTTCTTTTCATGCCACTTTCTACTTCTACTCTGCTACATTTCAGAGAGAAATAATGTACCTTTTACTCCACGACGTTCATCTGACAGCTTTAGTTACTAGTTACTTTACACATTAAGATTGTTGCACACAAAACACATGTAGTTGATAAAATATGATGTTTTATTATAAATGAAACTAGCCAACAATATAACGGCCTACAAGTCCAGCTGAAATGATTAGACCATTAAACTCACAACTGTTTGGATCCTTTACACTTTCTAAAATGGGAGGGTTTTTCTGCATTGAGTACTTTTGAGTACATTTTCTTGATGATACTTTCATACTTTTACCTAAGTAACATTTTTACTGACTTTTACCGAAGTAGAGGATCTGAATACTTATTTCACCGCTGATGAAGGTTGACAGGAGAGTGTTGGAGGCAAACACTGAGCAGATCGAGCTGCACTGGGAAGCAGGGCGAGAATTGAGGAATGTGCAAACGAGGACAGTGGATTCCCCTCGTGGCTCACGCCCTCTCGCACCATCAACTGTCTCCCCAAAATATCTGCCCCCACCCCTGGGCGTCAGGCCACAGCGTCCCCCGGCTGCCCCGCCCTCGCCTCTCTCTCGTGCCTGTCCCTGTCCAAACACATGCCCACACGTACTAACCAGAGTTCCGGCTTTTGCGTTGAGCGTGTATGTGGAGTTGAAGAACTTGGGGCTGGTCTTTGGGTCGTCGGGAATCTCCTCCCTGTTCTTGAACCACTGGTACTGAGACTTGGGGAAGCCCTCGTCCTCCACGCAGCTCAGCTCGGCTGACTTCCCAAAAGGCACTGATTTTGGGACGCTGCATTTTGGCACCACCGGCTTTACTGTGGTGACATAAAAACATGATCATTTAGTCTTCATGGGGAGCTTTACACTTCAGAGGAGGTAGATTCTGTATGCATCACAGCGATAAAACAAGCCCACACATTCTTTCGTGATGCTGCCAGGTCTGATTGACTTTGCTGCTTTAAAAAAAAAACAAAAAAACAATGTCGCCCTGACCCTTTATGGTTCACCAGACGGGTACATGATTTTTGGTCCGTGCCAAAAAACGCCACCAAAACACGCAGCGCTTGCTTTCTTTAGCACTGCAATTCAGACAGATGCAGTTTCAGAGGTTTCCTCTTATAGCCCAGAACACGCCTTTGCAGCTGGGCAGGTCTGGTCAGAGGGCTGGTGCGACCTATAACACGGTTTCATCTTACAGCATCTAAGTGTGAATCACTTAGCAAGGGTTCTCTTTAAGGGCACTATAATGGCTCGTTTTACCGCATTTAGTGGAATCTTCATCATATTTTACTTAGGTCTGTCTCATATCTTTGACTCTACATGCAGTATAGGCGGACGATGTGGGTAGGTGGGAGTACCTCTTACAACAAGGTCAATCACAATCTCATCAAAGGACTTCTGGTCGTCAATGGCGGTGACCTCACAGCGATATTTGGCTGTGTCCAATCTTGTGGCATTGGTTATCAGCAACGTGGCCGGTTCTCTGATCATCGCTCGGTTCTCCAGGTCGCCTGTCCGAGGGAAAAACATGTTCAGCGACGAATGTGTAGAAAACTGCACAAAACAGAAGAGGCCTGTTGGTGCATTTTATACATTACCTGAGATCTTCCTGTCAAAGTACACATAACTTGGTCCCTCATTCGTTATCTTCTTCCATTCAACCCTGGGGTTGGTTGTAGAGATGGACTCGATCAAACACGATAACTCAATTTCTGCAGCATTAGAGAAAACGGGAGTCATAAATTCAAGTGAAAATTGTTGTTTTTTCCCATTTTTTTTTGTGGGGATATTTGTTCATTAGGTCTTACTGTCAAACTCATCGGTCCACGGTGATTCGTTGCTGGTTTTCAGGACCACTGCTGACACGCTGAAGTAGCCTGCAACACAAGAGAGGAGAGGCAATGCAACATGAGACTCTCCAGAGCATGAATTTTCATGATACGCTGATGATCTCATGCGATATGCACAATACCAGCTGACATCCACGGATGTGCTGGGCTTATTTTAACGCTCTCCTTGAGGATGTTCGATACACGTTCCCTCATCTTAAATTTCAGAAATTAAAATGAAGATACATGTCAGTCCCACATCAGTGTGATGATCTTAACATCCTGGTGCTCTTCGGCCATGTTCTGTTACTGTCCATCTTCCTTTTTTAGTTGTGTTGGTCAAACCATTGTGTGTGTGTGTTGAGGGTGGGGGAGCTGTTTCTATGCACAGTGGATAATTGTGCAGGGAGGCATGTGGCCTTTTCAGGGCAAGCTGACCATGCCAGTAGTTCAACCGCCTGCCTCCCCCCCCTGTCTCTCTGAGTCTGATGCTGTTGCCCATGTGGGACTAATGGTGCAAAAGCACCCCGGAAAGATCTTTGGTATGTGGTGGAGGGCTGAGGCCTTGGGAGGGGGCACTGTTGAGTCATCCTGGCAGCCCGTGGTCCACAAACAGATCCACACAAAGTCACTTCCACATGAATGTTAACCGAGTATGCTCATGCACACTTTCAGAGACCTTAAATGATGGTCTGGCTCGTGGATGCAGGCAGGGCCACTTGTACAGACTGTGCTGTCACTGAAAAGCTATGGGATGCCTGATCTACATGTGTGCAACCTCTCCTGCTGAAGCTTAAAAAGAAGTAATAGTGCATCATAAAATGATTAATAACTCCCGTCATGTACATCTGGCTTGCAGCATACAGGCCACTCAGGTTGTGATACATCTCAGTGGTCCATTGTATAGAAATGGATTATAACATCAAGGTGACCTGGGTTATGATAGGTGTAACACATATTGGTTTATTCTGTATTATGTATGGATTACTGTGTGGGCCTACTGGGTACAGGCCTAGGCCCCCTGGACCACAACCTCCGCATGAAGCGACTTTTAACATTTCTTATGGTAACGTCAGACAGACGCAAAATGACCACAGAGATAAAAAATGACCAGAGCAAGATGCAACATTACTTCAAAGAGATGCAAAATGACCACAAAGAGACAAAAAAACAAACACAAAGAGACAAAACTGACCACAGAGACACAAAGCGACTAGAAAAAAAAAGCCAAACAACCACAAAGGGACCCTAAATGGTGCATACAGTGTACGTGTAGTCTGCTACTAATTAGTGCTGGACATGGTCCTCTCATTCAAACCAGGATAACCTGACCTCCACCAACTGTCCTGTGGCAGCAGTGTGTGGGGTCACCTGCTGCAGCAGACGGGGTAAGCTGATTAGCCCACAGTCTTCCTAGAGATCATGACAAGACGACAGCTTGTTTTTAGCCGCTGCTGACAGTAACAACGCTGCATGGAGGGCACAAGTAGGTCACACCCAGCCGGACAATAAAAGATCTACCCTCAGGAGGCTGCTTGAGAAAGTTAAAGTGTGAAGCTCATGCTCGGACTTTATTAATATTCCTGTACCAGATACAATGTATTTGTACAATCACGTTCACAGTCCTTATTAATGTGCTCATTGTGATCAATTCTACATGAACGCAGAGATGCAATTCTTCCTGACGACATCAAGTATGTGGACGAACAAAGAATCGCTATGTAGATAAGTCTTCAACCAGAAAACTACGTTTCAAGCAGCCCTCCACACAGACAGCCAGGGTCCAGGAGCCAAACTGTATGGTGACCAGCAACAGCTCTGACCCACCCTGACCTTCCATACTTCAGTAGCATTGTAGTTTCATTTAAAGCTTTAGGGCTGTCCTCTATCAAAGAAACTCTTAGTCTAAGACTAAAACTCTAGAAACTCTAAGACTAATCGATTAGTGGATTTAATTTGATCTGTAAAACAGAGTTGCTCCACAAAGAATCATGCAAAATCACCTTTTAATCTTGTGTTCACCAGAGATGTGCTCACACGTTTCAGAGAAAAAGCATAAAACATGACTGATTGACTAAAGAAATCTTAGAAGACCAAAACAACGGATTAGTCGACTAATCGACTTAGAGAGGGCAGCCCTACGAAACTAGCAGTGAAATAAAGCTCAACAGTACGGCAGTTGAGGACAACAGTGAGCTTTAATTTGTTCGATTTTGATTGCTAACGTTAATTTCAAGAAATATTTGACAGTTGGCTCTGCATCTCAAGACTTAATTTATTCTGTGCTGCGCTACAGCAGCAAAGACAACACAGTTTGGTCCCAGGGGGAATAGGTTTAGCTCCACAGCAGCACTAAATGAAAAAAGTTCTTGGCAACCTGAAAAAGTAGTCTTTTCTAACGAAGAACTTTAACAAAGAAGTGTAAAGGAGCACAGATGAGAATCTGCACTCCTTATCAGAAGTGTGACAGTCAAAACACTGATCCAGTCGAAGCCTGTCATTTATGGTGTTTTTCCATTACATGGTACCTGCTCGACTCGCCTCGACTCTACTCGCCTTTTTTTAGTCCCTGGTACCTGCCAACAGGTACTTTTTTTAGTACCACCTCCGTCGAGGTTCCAAGCGAGCTGAGACGATACCAAAAGGTGACGTGAAAACCTGCAGACCACTGATTGGTCGGAGAGAATCGTCACTAATCACTGTGTCATCATTGATAGCGACAGACGGGGGGGGGGGGGGGTGTCCTGAACAGACCCGCCATTTTTAAAAAGTTTAGCCAGCGGTGTTTTTTTTTTTGCTGCCTCCAGCTTCTTTTGAAACTAAATGTGTCTTCTGGCTGTGGCAACAGAATCAAAAACAACGCACCTTCGACATTCTGTGTGTGTGTGTGTCGCGTTAGGTCACGGCAGTTTCCTGCGGCGTCGCTTTGACGACCAGCCACGCTCGCCTCACGCATGAGGCGGTACTAAATCTGCAATGGAGAAAAGGGAGGACGGAGCACCGCGGCCAAGTCGAGTCGAGCTGAGCAGAGCTGGTACTAGCAGTGGGTAAGCGCCATAATTGAGCTTCCTCTCCACAGTGCTACATAGAGAGCAGCACACACAGTTCAAAGCTGTTAGCAGACGAGACTCCCAGTGTTTCTGAGAGCTCCTTGAACTGTAGCTACATTGTACACATGCAAACCATCTTCTGATAAAAAGGGGCTGATAGGGTTATTTCTAGCAATGTGACTGAATCCACACAATGGAGCAGAAATCTGCTCTTCGGTTAACTTAAATCATCCATGTGCTTGTAGAAATACGCTGTTTACTGTTTCTGACAAAAGCTTGTGGTTTGTGAGGCATGTCAGTGCTTACTTCTGGGTTTGAGTTTTAAATATATAGCATGCACTTTGTAACCTAATAGCAAATCTAACTAGGCCAAGTATGCCTGGAGTCCAAAATATCAGAATAGGCCGTGTTGAAATAGAGTCCGAAGTTGACGATAAATTATTCCAGGTGATTCATTTAGTATTATGACTTTCCATTAAAGGCAGCGCTCAGTTTTTCTGGTCCGACAGAGCTAATGGAGTTTACCCCCTGCCCCTGTGCTCCTCCTTAATTCGGAAAGTATTAGTGCAGATTAGGTGCCTAAGTGAGCTTGACGTAGACATGAAAAGCTTGAGAGGTCTGCCGTGGAAACAGCTGTCCAGGAAAACACATTATAAACCAAGCTAGTAAACAGGACGAAATCTGAATCAGAAAGGAATTTATTGCCACAGAAGTTACCCTACGTGGAATTTGCGTTGGTGATTGGTGCATACATACACAAACAAACATCACAATCACAATTTTGCGCTATTGGCGGTTTAACACGATGACAATAGAGAAGTGACCAAGCAGCTTCTTGTTTACATTCAACAAGCCGGCCACCGAAGTGCAGCAACCCGTTGATGCCGCTGTCGCTGCTACGTCACCCGGATCGTTGGTCTGATTGGTTGAAGGACTATCGGACTATCCAGTTGCGTACAGAGTCATTTGAACTATGCCCGTTGGTCACGCCTCTTGTGCAGTAGAAAATACAGAGCAGACTCCCCAGACTAATGCTCAATCTCAAATCTATTGAGCTTGGCTTGGTCTGGTGATAGCCAGACTAACATTTACCTGTTATTTCTGACAATTTGATAAACAAAAATGCATATTAAGCTTGGGTTAATGAACCCCAGTTAACAAAACTGATTCAAAAATTATAGTAATATTTAAATACATAACCGTGAGATTCCGGTACAGCCAGACTCTCCTATACAAGTTTATGTTCTGCTTGTTTAACAGTTGTTTGATAAATTACTTTTAAACACATTTAGAGAGGATTTAAATAGCTATTTTTTTATTCTCAGTTCTTACCATTTTGGTGCAGGTGATTTTCCTTTGTGGCTGGCTTAAAACCTCTTTGGGGGATGCCAAAAAATTCTCTATGCAGAAAAAACCCTGTCAGCTTGTTGAATGTGAATATTTTCTAGATTCTTCTCTCCTCTGTGACAGTAAACTGAATATCTTTGAGTAGACAGAATATCTTTTGAGTAGATATCTTTTAGTAGACAAAACAAGACAGTTGAGGACGTCATCTTGGGCTTTGGGAAACTGATCCACATTTTTCACCATTTTCTGGCATTTTATAGGCCAAACAACTAATCGAGAAAATAATCGACAGACTAATCGACTACAAAAATATTGGTTAGCTGCTAGACTCCAGGGGGTAAATATCCTGAACTAATCACAGCATCACTACTCCCCTAAATGACCACGGTGTCTGATCGACTCAAATTCTTTTTTATCGTGCACTTGAATAAATATTGATATTTCACTCTAAATAAAGCCTCTTCTGATTGAACTGACTGAGATAAAAAAAAAAGAAGCATGACAATTATTGATTGAAAAAACCAAGAGACCCAATCTTTAGGGAAGAAGCATTCAATGCATTGTTTGAGTACTTTTTCAAGCAAATATGCCAACATGTGCTTGTTCCAGCCTCTCACAATATATTATATATTGACAATATTTGCTATTTGTGACAGTATTCTCTGATAATACATTTTTTTCTCTTTGGGCTTTGGACTGTTGGTCGGACAAAACCGAAGACTTTTTGAAATTATGCTAGGCGTTTTTCATAATCTTCTATCATTTTATAGACAAAACATTCAATCAATTATCCAAGACAATAACTGCAAGATGGATTAAGGAGACAGAAAGTAAATAAATAAATTTTGGAATGTGTAAGTCCTGCAAACTAAGTGTTTGCTCATGATACTGATAGCAGTAATAGGGATATTTTGACTCCCCTCCTAAATATTTCAGCAATCAATTAAACAATTGCTTCCTTCTGGGTATCCTTTCAGCAAAGGCTGCATATTTTCCTAACTGGGCAACAGCTGGACTGTCCAGAGTAGTATCTGAGCTGGATGGAAGCTCAGGAAGGGCTGACTGTGTGTTATGAGAGCGGTGATCCCCATCTCTCCTCCAGTCTGTCTGACACATATCCAATCCTGATCATGTCTTACTCATCCTGTATGTGTCTCCTTGAATAGCCTCTAAGGTCTTGCCCTCATCTCTTGTGTCAATGGAACCAATGATAACTACATATAAGTAAAGGGTCATTATGAAAAATGGGACACAAGTCTTGCTCTCTGACACACTAGAGCCAGGCGGTACGTGACCGGCTCAGTCAGTGCGTTTACATGCACAGCAGTAACGTGTGAATAACCGGGTTATGCCAGTTCTCCCACGTATACATGAGTAGGTCTGGTACAGTAGGTGTCTCTCTTTCAGCTGGTCAGAATCCGTTTTTTCTTCCGGATGACCATTGTTTAAACCGGCCGGCCGGCTGGCCACTAAATTAGTCAAATGTAACATTTCCATCCACGCACTCGTCACAGCGTAGGAAAACACAGTACTCTCGTCAGATGAGTGACAACTTGTGTTCGGCTCATTATGCGTGACGTTGGGTGGAATTAGGAAGCTAACGTTAGCTAACGTCCGTTAGCGTTAGCCTGCGGCCGCAGCGAGAGAGCTGGTTGGTCCCTCCACTTCTTTGCCGAGACACGCCGTTGACAGCCCCGGAGATAGACAATCTGTGTAGCCATCTCCCGGTGTCCGGGTGTCAGGTCTGTTAAACCGGGTATGAGAACTCTGATTTTAACCAGGGTAAGGTGTTTACATGGCGTTTGAGAAACCGGGGTATTGCCTTAACCCGAATCTAATCGGCTTTTTAAACTGCATGTAAACGCACTGATTATTAGCTTTTAAACCATGCAGGTGCTCAGTGACCTACATATGCCATACATTTATCATGACATGAATTTTCATATAAAGTTTCCCTTCTCTATGTTTGCCTTCTTGGTTGGGCACAGCTGTGTGCGATCTGGCAATCTGCAAATCTACATTGAAGTCTTTTTTAATCCTCCTTCCGTCCTCATGAAGGGCGCAGGGTTTTCTCTTGTAATCTTAGCTGTAATTCCCTCATAAACCCAGCAGGTTTTACATCAGTGAATAATACAATAAGCACAGAGGAGCTGGGTATTGCCTGATGCCTGCACGGTGTAATGAATCCCTCCTTTTTTCTGTTATTCCCCCTGGGAAACCACACTTGTTTCCTGTACCGCTGCTCGCTGAATCCAGAGAGGTGAGGCCGCTGCCATAAATAGAAAGGTTCAATTAGACAACCTAGTGATGTTCCCTGTGGAACATCACTGCCTTGTGCCTGTGGAGGATATTCCCACGCCCCTTTGGCAGCTCAGACATCAAAGTACACACACCCAGTTTCACTGACTATCAACCAGTTGCTGTTTGGAAACTCTTCACGTATTTCAGTGCTACTTGAGTTGCAGAGAGCCTCTCAACCAAATCTGGCTTTCTGTTTATAAATGTGTTGTTAATATGACCAACCATGAAGCTGTTAATATTCTTTTATTATATTTTTATTAGGGCTGTCAATTGACATTTTGTATCTGTTCTAAATGTACTTTAAAAAGGGATTTTTCAAGTTTTTAATGCTCAAGTGGTAATTGAGACTGGACATAGGCCTACTCCGGTGGTAACTCAGTTCACATCGACAGTGCGTGCAGATACCTTTAGTCTTGTGTTGAGAACCATCTGGAAGGGCTTTGAAACTCAACTTGCCATTCAAAAGACCCTTTACTTAATCCATTTCTGCTCAAGGAGGTTTGTTTCTGCTAGCTCATGGATGTGTGAATTACAACAGAAATATATTTGAACATATTTATTAGTCGCTAAGAGGGTCTGAAAAGTCGCTAAATCTAGCGAGAAAGTCGCCATGTTGGCAAGACTGTTCACGTTACTGCTGCAGCTTCCTGATTTCCCAAACTACGGAGAAAAATCATGTAACGTTAATCATGTGTAAAAAAAAAAAAAAATTAGTGGCCTTTTGTAACTAATTTTTGACTAAAGATAATAAAGATAATTTTTATTCTTGTTTCAATTGATTCTGAATTGCTGGATTCAACTGATTCGCCAAGGAGGAGTGCTGCCTTTTCAATAACAGCAGATTGAACAATTCATTTCTTCCCTCCTCCAACACAAATCACTGGTCATCCCAATAAAACGCTCTGCTGCTGCCTGACCAGCCAGCCAGTCACATCAACCACTGACACCTCCAAGGCCGTGTCCTCCAAATGATAGATTTTTTATTTTTTTATTTACCAGTTTATAAAAATGACAACATGAGAGAGATACTGTACGTGTCACACATTTTCTGTGCTGCATTAAGGACGTCGCACCTTTAGCAGAATGAGCGTGTGCATCCAAACACACACGTGTAGAGCCAGGTGCATGGATATGAAAACATCCATGCTCTATATTCCCTGCGTGTAGCTAATGTTACATGAATAACATGGCCTGGATAAGCCTGATACATATTCAGCACCATGTTTCCAATAAAAAACACATGTAGGTGAACAAGCAAACCAAGGAAGCAAACCGCGATATGGCTGGTGAGGAGTGTGGTGGAGAAATAAAGAATGGAAATGCAGGGGGAGACTCAACCGAGCACACTGGTTCATCATTCAATAACACATCGGCCAGGCTGCTTGTCTTCTAAGGAAAGGAACTGGACTACAACGGCGCAAAAAAAATAAAAAAATAAAAAAAGGGCAAGAAACATGTTCATCACCACATCAAAAGCTAACCAAAGTCAACCAGAAAACACATGCATGCAAACAAACAGGCCATTAGCAATGCAAATCTGTATAGTAAGTTATGAGACTTATCAAAAGAATTCACAAAACAGGAAGTCCGTAACAAGGTCCACATCAACGTCAAATTGTGAACCTGTGAATGTTTTCAAACACAGGTTATCATAAAAACGGTCTACTTATAGACTCCTTTTGAATTTTGTATTTATCTATTTAAGGACATTTTGTAAAAACAGTACTGTAAATGTCAATAATGTCTACACGACTTTGAATGCATTGTGTACTAGTTAAGGAAGCAATTAACACCAACAAAATTGATCTGAATAATTTAGCAAAATGTCTCAATCCTAAAACTCAGAAGGAGTAGGAGGAGCCTCATGGAATTGACACACCTGTGTGTGTACAGGCGGTGGAAACACATTTCCTCTAATGGAGGACAATAAATGATCTATCGATCCTATTCAATGATCTTAGATTATTATTCAATTATTCAATCACAGCAGTGATTGAATTCCCTAGGAAGGACTCGGTCCTCTAGGCACCCCAGATACATGGATAAAGACCTGCCCTTTATAATTCATGATGTGTTAAGAGGTTGCCAGGCCTCCTGTGGGGTTTCACTTGTGCATCCCTTCAAGAAGTCTCTGTTGGAATTTCTCTACTGAAAGCACACAGAACATATTTTAAGGGGTGTAAATGTTAACCGTTCTTCTACAAAGTAGGTTACAGATTTTGGCACTGCGCACATGAGCACTACGTTTCTGGCCACAGTGCTCGAAAGTTCAATGTGAGCCCCAAGCACAATGTAGCCGAGACAGGAAAGGCTCATTTCTAGTGTGTGTTCGTAAGGGGAAGCGTTGAAAGGAAGAAAAAAATTAAATTGTGCCAATTGTGCTGAAAGATTTAGAGAATTATGCCACAATGATGTGCCAGCTGAATTAAAAGTTTAAAATAACTACAGCCCAGAGTCACTGGTAATTGTTTTAAAATGGCTATTCGCTGTAAAACAACTGTAATCCAATCAAATAGTGGAATATTTAGGTGGAATATGATGTTATGCCAAGTTATAAACAAAATGAGTGTCATTGAAAAGGCCCTTTAATTATAGGCATTTAAACCACGCACTGTGACACTGGGGGCGAGGACTGGAGGCAAGCACAAAGTTAAACAGCGCATTGCCGAAGCCCTCTCATGTCTTGCATGCTTTACCCTGAGGAGATGCTAATTTCCATTTGATAAAAGTCTATGATGTCAGCTGGGACACAAAGCCTGACAAATTAATTCATAAGAGCATCACATATTACCATAAGCTTCTTTCTGAGAGACGATTACAGCTAGATCCTAGACAAAGCGTGCCCTGGTGCTCCAGTTCCCATAGCAATATTGGTGATATATTACCATAGTAACTGGATGCTTTTTCTGTCATACTTGACGTTTCACTCCCCCGCCCCAATGGTGACCAACACTAGACAGGATCCCACCTGTTTCAGTAGCTGTGGGAGAAAGTGACTAAACAGACCTCAGAGGTCTTCTTCCATGAAAACAGAAGGCTTGTGAGATGATGACAGCGAGGGAGAGCTTTTGGGGCTGAGCTGGCAGGGAGAATGACCCCGGGCTGTATTGTCACAGCTGTGGTCATCCACCAGTGTTGCACTCTTCCCATCCCCAAATGTATGCACGCTCAACTTTCTTGTCCCCACTTACACCTACTTTTACCTCTCTGGTGTCGGTATGCTGTGACAGCGCTGTCGAAACTCACAGACATTTCAGATTACCACAGACGGGCTATTCCTGAGATAAAATAAAACACGGTAAAATTTCAGGCGGACTAATCTCTTTGTTTGATCGCCTGGGGAAATCCCCTTCTATTGGTGAAAGAAAAACAATTTTGTTATTTTTTTTTTCATTACATACTGAAGCCTTTAACTACAGACTACAAAACGATCTAAGACATGCATTCACTTTTTTTTATTACATGCCTTTGGGAAAACTGTCAATCAGCGTGAAAACGTCCAAAATTGTGTCAAAAGGAAAGTCTAGGGAAATGCACATGTAGAGTGGTTACAACAAACAAACAAACAAACCATACTACCATATAAATGCATCAGATGCTCCTTCAGCTGCTGAGCAAATGTCACAGCGTTTGAGGGCATAAATGGATGGACCCGGAGCAGCTTGTCAAGTGCATGTTAAATATGCAGCTATATAAAACCCACATATAAATGTATCACATGCTGAACAGGGGTGAAGTGGTCCACTAAATTCATGGCAGCACGTCCGTATTTGGGTCATAGTTTGATAGGTTTCCTGTTAAGGCTGAGAGTTAACGTATTCTTTGTGACTACTAAAAATAAATCACTATTTAAAAAGGTATTGATTATTTCATAGAATATTAGCAAACTAGCTATTCAAGGAATAATTCAACATTTTGGAAAACAAATGGTTGCTTTCACACCTCAGTTTTTGCACAGATTGAACAAAGCAGATATAAGTGCTAATTTGTGAGCTTTAGAGGTGCTGGTAGGCGGGCTTTGTTACCTTTTGGACGGAGCCAGGCTAGCGGTGTTTCCAGTCTTTATGCTAAGCTGCTCACGGTAGCTTCATATTTAAAGTACAGACATTAGAGTCAAAGTGCCTCTTCCTGTGACCACAGTCTGCAGAATTCTAATGTTCAGAGATGAAAGTGGTCAGACTAACATTGTGTTCAGAATGCTAAGTGGTCTGCACACAATCAGCTTTAATAGGCACAGGAGCAAAGTAAAGCCCTGAAGAAGAGCAGGTGGAGGTAAAGGAGAGACGTATACATGTCTACGGACATATGGATGAAAAGTCATCTGAATGCAAAAAGTGAATTTGTATCAAGGTTGCATTGGAATTAAATGCAGCTAGGAAGACTCGTGTGATGTCCCAGACAGGTTTTAATTCCCCCACCAACCACTCAACCCCTGGCGGGTAAACTCATTCTGTCTGACTAAAAGTTGTATCCTGGTATCAGGAGTTCATTCAAATGCATCGCATCTTTCCCAGGTGTACTCGAACACGGTTCAGCTTTCCCCACAAGGTATCCTTGTGTATTCATTTATTCCGCATTTACATATGATGCCGCTGCAGGCCCTGATCTGTGAGCCCGCTAAGGCCGGGGCTACCCATGTGCCTTACTGCTGGTGAGCCCTCTGATCTAGGCAGGGTCAGAGACTAGGCCTGAGCCAATGACAGGATGGAGGGTGGGTAAGGGAGGAGCTGATGGTGTCACTGAATGCCTGGGAACCTGTCACTTTGTGTCAGTGTTAACGATTAAATCTGGCCTGCTCTCACTTTGACCTCGAGCTAAATATGACTAGCTCACAGGACTGAACCAACGAGTAGGAAAAGCAACTTTTACTCTTCCACCTCACATGCAGTGCCTTTCGCTTGCCACAATGCTAGTCATTGAGTTGAGCCATTACTTCACATCAGGGGACTCACAGATTATACACTCGCTAAATGGCTGTTCGGGAAATATGCACGTCTAGAAATGCTTATACATTCACCAACTGTAAACTGTTCTCACAAGACTTTCATCTCACTTCTTTATCTCCTGAATAAATATGTTTATCTATTTCCCATACGGCCTTTTAATTCTCATACAATTACAGGAAATTGCAGTTGGCATAAACCAGTGGTTTCCAAACTCGGGGTGCCCGAGTTATAACAGCGGGGGCGTGGCGAGGCTAAATATAAATGAATGATGCATGGTTCTGCTGCACTGCTAGCAAAGCATGGACAAGTTAACGAAAGGCCAGGTGAATGTAAAGCAGACGATGAAGCCACACCAACGCCACAACTACCAAAACAAAGACAACTAAATATAAAGTGGTGACCACAATAAGATCTCGTGGCAGCGTCATCTCGTTGACTTTCCATTTGCAGAAAAACAGCTGATTGTGTGTGTGTGTCTCTCTCTCTCTCTCTCTCTCTCTCTCTTCAATACAAGGTGAGCGGCTTGAAATATTTTATCTACAAAAAAGGGGGCCCTGCAGAAAATGTTTGGTAACTACTGGCATAAACAATATCAAAATGTTAGTGATTTGTTCAGAGCAGACAGGTGGACTCCAAGAATCTATTATTATTTCAGGGTTGTCCTTAGGTGCAAATCACGGCATATGCTCATTTGCATATTGGTGACGTCATTGTGCAATTACTTGCATAAAACTTAGTGGTTGTCGGTTGCAGCAAGGGAAAGATCACTAAAGCAAGACACGGGACCTTGGCCTGGGTCTTGAAGAGTTGTAGCATTTACTCACCGACAGATAAACTGTACACAGACTGCGCTGCTACGATCACAGCTATAACGTTACTGCTAACTTCATACTCACCGACATACACTTCTTTTTTTCTTTCTCTCTCCATCGCCCACTAGCTAATGTGTGATGTGTGATCGCTGTCTGAAGTGTGCGTTATATCACTATTTATATCATATGCTGGTTAATTATGTAATTAGAATTATTTTAATCCCTTTATGATTACAGTATATTGCATACTGCAACATGACTCACAAAGTGAGCACACAATCTGACTGCTGATGCACATTATAAAGAAATATCCTCAAAAAGTGTCCCGTAGACAACTGCTGTGCAAGCACCCTTTAAAACACGAGGCTCCTGTTCTTTAGCTATGTACTCTCTCGGGCTGCCAAAGCTGTTTTAGCATTTAGAAGGAACTGATATTCACTGAATGATCTTCATTGATAATATTGCTTATTCATTAGGTCATGTGAAACATCTTGGCCCTGAGATAATCAGACCCTCGTTGCTGTATAAAAATAGTACTGTTGTTTGGTGTCACACTGCCTCTTCACGTGGTCCCGGCAGCCATGCATGCCAATGGAGACCTTTGTTTTGTGACACAGTTTCAGGCAGTAGGAGTGAATGAATGCTTAATTAAACGGAACAATGGTCGATGGGTATTGTGACTGAGTACACAATAACCAACGACCACATACAGTACATTGTGGAAATGCAGACCTAAATCTATTGACGTGTGTACCTCATGGAAAACATGATACGCCACAGAGTTATATTTGAGATGCAGAGTAATTGCAATATTGCACTCTCTGCTGAAACACTGTGCCCCTCCTCTAGCTGTCTGAACATGAATTATTAGCAACATGACTTTGTCTGTCTGCAATAGTCTCGCATTGCCAGCTCTATTTCCACAGCGCTGTGGAGTAAGGTCTGGCTACACCTCACACATAAATTGATAAATCTGGGTTGTTTGTTCTTTAAACCAATCATAATCGTCTTGGGTGGTGCAAAGCTCAGGACGCAGCGACGGTGCATCTGCAAAACGGTCTCTGGAAGGAACTTCTTTTGGTGGAACATTTGCATCCCACAGAAGAAAATGACAAATACAATATTAAATGAAGTTAACTGTTGACACAATGCCCTTTTCAGCGTGTAGCTTGCTTCGGGAAGGGAGTTTAAGGGAGTCCAGTTTAAGAAAGGGCAACACAAATAGAGCCTAAGGTGAAGTGTTGTTGATCCAGACTACCTGTGCAACGATATGAATTATGTTTCATGAAAGCCAAAATGTAAGAATTTATACACAATTAGAAAACACCTTCACAACCCTTTTGTTTACGCGTCTGCTGTGTAATTATGTGGTGTTTTCAATATTCTAAATACTAAATACTATGTGTTCACTGTATCAGTGATAAAGTCAATAAAAAAAGCTACAAGAAGAGCTGGAAGGGAGATAACAAGCCTATAACTGGTAACAGATTGCTATCTCTCCTGAAACTTCAGTTGATGTCAGTGTAGTTTAATGATGATGTGCACGATTGCAGGTAATATCCTACAATCACGAGCTGTTCCTCACTATAGTGAGAACAGGTCGGCATTCAAATGCCCACCCACTATTAATAGTGACTGTCAGCACCAGCCAGAGTCCCCGCAGTTTGCTAATTGGGATCCCTCCCAGGTAAGAAATGTAAGCAGTGGTAGCTCTCCCTGCCTTTCACAGGCAGCCAGGAAGTCTTGACCATACTTCACGATCAAATAATTGGCCGCTCATTTCTCTAGCCCAGGTCAGCCTCTTGAGGGAGACAGTGAGAATGCCATGTCAAAACAGATCGAAGTATAAGGCCAAGAGGGTGAGCAGGGCCTCCCCTGGTGCAGCATCTCTGTTATGTGAGCAATGTGACATGCCACACATGTTGGATGTCCAAATGAAATGGGGAGCTCCATGGCGTCAGCTTAGAGGAGTCCTAACTGGACTACAACCGTTTTTTTGGGCTGCAGTCAGAGTCCAATCCCATGCATGATTTGGAGCTGCTACCACAAAAATTCTGCGTTAAATCGCGCCACACTCAGTGCCAGAATTAGCTCCTCACCACACTCTGCACAGATGGCATCAGCGGCACTCATTGCAAATGCTTCACATTCTAGTCCGGGCTGCCTGACCCCTTCCTTAATCCTAATTAGGAATGCAATTTCCACACAGGCCTTTTTCAAGCGTGATGGAAATAAATGTTTGTATGGCTACTGCAGTGGCTTATGGGTAGTGTTATTTTAATGATACACGAGTCCACTCATTGTGACGCCATTTTAAACCGATCACTAGAGCAGGGTTTTATAAGTGACTATTGCTACTGTGCACTAACCTATATCCTCCCTGCCAGTCAACAATGAACTGGTCAGATAATAATACATGGTGGTAAATCCCTGGATAACATTCTGCTGCCTGTCCTTTCAACCAGACACCAAAACCTCCCCCACCCACTATACTTAAACACACACACACACACACACACACACACACACACACACACACACACACACACACACACACACACACACACACACACACACACACACACACACACACACACACACAATCCTTAATAGAAATAGAACTAGTCGCCCTTTTCTAAAGCTTTCCATCAGTACGTCACAAAGGATTAACCATTAATTCCTCAACAAAAAAATGAAAGTCTGGAAACACTCACATCTGCAGATATCAGGCTAATCTGGATACTGGGATATTAACATGGGGCTTTTTTTTGACCATCCAGCAGTTCCTTTACCTATTAATGCTCATTTGGCCGGCACACTGACAGAGAGATGGGGGGCAGCGGAGCCACTCTGCACACAGCCTGCCGAGATAAGCGCTCATTGTTGGGTGTGCGGACAGTGAGCGTAGCTGACAACGATGAGTTAAGGCTCAACTGACAACTGAACAATAATACAACAGCACGCAGCAGAGACGTGTTGACTTAGCAGGTCCAAAAGGTTTAATCTGCCTCACTTCCTGGATGCTCCAAGGATGCCCGCTGTAGGCTGAAAAGAGCTTGAACTCAAAAGGGTGCTTTTTTTTTTGCAATGCAGCCTTTGGGGACACACCAACTTTTTTATACAACCGAGCTGACTTTTATTTTGAACTGTTTTCATGAGTTATATATCTCCCGAACATGCACATCTCTACAGCATGGGCAGGAGTTGAGTGTTGCCTCTGCGCTGAGAGCCATGTCATCCAGGCTCATTTTAACTAAATGACACTAACCAACTAAGGATGAATGCCAACAGACAAGTGTAACAGTGCATTAAACAACAAGAGTGTAGCCAAATGCACTCATGTCTGGAGCTGTGTAGTTGCATATTTGTGGCACTCAGGAGCATGTGTGAGATGGCAGCAGGAAGCTTATAAAGTCTTCATAATAGGGCCTCCCAGCAGCATTCAGCTCAATCATCAAGATGCTATCAGCTCTGAAACAGCAGGCCCAGGACAAATCAGAGTATTTCTAAAGTCTACTCTTACAACAGAGGCGTCCCACAGCCCAGCCTATCAACTGGCTTTTGTTTTCACTCTGGAACAAAAGCCATGTTGTTTAGTGGAAGTACACTGGAAAAGCGCGGCGGTTAGACTCACATGATGCATGTCTGATCATTTCAGAAAAAGCCTCCCTTCCTCAGGTTTACAATCAATTCAAATGTGTTCTTAGGGTTCCTGTATATTTCGCAACGCGTGATTTTCGCAAGAGGTGACTCATAACTCTTCCACCTATGAACCACACACATGCCATTTGTATTAGCTGTTTTCCACAAACCATAGGCTGCACATGGCCAGCCACAGTCTCCAGCATCAAAAGATGATGTACTGTATAACTGCAGAACATCATCAGTGAGGGAATCAGGCTATCATAAAACTCCAGAAGCTGTTTAAGGGAATACAATGTAAAGGAGAGTTTTAGAGAAGTGTACAGTCTGATTATTGCTTGCATTTTAATATGTTCAGTACCAGATGGAAGGGAGTGTCTGCTGACTTTGTGGCAAAAAAAAAGCTCAGCTCAAGTCAATCAGCATGGTCAAGCAAAGAGTCAAGGGTCAAACACATCACTGCGACAAAGATTTAGGCTACTCTGTCTTTAACAAAGATTTCCTTTAAAGCAGCCCCTCGCAAACTACGGCAACTGGCCTGCATGTTGTATAATGCTGTGGGAAGCGATTCTGACTGTTTTCGTTGTTCCTTAGTAGGCACTAATGTGGAGTGCATGAAGAGGAGTGCAGAATGTGAGGTCGCCAAAAGTGTGTGACTGTGTGGGGATGACTGGTCACAGGTGAAATGAGCTTTGACAGGCAGGCGTGGTTGATGGGACTGGGGTCACTCAGTGTGCCCACAAGACTTTCAGTGGAGAAAGTAATGGCACAAGGGCTGCGTGATCTTTTTGAAAAAAGAGACACAACTTTCTCTCTGTTTTGGAGCTCCTTTGGAAAGCTCTTTCTGGTTGATGTGCGAACAGTGGTTCCCAAACTTTTTCATGTGAAGGACACTAAACTGACACAAATTAGACAACGGACCCCCATTTGATACGATTTCTTCCCAGGGTCCGCCATTCAATAGGACTTTTGCTTTTAGATGTTTTATTACAGAAAGTGTATGAAACCCAGAGCCAAAATAGCCATACATTCTGTCATTCTGTTACTTATGGATGGAATTGTAGTTAAACATTTAGTGAAAACATGATTCCCCTTTTTGCTGGGGACCCCCTGGAACCTCTTAAAAGACCGCTGGGGTTCCCTGGACCCCACTTTGGGAAACATTGCTTTACACAACAAGCAATTATTTATTGTCAGGTATTTCAACCATGAGGAAGTTTAAATTTGAGAGCTGCAATTTAATATTTAACATTCGCTAAAATGACATGGCTGTACACAGAATTCAAACAATAGCAACATAAAAGTTTGCATTTTGTATGTTTATTCCAATCTCTGAAATAAGTCCCAATTAGAAAGGGTGGAGACGCCAGCTCACAGGCTACGTACTGAAAACAGACTTTCAAATTCCATTTCGCAAGACACATGACTGGAAATAAATCATGGCTGTTACTGATTTAAAGAGGCAGTTGTTTTTGAACGTTATGCCTTCCATGACATCCAAAAACTAAAATAAATATTGAGACATCAAAGTGTGCAATTTCCAAGCAAGAATTTGCCAACAAGCAGCCCCCTCCAACAACAAATGTGCATAAAGGCATACTCTAGACTCAAATAGTTTGCACAGGCTGGCTGAGCTGTGGGACAGGGAATGTTGCTTAAACAACAGCTGGGGAGGGAAACCATCTGAGGCTCATGCTGCTGACCCCCCCCCCACTTCCATCACCTGCTCAGGGAGGAATCCGTGATGGGTTTCCGTGGGAAATACCAGACAGGCATCAGACAGCCGAACGACCCAACATTTCATACCCCCCATTCTGTTTCCAGGCTCTGACGTGAACTATACCACCATGTGTACAGTCACACAGGAAGTAAAGGTGTGCTGTACACAGTGACAGTGTGACCTACTGGTCCGGGAAACAATGGCCAAAGTGATTTCATGGTAAGAATAGAGGACAGCTGGCGACCTCATCACCTGCTGTCTCTGCTTGCGTAGAACATAACTGCTCTGTGGCTGAGTAGGCATACATGCGCTGCCCTGTTCAATATTTTGTTGATTACACAGAAAAGTGTGTCGCCTGTGACAATCAAAACAAAGTTTAATGCCACACACACACACACACACACACACACACACACACACACACACACACACACACACACACACACACACACACACGGCTACAAATGTGGGGATCATTTATGAAGCACATCATAAAGCACTTTCTGGTGACAAAAACCTGCACACATATGTCGCTTGTTCCAGTAAGTATCTCTCATACAGACTTCTACTTTACACTGCAGCATGGATGTGGAATGATTTAGCTGTGTGCCTGTTAACTAATTACAAGTGGGTCGCAGTGAGCAGAATATTCCATCAATTAGAAAGTCAGCCTGTTGCCCCCAGTAAGGAATCCCCAGCCCAGCCCAGCCCTGATAAGCCATGACTACCACTGATTGGCAAAATGCCAGGCTCAATCTGCTTAAATGCATCCTTCTGAACACTGAAAGGAGAACCGTATAAAAGAGCAGGCATAAGTGGTTGAGTCCTATTCCTAAGGATTGTTGTACTCAGCTCTGACTGGAACCTTTAGCTTGGTACCCGCACATCGCTGCAGTCCTTCAGAGCTCATCGCTCACTGCAGAGCTGAGCTTCTCTCTGAACAACGCTACCACGCTAACAATTGCCCCAAAGGAAGCCGCCCACAGATGTGAACACTGATGATGTTGAGTGTTGATGATCTGAGATAAAACTGTACAGTCGCTCAGTTCTGCATGAGCGATCCTAGGCGAGGGGAGGGGAAGGCAGAGGGGTGAGAGTGGAAGAGGGGGATTCATTACACCGAGCACTGGCTGGACGGAGGCCGTTCAGAAACGCTCATCAGCACGTATACAGATTCCCTCTGAATGTGTGTTGGAAAGCAGATGAAACCATAAGATCATTGTTCTCGCTCAAACCGGATCGGGCCAGAATATTTAATAAAAGGCTGTGAGGGAGCTCCGAGTTCAACTTTGGGGTGGACTGCGGTGAGTGCAAGTCCGTTGTATGTTTCCCTTCTTGCTCACCACCCACGAAGGGCACACACACATTCTGAGGCCTCCCGTGCACACCGTAAACTTTACCCCTGCCGACTAAATGCCTTTTGTTTGCGTGTTTTCTGCTGTTTTTTTTTTTTTTATTTTCTCAATAAATTATTTGTTGGCTCTTTGCTTTTGTATGCTGAATATTTTAGGAACCGCACATCTGTGCTCTTTGTATTCTTTGGTTCAAGAGTATAACTTTGTGGCCTTGTTTTCTATATGTGAGCAAGACAAGGCGTAGACTGAAACTAATCAACAACCTAGTCAAGCCCCTGAAGAACAAGGTACAATTGTGAGCCTTAGCAACGGTTACGTTTTCTAAATGTAAAACCTGTCATGTTGGTGCTCCCCGGCAAGACGGCTCCACCACGATCACGATTCCAAGTTGTTTTAAGTTTCAATCGAGATTCTATACAGTTATTATTTTCTGTCAAGCAGGTAGGTGCAACCAGCTTATCCACTGATATTTTATTTGATATATCAGTATACTTAAAAACGTATTTAAACATTAAAGTCTGTTTATAGCAGGTGCTGGTCACTGATACTGCATATGTGAAAAAAGCCTTTTGTGGCTCCAGAGGGAATCTGATAAATCGCTTCCAGCAAAGTCAGTCAGTAGTCAAGTTGCATTGTGGGCAATGGAAGTGCCAGGTTTTGATATCTCTGGTTATGCTGCATTCATTTAGATCTTTTTAAAAAACTGTCTATAATGAATCCAACAGTGTTATTGTGGGAGTGCAGCGCTAAATCAGTGGAGCACTTCAATAATCAGAGACAGAATGGAGCTTCACATTAGGGTACATGAGAGGGAGTTCAATTGTGTAATTAGTCCTGCTTTGATTTTATTTTTACATAGCTTCCATATGAAAATTCACAGTTGTTGTTGATTAAGCTAGAATCTATAACTGCCATTTCTCTTGGCAACTTTCCACACAACAAGGGTAGTTTTAAGTCTTGGAAAATCCCATATACAGTAATAATGCTCTGTGATTATTATGGCTCTGTAAAGAATCTCCATGTTACCTTTCAAGCTCTGATAATGACCATTGTATAAAGACAGTATATTAATCTGACGTTGGAAGTGGAGCAGTCTTGCGAAAGGAAATGGCAGAGTAGATAACATGGTCATTTTGGAAATGACTCTGCTCTCTTACAGGATATGATGAGAAACTGACAATTTAGTTTAATTACAATCTTAATGGCAAACGATTCAGGAAATCCCTGAACACAGATGGGCTGTGGAATATTCACTGGCTCATCCTCTGTTTCTATGTAATTTCTTCGCCTTTCTTGACTTCCATTATTCAGGTCAACACAGAGTACAGTATTTGAAAGTACATTTAAAATACTATGCTCCTCTAAGCGCTGCTGTTTGGTAGACAGTCTTGTTGATGTCATTGGTTCACTCCATAAAGGTTTTGTAGCTAAAAATTATAGGACAGTCACAACTTAATACTTAAGTCTCTGAACAGCTTTAAGGCTTTGGCTTGGCCATTTTGAGTGACCTGTCACAATCATGACAAATGCCTGACAAACCACTGAGTCATGATGAAATCCACCCAAATCGCTTTCTCCTCTTTCGCCTCTGTTGCTTTCCATGACACAGAAACCAAGCAGAGCCACATGTCATGCAAAGCCCCCTCTATTGGAGCTCAGACAGGGGCCAGCAACCACATTACAAACTCGTCACCTATGTCTGGCATCCTGACAAATATCTGAGGCACTTACTTACCCCAAGTATGCCCTCACACACATGTGGTCTCCTCTAGCATGACTCACAGCAAAGCCTAAAAAGCACAGACAATCCGGGCACTTGCGATCTTTTCTGACAGAATCAAGAAATTCCATTAATGCCCCTAGATATCAACCATTTCAACTCTCTTTAAGTATTTATTCCTGTGACATCCAACAACCCTTTGAACAAGCACAGTTCTTCACAAAGCTCATGATGGCGTGTTTTAGTAGGTGCAAAGGAAGAGACTTTTTCACCATTTGACCTAAAAGCCAATGGTGTAAGCGATCAATACCATTCAGATCAATGGATTACCCTCTACCAAAAGATATTTTGGCAAGCTCTAAAACTGCATAACAGTGCTATCAATTCCAGTTCAATCTCAACATATTTACCAATAAGTAGCCCGGAAGGGGTAGCCCTGACACCATATGGCCAGATGGTCTGGTTACAATCTGCCAACTCTTTCTGTCCAGTCAGCTGAATGCACACTGTACTTCTGTGGTGCTGGTGGGCTTTCTACAGCTCAGCTTCTGATCATAACATCTTTTGGAATTAGCACGAAAAAATATGACTTGTATGTCTGTTTACTCTCAGTTACTAGTTTAAAGGAATAGTCTGATATTTTGGGAGACTTCAGGAAATTAAAGCTCACAGTCGAGAAATAGTCCATCAAACAAACGAACAAACGAGATATAACATGTTAATTAAGTTTAGAAGTGCTATTTTGTTGCCTTCAACTGAGCCAGTTGTTGTAGCTGTGTCCTTCTGTTTCCAGTCTTTGTGCTAAGCTAAGATAAGCTAACCAGTTGCTGGCTGTAGCTTCATTTATAACAGACTCTGCAATAGGGCTGGGCGATAAAACAACTTTGAAACGGGATTTTCAGGTCAATACTGATGATAAGCTTTGGATATGTTTACTCAATAACTCAATTAATTCCCCCATCGCATAGTGTTTCCCTAGCGTGCCCATCCATAGTTATGGTTAGAGATAAGGTTGGTTCAGGTTTAGGTAGGGGGAAACAAATATCGACGGGGGGAAAAAGTGTTCGACGGCGAAAGCGAAGCCGAAGGACAACAAAAGTGATGGTGGACATGGATGTGAACTCGCGTTATCCTCTCAAGCTGAAGACATGGTTTCTTCCGGCTTCAGTCAGTATGCACTTCGAACGGGCAGTATCAGCAAAAAAATGATATTGTGATAAATATCGATATGGATCAAAATGGGAAAATATATCATGATCACATTTTTTGCCATATCACCCAGCCCTACTCTTTTTTCCCAAAATGTTAAACTATTCTTTTAATAGAAGACAATATATCTTTTGGTCAAATAGAAAAAGCTTCCTGAGCTCTTGAGAGTAATGTCTTGTGACTTGTCACAACTAGTCAAAGTGACATTTGAATTCCATTAAGGTTGGAACTACTCAAGTATCAGACTCCAGAGCAGGCTGAGGCCGTTGCAGCAAACTCATTCAAACCAAAAATCTAATCTGTGATTTCTTTTCAAAGTCAGCAGTGTCCTGTATTATTTTAAACTGAACTTGAGATGGTGTTAAGAATAAGATAAATGTTATTGTTCCACAATGTGAAAAATATTGCTTGGGCCAACCCCCATGCTGCTGCCATTACCATTACAAACAAACATACATACAGACATCATTTACAATCATTTAATAATAGTAAAACCAAAGAGATCCTCCCAGTCCGTCTTTACCTAGACATTCATTTATGCAGATGATGCTGAGCTTCTACCTCACTGTACCTCAATAGAGAATGCCTCACTGAACTGTTGAAGCAAAAAGCCAACAGAGGAAACAGCAAGTAACATTTGACGGAGAATTCCACTGCATCACCATTATCACACACACACACACACACACACACACACACACACACACACACACACACACACACACACACACACACACACACAGGCTGCGCGATATGAGGAAAATATGCGATAACATTCAATATCGCGATAACAATATTACTTGCGATTACTAAACAGATCTTATAAAAGGCACCACTAAAAAAAGAATCACGGTGAAATTTTAAAGTGCCGTTTTTGTACTGATATTTTCTTTTAACTAACACAAAAAATCTCTGAGTGTCTTTCGCAACTTGTGGCATTCTTTCGCGATGTGTTTATCGACAGTTGATATCGCGATGGCGATAAAAAAAACGATATACTGTGGAGCCCTAACACACACACACACACACACACACACACACACACACACACACACACACACACACACACACTAATCATCACTAATAACTCATTTGGATGAGCACCAAGAGTTCTGTGTCATGTCTGAGCCTAAGCACTCTCTGACAGACTGTCCTGCCAAGTGTGGAGCTACTGAGCCCCTCTTTTAAGAGATGAAGACTGAGATCAATCTTTGACTAAGAAAATGTTTAGTTTGTCCTTTTCAATTAGAAGCGACAGATTAGACTTGATGGTCCTCCCTGAGCTACATTCGGTGCTTGCTGAAAGTCTGAAAATGCCATGCTCCAGAGAAATTATTTCCTCATTTTATTTATTTTTAAGTTGAGAGCAGCAAGGTCTAGGTCTCGCTCACTGACCAAGCCTCATCTATCATTGCTGTGCTGTTTTGAACCCATTTTGCTCTGCCTCCCAGAGGATGCCAGTAACTCACACAAGTCCTCTATCTGACATTTAGTGTCTCCGGCTGGATTTACTACAAACCATTTGCATGGCCTCCTGTCAAACAGCCTGCATTCAAACACGGACACCACTTGCATGTGCATAAAATGATTTAAGAAACTAGATGTTACATGCTTATATTATTTTTTATAGCCATGTCAGACAGGTGCATCAACCGCCCTCCACGTGAACCTGGAGGGTGGATGGAGGTGTGGAAACCTCCTAATTACAGGCTGTCGTATTTAAGAAAAGGAAAAGAGCTTCAAGCTCAACTGCTCCTAATTACTGTAACCGAGGGAGGTCTTGTGGTAATAATAACTAGGGGTATACCAGTGATTTTTGCAGTACTGCTATTGATCACAGGTACAGCTCCTCAGATGAGATCTCCACACGCTGCAGCTTTTCTGTCAACACCCTACAAAAAGATGAAGTGGACATTTCTGAAATTGGAAACCAAAAACCAAACTATCACGTTCCAAGGTGATGACACAGAGCAGAAAACTCTGCACTCACAACAGCCAAAAGTCATTGTTCTTCAGCTTCCTCAACCTATACATATATATATTTGTTTTTTATATTTGATTTATTGTTTGTTTATTTCATGTTAACGTTTAAATTAGGGCTGTCAGTTTAACGCGTTATTAACGGCGTTAACGCAAACCCATTTTAATGCCGATAATTTTTTTAACGCACGAGTAACGCATAGAGAGAGCAACGGGATCTGTTAGTCCACTTCTTTAACTGTCTATGGCCACACCATGTCCCGCCCTACGAAGCAGCTGATTGGTTTGGTTTAGGCATTTCACCGTGAGTAGTTATGATAGTGGATTGGTCAGGGGATAGGACCTGAACGAATGGAGTTACGTTACCTTCGACGCCTGGCCAATAGTAGTGATTGAAGGGCGGGTCTTGTAATTTCGCAGACCGCAAACAAAACAGACACAAGCCTCGGCCGGTTTTAGCTTGCTAGCCGCGTAGCTAGTAGGCTCGTGACGGCGATTATCTTCAGAGCGAGCGAGTAGTGACTCTACAGTCAGTGAGAGAAACAAATGAGGCAGTACTACCTGTAGTACTATCTGCAGGACTATCTGCAGTACTACTTGCAATGGAACATCGAGGTAACAGCGTTACATTATGTGACAGATTATTAGATCCAAGTGTGAATGTTAGTGTGAAATTGAACATAACGTATATGACAATGTTGTTTTCAATAAAAAAAACAGTCACAAAGCAAGCCGATCTACTTTTCCATGCTGATAAGAGAATCAAAATGAGAAAATATAATGGGACAAAAAGAAATCAAGGGACATTTAGAATAGATAAAAATGTGCGATTAATTGCGATTAATAGCGAGTTAACTATGACATTAATGCGATTAAATATTTTAATTGCTTGACAGCACTAGTATCTTTTGGTATGCATTTCAGAAAAAAATGGTTAGGATTCAGGTGAAATTGCAAATAGTGATTAATCATGATTAATCCACTGAAAATTCTGATTAATTTGATTAAAAATTTTAATCATTTGACAGCCCTAGTTTAAATATGTTTTATGTATGCACTATCAAGCAAGGCAAATTCCAAGTGCTACTTACCTAGCAATACATCTTTTTCTGATTCTGATTCTGCTTCTATACTGAGAGGCCGGACATTATGTAGGTGGAGGTGGATAGCTGGGGTCTCCAAGGTAACACACAGTTGTGTTTGTGATCACCCCAAAGCTCCCCACCCAATATCTTCTTATTATCATGGCCATGGGTCATCAGTCCAATTCCATTTCACTGGTTCTTCAATATAATCCAGACAATGAGATTTACAAAAAGCGGATTTAAAAAAAAAAAAAAAAAAAAGACGCCAGATCTAATTTCTGACAAACGGGTCAAAAAGATTGTGCAGTCATATTTCCTCTTACCAAGAAATGCCTTTAAAGTCGTTTGAAATCTTTTCATTACTGAAGTTCTGTCAACTCTGAGGAAGGTTAAAAGCCTGCCTGCTGTTTCAAAATGCAGCAGCAAAGCTTTTAGCCAGGCATTGGCTACCTTTAGAGTTGATTTTAATATTTTAGTTTGATATTAGGGCTCACCTGGGTCTGGTTCCTGCCATTATTAGTCCTGTAAAATCCCTATGTGGCTTGACATCATCGGGATGAGCTGTAATGTTATTTGATTTCCATTGTAGTTGTTGTTATCGTTCACATTTAAATAAAAAAAAGTGACCTGGAACTGAAACGGAACAAACTGAGGGCGTTGTTTGAGATATTGTACGGCTACTGTATCTGCATTTTAATGCTGGGCCCAATGGTTTGGAATCAACTGTGATCAAACACCTGAGGTTGTGAGATGACTCTGCCTTGCGGCTATTTTCAGACAGTAATTGCCCTTTTGTTACAGCCTGATAAACAAAAGATGAATCCGGAACGATTATCTGGTTATGACTCTCAGCAGGAGCACGGCCTCCAGCTTGTTCCTCTCAGAGCGACAGCGGCTCAGCCACGTGTAGTTCATTGCCTCCACCATGTCAATTAATGAAACCCCTAATTATTTCACTAAGCTGACAGCATCCCGATGTTTGATCGATGGCGGTTGCTTTTGACCTATTGACGTGGTCGGTCAGTATCCAGAGAACTGCTATGGCGCTTCCTCCCTGCAGGGCACTATGTGACCACAGATAGAGATCATTAAACAGGAAAGCTCTGTTGTGCTGCCCTAAGCCAGTACAGAGGCATCTTGGGAGATTATCGTCCTGATCTAAAGTAGCCTAAACATCGAACTTAATGTCTTGTCAAAACAAACAACCACTTTAGTCCTATCGGGAGGAGAATCATTTCCAAAAGCTCATTATCCTATACAGGACGACGAGTCACTTCTTTTTCCCATGAATCCCTCTCTTGTCTGAAACCTCTGATTGTATATCTGTTTATCGACAAACCCTTCTAAGAAACATTCCTGTTCCACACCAAGACCTGTGTAATATTTTCACACAGAGTCTTTGGCCAGTGTGTACCGCCCAGAAGCTATGACCAATGGTTCTTTCACATGGTAGTCTTATTGACATTTGAAGCACGCACACGCCAATGCCATTTCTGGAACGAGAGCACGTCAGTGTTTGCCTTTCAACCTCGGCATCTGCTCTAGCTTACTCCGAGGGACACAAAAAAAAAAAAAATTCATACAAGCACGAGAAGGTGCTGAATGCTTCTCTGTGTCTTGTTAAAATGGATTTCTGTCTCAGGAGATGTATCTATCGTCACACCCAACTTGTTTTCTGAACGCCTTCAACTAGCAACAGTGCTGAGCTTTCTTCACAACTCCCCCTTTCTGCTCTGACCTCAGCCAACTCATCGACAGGGGTCCCTTTTATCTCTTAGGAAAACAGGTGGTTATGATTTTTAGTCAGTGCACATATGATGAGGAGGTTTCTGCTTCCATGTGTTTTCTATTTGGAATGCTGCATTTGCAGGTTTGGCAGGGACGCAGCAGATATTTCAGGGTTACGCCTGCAACGCTGTTCAAAACACCACCACCCACTCTTGCTCAGCTGTTTCAGGTCATTCCACAGTAAGGGCCATGTGCTACTATGACTTTATCCCATGGAGGGACTGTTGTTGCACAGATATCCACATGGCTGACTGCAGTCATTAAAAAAAAAAAAAAAATAGATTACAAAAGGGTGTGATTTTGTAGAAAATAATAACACAACTCTCAGTTAGGCAATAAGCACAAACAAGCCCATGGTAACTGTAGAAATCCTTCTTGCTGGGCTGAGAGCAACATGCCAACTATGATAAATGTGTTGCGCCACAGACACCTCTCACTTTAGGGGGGGGGCGTCTGGAGAGAACAACTCTGACTTGCAACAAGCAAATGCTCAGCAGCAAGGGACTCCTTTCTGTTTGTCTGTCCCTGTTTTGCTCTGCCATTTACTGTCTCTGCAGTAAAATGTCAGACTGTATGTGACTTGCCCACAGGGGCCGTACATGCCATTCAGAAAGTGCTCCAAACATTTGCTCACAAGCTTTGGGTGGGTAGGGAAACATCTGACAACGCGCACCTCCTAGGGGAGCCACTATCCACAGTTATCCTGGGGCCCGCCATGCCAAACGGCTACGCCACACATGCAAAACAATGAGAGAACTGCCGACACTTGGCTCTAATATACAGCACACAAATGTTTGAAGAGTGTGCAGGGTAACGTCACACGGTGAGCACCCCCGTTATGCTGGGGTTAGCGCATGTTCAAAGCTCTCTGAGTGATGCAGAACTTATCAGCAGAGAACACAGGGGGGGGGCTCAACGACAATCTAGCGGACAGCTTTCTGCTTTATCTTATCTATTCAGATAAATAATTGGATAGACAGCCATGAGTAAACACGCAGATAAGGTCAAGTCGTAAAAATGTCAATTGTCCAGGAAGAGAAATCAATTTCAACACTTGAGCAAGTGAGAAAGCTGATTTCTTTTTCAGGTTTCAAATGTGAATTACCAGGTTTTCACAATTAGACTTTTGTTAAGTTAATGATAAAGTGTTCTGCTGTTGAGCCACATAATTACAAAAATGCAGCAATAGGGTTTGAAATGTATAGATGTGTACAGGTGTTTCTTATGAGAGAGCAGTGATCTCAACGTTTATATTTGCTCGGTACTAATCCACTCGGAGCATCGTCCAAGCACATATCTTGGCCACACTCTTGGCAGGAGGGTTCTAGCAGATGTCCTCTTTAAAGTGCGTACCACTTTCTTTGGAATATTTTTTTGTGTAATGGCTCAGGTGAAGCCAACAATGGAAAATGTCAATGCATTCCATTAGATCAGATTGGAAAGTCTGCTGTAAGCATGTGTACTTAAAATAACAATGGCCCTCGTCTTTGGCTCTGCTGACAGATGACTGGGCTGATATTTGCACTCTGTGTTCAGCCGTGCTGGGTTCCGCCTTTACTTGGAATGGCTGGGACGGCGTGGCCATTAAAATTATAGCTACCAAAAAAAAAAAAATGCCGTGAATAAAAATAAAAATAACAAGCACAACTCACAGAAAACAACACAGAGTGTGACCTACAGAACAAGAAGCAAAGCAAATGACGCACTGCTTCCTCTGAATTTCTTACTCGATTTGTGGAACATCAAATAACTGAATTTTACCTAAATACAAGACACGTTCTGATTACAGTCAGTGCCTATTAGTTTCAGCACTAAGTAGTAATTCATAACACAGCTTGTGACCAGCTTTAGTTAGCCAGATTTGTCCCTTTTCTAGAGATAGCGGCGATGCTGGCTGGGAGCCAGTCGGCCACATGGCTAAGCCCTGTCCAGGCAAGACAAAAGAAATTCTTAAATCTTCACCACCTCACTGCCCCCCTTCCTGAAAATTTAAATTGTGCTGCAACCATGCCATGTCGCGCATTTACTCAGGGGAACATCATTAAGAGTACTGACTTTGAAATGTATCCTATCGCTTGATAAAAATAATAAGCACACAGCCTCGAGGTGTGTCAAGAGAGCCAGATAGTACAGCAACAGATTTCAAACAAGCTCCGCTGCTTTTCCTGATTAAAGCAGAGAATAAGCCAATTGACACACGTGAGAGATCACAGGAGGTTCTCATGTCTGTACTTCTCTTTGATCAGTATGTCTGTCCTCTCACACCTTGCTCAATCTACTTAGCGGAAATAAGAGAACATCAACACATTTCAGGCTAAAAGGTTGTGGCAAAATTATTACCAAAGCACAGCTATTACATCCACGAGCAGGAAAAGAGTACACTGTTTGTAAATGCATTTGTAACATTAAGTTGTAAGTAAAATGTTTTTCAAAAACATGCTACACTAAAAAAATACTATATATATATATATATATATATATATATATATATATATATATAGTATATATATATATATATATATATATATATATATATATATATATATATATATATATATATATATATATATATATACATACATATATACTTAAATTTCAAAGCCAGGCCAAACCAACAATACAACAAAAAAAATCCCTAAATTAAAGCAGGGCTCCAGACCATTAAATATATATAAATATAATATAATATAAATATATATAAATATATGGCCAGGCATGTATCTAGGGTTGTCATTATCAGGGATGTAATAAAGGGTGATTCGCTTCATTTCATGAACCATTTCATTCTTTTCAACCTGAAGCAAATCTATCTAAATAGTAGTAGGCTAGGGGATTTAATCTATAGCTTTACATGCTCCCGATTTTTTTTTTTTAAATAAACTACAGTTGAGAGTCTTTGACAGGCTCGAAGGAAACAGCAGAAAGGAGTAAAAACATCTTGATTTAAAAAAAAAAATCGCTACAGTAGGCTACATAGCACAGCAACAAGTGGCTCATTGCTCTTCTATAACAGATATGACGAGTGGGAATAAAACCGGCGGAGTAAATATATTTGATTCTTACATATTATATTGCATCTAGGTAGGCCTAAGTAATGCTTTCACTGTATTATTCCACCAAATATCGTCCAAACACGTAACGTTACGCAACTTAATGTTAAAATCCGGGATGTTTTTGTTTGTTTGAGTGTGTTAAAATGAAAATGAACTGCTACGATCCATCGTATCCCATAGCCATAGCCTACCAACTATCTGATAAACAGAGGTTATCGGGTCTTTGACTGTGGGCTACTGAAACGAATTGATTTTCCGACGGCTGTTTGTGTTTACCAGCTCGGCTCTGGTGCGGTTTGAAAGGGTCCAGCAGCAGCGGGAGGAGGAGGAGGGGGTAGAGGACACACACTGGCCTGGCTGGCTGGCTGGCTCCTCCCGCGGACAGACTGCTTTATTCCGCCGCAGGAAAAACCGTTATCTCGCATCACTACTTTCGACATCTCTGCCATCACCGCGGCTCCAAACCCCACGTTAAATAGTTAACGGCACGGGCTACGAAACTGCCTTAATTCATATTTAATACACAAAGACAAAGTCTTTCTCGAAACTTGATAGGTTGAAACTTTTTTCAGAGTGGGGACAAACGTGGTGCCTTTAACCAGACTCCGAACACGCCGCTAATTGAACCGATGCGAGAGCTGAACACTTCGCTCAGTTAGTCCCGCTTTGCTTTATTATGTGGCTACATTCAGACACTTTGTTACTTCACACACAGCCACACCACTCCGATAAAACAGATGGATTTGAGAAACAATATCTGCTTTAAAACCATCGCTCGAGCCGTTACATTTGCCAGTCAGTTTCACAGTAAATTGTATCAAAAATGGCGACTATATTTTTTATTTCGTTAACAGAATTATTAACTATATTTAGGATTCTTCACGTCGGAGAGACTGTCAGTCTGGCTTGAGTTTAACGTTAGTTGCGTCCAGATAGGGTTACTTCTGAGGCAGAAGCTACTGTAGTTTATGCCGGACGCTGGTGTAAAATTTCGACCAAACACATGCAGAAATAAAGAGCATATGATGGCCACTTTCCTCGAAGACAACATGGGAAAATAACAGTCAGTTGGCGTGATTTTTGTACTTACAGTGAGTTGAGAGGAGAGTCAGGAGGCAAGCCAGACGTGTTTTCGCCATCTTGGAGTCGATGCAATGCTCGCTTTGACTGGCCGTACATGCGCAAAGTAGCCTAAAGAGCTTTGGTGTGGATGGAGAGAGGGAGAGAGACATAGAGTGGGAGAGGAGGTTAGAGAGAGGGAGGGAGGGAGGGAGGAGGTATGTATTATATTGGGTTTCCATAGCTACCGAAAGCATCATTCACGCAGACAAGAATTTATAGTTGACACAATGTGGGAGGCTTTTACTATTGTGTCCTTGTAGCCTACTGTAGGTAGGTGGCAGCTGGGAACTTTAGATAGGAAACCACCAGCTTCCAGTCTTTTATGTGTTGTTAGATGGATTAGAGATGAGTAGCAAAGTATATCTGAAAGACCACATTCACACTTCCTTATTAAAATTAAAGAAAGGAAAAGTGTCAACAGACAAAACCACAGTTATAATAAGCTGTATTGTCGTGAAAAACATAGGCATAGACAAAAAAGCTATATAAGGTATTTGTTCCATTATAAATCGACTGTTGAGTATGACCGACACATTGTAAGCTCCTAAAGTTAATTGCAGGAATTGTTTGCCGTTCTTTCACAGAAAATAAGAAGCATTAATGTGTAATTATAACTCTTGTCATGCATGATGAACTTCCGAGTTGCATCTGGCAGCGTGTCACTGCTGTGACCAATTGCATACGGCAGGCTTTCAATAAAATATTCACTTACCATTTTTCACTGACTGTAAATCATGGCCCTGTCAGGGACTGTAGGCCTGCGCATATGTCGGAACCCAGTGACAGGCACTAGAGCCATGTCAGCCTTGAGCTCTCTTACCCTATTCACATGAATCCTGTACAGTCCTGTTTTTGTCATAGTGGTATGGTCTGCTCTGCAGGCCTCCAGTTCCAGTGACATGCATTGCTTACATCAAGATGCTTTCTCCCATGAGCCCCGTTATAACTCTGTGATGAAAGCTGATGGTAGCCTAGAATATAAATACTACTCAAACCATGCCTGTGACATACTATTCAACCTCTTCATACAGTTCCATAACAGCCTAAATAAGGTTTATCTACCAGCATCTGTGCAGAGATAATACCTGCACATGGATCAGTAGATATTGGATCATCACTGTATTTATAAAAGTAAAATCTGAGATGATTGCTACTCACTTCATTAATGTGGTAATTATGTCTAAATATAGAACTATGTCTAATTACGCTAGCATGCATATGAATTGTATTACATAACGCATGTAAATCTGTAATTCAAACGAGATTCTATTATGAATCAGGTGTAGTTATTTTAACCACACTGTTGCCTTGAGGCTCTGCTCTCTAGGTTTGTATTATACAGTAAGTCAGTATGTGGCAGTCTCATGTATTACAATGTTGAAAGTGTCTTTTTGGGGATATTATTTAAGCAACATTACAACCAGTTTTTTTTTTTTTTAAATAACTGCAATCAGGCCATCTCCATTTTCCAGGAGCAGACTAAAATGAATGAGGTAAATATGAAATATATGCAAACTAAACCCTCCCTACACTGTGATTGCAAAGAATGAATTATAATTGATATCTGAATATATAATTAATATATAATAATTAATATATAATTAAGTGGAGGTTTATCTTCAATGTGTATGTTTCCTAAAAGCAAAGTTACATAGAATGTCTTTGTATCATGGACACAGGTATATGAGCAGATACTGCATGTGTTTGTCAAAACGTGCCAAAATATGGCATTAATAAGGTTGAAAATCAAGCTTGGATATAATGGGTTACAAATGTTCAAGAAAAAAAACTCTCACAGCAACACTATCAATCAGAAATGATTCCGCCATTTTAGCAACTGGCAGGATAAAGCAGGGTTATATCTTTATTTCTTTGAAAGTGTAATCCTCTCACTTGCAACAACATTTAAAATAACCATAATATACCCTAACAAAGAATTAATATCTGTTGTTACCTCAATATTAGTTTTTGGTCATACAGTTATTATACAGTTGTTATGTTAACTACCTTAACATAACTGTATACAAACTGGGAACTATATTCTCAGAAAGGGAAGCAGTGCTACTTGGGCGGAGTGATACGCTTGCAGCTCTGCTGAGCGCTACTTGGGCGGAGTGATATGCTTGCAGCTCCGCCCAAGTAGCACTGCTTCCCTTTCTGAGAATATAGTTCCCAGTTTGTATACAGTTGGAAGATGGCTGTGTCTCAAGTGACATTGTTATTTGTACACGCTGTGACTATACAAATCACAACATGTAAATAGGAACATGTTGCCGTTATTTTGTCACTTACTTGGAGCAGTAGGCTAGTTGGAACCAGTTACCTCCAGGATCTGTGCTAGGCTAAGCTAACGGTGGAGCCGTCAGACAGAGTTACGACACGCACGGAGATGAGAAGGGTATGTATCGACTTGTCTAACTGTCGGGGTTACAGTGAATAAGCTAATGTCCCAATAAGTCGGCGTGTTCCTTTAATATCAAAAACTATTAAAACAACAAAACACAAACACTAAGGCCATATCCACACGAAGACGTCAGGATGAAAACGCATCCGTCTTCCCTGGATTCGGTTCAAGAAAATTCACGTCCACATGCTACAGAAATTAACGGAATGAAGAAGAAGAGCAGCCTTCAGTCACTTCCATTTCCTTTCATAACATACCATAGTTCTCTTAATACAGCCATGGACTAGACTTTAATAACTTTCACCACTGCTCATTATATAAAGGCCACCGCTAGAAAACGTTACATTGTATAATGTGCTGTTGGATTGCTTTCTATTTTGCAATTCTGTCTGCTATCGGACATGATTGCAGCGCGCTAGCTAGCAGAGCTAACGTTAGCTCTGCTAGCTAACATCGGCAGTCAAACAAACATCAATGATCCGATGTCTTTTTGATAATCTAGCTACACATTTTTCTTGCGGTAGCCTTTCTATAATAAACCGTGCTAAAAGTTACTATAATCCGTTCAAGGAGTTGATGAGCAGACAGATTAGCTAGCTAGTTGATAAGTTCTCTACTTCATTGCGTCCCTGCTAGAGCCGTCAGCTGGGTTGAAGGCAGTCAGCTGTGAGGCCGAGGTGTGTGGGGATGACATCATCGATACGCACTTATGCGGTTTCGCCGTACACACGAAGCCAAATGTGAGCCGTTTTTTTTATTCACCCTGGGACCAGGTTTCAAAAAAGTGTGTTTACAGGCAGTGCGTTTACAGGATTCGTATGGACAATCGGCCCAAACGATGCAAAAAAATTGCGTTTGCATCCAAACGCGTCTCCGTCTGGATGGGGCCTAAAGAGGAAACAAGAGAGACCGTTTTGTCTGTTCTTTATTAAAACATTGTTTAACATACACATACTTCGTCCCAGTGTGCGTGGCATTGGTGCTGCGTATCATGGAGCACTGAGGTTTATTACTGACACTGGATATCTCAACTGTCATTGTACCTCATAACTGTGTTCACTGGAACCCCTTTCTCTGCAAGGCTGGGTCTGCCTGTTTACTTTAGCTGCTCTTGTCTGAAAAACCTGGTGGTATATAACTGTGACCATGGAAGTGTTTTTTCTCTTGGTCTAACAGAATTAGACCAACGGGCTTTCATGTACTCTGCTTCCACAGCCCATGGGGAAATGATGTAAAACTGAAAGCGCTGATCTCACTGTGTGAGTTTAAAATTATTATGAAGAATTTCAAGCCAGATTCAATAAGAAACTGATTATTCTTTCTTTAGCTTCAACCTGTTTTATTTTTTGTTTCCTGTTCCTGCTGACGGGCTGCACTACTGCTCGTATAATGACTTCGGAGTCAGAATTGACCGGTAGGCCTATGTCTCTTCAATTATGTTTTTGCTCATGGATATTTACTACCTGGTTAAATAAAACAGAACAATCCATTTGTATTTCAATGACACAAAAACTAACATCTAAATTGGATATATGTCATCAAATGCCTGCCTTGGGTGCTTTGTGGATAGCCATTTTTCTGTTCTTATTTCACCCATTCAGTGGTAAGACGGGACTTTATGATGTGCTTTAGGTTGTTGTGTAGGTTGTTGTGTTGTAATTGTTGAAGCTTGTATTGCAAGAACGTGCTTGCTTTCTATCTCTCTATCTATCTATCGATCGCATGGTTGGTGTATTTCTCTGTAAAAAGACTGTTATCCATGGATCAACCAGCCAGATGGTAATATCTAATGGCATCCCATTGGACCTGAAATTCTAGCCCTGGTCTTTTATTGCTGTCATACAAAGTTAATCCTGCACCACGAACAAGAAATGGCAGTACCTTTAGTTTGACCAAATTACATTTCAGTGTACAACTGTGTCAATTTGTCTTTACACAGTTGCAATATGCAGGCCAAATCAGATAAATGTTTTTTTCTCCTACATATAATAAGAAAAACGAAAAAGATCAGCTCGAGCATGAACTCCCCAGGTTATTGTTGTGCAAATGAAAGTTGGCTAAAAGTCAAGACACTTCCTGCTATTTAGAATAGCTACTATCACCGCTGCCAGATGCACACATCCATCAGGTCAGGCAGTTACAGGGCCGATCATGCCCTCGTACAATGTTTCTCTTTCAATGAGTAACGACCCAAACTGTTTTAGTAAAGAGATATTGTTTTATACATGCATCAGGAGTTAGATAACCATGCATACCACCTTGCGTAGTTTGTTAAAATCTAGAAGCAATGCAGCAGTAACGTTGTGGATCTCAGCCTTTCTGCTCATTTCTTTCCAGTGGCCGCTAGCAGTATTGCAACGAAAAATCCCCCCTGCAACCCAGAAAGGATTTCCCCCGTAGGCCACCATTGTAAAAGAGACGTCTGTAAATCTGCTGCCAGGACACCTCGAACTGCAAACAAGGTTAGGACTCTTTCTGTTCTGAATTTTTAATCCATGGCCGAGCGGGAACTTGCGGGCGGGGCCAGCGGGAGAAATACTACTGTGCATATTCAGTGGGGCGCATATCACGGAAGTAAACCTGGACTTTTTTGGCGTATGTGCCAGGCGAGCAACTACATTGAACTGAATGGGCACCATTTTGTAATCTTGTAGCCAGGTCAATATAATACATCCATGGGATGGCTAGCAGAAACTATAAAGGGCTTCTTGATAATAACCTGGGGTTCACCAAACCCGGCATCCACTGTCTGGCTCGCTGCACATCTCCGGTCTGATCTAGGAGGAGACCTGCAGTGTGCTGAAGGTGTTTCTGGAGAACGTGATCTGTGATGCGGTCACCTAACACCGAGCACGCCAAGAGGAAGACGGTGAGTGCCCTGGATGTGGCGCACACTCTGGAGAGGCAGGGCCCCACCCTGTACGGCTTCGGAGGTTAAACCTGATCCCGAATCACCAATAAAAGGCTCTATTAAGAGCCGCACTCTTTATCTAAATAGAGACTTCCCGTTCTGAGTAACAGGCTTTATTGCTTACATTTTTTACTAAATCAATGATAGTTAAAAAGAAGCTCAATACCCCCCCCTCCTTGAGCAGAAATTGATAAAGAAGTCTTTTGAATGGCAAATTGAGTTTCAAAGCCCTTCCAGATGGTTCTCAACACAAGACTATCTGCATGTACTGTCGATGTGAACTGAGTTACCACCGGAGTAGGCCTATGTCCAGTCTCAAATACCACTTGAGCATTACAAACTTGAAAAATATCTCCTTTTAAGTACATTTAGAACAGATAAAAAAAACGTGCGATTAAGTGCGAGTTAACTATGGACAATTATGCGTTTAGTCTTAAATATTTTTATCGATTGACACCCCTATAGTCAGAACATATCTCCAGACTGAAATACCAATAAATAATGTAGCTGCTTTGGGTGGCTCAAAACTCAAAGTAAAAAACTTTTATGAACGTGTTATAGGTCAAAACACTAAACTAAAGTCATTAACATAACAGCCTACTAAATAAATTCAGTACAAGCATTGAGCTAATTTTATGGCTAGACAAAGCTGAGGGAGAACTATACAGTCTTTCTAGTTGTGGGAACAGGTAGACCATGACCGGGTAACATAACGGCACATGTATTTCTTACTGTTCAGTTATCTCCATAGAACAATGATGTCATGCCCCATAGAGTGTAGACAGATACAACACAGCTAAATTATGCACCAGATGCACATCAAGCTTTCCAGTGTGAAGTTCATGGGAACACACACACACACACACACACACACACACACACACACACACACACACACACACACACACACACACACACACACACACACACACACACACACTTTTGTTTTCGTTGTGTTCCTTGTGTCTTTTGAATAATAGAAGTGGCTGGAGACTTATTGAATTCTCTGATTTACTTCCAGCACTTAGAACAACACTCCACCTTTCTCCATTCACTCAAAACTCTTGCTGCTGGCACTAAGCCCACATTGTATATGCCAATCTTGTTTCTCTCTTACTTATCTGAGCTTGGTCTTTTACCGCACTCTTCGAGAATCAGACGAATAGGGGGAGCAAGAGATGTCGAGCAATGCATTAACCCCGGATTTAATAAAACAACAATGGGATCCCATTGGATGAGGATCCCCTCTTGCATCTATTCAACAAACATACGGTAAAAATATGTTGTGTTACAGGGGCTGTAGCAGCCCCCCAAGAAAAGCGATCAGCCTTTCCACTGATTTTGTTCAGTGGCCACTTGCAACGAAAAATCCTCCTGTGGCTCAGAAAGGATTTGTCCCATAGGCCACCATTGTAAAAGAGACTGTCTGTTAAACTGCTGCCAGGACACCTTAAACTGCAAACAAGGTTGGTTATTACCTGGCTGGAATATAAATCTTTGGAGTTTTTATATTTGAAAAAATCGTCTAGCCATCCCTCTAGCCGAGAAAAGCGATTTAAAAACCTGTGACATACCACAATGTAAAGCCTCTGGGCCAGCGGGGGAAACACTACTTACGTAACGGAAGTAAACCCGGAAGCTTTACAAACTTTTTCCTGTATGCACCACTGAAGGCTTTACAATTTCTGTTTGGGACATTGTAATAACAGAAATAACATTTGTCTGTCTTTGGCTGTCTCATCTTCACATGCTATACACAATTGTATCCATATTCCTTAATATTCTTCTGTTGAAATAGTTGAGGAGCAATTCTTGCTAAAAATGGTAATGAGAACAATAATAAGATTGACCCGATGTATTACAGAAGTGATATGCAATCGCAGAATTGTATAAACACTGCATTTGTCAGATAGCAGTCACTGCCATTTTATGTCCGAAATCAAATTTGCAAATCAAATAACTGTTCTCATTGTAGTTTGTAGCATTGATAATTGCACCATAGGTAGAAAGTAATATTACCTTTT
This sequence comes from Gymnocephalus cernua, assembly GCA_023631565.1. Classification (NCBI taxonomy): domain Eukaryota; kingdom Metazoa; phylum Chordata; class Actinopteri; order Perciformes; family Percidae; genus Gymnocephalus; species Gymnocephalus cernua. The sequence goes on from CM042439.1 coordinate 24,086,494, forward strand.
AAACTAATCAATGCTGTACCAGTTAGCCACTTAAAGGAACACGCCGACTTATTGGGACATTAGCTTATTCACCGTAACCCCGACAGTTAGACAAGTCGATACATACCCTTCTCATCTCCGTGCATGTCGTAACTCTGACGGCTCCACCGTTAGCTTAGCCTATCACAGATCCTGAAGGTAACCGGCTCCAACTAGCCTACTGCTCCAAGTAAGTGACAAAATAACGGCAACATGTTCCTATTTACATGTTGTGATTTGAATAGTCACAGCGTGTACAAATAACAACGTCACTTTAGACACAGCCATCTTCTAACTGTATACAAACTGGGAACTATATTCTCAGAAAGGGAAGCAGTGCTACTTGGGCGGAGTGATACGCTGCAGCTCTGAGCAGAGCTGCAAGCATATCACTCTGCCCAAGTAGCGCTCATAGACCTATATAAAAATGGACCCAGTGACTCCGCTGTTTTTGACAGAGACAAGTGAAGTCTCTTACCAGCACTTTTCCGGTGATGGTTGAGCGTTACTGAGCGTTACTGCGCAGCTGCAAACTGAGCTTCCCGCCGTAGATGTGACGTGAGCAACGTGTCTGCAAGTTGTAAGTCTTCTGGTAGCTGTGCAAGAGAAATCTCAATCATTCCCAATCTTGCAGAGACGGAGAGCGTAGGTATATGTAAGGAGATAACATAGGCACAGGCTAATTATTGCTAACTAAAATGCTAGTTAACATTAGTAATTAAACTAAACAGCTAATGTAAGTCCAAACTGCCTGCGAGCTTCTCCTGAACTATACGGTAATTCCTCTACTATGCGACAGTAAGTCTTGTGGTTATGACACAATCGTTAGCCTATTTTTATAAAAACATCTGCTACGGAGCCATAACGTGAGATACAAGGTAATGGAGCCGTTTATACATTGTCGTGTTTCTTTAGAAATAAACAATGGACAAATCAAGTCTTTAAACGCTTCAGATGTAAAGTTATTGGCTGTCAAAGTGACGCCAAAATGAATGGCAGTCAATGGGATGCTAACGGGGGGTGATGGATAGGGGTCAGCAAAATGGCGCCATTGCGGCTTCGCTCTGAGGAGAGAAGCCTGCCCCCTTGGTAGCGCTCAGCAGAGCTGCAAGCGTATTACTCCACCCAAGTAGCACTGCTTCCCTTTCTGAGAATATAGTTCCCAGTTTGTATACAGTTAGAAGATGGCTGCGTCTCAAGTGACGTTGTTATTTGTACACGCTGTGACTATACAAATCACAACATGTAAATAGGAACATGTTGCAGTTATTTTGTCACTTACTCGGAGCAGTAGGCTAGTTGGAGCCGGTTACCTCCAGGATCTGTGCTAGGCTAAGCTAACGGTGGAGCCGTCAGACAAAGTTACGACACGCACGGAGATGAGAAGGGTATGTATCGACTTGTCTAACTGTCAGGGTTACGGTGAATAAGCTAATGTCCCAATAAGTCGGCGTGTTCCTTTAACACCAGGAAGTATGCTTTGAAAATGTTGTAATGTTGCAAACTCTGCACGCTTCCCCAACAGTCATGTTGCTGTGAACATGCTAACAGGAAACTAGCCAGCCCACTGTGGTTAATGGGCTGCTCCTTATGTAACCGGTTTTTGATACTTTCTAAAAACAAGAAACATTTTTACACTTAAAACAGGTTTTGGGGATACATCTTGCATTCTTCCATGTTGCATTTTACTTTCTGCAGATGGTTTCATGTTTCCAGTGCAGCTACAGTAGAGGGGAATATAAGATATTAGAAGTGTGGGGTTGTCAGTTGGTAGGTTGGTCTTTGGTGCAGACTGAAACGTCTCAACATCTATTACATGGATTGCCAAATTAAAATTTTGTACAGACATTCATGTTCCCCTCAAGACTAGGTCTACTGACTTTCTGACTTGCCTCTAGAGAACACATTGGTTGAATCTCCCATTGGCTATCGTCTACTGAAGATTTAGCTTTTTAATAGCTTATCTGGTTGCTAATCGGACTGTAAACAAAGAACGGCGCACGGAAGAGCAAGTATTGGTCCGGATATCCGTTATCCAGAAGAATTGGGACGTAAATTAAGTGAATACCTCAGGAAGCCTAATTATAAAGTTGATTTGGTGTCACTGTATGTAGACATACAAACTTCACAGATGTCTTTGCTGATATTAGCTTAATGTGAAAAGATAAAGACAAGATATTTCTGGATGAACTTCTGTTGTGCGTTTTAGCTCTAAGGTGCGCCAGGCTCTGTAAACACTACAAAATGTGACTCCTCATTACAGCCAAACCCAGACATGTGTACCACCAGACTGCACAAGCCTTCTGCTGCTCTCTCACCCCAGGCGGGCCATTTGTTTCTCCTCTCAAACTCGCCTACATCTCACGTCTCCACTTGGACATTCCCACAGTAATCAAACACATTGCAATATTTGAATGGACCCACAGATCTGATGTGCAGCTTTTCAAATAACAGACGGACACGCTGATGTTGGCTCATTTGAACAAGAGAAATCCCCTCAGTTTGCTTGGCTTAAAGGAACACAATTGATAATTGCACCAAGTAGCGCTCAGCAGAGCTGCAAGCGTATTACTCCGCCCAAGTAGCACTGCTTCCCTTTCTGAGAATATAGTTCCCATTTTGTATACAGTTAGAAGATGGCTGTGTCTCAAGTGACTTTATTTGTACATGCTGTGACTATACAAATCACAACATGTAAATAGGAACATGTTGCAGTTATTTTGTCACTTACTCGGAGCAGTAGGCTAGTTGGAGCCGGTTACCTCCACGATCTGTGCTAGGCTAAGCTAACGGTGGAGCCGTCAGACAGAGTTACGACACGCACGGAGATGAGAAGGGTATGTATCGACTTCTCTGTCGGGGTTACAGTGAATAAGCTAATGTCTCAATAAGTCGGCGTGTTCCTTTAAATGAGAGTCAACACTCACAGCACTGTTAGTGCAACAAACATTTGTTTCCAGAAGATCAGAGTTATCCTATATTCTATGGCACTCAAGACTTGAATGCTGGGAATCAGAGTCTTTGATTGCCAACTGTGACGCACAGGCTGAAAGGAAGTAGTGCGCACGTTCACAAACAGTTCACGGAACGCAGGTCTGGCAGACAGGCAAATCTTACACGAAACAGAAAGGGCTGAGGCAGGAATTGTAGAAGGCAGGTCTGAGTTCCAGGAACAAAATACAAGGCAGGAGAAACAATAGCAGGCAGGGTTGGTTACAGAGAATTAAACTGGGATCTGTTTCAGGAAGGAGGTTTAACAAACTCTGAGTCTAACCCTGAACTCTGAGTTGATTTACCCTGAGATGGGAAACTCTGAGTTTTCGGTTTCAGAACAGCTGATATGAGTTGGTTCAATCAACTCGGAGTAGGTTGACTCAGGGTTACGCACCAGCACTTAAAAAAAAAAGAAAGAAAAAAAAAGAAAAAAAAGCAGCATGAAAGGAGCCATGATACTACGATTCACCACTGCAACAAGCAATACAACTCGGTCGGCATACTTTACTCCTCTGGAACTGGAAATACTCATGCAGGCGTACAGCGAGTATGAGCCTGTATTTCGCAAAAAGAGTAACACAGCTGCTGCAGCAAGAGGGAGAGAGAAACGGCGTGGGAGAACATTGCTGCTCGGGTCAACGCGTAAGTTCCAATATAGTGTTTTCATTTCATATTTAATTTACACAATCATTTTAATTTATAGCCTACTTTTTATTAATTCCCAGTGGGGAAATTACATTTTTTACACAGTTTGTTAGACCACACACTACACACAGGCCTGAAATACACACATATGCTCATATTTAATCACAAATATAACATTACTGGTAAAAACTGGTGCAATGGTATAGATTCTATAATCTATTTCATTTAGGTGCAATCCTGAAAAATGTGAAAAACGCTCGTGGAAGCAGCTGACAATTAAATATAAGAACATAGTTTAAACAGGTAAGACTTAAGTGTAGTAGGCTCATGGCTATACCTCATTTTAATCACATTTTAAATATGAGAGTAAATATTCATTGGCAATTTCAATGTGCTGTAGTTTATCCCCAACTAATTTCCACATACATAGATGTCCTCTTACCCATCCTGTTTAGTTAATTAAAGGGGCCCATTTAAATTACCATTTGACTTCTACTCAGCCAACGGAAAGAAGGCAGAGGCCCGCAAAACTGGTGGAGGACCAGCAGCACCACCTCTGACAGAAGCAGAGGAGCTGGCCCTGAGCCAGAATGAAGGAAGGCCAGTGGCTGAAAAAATCCCTGGAGGGAGCTCTTCCTCTGAGCCAGCCACATCCCAGGACACAAGTGCCTTCATAAGATGTAATAGGCTTATATTCATCTTCTTTTATGCCTATATATATATATTTTAGAGATATATTATTCCCCCTTCATGGGTATGTCATTTGTCCCACCAGATTCTGATGGTGTTCTCTTACTTGTGAAGCCTCATGACACAGCAGAACTCCTTGAAGCTGTAAGTAGACAACTAAATACTCCAGACATGATGCAAGAAGTTTAAAGTCTAACTAAACAATGCTCATCTTCACAGGAGGAAACAGATGAAGAGGACACATTGTCTGCTGCCACAGAGAGGGATCCAGAGAGGCCTACAGAGGTAAGATATCACCACTATGGTACTGATAGTCATCTCCACATTCACAATTCGTAACACTGCTGTGTCATATATGGAGTGTGACATGTATGACTGGATTTTCTACTTTTTAACAGAACATGGCTGGGCAACAGGAGGAGGCTCCATCAACTTCCACAGCACAGATGAACACAGTGAGATGTGCAACAACTGCCAGAGGTTCATTCTGAGTTAATAATGTTCAACTTTTTTAATGTCATGATTTTATGTATTCCCAATTACCTGTGAAGGACCTCTATAAAAGGCATCTCATTAAACAAATCCAGAAAACGGACCTTGAAATGGTGTTGTTGGAGAGCCAGATTCAGAAGACAGATCTGGAAATTGAAATCCTGAAACACAAGAGTTTGTGTTTTAGTCAGTGAAGTGATTCCTGCATATGATGTCTCTGACTGCTCTTCCATCCTGGAAATCTGCAGGGTGGATGGGGTCCTCATCAGGGTCCTCTATTTGTAGGGCAGGGTGTTGCTCTCCTATAATTGTGGCAATATTATGGAGAACAACACACATACCAGAATAACGTCACAGGCCCTCTCAGGGGTTACCCTGAGGTGGTGTAGGCACTGGAAACGAGCTTTCAGCAGGCCTATGGTCATCTCCATCCGGGCTCTAGTCCTGCAGTGGGCCACAATGAAGTTGCGTTGGGGGCCTGGCTCCGGGTCAGGGTAAGGGGTGAGCAGAGTAGGCTGGCATGGGTAACCCCTGTCACCCAGCAGAAGGCCTTCAAACTCTCCTGTAATGTATAGTGTATACATTTGAGTGTACTCAAGGAGGAAGACAGGTGAATAATACTGTGCAAAGCTTTAGGCTGCTTACCACATTCCAGTCTGTTGTTCAGGGCAGACTCACAATATATCCATGAGTCATGCACGGACCCAGGCCATTTGGCCTCCATGTTAGTTATGAGATATGCAGCATCACATATGATCTTGACAGTGCAGAGAATGACAGATGTTACTTGCATGTATTGTGATGCAGTCTTTGACATTTTGCAACAGATTTCGATTTCAATTTACCTGCACATTAATGCTGTGAATGGACTTCCTATTCACATAGCCAGCTTCATTTTCTGAAGGAGCAGTGATTGGAATTTGTGTTCCATCAATGCAGCCAATCACATTGGGAAATCCTAAAAGAAATTCAAATTACTTATACCATTCTGATCTTTCAGCACCATGTCATTATTCAAATTATAATTAATAATTATTCATTGTAAGGGTTTTACATTATTTACCTGTAATCCTGTGGAACTCTTCTTTAATGGCTCTCAGTGGTTTGTGTCCAGGGAACACTACAAAAACGTTTAAAAAACGTTTCAGAGCGAGGCACACTCTTCTGACGGCCCTGCATACAGTGGCTTTACTAATATGCTCCGCATCACCAATGTTGTAAAGAAAACTGCCGTTTGCAACATAATGCAACACAAAGAATCTGCTCGGATGTAGAGCATGTCCACGATGGGTGACGTCAGTGATATGAGGACAGATAAGGTTATGTACATATTTGATAGACTGGGAAGAAAAACGATACAGCTCAAATAGGTAGTCATCTGGAAATGAAAATACATCTAGCCGGGGCCTCAATAACCTCTCCCGACGAATGTTTAACTCCCGGCGAAGTAATACAGCTTCTTCATCAACGGGATCCTCGACAAAAGGAAATGCCATGTTCGAGAAAAAACCTTTAGTCTATAATGTTATCTGAGTTAATAAAGCAATCCTATTTTATTCCTGCAGATGACAACACTGCGCTAAAATGCGCCTGATACAGACTGAATGAATGAATGAATGAGGAAATGAAAGCCTGCTGTGTCAGATGGAGGAGTCTGAGAGAAACTCGAGGTTTCTTGAAGAAAACCTGCTCCCGACCAGGTTAGGTTCATAGGCTCAGTTACCATAGTAACTGACTCTGAGGTTAAGTTACCTCTCTTTCTGAAACAGAAAACCCAGAGTTTCCCTCATCTCAGGCTTAACAAACTCAGAGTTTCCACTAAACCTCCTACCTGAAACGGACCTCTGGAGACTGCTGAAAAGTCTGGCATGTAAACACAGAGAACAATCTGACAGTGAGTGTGTGACCTGGGGAGGCTTCAGTAGTGACTTGATTGCAGATGAGAAGCAGCTGTGTGTCCAGGTGAGCAGAGTGGCTGATGAGGTGGGAGTGGCCGGCTGGCAGAGAGGAGAAAATAGGCTTGTTCGAGATGAGCTGCGCCTCGTAAAGTGGACGAGAGCAAGCGGCAGCACCCGTGGGCGGAGACTTATGCTGTGTTCCAGACACAATTTTTATCCTGTAAGTTACAACTTCAAGTCACGACTCACGACTTGGTAGTGTTCCAGGCAAAGTCACCACAAACCCTTCTAGTTAGCGTTAGCTAGCGGCTACCATTGACGTTAGCTAGCGCTAGCTGATACTAGCAATTTCTAGTCGGCAACATATTTTGGGCTTCATTTAAGAAACATAACCTGTAGTAGTACACAATCGTATATGTATTGTTTTCATTACAATGTGCGGAATTACTTTACGTTGCCTATTTATGTATATTTATTTCTCTCTGTTAATCACCGCGTCTGTGCAGCATCAACAGGGGTCGACATTGTTGTTTGTTTGTGTGTGTGTGATGTCAAAACTGTAACTGGGAGTAAAACAGGAAGCCACAGAAACACTCATATCCTGTTCGGTCCGATTCAGATTTAATAAAATGTTATCAGTCACATATATCAGCTCGTACGCAGTCTCCAGTTGTTTTTATTATGACAGAGTACCTGTCAAATGCTCTACATGCGATCTGTTGCTGATATTAATAAACAACGGACTGTAAGTGATCTGTAATCTGAACGGATTTAGTCTCTCTGACTTCTAAACGTCACCATCAGCCACACTCACAAACCGGCTCAAAGTCCAGACAGGTTAATATTGTATGGATGAGTGAGGAGTGTATGGATGCATGGTAACTGCAACAGAAGTGTCAAAACAAACCCAAAACCAGGAGATGCGGATCCTAAGAGAGAAAGAACAACACAATGAGACATGGCATGCAGATATAGCCTTGGTTGAGGCCTAGATCGAAGCCTACCCAGGTGTCAGCCCATTAGCCTCCCAAACTGCCAGCTCCTGCAGGAAAGCCTGTGAAGCCAACAGCAAGTAGAAATGGGAGGGGTCGTAACACACAAACATGTGTTCTGTTAACAGAAAAAGCCTTTAAATCAAACAAATAGCAATTAAAATCCCTCCAATTCAAAAATGTCATCACGTGTAGTCGATTCTAAACCAATCAGCTGTTAGATCTTGTGAGGTTATCGTTATCCACGTGTCCATGACGTCAGAGCAAGTCAGGATCAAGTCGGACACAAATCTAACCGGCATCTATCTATCCATCTATCTATCTATCTATCGATAGATAGATAGATACTTTATTCATCCTGAGGGAAATTGTAGGCATCCAGTAGCTTAGCTTAACACAACAAACAGACATACACACATACAGTATATCTCACATACATAAAAATCACTCACAGAAATTTAAAGAGTTAACTATTTGTGAAGTGATTCCAAAGGTCTGATATGGACTGACCATCTGATGCAATGACCATGATAAGGTGCTATGGTAGAGTGTGTGCAATGGTGGTAGTGCAAAAGTGAACAGTGCAGGGATTGAACAGTGCAATAGCTTATTGAGGTAAATGAGGTAAAAGTGCCGGTTGTGACACAGAGCCATGGCCAAGCCAGAGGCTTACATAAATGGAATGCAGCTATTATTAATGAGTGCTAGCTTTTCTAGCTTTGATGAATCAAAATAACTGCTGTGACAAGGGCCTATACTGTTGGCACCAGTTTTCGCCAATGTTAAAACACCTAAAGTTAAAGTAGCACATGGCACATAACGGTTCAGGATAGCAACATGATTTATTCATCTTCATCAGTCAACATGCATTAACCTCTGTCATCACATCCCAGCTCGCTCTGAAACATGCATACAGATAAAGATGATTTAGAGTCATCTTTAACATTTCCCCAAGTGCTACTTACTTCTCTGGAGTGTGCGTCATTAAGTGGTCTTTAAAAAAGTAACTGGCTATATGGTTGGAGCTGAAACGGGTGCGTTAAACACCCTGCTATGTGCACAAGCGCTTCCTTGTTCAACCAGGAAATCATAGCAAAACGGAGCATGTCATTTTGAGATTGAACAGGACCCAGGATAAAGCCTGACATCTGTTGCTGCCCTTCTGCTGTCTGTGTGTTACAGTACGTTCTCCAACTCCCTTTGCAACGACAACAACCTCCGAGCTACACGCTGAAAATGGCAAGTTTTAAAGAAAACTTGGACGGTGCAATAAGGCAGGCCTGCTTGTGCTTTTAGTGAATGACTGTAAAGATTTACAAAGAATATGTTCACAGCATTTGCTACATAACTGGGACATGCTAGCATGGTTTGCCTACCAGTTATAGAAAAACATGATTACGCCGGGCAAGATAAAGACACGGATGAAACAATTGTTGTTGGCCAGTTCTACAGTTCATTGGCTGCAATAGATGTAGAGCCATCCTTCAAATGCAAACGTTTTGAGACCGATTGATGGGATTGCTATGGACGAAGTAATTTACACACAGCGATACACTGGTAAGAGCAAATTAGGTTGTTTGTATCCAGCTAATTTAAACAGCTCATTGTGTGAACAGCTACCTTCATTTAATATTGTATTTGACATTTTCTTTTGTGGGCTGCAAATGTTCCACCTAAACAAGTTCCTTCCAGAGACTATTTTGCAGAGCCACCGTCGCTGCGTCCTGAGCTTAGTGCCGCCCTAGACCATTGTGATTGGTTTAAAGAATTGCAAACAACCTAGAGGTTTTTTTTACTCCTATCCTAGAATCTATGTGTGAGGTGTAGCCAGACCTTACTCCACAGCGCTGTGGAGATAGAGCTGGCAATGTGAGACTACTCTAGAAGTGATGTAAAGTAAATTAATGTAGGAAATGTTCTACAGATATACGCAACCCTGCATCAATAAGCAAAGCTGAGCAGGAAGCTGAGACAGTAATACATGCCAGTGAAGTTGAGCTATTATTGATTGAAGCCATTGCAGCGCTAATAAAGGAGCAGACAGCAGTGCCGGCTGTCAAAGCCCTGTGGACTTTGCTGATCCAGCTCCTCACACAGCCAGAGAGCCCCCTGATTGATAAAGATTCAGCAGCTGAGTGATTCAGTCATATGTTAACTCAGACTGACGTGCTTTTTCACATGACACAGGCTCACTCCATCTCTCCTACCCTCAGGTTTGGTACAGTATATGATGTGTGTACTCCATGGTGTGCCAGTCAACGGGCTACATGCCGATTCATTTAGTAAATATTGGGCTTACTGCTCGGAAGCATACCGATACCATCATTTTTTGCACCACACATTAATACTTAAGGACTTTCTGCACTCAGCAAGCACATTTTTGTGAAAAATGAAACCTTTTTCTCCAGGTTTATGCCTGAAGGAGCAAAGTTGTCAGCTATCCAGGCGTGTGTCTGCCAGATCTCAATTTCATTTAATGTAGCCTATTGCTTGTCTTGTGGTTTGTTGGGGATTGTGTTGCAAATTCTATTGAAAAAAATATAGCTTTACATATTATAATGTGTCTCTTTTTCCTACTTGTATTGTGTCATGATGTTTTTAAGTAATTTGACTCAGGGTGGGTCCAGGCAGACACATATTGCAACAAGGGGAGCCACTTGAGTGGTTTCAGCTAACAAGACAGCAGAGGGAGAGCCACAACAAGTAAAACCATTTAGCTCCGTGGCCAGGTTTGGTTATACTTTGGTTAACCTGCCCTGTGGAGCAGGATGACATGCCAACAGAGAGCATGGAACATTGTATAAAGGTGTTGTTTCCATGCGGTATAACCACCCCAACATTTACAGGGGGACAAGAACAAGAATAAGAGCAGTTACAGCCATGCTAACATCACTGTGAGGCTGTACTTGCCTGCTTTGAGCTTAAAGAAGAACTCCGGCCAATTTTTACATTAATCTTGCTAAATATAACTATGCGAGACCTGTCTACAGCAAAAACAATTAGCGCAATAGCAGCTACCTACACGGAGCTGCTGCAGCTAATGCCCACTGTTCCCACTTAGTTAAACAGCATTTATGGGGGCATAAATTAAATAGTGCCTTTGTGTATCTTAACAGACACAAAATGCAATTAAAATGTCTGTGTAACATGAACAGGGCCCTTACATGACAACAATAACCGTTTTCAACATTCACCTACCCTGTTAGCTGTTAGCTAGCTGTCCTCTGGGATGACTGAGTGTGTACAGTCAGGCTTCGGTAATAATCATCATGCAGTAGTCTTGTGTGTATTTGTAGCATATATATGGATATATATGATATACAGGGCTCTCAAGTTTTGAAGACAGGCAAGAGTGACATCCCCCCCCCCCCCCCCCCCCCCCCCCCCCGCCCAGCTTGTTAATAGCCAGTGTATGTTCATTATAGCTTCCAGTTTGTAGATAGTTAGATGACACCAATAATCATAGCTGGCCTGGCAGCCCAAAGGACAGGGTTCTGGTTCCAGATTTATTTGGTGAATTATGATGGGGGGGTTCTGGGGGTCCACCCCCAGAAAATGTTGAGCATTAAACACTTCATTTCCTGCATTGTGGTGAATTTCTATGCACCTATTAGTACCTTTTTCTGAATCAATATGCTGGAAATATCTTTATGTAAAGGGACACAAATTACAATTCAAATATAAAAACATAATGGAATATATTGCAGTAATTAGGCTCTCGGGTATTCTGTATTGCTCAACTATTTATTCTCCTTTGGATCAACTTTCCTAATTATATCTGAGTCAGCACACATGCAACTTAGGCATAATTTACTCTTACCTTCTCTTTTGCATCTTTTGTTGGGGAAGTAACCTCCTTAAATGTGCATTTGACAATTTTTCACCTCAATTATACATTATTAATTTTAATGGATTAATAAACCCCTGGACTTTAATATTTCAGATGTGTTTGAGCAAGATTTCTGCTCATGTCCAAAACGTTTGCACATTCAAAATATAACTCATCCCATGCTCTGAGATTTGGAGGAGTCATATTTTGTGAAAAATAAAGTGATAATAGGCTATTATCAGAAAATACAATATTTCAGAAAATAATCCACCTGCACAATAGTCTGCTGTGCATTACGTGATTACTCTGCTGATACGGTAGACCTCAGACCTTCTGACAGACCATAGATCCCCGTCTGGGTCTCTGACTGAGACAAAGTCTAGTGAAGTGGCTGAACGCTGGTTTACGTCGGAGGTGGAAAACAGAATTAACGGAGCTCAAACGCGTCACATCTGCCGCAGCATCTCCACAGCAGAGCGCGTCCATAAACCTGAAGCTGCAGCTTTTTACAGCGAGAGTGGACACTAAGCCACGTTTCATATTTGTCAGTCAACTTTTCAAAATACATTCAGGGCTACACTCAAAACATTGGAGCCGAAGCCTCGGCAAAATCAGCTGACGCCGCGTCTGGTGTAGCCCCCTTTCTTTGTTTCTTTTTTTTTATTGGCTGATTGATAAGCGGCAGGCTCGACTAAGAACTCCAGGGGAGACTCTTGATTTCTGCCGGTTCCATAGTGAGAGCGGCGCGGCCAGAGAAATGTTGGGTGCTGCGGCATATTAAATATATTATAAATAGTTTTTCTGCGTGAGAAATACAATGTGGGGCGGGAGTGCGTGACAAAAGACCGAAATGAGTGACTGTCACGCTCAATGCGTGACACTTGACAGCCCTGGATATATATCCAGCTGCTTCATCTGCCTGTTTCCCCTCTGTCTGTCTCATTCTTTCCAACTCTTGTGAGGCCAGTTATTCGTCTGTATACTTGGGTTCAAATAAATAAGGACGACCATCAAACTCAAAAGCCTCTTCCATATGTTCAATATCTTCGATATTCTCCATAGTTACGTTATTCCAAGCTTCTTCCCTTGTGAACACCTCCGCTCTTCACGCTACACTTTTATTTATCTTGCTACAACTGAATTCACACGGGACTTCAGCACAAGATTGCCGCTGGCCATCTGTTAGTTTTTTACTGAACAAGGCACAGGCATCTGTGATTCTGTAATTCTGCCCGTTTCCATGTAGTTACATAGTCAATAATATGCTCATAACCACTACAGCGCTCAATTACCTATTTTTTGGGGGAAATAAACAAAAACAATCGCGGTGAAGGTATCACCGGTCCTCTGGAGGACATCCTCTAGACCAGCGGGCTCTCTCTTGATTGTTGTCAGCCGCGACAAGCGAGGACGGCGGGCAGGAAGCAGAAGCATGGCCGCCGGTCGGAAACTACCACAACGATCCCCACAGCAGAGAATACTACTCTCCAACGCCAGATGGATCGCACACAAAATGGATATATATCATATATATCCATATATATGCTACAAATACACGAGACTGCATGATGATTATTACCAAAGCCTGACTGAACACACTCACATCATCCAAAAGGACAGCTAGCTAGCAGCTAACAGGGTAGGTAAATGCTGAAAACGTTTTTTGTTGTCATGTAAGGGCCCTGTTCATGTTACACAGACATTTTAATTGCATTTTGTGTCTGTTAAGATACACAAAGGCACTATTTAATTTCATAACTACCGTTTAGCTAAGTGGGAGCAGTGGGCATTAGCTGCAGCAGCTCCTTGTAGGTAGCTGCTATTGCGCTAATTGTTTTTGCTGTAGACAGGTCTTGCGTAGTTATATTTAGCAAGATTAACATAAACATTGGCCGGAGTTCTCCTTTAAAGGCCAATTCTGGCGCAAAATGAACATAGGGGTTAATGTGTACCGAATCGACCGTTCTCTGGGACATGTTTTCATGCTAATCGAATGCGTCTCTAGCTTTAAACAAGCTACCGCAAACCGATGGTTAGCTGCTAACGCTACCTTTCGGGGTAGAGGGTAAATCACTATTTTATACCACTAACAAGGCTCAAAATAGCACCACACTTTACGGTAGCATAATGAGGGTCCCTACATGTAAACCGAAGCACGAAACACAAACGCTGTGTTTGAGCTATGTTACTGGTTTCCATTCCATTCATGACTGTTTTCCAAGATGGCGCCCACATGTAAACATGAGTGCTACTGTCTTTATAATCTGTCTTTTAAATAAACTGTCTGTACACTTACGAAGTTCTCAATGCTTCGGTTTACATGTAGGGACCCTCATTATGCTACCATTGAAGTGTGGTGCTATTTTGAGCCTTGTTAGTGGTATACAAATCGATTTACCCTCTGCCCCGAAAGGTAGCATTAGCAGCTAACCACCAGTTTGTGCTAGCTTGTTTAAAGCTAGAGACACATTCGATTAGCATGAAAACATGTTCCAGAGAACGGTCGACTCAGTACACGTTATTAAACCCCTAGGTTCATTTTGCACCAGAATTGTACTTTAATGCTAACATCAGCATGTGAAAATGGTCAAAATGACAATGCTGATGTTTAGCAGGTGATGCTTATGATGTTAACCAACTTCAGGGCTCTCAAGTGTCACGCATTGAGCGTGACAGTCACTCATTTTGGTCTTTTCGGCACTCCCGCCACACATTGTATTTCTCACGCAGAAAAACTATTTATATTATAATATATTTAATATGCCCGCTCTCACTATGGAACCGGCAGGAATCAAGCGTCTCCCCTGGAGTTCTTAGTCGAGCCTGCCACTTATCAGCCAATCAACAAAAAAAGAAAGGGGCTACACCAGACGCGCCGTCAGCTGATTTTGCCGAGGCTTCGTCTCGAATGTTTTGAGTGTAGCCCTGAATGTATTTTGAAAAGTTGACTGACAAATATGGAACGTGGCTTAGTGTCCACTCTCACTGTAAAAAGCTGCAGCTTCAGGTTTATGGACGCGGTCTGCTGTGGAGATGCTGCGGCAGATGTGACGCGTTTGAGCTCCGTTAATTCTGTTTTCCACCTCCGACGTAGAGCAGCGTTCAGCCACTTCACTAAACTTTGTCTCATTCAGAGACCCAGACGGGGATCTATGGTCTGTCAGAAGGTCTGAGGTCTACCGTATCAGCAGAGTAATCACGTAATGCACAGCAGACTATTGTGCAGGTGGATTATTTTCTGAAATAGTGTGACTGTATTCTTGTAATATCCTATTATCACTTTATTTTTCACAAAATATCACGACTCCTCCAAATCTCAGAGAGCATGGGATGAGTTATATTTTGAATGTGCAAAAGTTTTGGACATGAGCAGAAATCTTGCTCAAACACATCTGAAATATTAAAGTCCAGGGGTTTATTAATCCATTGAAATTAATAATGTATAATTGAGGTGAATAATTGTCAAATGCACATTTAAGGAGGTTACTTTCCCAACAAAAGATGCAAAAGAGAAGGTAAGAGTAAATGATGCCTAAGCTACATGTGTGCTGACTCAGATATAATTAGGAAAGTTGATCCAAAGGAGAATAAATAGTTGAAAGCAATACAGAATACCTGAGAGCCTTACTGCAATATATTCCATTATGTTTTTATATTTGAATTGTAATTTGTGTCCCTTTACATAAAGATATTTCCAGCATATTGATTCAGAAAAAGGTACTAATAGGTGCATAGAAATTCACCACAATGCAGGAAATGAAGTGTTTAATGCTCAACATTTTCTGGGGGTGGACTCCCAGAACCCCCCCCATCATAAGTCACCAAACAAATCTGGAACCAGAACCCTGTCCTTTGGGCTGCCAGGCCAGCTATGATTATTGGTGTCATCTAACTAACATCTACAAACTGGAAGCTATAATGAACATACACTGGCTATTAACAGGCTGGGCGGGGGGGGGGGGGGGGGGGGGGTGTCACTCTTGCCTGTCTTCAAAACTTGAGAGCCCTGCAACTTAGTTTAGCATTTTAGCATGCTCACATCTGCTAATTAGCACTAAATCCAAAGTAGTAATGTCATTCACATCTTACTTGCAGGTATTTTTTCTTAAACCAAGAACTGGACAAATAACACATTTTACTGATGATGGTGATAGATGAAAAGTTATTACAAATCTCCCATAGGTGTTCACTTGGGTTACGATCTGGTGACTGACAGGTACAGCATGATTCCCAGTCATTTTTATACTCAAACTATTGAGAGACCCCTCATAGGCTGTATGGAAGCATCTGCATTAATTTTATTTCTCCACTCATTTGCTTGGGGGTTTCCTTAAATCTGTCACCTGTCTGTAAATTCTCTGTTGTTTGTGATTGTGGCTAATGTGAGCAGATTCTTTCCATTTGTCTGGATGTACTGTTGGTAGCTTTATGGGTTAACCTCATGACATGCATACGCCTTCAATCAGCTTTGCATTTTTAATATTGCACCACAGTGAACTGTTCTTTTTTTGTTGTTGTTCTGTTCATTTGAAAATAGAACATAGGAAACAACTACCTCAAACAACCTTCCCTGAAAAAGTAGATGACGATTGTGCAGTGAGTGAGATTGACCCTTATGAAACTCTCACTCTTCTTATCATTTACCAAACACACCCTCTCAAATTGGCGTTATATTAAAGCGTAAAATTTACCCATCTCTCCCTCTGCCTTGTCAGTGCCGCTGCTGCCCTGCACCTTTATTGCTGCCTGCTCTTTCAGCCCCACCACCACCCCAACACCCACCTGCAGGCTCCAGATGGGAGGGGGGTATCATCACTCCCTAATATCTCATGTAAACATATCTATAGGGAGGGATGAGGTCGGAGTCTGGAACCTAAAACACTATGTTCTGCTGTTATAATAAACATTGCACGTGAGTTGTCTGACTGAAATAAGAAAGAATGAAGCAAATACAACCATAATTGCCAGTATCCTGTTTAATCATTAGTTTGTTATTTTGAAAAATGGCAAAAATAAAAACAAATACCCCACCTGTAATATGAAAATGTAAAATGGTCAATTAGAATATATATCTCTTGATAGAAGATGTATTTTGTGTGTGCAGTCTTTCCCCTCTGGCCCCAGGTGTTTGATCTGGGTCACTGCATCAGTGTGTGCAGCTCAGCTTGTCTGTCTACACAGCCATGTGTTTAACCAGCAAACTAGTCATGGATGCACAGACTGAACTAAACAACTCTGTGCTGCAAGGTCACATGTCTCCTGAAAGGTATAATTCCTATAATCAATCATATTAATCTGCAGGGGCGCCCGCTGGCCTGCCATTTTACAGATTTGTCACGTTGTCTCAGCATATGTCCCCCCACAGAAATGGAGACAGACAAGAAGAAGCCTAATGCAATAAAAGCGCTGGAACTGTGGTTGGCCAATTGGAGAATGATGGAAGCTTTTGCTATTTTGAGGTCCTTATCCGAGTCATGAAGGGCGAAGCAGTGCCAGCACTCAGACGGACATCCAGCCTCAATGAAGGGGCCATGGGAGGCGGGCGGTGCGTAATCAAAGGGACCACATGAGAGAAGATTGGCGAAGGATGGAGACAAGTGTATCTAGGCAGTGTATTTATATCCCTCAAGTCTCAAGTCTAACAAAGTGATAGACAGGCAAACTGAAAGCTTCTGTCACACAAAATTCTCCATGGCAGCATCTTGCCCTGTGCCCCCCTTCCTCTCAAAGTAAAAAAAAAAACAGAAAAATAATCTGCAGCATAAAGGGGACTCTTGGATTTCTATGGGTTAATAATAGCTTTTCTCCAGTCTTTGTAATTCCCACCCCGGCCTGTAATGTTAGGCTTGGGGGAATCAAAAGCTGGGGCTAGGGAAATAAATAGAAATTATACAATAAATAAATTTAGATCAAAGAAATAGGGCATTTTTTTCTCAGGGGGACACAATATGTCTCAAGTAATCATTTCTCATTCTTAGCAAATCTGTCATGGAAACATAAAGTGTGATGCTGCCATGCTGTTATCATTAACTATTGTATTTTAAACTATTTAATACTACCATCACCCCCAAGGCTAAACCTTGATACTTAAAGGGGAAACGCAAGTCAAGGCTAAAATTAGACCTGCAGAGTGTGAGCAGGTAAACCGTCCTTAACACAACAGCCATGCCTGTAATGTGTAAAGGTTATTATCATGCTAGATTGAAACTATGCCCTAAGCCCACAAACTGAAGCACATCAGGGGTTATTAGCACTTGAAATATTAATTGCAACACAAACATAGTTGTGAATCTTTCTAATGTATCATCAAGGAGTGATCCTTGATGATCATCAGTGAATATTTATAGGCCTATAAAAGATTTACTAACACACATCTGTGAGTGTATAACTTGATTACATGGCAAACACAGAAACACTGCTTCCATGGTTGTGGAGGCTTTCCCACTTTTGTTTACCTGTCAAAGTAAATTAACAAATGAATAAATAGAGGGCTGCTGAAAAATGTGCTACCTGGATCACTGGAGGGTCCAGGTTGCACTGTGCGATAAAAGGTGAGATCAATAAATCACAGCAAAGAGCTGTTTACATTCATAATACTGGAGAACTGCTGCTCGGATCAGTGCACACACAGGCAGAGTCACGCATTCACACACACTAACACACTCACTCCAATAAACAAGCAAGCCAACAGAGAGCCAACCTCCGTCAATCTGTAAAAGGGTGCCAGATGGCCCTGTGGGAGGTGGTCAGCGAGGATGAAGCGGGTGAAGCCCCCTCGGTGAAGCTTACGTGAGATCATCCATGCGCACACACATTTACCCTCTCGCACAAGACAAGTCATTACTGCAGAGAAAGACGAAGAAGGATCGTGTGAACGGGAGGCACAGATGAATAAATCTAAGTCTTTAAACCAGGTTTAGTCTTTAAGACCTTCATACATTACCACCATGTTCATGTGAGATAACCTGTCATCCAACAGCAAGGTGGACAGACAGTATACAAGTGAAAAAGATTATACAGATTTTGATCAAACATTACCATGTAGCTCCTCACTCTTTATCCCCCTGCACACACCTCCCACACTTAAAAATACCGTACTGCAGGAAGAAACCGTCCTCCTTGAAAAACGCTCCCATAGGTCGTTGGTTCAACCAGCAATTACGACTCATTTTAACGTTTATAGTGGCGGCCCTCTAGTGGCCGTAGTAGTAATTCTGACGGGGGCAAAGCAGGAAGTAATGCAATACTCGTGCGTAGAATCGGCGGCGCAGGGTCAGGCGTATACGCAGACCCCTCTGGGTCTACGCCGGACCCTACGCCGTAGCCTGACGCGCACCTCTCAAAAAATGTAACTACGCGTCGCAGCGACGCACGTCTCTTGGCCGTGGCTTGGTAGCGTTGCATTTCCCCCGACTCATTTCCTGATTCTCCTTCACCATAAACAACATGAAATCAAGGAGAGCGTTAACTTTTCCTGCTCCAGATTTCCCTCCGTGGTCAGAAAGAACAGGGGAGACACTTTGTTTCTCTCACTATGACTCTACTCGCTATAAATCTTATACAGTTGGAAAACCTGTTTAGTTCCCTTTTGTTCCCCATTTGTAAGGAACATGCATTTCTGGGATGAGCAGCAGTGCTGAGTATGTGGGTTGCGCCCATGAAAAATTCTCTGCCATTGCCAAACAATTGTCGGCAACACGTGCACTGGAACCTGAACGTGTGGAGGAACGTTATGTTCAGTGATGAGTCCAGATTCTGCCTACGGCAGTTGGATCGTAGGGTCAAAGTGTGGAGAAGACACGGAGAACGCTATGCTGATTGCTGCACCGATAGAGTAACACCTTTTGGTGGAGGCAGTGTGATGGTGCCAGGCTTGTCATCACTGGAGGAAATCTCAATGCAGAGAGATATAGAGATGAGATTCTGCAACCAATGGCAATCCCATATCTCCACAGTCTGGGACTGAACTCTATCCACCAAGATGAAAACGCTCGCCCCCACAGGGCGGAGTTTATCAGAGACTACCTCCAGAATGTAGGAGTGGAGAGGATGGAATGGCCTGCCAGCAGTCCTGACCTCAACCCCATTGAACACTTGTGGGATCAGCTTGGGCATGCTGTTCGTGCCAGAGTGACCAACACGACCACGTTGGCTGACTTGCGACAAATGCTACAGCAGTGTGTGACCAGGTTGATGACCAGCATGAGGAGGAGGTGCCAGGCTGTTGTGGCTTTGTATGGTTCTTCCACGCAATACTGAGGCTCCTGTTTGTGAAATGAATAAATTGTTAAATTGCCAATATGTCTTGTTTCTTCAAACTTCAATCATCCAATCCACCAAACGAGTAAATGGCAGAATAAGCTGTTTGGCATTGGTAGAGAGGATTTGGCAAATTTTTCATGGGCGCAACCCACATACTCAGCGCTGCTGCTCATCCCACAAATGCATGTTCCTTACAAATGGGGCACCATTTGAAAGGAAACTAAACAGGCTTTCCAACGGTATAAGCTGTAAAAGCATTGTTACCACAGAGAAATAATCTACCAAACACAAATTTCCTTACTTTTTGTACTAAGTTTATATATATATATATATATATATATATATATATATATATATATATATATATATATATATATATATATATATATATATATATATATTAGGGCTGTCAATCGATTAAAAAATGTAATCAAATTAATGACAGACTCTGTGATTAATTAATCTAAATTAATCGCATACATCATTTTTGCTGTGAAAGTATTTCAATTCAAATGAATAATCATCATTAGTGACATTAAAGTAAAAAAATATTTTTTTATTATATATATATATATATATATATATATATATATATATATAAAAAACAATCAACAATATGACCTAATATGCTGAGGAAATAAATTCAAAAGGGTATTTTACAACAACTACGAATGCACCGCGAGGCTGTAGATTACCAGCTTCATTGAACGCACCGTCTCTCGTCTGTGTTCCGACAACGGCAGAAACACAGTCAAACTTTAGCGTTAGCTGTCATCTTTTTAACCGTGTTTAATCCAGCTACTAGCTAGCGGAAGGCTAACGTTACCTGCTGTTGAGTTGTTAAGCTGTTAACTAGCCAGCAATGTTTCTGTTCTGCGCACTCTGTTCTCTTAATAGGCTACATCCATGGTCTTCCTCCTTCATTTTACAGTTGTATAGCGTTTAGAACGGCTCCGGGTGAAAGGTCAATATGGAATTGATTAATTGCGATTCATTTTTTTAACGCACAAATTTTTCTCAGATTAATTAATCGAAATTAACGCGTTACTTCGACAGCCCTAATTATATATATATATATATATATATATATATATATATATATATATATATATATATATATATATATATATATATACAGTACAGTGTACTCACTACAATACATTAGACTACACCACTGTACTGAGTAAGAGGCAGGTTGGATGGGTCAAACAAACATAAGACTGGGACAGGAGATTAACAGTGAGTTTTATAACAAACAGAACAAACAAACCTATGTCACGTTCAGTGCCATGTGCGTAACCGGATGTAAAGTAAAATCAGATTTTTACCGAGACCACAATGTTTTTTCTAAACTTAACTACTTAAAGTAGTTTTTGTGCCCACACCCAAAAAACTGCAAAACATTAACAATGTGTTTAAAACCGCGACCGTTACGTTCTCTGGTTTACATACGAAGACGGAAAACGCTCCTGTGGGTCGTATCAGAGGGTAGGACTAAACAACCTATATCGTCGTATGGTTTGCAGATAGCCTGGGAAAACCCTGACGAACTTCCGGCAAATTTGAGATTTGCTCTGCAAGTCAGTCTGACCAAGAGCCCATTTCCAATTTTTCCAAATCGAGGCACAACCGTTGATGACACGATGACGATAGCGCAGTGACGGCAAGCAGCTTTTTGTTTACATTCAACATGACGGCCACTGAAGCGCAGCAACCCGTTGATGCTGCTGTTGCTGCTACGTCACCCGGATCGTTGGTCTGATTGGTTGAAGGACTATCCAATTGCGCCCAGAGGCATTCAGTTGGTGACGCTCCTTTGGAAATGAGCTGTTAATGAACCTTCCCCAGACCCACTCTCAGTTACAACTGAGAAGAAGGGTCTGGTGTCAACCAGGCTAGTTTGGAGGACTT
Source organism: Gymnocephalus cernua (assembly GCA_023631565.1). Taxonomy (NCBI): domain Eukaryota; kingdom Metazoa; phylum Chordata; class Actinopteri; order Perciformes; family Percidae; genus Gymnocephalus; species Gymnocephalus cernua. The sequence continues at coordinate 24,108,225 of CM042439.1, forward strand.
GTTGTGTTGGAATTCATTACCATGTGCACCTGCCCAGGAAATTGAATTTCACGCATGTAAAAGAGTATGGACAGTTGAAAGTAATAAATGTTTTACTTGCCATTTCAGAGAACACACTTGCAATACTGCGAGCAAGCCGTGAGTGTTCACAAAACACTGAGTGTGCATTAATCAAACGTTTGTGTCAAGCACAGTGCTGCTGTAACTTTCACCTCAAACTTAAATGCAGCAAACAGCGAGAGTCAGGGCTCCGTAAATCCTAAACAGTGCTCCCAGTCACTGAGTCAGGCATCAGGTAATGATGTGCTGCTGCTGTCCACAGACTCCAACAGGCCACATTGCAGTGATAACCGGTGAGAAAATGGAAACTTAGGCCTGGCCTCTGGATAAATGGATTTCTGTGACAGGAACCAGAGGTGGAGAGAGTCCCAAAATAACCTGCACAAGTTGGAGCACTCTGCTGAAGTTTAACTCACTCACTTTCCTCAACTGGTTTTGTATGAACCTAGATACATACGATTCAAATAGTGAGTGAGAAAAAAGAGTAAAGGTTAGCATATCCATTTTATGCCAAACATAAAGGGTGACTGTTTCTATATACAATTAACTAACTGAATGCATCTAAAGAACATTTCACCACAATAATTTCCTGTTTTTATCCAGTTAGCTAGCATTGTTTAAATTAAGTAGCTACAACGGCCAGGCTAATGCAGCTTGGATAGGGTTTTAGCTACTAATAAAGAGCTATTCCAGCAATGTAGTATTGATCTACCATAAAGTTGGGGGACTCACAAGAAACAGATAACAAAAAGAATGATATCCAATAAAGATATCCTGACTTTTAGTTCCAGTATTTAGTTAATTTAGTTAATTTAGTTCAAGTATTGGTTGTATTGTATTGTATTTCATGCTACAATACATTTCAGAGATAGAACGTTTTGAATTGATGTATGACAACAGCAAGATATTTTCATACAGTTTGAAGCATTAATCAATGCTGTGTGACATCCACCAGGAATACACTGTGATATAAATGGTTCTAACAGATTTCTTTTAAGTATGAATGTCATGTATTGCAGTTCCCCAGTGTATAATCAGCTTGAGCTTCATCCAGATGTATTCATTAATTGCTCCACCAAGGTTCTGTTCCTTTGTACACTGTCTGAGGGAATCCTGCTTCACATTGCCCCCAAATCAGCTGTGAACAACAGCAACTAAACATTCCAGTTGTGTAAGATGGTCCGTTTCAAATAAATTAGTCTTGCTGAGGTACAGTGATGTATTTCAGTGTCTTAGTCCAGCTTTAATGTGTATTATCTCTACAGATTAGTCCAGAAATCATGCCACTGTTGCTGCATACTGGGAAGCGTTCAGCTTTTCTAAGGGCCAGACTGAGTGCCATTCAGACTTTTGTGTCGGATAAATTACGTTGGTCTTTTTGGTCTCATCACAGAAGGGCTACACATTTGTTCTCAGAGAAAATAAAAGTCAGATATCAGCTATCCCCCTCTGCTCCTTCAGCACATCACTCTCAGGACCGAAGACCTTTCAGTATTCAAGACCGGGCTGTAAATCTCTCTACAGCTCGCTGTATTATGCTTGTTCATAGTGAAACCTATTCCAACTCCTTTATAAAGAGAAATGGCTCAAAGCAACACATCAGGGATGTGGAAAAATCTAACTATCTGCTTTTAAACGACCTTCACTGTGAGCCGTCTCAGACCAGACAGACCGATGAGTGTAATATCGAGAAAGAGTGGGATGGGACAAACTCTGGAACCTCTAATCAACAACTCTTCTAGTCACAACTCCTGCATCATTTCTAAAGTAACAAGGACTTTGAGCTAAGAAAGGATTCCTTTTAGCTGTTAATGATTCATTCATCATGATTTACATTTACCATCATTTAATTTAAAAAACGTACAGATGAATAAAAGCACCAGTATACTGAATATGAGGGACAAGCTGAAGAGGGGAACAAAGATAACTCTTACAATTAACACTTGTCCTTTTGTCTTGTCTCTTATAAAAGCTGTCCTCAAACACTTTCAAATTTGGGTCATTTGCCAAAAGTTCCTCTGCTAAGATATTAATGAGCTATAATCCATTTGATGTGACAGGCTACTTATAGTTCCCTGCACAGAAGGAAGAATCCTTCTTCCTAGATATTGGCGAAGAGAACATCACTATCAATAATGTGATTCATGCTTCATGTGCGATGACATAGCACATCCAGCTTAATGATGCATTTATGTAAACGTGGCGGCAGATGTGTCATCATGGATCTCGGACCTGGAGATGCATGGTCACTGATCCAGACAGATAAAGAGTTTGAAGTACAGAAGCTGCCTTAATTTTTTTGTACCAACAGTGAAGATGAAGCCACTGTAGCATGACAGATCTCATGAATTAAACAGTGCTCTTATTAACTGTACTGAACCGCAGGACTTGCCTTCCTGCGTTCGGCTGTGATCTGTTCGGTGCCATCTCTCGTTTTTCTTTTTTATCCATGTAGACTGTTTGACCACACATCAGGGGAGAGAAAGCCTCTCCCAGTGGGACGGCATGAATAAGAGTCAAGAGAGGGCGGGGGAGAGGTTGGGAGGCTACTGTATCTCCAGCAGGAGTGCAGTGCAGACAAAAACGCAGGCCAGATGCATCTCAATTCCAATTAGGTAATGGGAGCTGACAGCAGGCATGAGCGAGCGACACGTGGACTCGGAGCCAGAGCGGAGGGCTGGATGGATCTTTACAGGCTGCATTTCAAAGGCTCCTTGACCCAGGGTCTCTGGGAAATGAAGGAAGGTGGTTACACTACAATCAGAAATGAGTAATGGTGGGATGTGTGAGTGCGAGGGGAGGGAAGTAATGTAAAAGGGAGAAGCATGTAGAATCAAATGATGCTGGTATGAATAAAAGTTTGCAACAAACAGGGCATGTGAATGAGAAAGAGGCTACTGTGGAGGTGGAAGGGAATTGATTGTCAGCGCCAGGATGGGAAGTCAAGGAGTCTTTTTTCCATCTTTTATTCAACCAAAGAAGAGCACACGCCAAGAAAGTCTACTTGAGGATGAATGTGGCTGCAGTCCAGTGGCTTCAATTCATAAAGGTGTCAAAACACCGGCTGCAAACAGGCTGCTATATGTTTACAATTTACTGTCACAGATAAAATGTCAGTCATGGTGCACATCCAGCCTGCCAAGCACATTCTCTCTCTCTCTCTTTCTCTCTCTCTCTCTCACGCATGTGCACACATACAAAACCCTGAACTGACAGACTGAATGAACCCTGCTAATCTGCTCATAATTTAAGTCATCCAGGGTAGCCGAATTCTGCACATCTGTCATCGCTACATCTTGTCCAATCCATTTGCATGATGCTATTGCAACTCTTCTTCTTTTCCTCAGCACTAAGCCTGTTAACTCTACAGTCATGCCACATTCTGTCAACCCAGCTTGTGAAGAGCAATATTAATAATAACAGAATAACAGAATATGCATGTAGGCTTATCGAGGGTATCCCCAACCTTTGCTGAAAAACAAATAAAATAAACTAAACTAACTTAAAACTATTTTGAATACAACTAATACTTTTCCCATTTAATCACAGGAAAATAAAAACAAATCTAAATAAAAAAAATGAAACTAGTAACTCCATAAAAATTATATAAAAAGAACGGGACTCAAATATGTGATCATCATTGTTCCATTTCCAGTTTTGTCTTTAAGCTTCCGGTAGGTTTCACAGCAGACATTTTGACTTGTCAAAGCAGAAAAAAATTACAGGTGAAACGATGGCTCAGTTCCACTACGTGTCCCAGTAAGCTATTCCAATTTTTTAGAGGTTGTACCAGAATAGGTTTACATGGTTTAATTTTCAAAAAACATCATATAGTATTTGTTATACTGCACATTGCTGCAGCTCCTCTTTTCACCCTGTGTGTTGAGCTCTCTGGTTTAGCTAGAGAGTGAGGCATCGCACTTCTGTTCCATCTTTGTTGGGAGACGCACATGCTCAGTACCTAGGTAAGGCCTACTAGCCAGTCAGAAGCAGAGTATGAGGGAGTGCCATGCTAGCAGCTAGGCAGCATTATAACGTGTGTTACAAAGTGACCACGTTTGTCTCTGAAGTAAAGGCTGGACTACAACAGAGCTGTTTGGAGCAGTTTGTGAACAGTGTTTTCTGGTGGAGATGGTAAGTCCCTTTGGGGGGGACTTTGGGCCTTTTCACTTTGTAAACCTGTAATGTGCACAAAAAAGATATATAATACAATAAAGGAAAGGGGGAAAGCAAAAAAGCATAATATGAGCACTTTAAATACACCTGACATGTCAAAATGTATATTGCTATAGGTGACTATAGTACATACAAGTAAAAAGTTCTCATATCTGGGAATGCACGTCCACATTTATGAGGACACATCCACCACAGATGTCAGATTAAAAGACCATCTTTGGTGCAAAGTGACGTTCAGCGTTAACTAGCTTACAGCTAGTTCAACTAGCTTACTTTTGGCGCTTACCCACTGCTAGAATACAGAACCCAGAATACACCTCTATCTCTTTTCAGGAACCAACAGCCTTCAAAGTATACTTCAGAGTATAGCATCCTTATTAGGAAAAACTTGTAATTTAAAATATCAGCAAATTGTACCTTGATGCTGATGATATTGATTTAAAAAAACACAACCTTTATTTATCCAGGTAAGTCATTAGGAAAAATGTCTCATTTACAACGACCTGTCACATTCACACAGTTCCACATTCATACCTGGAAGCTGCCCAGTACAACCACAGTCTGATCTGCTGGCCACTGAGCAGCTCCACTGGAGCGGTTGGAGGTCAAGGGCACCTCAGTGGTGGTAATGAGGGAAGGACATGTGCTGCTCTTTCACTTTCCCCACCCAGATTTTATCCTGTCGTTGTGGGGATTGAACCGACGACCTCCCAGTTACAAGCTCACTTCTTTAACCTTTAGGCCACCACTGCCCTATATGAGGCAAATAACACTGGTATATCCACTTCCAATCATGCAACATTGGAAGAATCTTTTCTTTATTGAAGTCACTATTATTTATTTTAATATAGTATATAAAGTATACTTTTTGTATCTTGTTCTTAACAAATAGAGATCTTTTTTATTTCAGTAAAAACTGCATAACCCTAAAAGCAGGTTCTGTTGAGTGAGAGTCAAAAGCTTCATTAAAGGAGATGCAGGAAAGACATTTAAAGATTAATTGTTAATTGTTTCCTATGTGATGATGAAACCTGGCCCCCTGAGAGATAAGTGGAATGGAAATAGATTTATTAAATAATACTTTTGATGTACCGCCCAATGTCAGAATTAATCAGATGTGCAGCACGTCTGAATAGAAATACATCTCACATGCACACATGCATTTAAGTGGAAGTGGTTTAGTGCTTAGGTGGAACAAATATGTGTTTTCTTAAAGGACATCTACTAAGGTCCATAAAGCTTATTATTTTCTTTCCTAATTAGTGAAAAATGGGGCTCACTGCCTACGCCTGGGGGCTTGGGTCAGCATAAACTGTGTCATATCATGTGGCCTCATTGGTCAGTGTTTTTCCAGTACTCTTTTCAGGCATCAACACGCAGCCCTGATAGGGGTCACGTTCTGGATTTCTGCATTATGATGATAATATGAGGCTTTGGCTGACTCAACCCCCTCACTCATGCAAAACTCAATCGGATGAGCTCTGCTCCACCTGTCTCTCCTTTCCAGTTGCCAAGACTGACCGAATGTTTCTACTCTCTGCCCACAGCTGTCATAAATCCCAGCATGCTTGCCATGCATGGTACACAGGACGCTCAGGCCAACTCATTGCCCGGTCGGTTGGGTCGGAGGTAGCCTGTCTCAGCGACGGAGTGCTCCCTTAGCACCTCCAATGTGGCTCGAGGCCAGAGTAGTGACTGATTTGGTCCGTTACTTCTGCCTGTTGACCTCACTTATGTGTTTCGAATGTGCCAACATCTGTATAGAAACATGAGTCAGCTTCAAGCACAGACGGAAAGAGAGAAAGACGGACTGGCCCTGTGCCATCCTTCCAGATGCTTTGCCAGAGCATGCTCAGGCTCCGTATCACCTCGATGTGCCTCACTGCTTCAGCTCTGCCCCTCTCTGTTTACCCCTGATGAGGCGAGGCGCTCACCGAGCTAATGCTAATTAACATGGATTGGGACTTGATTGCATCTGGCTCGTTCTGCTGTTCTTGATTTCATCAAGCAAGCTCACCTTCTCCACCAAGGTGATCGTAACAGATAATGCTTTGAGGTATTGCTTGGTTTCTCCAGCAATCTCATCATGCCGTTTTAGTGATAAATCAGATGTGATGTGATGATATGGGAGCTGATAGTCATCTGCAAAATAGTTTTGTGGGCAATGCGTGTGATCTCTGTCTATCTATCTCTCAGTAGTTTCTGTAAGACATCAGAATACTTTCAGAGAGACTTTGAAAGAAAAAGTTGTAAATATACTGACCCTCAACTCGCTCGGTGTGTGAGTGTATGTGTGAATGTTTGTCCCTCGCCTCCTGATGAGCAGGTGGCACCGCGTTATTATCGCGTTAACGCATTAATTAATTAACGCCGACAATTATTTTGTTGTACATTAACGCAGTTTTCATTATTTCTTTTATTATTGTAAAAGTATGTTGTTCACAAGCTTTTATTTTGTAAATGTTTGTTGCTGACCACTGCCACGCTTACAGGAACTAGAAAAAAAAAAGTATTGGCGGATAAACCATGGATCAGAGTGGTAGAGAAAGCATGGATGTATCAAGAGAACAGACCAACAAACATGGAGAAGGGTACGGAACTTTTACATGGCCATTTTCATTTTAAAGTTCTTCCAGAACCAAAGTTATTTGTAACCACTGCAAAGTTGAATTTTCTTATCCCCGGAGTACTTCCAGTGTGAAATACCACCTAAATGCAATACACACAGTTGATACCAGCAAATGATTCATCGAAACATTAATCGTGATTAATCAGGGAAATGACGCGATTAATCGCGATTAAAACTTTTAATCGTTGCCCAGCCCTATTTAGGATATATTTCAACAACATTAAAGCAATGTCAATTATATGTAATCATCAGTCATTATAAGTGTATTAATATAGAACAAGTAGATCCAACCAGGCAGTCTGATTGGTCAACTAGACATTTAGAACATGCTCAAATCAGCATGACATCACACCCAGAGCCGTTTAAGCACACCAGGCTCATCACTTAAAATATCACTCCGCCATTTCCATTTTTTATTATTTAAAAAAGAAGTCATGAAAATAAATCAGGAACCACAGTCCAACATAACCACTCTCCAACATATTTATATAAAGTGATTCATTGTATTAGATTACTGTTTTTTTGGAGTTAACTGTTAACTGGAAATGTTTGGATCAGCTGTGCCACTATTTTAAAAAAAGCTGCCACGTGTGAAGTTCACGGACTTATAGTAGCAAAATCTGTCGATAGAAAAATGATTTGTTCAGCAGATATATAGTTTCAAGATTGAGCTAGCAAAACAGTTTTGCATTTGTATGTGCAGTATTTATTTAGTTTGAGATTATTATTATTTTGAGAGCAAATTGCCCAACAATATGAATATATGAATGAATATGATACAGTTTGATTGTAACTTTTATTCTGTTGGTAACCTTTGTATGTATAATCACAATATTACTTAATAATACTTCATGACATTAAACCTTGACAACATTAAAATGCTGCTTGCACATTGATACATCAGAAATAATATTCTTGTAATGGAGCATCTTTAACATTAGTAAAACAATCTCTATACTTCTTCCACGGCTGGAGCTAACAGTGTTATAAAGCAGATGTTTTCTCTTCTCTCACCCTCTGTCTGCTGGGTTCTTGGTGAGCTCTCTCACTGCAAATGCCAGTATGATGAATCTGAACATTCCATTATAAAAAAAAAGAGCAGAAATATTTTGCAAGACACAGACCATATGTATGTAAACAACAATGAGACAAGGGATATCATTTATATAAAGCTATCCAGGTGATATGTAAAACTGACACTGAACAGGGTGAGTGTGCAGCTCATCATGTGTAAGCATGTTTACTAAAGATGGAAATGATATATGCCCCTGTGTAAAAAAATAAATAAAAAAATCAAGCAGCACAAGTAATCTTCAGCCTAATTAAAATCCAGTCAAATTTTGAATGGCTTCAAGTGAAAGCAGTCTCTCTCTCTCTCTCTCTCTCTCTCTCTCTCTCTCTCTCTCTCTCTCTCTCTCTCTCTCTCTCTCTCTGCATGTGTTCAAAGGGCATTAATTCTTAAGGCCTGATGAAGCATCATGAAAGTACATATTTAATGATGTTACTTAGGATCCCAAGACCAAGCCATTCCAGTAGCATGCACTTTACATTTTACACCACAACTAACAAATACTGTATGAAAGCTCCCCATGTCTTGTAAGACCAATAAAAGCTACTGTTCTCTGCGGTTACATTACGCTTTCTGCAGAGAGAAGAATTATTGCTATGTGAACAGGTTTTTTTTGGAATTGCTCCTTAAGGACTTATTTTTATACATTCTGCACACCGTCTGTTGGATATTTAATTGCTTTGAGCTGTATCTTATTACACAGACATGAATGTGAAATGTCACATTTGCATTACATTATTTCTTTTAAATTTTCAAGTAAAAGTAAGTCTTATACGATTATTGTGACCTTCAGAAAGAGGTGCCCTGAATATCATGGGTCTTTCTGCAGTCACTATTTTGAGTGAAGCATACAAAATGAAGCCAACTGCTCACATTGTTAGACCTTAAATACTTTGTATTAGTCTGCTATAGGCACCAATGTGAATCCAAGTCCTTTTTATCACAAAGCACCTACAATCAACTATTAGTATGGTTGTATGGTGTCTCTTATGTACTGCTTTTAGTTAATAATTTTAGTTATTGTAACCTGTCCAAAACCTTTTTGTTAATGTTTCCTCAGACATCTTTACCACGTTTAACATTTCTAACTATTGTTTGGTGAGTGTTCGTTGGAATGTCTGTATGGACTGAAGCTGCACATAAATTGCCCATTGTGATTAAAAAGTGTCTGAATCTAAATCTGGTCTCAGCATTGCAATGTGAACCCCCCCCCCCCCCCCCCCCCCAGCTGCTGGTCCACCTGTGCACATGGAGCTGATAAAGAGAAAACCACTCTCGTCTGAATTCTAATTAAAACTGCTGGTTACATAAGCTGATTTATTACTACTGCTGCCTGATTTGTGCGGGTGCTTATTAGCCATTTGAAAGATAAGCATGTTCAATCTGCCTTGGGAAAAATATTTCACTGGGAGGCTTTCTCCTTGTCCAAACAAATGTATGTCTCTGAAATTTGCAACAAATACAGTTCAGTAAAAGACATAATGGATTTACCCTGCAGAGATCTGAGGAGCAGTTAACCATAGTCCTCATGAATCGACTAGAGGTTAGAATGCCAACAAAAAGAAAGCGGAAAGAAAATGGACATCCGGCCGATAAGACGTGCGTCCGGCGGAATTTCCGGGGGGGCACCGGAGCTATCCCGGAAGTGGAACGTCGTGGATATAGACTACTGTTGAGGTATCATAGTAGGGTTGCACAATATATTGTTTTCTTATCGTCATCGCGATATCAACTGGCATAATAAACACATTGTGAAAGGTTGCAACATATCGCGAAAGACACAGACAAATCATCAGTAGAAAAAGTGCACTTTATAATGTAACTCACTTTTTTTTAGTGCTGCCGTTAATTTTAAATGTTCAATTTGTTCAATAAAAGAATGTTGGAAATGATTTCCTTTCATTTGTTTTAAATTCCACGAGCAATCTGTTGTATTTTAGCAGAACACTGAAAGCAGCAGAACTGAGTACACTTTAATATCTGATTATCTATCGCAAGTAATAATTGTATCGCGATATTCAACAACTTTATCGCATATCGAACATTTTTCCTCATATCGTGCAGCCCTATATTAGACCATATTTTCTTGTGCCAGTGAGTACGTCAGCATTGGTTGTGTTGAGGTTAGATCTTGTTTGTACACTTACCATCTGCCAAATCTTTCTCTTTGTCCTGCAGGATAAGGGCCTTTTCACATAGCAAGTGGCAGCGCTGTTTCAAAAAACAAAAACAACACAGAATGCACGTGGATCCACAAACAGAACATGGACTAGAGGTTGATTTTAGCCGTCAGCGATCTCCCAGAGCTGTACGACACAAGTCCGAGGTCGTACAGAGACCTCGGACGCAAATCTTGTGTTTATGTGTCCAAAGCAAGTATTTATACCAATGACACAATCAAACTGACATGTCCTTACGCCATTGTTTATACCAAGATAGTGAAACTGCTTTGTGTTGTTTGTCCATATTTAACAGTTCACTCTGTAAGTATAGTCTAATGAACAATGCACATGAAAGGGAGCACTATTCCTTATATGTTATGTATATACATTATTGTCATCTCTGATCTGAGAAATGCGCCAAAGCAACGGAGACGCCTGTAGCCTACTGTTGTGAGCTGCAAAAACCAAATACCAAGTTGATTATATACGGCTCCGTACAGGTTCTTGTAAGATATATTTGTATTTGTATGTTTATATGATGTAAAATGTTTGGACTAATTGACACAAGTCATGTTCGTTTTCATTGAAGTTCACATGTAGGTATAGGTATGCCTTTACACAGAATAACTACCCATTACCAAGTGTACGTAAGCTCCAGTTTTGGAGGAATTAATTGCACATATGTATTAAACAAAGTGTTTTCCAGAGTATGAATGAATGATGATGAATGTATGAATTTAGGCTCATATCTTAGCTTTATTATACCCGACTGTAATGACTGCAGACCTCTTACTTATGTATGTAAACATGCAACGACGTATAGTGTTAGAATGCACCATTTTATTTAGAAATTAAAATAATCCACACGTCTTCATCTATTTAGGGGAGTGTAAGAAAAGGTGGAAGAACCTAAGGGACAGGTACATAAAGGAGAGGAGACAACAGAGAGACAAAAAAAGGACTTGGAAGTACTTTTCGATACTGTCTTTTCTGGAGCCACACGTCAGGGAGAGACAGATTGCCAGACGCTCCGTTGTAGAACTGGGCTATCGGAATGTTGTTCGGATCCGGGAAATCGTAGAACCGACTCTCGTCAGCAGATTGTCAAATTTCTCCCTGTTGAGCCGAGAGTAATTCCCCCAACTGCTCTCTGGACCTGAGGGTCTCGTGCACCCACACCCTTGTTGCTGCTGCTGCCCTCCTCTGTCTTCTCCTCACAACCAGGGCAAGTGCCAAGGCTTTCTTTTGGTTCAAAGACAGAAACATCTCCGCCACCAAATCACTACTGAAATCGCTGTGTATCGCATGTAGCCTACTACACGTCTGATGTAAACACCGGACGCAGACGTGACGTGCATTCAAATATTGGCGCATGTATGACGTATCTTGCCTATTGTGCGCTGAGCCCGGCGGCAAGCACAACAAAAGTTATTTGGAGAATAGGACAACCTAGCGGCGAACGGAGCACATGCCGCGTCCTATGTGAAAAGATTCTGAGGGAGGGTTGTGTGACTGCTCAAGCCGGGCGAGAGAACAGCAGCTAGACCCCTCCTCTCCCTGCATGCTTGAGTCGCGAGGTTGAGTTGTGTTTACACCATAATGCACCTTTACCGCCTTTAAATTTAACCCCAGCTTGGTAGACTGGAAGACTGAACAGGAAATAGAACTGGAACTTATTTGTGGGTCAAAGAATCATGTTAAATCCACAACATCAGTGTATCATTGATTTTCAGCCAAGTAGCTGCAGAGAACATCCCATGATGCTTTATTTTGAATTGTACAAAGTGAAAACAACAATATGAAGTGTGTTTTATTCCAATACTTTGACTTGTTACAGGTCTTTTGATTGATATCTGATCCTCCTTGTGAAAGGTTAGAAATCCCTGAAGGCTTTTTCCTTCAAACACCAACCTCCCCCATTCCTTTCTATTTCTGTCTGCAAATATCTGCCCACTCCACGATGACAGCAAAAACTCTTCCTGCTTAGTTAAGATATCTATCACAACGTATAACATTGGTGAAAGAGCAGTTACCTAAAGCACAAGCAGTGACCAGCCTTTGTTTTATTGGACTGAATATTATTGGAGAGGAGGTGAGGTTAGAGATGTGTGAGGGGATAAGAAAGGCAGAGTGGATGTGAACAAATGTTGAGGGTGTGTGCAGGGTTGAGATTATGGAGGAATGCCGACGGTCCAGGCCAGTCTCCATTGCGGATCTTAAGAGGATTTTGTGCACAATTTTTAGCTCCAGACAATTCGAACAGAGGCTCCATGATCAACATTTAACTACACAGTCGCTGTCTTCTATTTAAAGGGGTGTCCCACAGGTAGCATAAGCTGCATGTGTTTGAGGTGATTTCAACCACTTCTTGTTATCAATATAACTTCACATGCTCATCAAGAAGAAAGTGTGTATAGTTTGACATTTTATAAAACTATTATTTTTATATGGCATATACTGACAGAGACCTATACAGTAATATTCATATAAGTAATTAACTTATTAAATATAAGTAATTAAAATATAATATAGAGTAAGGTTACTAAAAGAAGTCTCATAAGCACTAATAAGAATATTTTAGGTATCAGTAACAGTACGTTTTGACCAATTCAATTTAAATTCACTCTCAAAAGACGATGAACGCCTTTAGATAAACCTGGACTAAAAGTCCATGAAGGGATTTAACATCACGCTAATCATTTTATATTGTTTTGGCCATCAGATGGCAACGTCTGTAAAAAAAATAAAAAAATAAATAAATATAAAATACTTTTGTTCTCAACACCCTCCTGGTTTATTGAGGTTTTACATTCTGTCTTTAGTTTCATGAGCCGGATGTTTTTATTAAGGTCATTCTGCACAGTCTGGACAAACATTTCCACATTCAAACAGCTGCTATATTCAACCATCAGACATTTAATTAAACAAGTGGGGCAGCTCTCCAGGCATTTTATGGTGGTGGATGTATTATTTTAGTAAATGTAGCAATATCAAAAAATGAAGAAAAAAAAATCCAACATTAAAGATGTAACATAAGGAACAAGTAATGAGCTAAATATAAAAGGTGTGAATGTAAAGAAGCAAAATGTACTCAAAGTTTCACTTTAGGGTATGCCCCCATTCAAAGTCAGATAGTTATCATATGATTGGAATATTATTTTTGATGCATGAATTTGTGAAAATGGCATTTTAATGTTGTCAAGGTGGAACTGATATATCTGAACTACTATACAGTTGAGCAGTTTGATGTATAATGTGTATAACAGTGGATTATACTTTATTAGCTGATCATATATTTTATAAGCAATGACCCATTCTGCAAAGTAACTGCAGCTGTCAGATAAATGTAGTAACATGACAAATGTTTCCCTTTGACATATGGTGACAGAAGTATAAGGAGCCATCAATTTAGTGAAGTACATGGTCACATTTCACCACTGCCATTTCACCCCAATATTGTAATTTAACTTGCAAAGCATCACAAGTACAGTATTGTTAAAGCATGTCCAAAGATACTTATCTTTTGCTTGCACAATTTAAGTAATCTTTCTGATGTCTGTATGACTATATCATCAAATCTGTATATGATGTGATGACAAGTCAAATGAAGAAAATTCATTCAGCTCTACAGTTTCCATGTGAACACAACACATCTATAGGATCCATGGATTATGGGCTGTCACGTGCTGCAATGCTCCAGCTTTACATCACACAACAGTATTAAATATAGGCTATAGATCAAGACTTGAAGGGATGTGATGTAAGGCTAAAGCTCCACTGCATCCACTGAACTGAAACCTTAAGCTCAGTTTACAACCCTCTTTTTAACAGTCAAGTTTACTCATCCTTTCCAGGCTGACATAAAGCTGTGAGACCTACTGGTGTTAGGAAACTGGACATTTGAGATTTAAGTTTTTTTTTTTTTATGAACAACATTGAACTAGTTACTGTTGTTTGGTTGTCTTCTGACACACATCCTCATTCTTTACTAGACTCATCACTCCCACTCCCAGTGATTATTCGCCATTTCCTGTACTGGAGACATTTTATATCATGATTTCTGCCCTGATTTTTCTGTTGCCATTTAGATTATGTTACTACGTAATCCACTTGTTATTGTCATCTTGATTCTTTATTCCTTAACCAAGGATTTAAATTTCATCCTGACAAAAATCCAAACAACACTATGACTATGAGGTCAGATGAAAAAAAAAACAACAAAAAAAACATTTCCTTTTAAATGGGTTTTAATGTGTTTTAAACAGTGCCTTCCTCCACTGTTTTTAATGCACCCATGATGTAAAACATTATTTATATATTTTGAGGGAAACACTGCTGCGGGGCATGGCTATATTTTCAGAAAAATCCCATCAGCAAGGCCAAGACCTTTCCCTTAATCCACTCGTTTTCAGCCACTCGCAGCCTGAATGCCAGAGAGCACACCCATGCCGCTGCTCCCCCTCCCCTCTCAGCAGAGAATACACACTCTCCTTTTGCTAAATGACAGTCTTAGCCCATGGGGTGCATGCGGCAAACCCTGTGAAAGTGATTTAATTGCTCTGTCAGGGCAGTGGGAGCTCAAAGGCTACCTGTTGGTGCAATACACCTGCCCACAGCCAAATCACTGACAGTTAGCCCTCTATGAAAGGCACTGGGGTCCATGTAAATTGGCCCTGCCAGTGGGAAGAATCATCGGAAGAAAAGAGCCAGGCTGCAATTTACTGGCAGACAGAATTTGACGCTGTGTAATATCCCTCCAGATGTTCTCTCTCTCTCTCTCTCTCTCTCTCTCTCTCTCTCTCTCTCTCTCTCTCTCTCTCTCTCTCTCTCTCTCTCTCTCTCTCTCTCTCTCTCTCTCTCTCTCTCTCTCTCTCTCTCTCTCTCTCTCTCTCTCTCTCTCTCTCTCTCTCTCTCTCTCATGAAGCAGTGTCCCACATTACACCTGCAGGTGAAGCATATGTATCACTAGGATTGCTCTTTTTCCTCCTGTGTTCCTATTTAGGACACAATGCAATGACCATTTGTTTGTAAGGTTTTGACTTTCACACTAAAAATAAAAAAAGCTATGTTTCCTTCTGGACACCCATGCTTTCATACAGCACAGGACACATATACTGTATGCTCTGTATTTAATTAGTATCATGTTATAGTCTGATTATATTCTCCAGAAACATCAGTTTTTTTTAAAATAATTTTTCTGTAAAAGAAAATAGCAAAGCAGAGTTTTTCAGAGATGTGTTTCACTCATGTTTGTTTACAAGTGACCACAGGACTCGGTGTCACCTGGTTTGCGGTGGAATGCTGCTCTCTTGTGGTCAGTCAACGTCTGTAACTCAACCAGTGCAACATCCCAATGAGATGAGGAAACAGCAACTGCCAGAAGAAGACAATAAATCACTCCTCAATCACTCCACTCCCTTAACTATAATACCTAAGGTTAATACAAACTTTATGGAGAACATTCCATATCATGCTATCATGCCTTTATGCATGTTAATGGCCTTCTAGTGAGTTTCATTGGATGCACTTCCAAACTCATATTCATGTGGGATTTTTGGTATGAAATGACTAAAGTATTTTTTTTCTTTGCATGCTCTTAATACCTTGTCACCACAGCATCTCTCTTCCATTGAGTTCCATTTACCTCGGAACTTGGAAGCCAAAGCTGAAGTTGGGAATGACACCCGAGATGAATGCGTTCCATTTACAAGTCAGATTTTTTTTATTGTTTTTATTTAACTCTAGCCAGGTTAGCCATTGTTAGCAATGCCAGTTTATAACAGATAAGATAAGATAGACTTTTTTAATCCCACACTGGGGAAATTCTTGTGCTACGGCAGCTCAAAAGAAAAAATATACACACGTCAGAATAACACAAATACACATTTAGTAGACATAGGTGAAAAGTATGATATAGAAAAAATAGAAATAGTTATAATATAGTAATACATCAAACTTATTTACACAATAAACACCCTTATATAAACAAACAGTATATATACCCAGATATACAGATGAATAAGGTGTGGATGAACAGAAAAGAAATATTGCACAGTTGGAGGTGACACAGTGTAATAAATAGATAAAGCGTAGTGCAGAATATTGTCCAGTGATGGCTCATATTGCAGAAACAGCTAGCAGTGCTACATCCTCTCCCCCACCTCCTCTATGGTGTCCAGAGGGCAGACCAGAACAGAGCTAGCCCTCTTCACCAGTCTGGTTAGTCTTTTCCTGTCCCTCTCTGTGCTCCCAGCTCCCCAGCAGGCTACTGCATTAAAGATTGCAGACGCAACCACAGAGTCATAGAATTTTTAACTGAGTCCTGCACACACCAAAGGACCTCAGCCTCCTCAGCAGGTGGAGACGGCTTTGGCCCTTTTTGTACAGGACGTCTGTGTTTTTGGACCAGTCCAGTTTATTGTTGAGGTGAACACCCAGATATTTGTATTGCTCCACCATCTCAATGTCGACACCCTGGTTGTTCACCGGCGTAGTACCAGGCGGCCTCTGCGAAAGTCAACCACCATCTCCTTTGTCTTGCCGGCGTTGATGTGAAGGTGGCTTGACTCACATCAGTTGACGAAGTCCCAGATGACCTCCCGGTATTCCTGATAATTCTCCTCTGATACCCTGCCAACAATGGCAGTATCATCAGAGAACTTCTGCACGTGACAGCTGCTTGTGTTGTACCTGAAGTCCGCTGTATACAGGGTGAAGAGAAAAGGAGCGAGCACTGTACCCTGTGGTGCTCCTGTCCTGCTCATCACCATATGAGATGCACAGTCCTGGAGCCTCACATACTGTGGTCTGTCAGTGAGGTAATTGATGGTCCATGCAGACAGGTGGGGGTCAACACCAGCTCCCAATAGCTTGG
Organism: Gymnocephalus cernua; assembly: GCA_023631565.1. Taxonomy (NCBI): domain Eukaryota; kingdom Metazoa; phylum Chordata; class Actinopteri; order Perciformes; family Percidae; genus Gymnocephalus; species Gymnocephalus cernua. The sequence continues at coordinate 24,125,195 of CM042439.1, forward strand.
TTGAATTGTGTTGAACAACGCATTACGCTTATTTTTGTGCATACAAACAGCGTAACATGTACCCAGATAGAAGATGAACAGCACTGTGTGTACGACTGATTTAGTGAGACACAAATGTGCTTATAACTGTATGTTACTACAGCTTCCACAACTGTTGATGCACAGAGCAGCCATGTTGGATTTTTAACTCGGGGTACTCGGTGGTTGTCCGAGTTCCGAGCTCGGAAATCCGAGGTCAGGGGGCCTGTTTCCTACTTTGACCTTGGAAAATCTGACTTCCGAGAGCAAATGGAACGCATTCATCATTTACAGCTTTGGTTTCATCAAGACAAGTGAGGCAACGGTGCCCCCCTGTGACAACACATATGCAACAAAAACTGCATTACTTCAGTTTGACTGAATGGTGAATTATTTTGTGGTTTAAAAAAATGTAGTTTAAAGAAGTGTAGCTCATTCTGTCAGGACTGGTGTCAAACTATCAGAATTGCCCATTCTCTATATATGTGGTAAAAAGCAAGGTAAATCATTAGTAGAGTTACGAAGTAAATATTTTGCGATAAAGTCAATATATTGAGATATAGGTAGCTTCTTAGTATCACATAATTATGACTTAGTATCTCAAATTATTGACATAGTATCTCTAAATATTGACATAGTATATCAAAATATCGACCTAATATTTAAAATGTTGACTCAGTATCTAAACATATTGACTTAGTATCTCTAAACAATGAGAAACTTTAAAATGTTGACTTAGTATCTCAAAATCATGAGCAACTTTGAAATGCTTACTTAGTATCTTAAAACACTGACTTAGTATCTCAATACATTTACTTAATACCTCAAAGCAATGAGAAATTACCTCAAAATATTGACTTGGTATTTCAAAATAATGAGAAAGTTTCACAAATATTGTCTTAGTAGTGTCTCCCTTAGGGAGCCCAGGAGAAGGGCAACCTCAGAGGACAAGGGCAGCTTCTTAACTCCCAACCTCCCTGATCCAGCATTCACTACCCCCCCCCCCCCCCCCCAGACTCAACATGAAGAACTGCACCACAGCATTTTTTTAAATTGTAGTTTTGATTGATTTACTAGATAAGCACTTCAGAACGCACAGCCTAATGAAATATATTACCATTTATTTATATATTTATTTGAATTTGTACCTGTGAACTGTCCTTTTATGTGCTACTCTTCGTGCCTCTTAATTAGGATTGGGCATCGAGAACCGATTCCTACTTGGAAGGGAAACTGCAAACCACCACTGAATCAAAATAAAACTTTCCTCTTATTTGTGAAAATAAGCATGTGACCCACTTGAACTCCACCCCTCAAAGAAGCGGAATCGAGAATCGATAAGAACCAGAATCGAAAAGGAAGAATCAGAATAGTTAAAATCCAAACGACGCCCAACCGTACTCTTAATTACCCCTCAGGGACAATTAAAAGTTATTTGAATTTGGGATTGTTAAAACATTTGTTAACCTTGTTTGAACCCAGTGTAAATGTCCATGAATGTCTGGACAACAAACAAATACAAATAACAAAGTTGCATAAACACACACACAGTTTCATATCTTGATGACAGTTTGAAAATGAAAAACATCCATCTAATTATGGATTGTTTGAATAAATGATTTGCAGCACTGTGTTAATCATGAGACTGCCGATGGAAACTTAATGAAATAAGCATTTCCAAAGCAGCAGCACTATTTGAAATATTAATAAGTATGAGCCAGCCTGTTTAGTTTATTCATGTTGTAGATCGCAATGAAAAACTGTAGTGAAACTAAAGTAAAATGATAGTGTTTTTTTTTCTAATGCAGCCATCTGCTTTTCTGAATCATTTTGCAACAAGGCAGCAAAAAGCACAACCCATTCATCTGCTTGGGCTATAACCTCAGACAGTCCAGTCATTCATTTGCGGTAACAACTCTCTCCCACGGCTAATTAGCCACTAATCTCTGCACCGCTGCAAACCAATTTGAGATTGACTTTGTGAACTGCTTGAATTACTGTTTGAATTTCTGCACCCACATTGCTTTTATCATTACATTTACATTACATGTCATTTAGCTGACGCTTTTATCCAAAGCGACTTACATCAGAGGTCGCACACGCCTCTGGAGCAACTCCCAAATCGCAGTGTCTCCCACACCAAAGGGATGTGTCATATCCACTGCGCCATCACCACCCCCAGGTCATCCACAGCAGCCTTCTCCAGAATCTGAAAGGACTTTCACCCAGGAGACCGGGGATCGTGTCCCGCGTGTGTCTTTAACTGCCCCGTTATTGCCACATGTGGCGGAAGCTGCTTTATTCTTCTCTTCTTTTTTCTTTCTTGTTATTCCCACGAGTCATAGAAACGTCAGCCCACCCACGACCTTTTCCTAAACTCAACCGTCTCGTTCCCGCATATCACGGAAACGTAAGCCCACCCACGAGCTTTTCCTTAACCTAACTGCGTCAAAAGGGACGCCAATAGTCCCGACCAAGCGCGTTTAGTTTAGGGCTGCAGCTATCGATTCTTTTAGTAATCGAGTATTCTACCAATGATTCCATCGATTAAATCGAGTAATCGGATAAGAAATACTTACTAAGAAATACTTAGTAAACAGCAACAGTAAATATATTTATTATTGCTGTTTACTAAAAAAAAGGAAACCTGTGTTTTATATATATACAAAAGACAGGTTTACTTTTTTAGAAAAAGCAAAAAAATTTATTGCCAAATTCCAAGACCCTTAAAAAATATATACATTTTTGATGGCCCAAATGTTAATCTTTTTCATCCCCTTCTTGCCTCTGGCTCTTTGCTCTAGATATGCAAAAGAGCCGTTCACTAACCCGAGGGTAAATGTGACAGTACAAAGCTTACAGCAGGTCCATTCAACTACACTGTTCAGGGGGACACATTTTCAGAAGGCTAATGCTGAGTGAGGAGAAAGAATAAAGAATGCAGACGTCACCGGCATGGTCCGATGACGTCATTCACATGCATATTAAGTAGCCATGCTGGGGAGAGGGGCTGGTTTGTCTCTGGCAGCAGCCAAGTTTCCAAAGATTAGTAGCAAACTAATAAACAGTTAGACTACAAACCGACAGCTTTCGTTTTAAATTGTTTGTAAAACAAGCAGCAGACGGTTACCTTGTGTCGGGTTGGCTCCGTGGAATGGATGAGTACCCTGGATGTTTTCTACTGAGATGATGTAGCAGCATGTTTGCAGCTTAAAATGATCTCAAACTTTCTGTTGTTTTCTCTCGTCTGTCTCTTCTCTTAGACCCCTCACTATTTTTGTCTTCCTTCATTTGTAATCTGCTGCGTCAGTATTGTGTGCACAGAAGCGTCAGCCTGTTGTGCGCTAGTAATAATCTTCCGTGCGGAAACACAGTGAGCCGTACACCGTTAGTTACACTGATTTAACGAAGCTTCGAGGCAAAGAATTTTGCTTCCAGAATTTTTTGTAATCGAGTTATTCGAATAATCGTTTCAGCCCTAGTTTAGTTAGAGCGCGTTATATGACGCTAAAGGAGACTTTTGGTGTCAATAACCATGACAAAAGGCACCTGACCAAGTGTCTGTATTTTACGAGATGGAAGTGAGAATCTGTTGTAAATACAGGGCCAGTATCGCCAACACCGATACAATACCCATACTTTTTATTAATTAAGGTGGATGCATCATCAAATTGCTAAATCTGAATTAATTTTCATGACCTTTACGTGTTTTTGTGATTTTACCTTTGGATATAAATTTGTTAAAACCCAGGACAGAATTTTCCATATGCTTGTATACATTTGTTGTGTTACCACTGTATCTTACAGCCTTTTTACATATTATACAGCTTGCCATTGTTTAATTTTTGGCCTGAAAATATAGCCACACGGCGCTCCTCTTCCTCTTCTTCGGTTCTTGTGCTCTGTCCTGCTTGTGTGTGTGTGTGTGCTGCTGGCTGCTGCCGAGCCTGGCTGCTTGCTTGCTTGTTTGCCTGGCGCCGCTGAGTCACATGACGGTGCCACGTCAAATCACAAGAGGGGGGAGGATCGCCGTGACAGGATCGGCACTTACACAGACACAGATAGCCAGGTCGCCTCTTTGATGAAACCGCAGTGGTGCACACTGGAGAGAAACTACAACTAAAGTATCAATCTCATTACACTGGTATTGATCAATATCGATACCACTACTTTTCAGTTGAATTGTGAGAAAGGCAGAGGCTGTTTCACCTCAGAAGCCTGAGGAAACTCCGGGAATCCCCTCAAATACAGAGCAATTTCAATTCCTGCATCATCGAGAGTGTCCCAAAAGGGAACATAATTACTAAGGGTGCTCCGATCGATCGGCCACCGATCGGTATCGGCCGATAATGGCTTTAAATAGTTTGATCGGTGGTCTCCATAAAGGCCGATCAGATAGGCCAATCAGATGACGCACTACGGATGTATTAAGAGCGCACTACTCCTGAGAACATTTTCAAAATGGCGGCGTCCCTAAATTCAGCGGTCTGGCAGTTCTACAAGGTGTCTGAACGGCGGCAGAACAGCAGTTGGACCGCGGCCGGCCGCGGAACGAAGACGCTAGGAAGACAGACTGCTTTTAAAAAGCGGCTGCCACCGGCGGTGCTCCGGCAAACGTGTTTGTGATTACACCATTCTGACGCTTCTACTGCCTCTGGAGCACCGCTGGTGGTCCGCCGACTCATTGCTATCTGGGAAAAAGACAATACACTAGCGATTAGCAACGTGTGTACCGAGGAAATACCACGAGGCAGAAATCTCCAAAGACATTTCAACACCACCAACCTCATCATACATTTGAAGGTTAGTCACAGAAAGGAGGATGAGGAGTTTTCAAAGTTAGCTAACGCTAAGGCAGAGCGGAGTCGTGTAGCTAGCAGCTCCGGCGCCGCTCAAACAGCTGTTTCCCCGTGTGTGTGTGTGTGTGTGTGTGTGTGTGTGTCGGTCCGTGTGTGTTGGTCCGTGTGTGTGTGTGTCGGTCCGTGTGTGTGTCGGTCCGTGTGTGTGAGCCGTGTAGCTAGCAGCTCCGGCGCCGCTCAAACAGCTGTTTCCCCGTGTGTGTGTGTGTCGGTCCGTGTGTGTGTGTCGGTCCGTGTGTGTGTGTTTCGGTCAGTGTGTGTGTGTTTCGGTCCGTGTGTGTGTGTGTTGGTCCGTGTGTGTGTCGGCCCGTGTGTGTGAGCCGTGTAGCTAGCAGCTCCGGCGCCGCTCAAACAGCTGTTTCCCCGTGTGTGTGTGTGTGTGTCGGTCCGTGTGTGTGTGTGTGTCGGTCCGTGTGTGTGTGTTTCGGTCCGTGTGTGTGTGTTTCGGTCCGTGTGTGTGTGTGTTGGTCCGTGTGTGTGTGTGTTGGTCCGTGTGTGTGTCGGTCCGTGTGTGTGAGCCGTGTAGCTAGCAGCTCCGGCGCCGCTCAAACAGCTGTTTCCCCGTGTGTGTGTCGGGGTGTGTGTGTGTGTGTGTGTGTGTGTGTGTGTGTGACTGACTGTGTGTGTCTGTGTGTGCTGAAGAAATGTGCAGTGATTGAAAGGACATTTTTTAGATTTTGAGCTAGGACAGAAAGCCAAACAGTTACTGATACATTCTCTAAACATGTGTGACTGTTATGTAATGGCGTAATTTTCAGTTCATAAAAGTGATCGGTGATCGGTATCGGCCGATACGTCTGCCAGCAATCGGTGATCGGTGATCGGCCCCAAAAATCCTGATCGGAGCACCCTTAATAATTACCTCATTCCAGGTCCCTAGTTTTACATTTTAAAGGTTGATTCCACCCAAATTCTACTTTCTGTCAAAGTACTTAGTTTTGAAAAGGGTTTTCCACCCAGACGCTACTTTTTCGTCTTTCAACTTGGTTGCTTAAAGTTGCATGTTGTGCAATTTTTGTAATTAGCATGATTAGCTCATTAACAGGTAAAATAAAGCTTTGTAAATGTATTCAGATACAATAATAATAAGCAATAACAATATAATAAACAGATTCCACAACCACCTCCTCACCCCCCAACAAAGAGAACAAGAAAAAAGAAGCAAACGTTTCAAATATGGTGTTTCCGATGTTGCTGATGACCGAGTGAGCATGCATGACACACAGGCAAACAGTGGAAGAGGACAGGACCTCAATGATCCCTGCGGGATTTCAGTTGGCGGCCCGGACACCCAATGCTGGGACTGCAGATACACATTACATTTGCTACAAACTACTGTAATAATGGCCGATATATCAGCCTGACCGGTCCAGCTCTACAGTATTACCAACATATACACCTTTGGTGTTTTCGCAGCACTTTGGGATTTATCTCAAACCTCCCTTTGGGTAAGGATTCTTCTGTGAGTCCAGCAACATAAAAGCTCACACGCTGAAAGGACGTCAGACCAATTAGCTCTGAAAACTGTGATAACATGACGGAGTGAGTGTTCTCCGCATCATTTCTCACCCAACATGAACCAAAGTGCGTAGGTATTGAAGCTGTGAACACATGCTCTCACCGGCACAACCTTTACCTCGGTGTCAAAACACTGACGTGTGGCCACCTGGCAAATATACTGATACTGAACTGAAATAAATGCAGGCTCTGCTTCATAATGTAATGTGAAGTTTTAAAAAAATATCCTGTTTCTAGTGCCTTTCCACTGCAAACAGTCTGTGCCTCTCGGGCATGAAGGAGCCTGCTGTCAGCGTCGCCAACAATAACTAATTAATTAACAAGGGTCAATCCAATCCAGCTGGCTTGGTCTAAAAAAAATAGTACTACAACAATGAATTATGCTCCACCATCCAATTATCAACCAGTAAATTGTTTGAGACAATAGATTGTAAATTAATTCATTTAGATTTGATAATAGGGGTCAAATTTACACACTAAACCCATAGTAATGAACTCACTAATTTACACTTTTACATGAGTGTGTGTTGGGTCTGGCCTGGCTGCAACAGTTACTGCATACTTTATTTGATATATGTAATTTAATAATTATTTATACTTTTTTATTGATCCCCAGTGGGGAAATTACAATTTACACTCTGTTATTAGAACACACTACACACAGGCCTGAAATAAACACACGTGCTCAGGTCCTATACATGCACAAATGGAGAGATGTCAGAGGGAGTGGGCTGCAACTGCTGGACAGGCAGGGTGGGGGGGTTCGGTGCCTTGCTCAAGAGCACCTTGGCAGTGCCCAGGAGGTGAACTGGCATCTCTGGCTACCAGTCCACCCTCCGTACTTTGGTCCGTACGGGTTATTCGTATGGACAAGTTTGTGTTGGTTTCCTACGGGTTAATATGAAAACATTTTAATTCCAGTACATTGACATTCTTGACGGATCAAACTTTTTTCCAGCTTTGAAAATTGCCTCATTTTGTGGCACTACACTAGGCCTACACGATTCGAGGAAAAATATGAATCACGATTTTTAGCTTAGAATTGATATCACGATTCTCTGCCACGATTTTTTTGTCACAAAGTGTAATGTTTATTGCACACATGAACCATGACAAAACAAATTGGCAGTACCAAACAGATTTGTTTTGGCACGTATAGCACATTGCGCATCACCACAAGCCTGTAAACATAGAGGCTTCAATGAATAAAGAAAATAAAGCACATACTGGCCACTAGGCCTGTCACGATAACAAATTTTGCTGGACGATAAATTGTCCCAGAAATTATTGCGATAAACGATAATATTGTTGTTCTGAGACCATTTTCATCTAATATAATGATAATGGCATAATAATGCAGGTACACCCTTTCAAAGATCAATAAACTTTTATTTCTAAGGAATATTTAACACTGGAACTGGAAGACATTTTAAATATCCACGATATGTCTTTGATCTCCTTTAGTATGTCATCTTTCACGCTGTTGTACAGTTGTGGAATTGCCGTTTGTGACACGTATGTTCTCCCAGGTAATTCGTACTGGCTGTCAAATCCTTGCAGCATTCCTAGAGTGTTTGTGCGATAGACTACAGACTCTGTACAACATTTAACAATTATTTATTAAACACTAAATATTAAATTTAAATATATAATGAATACATTATTTCTATCTTATATATCACAGACACACACACACACACACACTTCTGTTTACTGATATCTATCGTTTACTTCAGGCTAATTAATTAGCTAGTAAGTGGCAATTTTTGGCAGCCAGCCTTCCTAAAGAAAGCACAATGAAATTAAATAACCGATCATTATTCATTAACCATTGACCGACAAGCAGGTAACGGAGTCTCAGTTCACCTGTCCGGGAGGCTCTGACACACTTTCCGCACTCCGTGCCCACGGACAGCTGTAGGCTTGTACCGGTTAAACCGTTTGTTGAAATAGGGCTTATCACGGTCTCCCCCTAGCTGTAGATAGGTGGGCCAACGCATTTTTTGTGCATGCATTGTTTTAGTCCGGTGCCACACTGGCAGCGCCGCCGCTAGTTAGCTTAGCGTAGTGAATGGAATCCTGTGTTGCCGGTTAGCATGTTGTGAGTAAAAGTGAGCCAACAAAAGACAAAAAAAACAACCTAATTACATGCACTGAGACAGCTAGGGGAGACCGTGATAAGCCCTATTTCAACAAACGGTGGCATATCCCTTTAATGTTCTGTGCGTTGTCGGACACATGCAGCCACTTTCCTGATACCGCTTGCGAGACTGACACAAGTCCACAGCGCCGTGTATGTCCAAGCCTGTACACACCGCCTCCACCTGCAAGGTCAACCAATACTTTTTTTTTTTTTTTTTTTTTTGACGTCGCCTTAACTTAAAACCCTGCTCCAACTCTCAACTAGCGTTTTCTCTGTCTCTCTCTCTGCCTCCCCACACAAAGACTATGCAACTGACAAGAGGGTTCACTCCTCGTTACGCTAAGGAACCGAGACTGGTCATCCAGTCTCTTTGGAGAGAGAGAGAGAGAGAGAGAGAGAGAGAGAGAGAGAGAGAGAGAGAGAGAGAGAGAGAGAGAGAGAAGGAAAACAAACAAGCATGCAAATGGAAATTATCGCGGCCGGAAAAATTATCAAGCTCATTTTTTTTTTGTGCGATTAATTGATTTATTGACTATCGCGACAGGGCTACTGGCCACCAAACGTACAATTGGCTACCAAAAATAGTGACATATAACTAGGTCTGGGGGTAAACGATTATTTATTAAACGATTAATCGGGGGATTATTTTATCAATTAGTCGACTAATCTATCGACTAATTGGACGATTAATATAACGATTATTTTTCTGTTGCTCGATTAATAAAAACCATAATGTATCTCAAATAAATACCAAAAAATTCTTAATATTTATTTTTATTTATATATACTTTATTAAACAACAGTTTTGCACAGCAAAATCTTCTGCTTTACACAAAATAAATAAAATTATTTTACTGTTATACAAAATGAAAGGCCAGCCTGTTTACTCTTTTACAGTACCAACATAACTTTCTTGTTCAAAAGCTACTGCAATCTGCTTGCTACCGTTAGCTAGATCTAGCAGCTGTGCACTTTGGTGGTGCTAGGCTAACCAACGCATCTTAGCTCTCTGTGCAGTTTGTTCGTGCTAGGTTAGTAGCTAACGTTGACGTTAGCTAACGTTAGCTACTATAGATAGCTGTGTTCTGCAGCCGTAAGTTAGCTACCATTCAAGCCAACATTAGATGATAACTAATGTTAGCTAAACACAGCTGTCTAGGCGCCAGTAGCTAGCTAACGTTAACCTTGTTTCGTCCTCCATTCCGCAATGTTTTGGTCTCCCACGTGTGTGTGGCGAGCTGTGGCGAAGCAGCGACGTAAAAATATGACGCCGACGTAAATTTGGCGTCGACGCGTACAGGCTTTACATCATTAAAACAAGTCAATCAACATGCTGCAGCTACAGCTTCAGTCTCTAGAGAAATGGAGTTTGTCAATTGCCAATTTAAGTACAGTATCAAAAACAGAATGATTTCTTAGCACACTCTTTAACTGCTTGCCTTTCATGTCTTCAGCTGTCCTATCAAAATAAAGGCAGAAAATGCCCCAAAAAAATCAAAAAATAAATCAAAGTCATTTAAAAATTAAATCGGGAACAGGGTGAATCGAGATCGCGATTTTATAACGATTAATAGTGCCGGCCTACACTACACCCTGAAGCACCAGCTGCTGTCACTGCAGGTTTGCCTCCAACCAACAGTGCATGTTGATGTGAGCTGATGTAGGTGGTTCACAATTGAGTGCAATCTACTGCAAAAACACACAGAGGCAGGGAAACAAAATATTAGGAGTCCTTAACATCACCATGATATAATAGGGCAGGAAACCATAGCAACACCAGACGGAGAAATATTATTCTTAACCCTACAGTCACACATGCTACAAAAGTGAGCTACACGGACTCGCTTGATGGGCGTTCCTGGGCGTGTTTAGCCTACTCCTGGTTGCTTGGCAACAGTAAACAGAAATTCTCCGGTGCTACCTTCAAATACGTCTTACAAGTCACTTCAGAGGTATTTTCAAGATACAAGAAGGATGTTTTTGGATTTAAAAGTATTTATTTCTCGATAAAAGTAACAAAATATGAGATAAAATGCCAAACTTATCAGATATATACAGAAATACGATGTCCTGAAGCGTTTCCGCCATCTTGAATTATTTTCTTCGACTTGAGAAACCACTGACATACGTCACGCTGCCCTCACGCTGCCTTCACTCCGATTGGCCGTCGCTTTGTTGCATCGCTCAGCATTTGCATAAAATAGACTTCTTCTCTATTTCGGCCCCGCCTTGCTCGTGGCAGTGGCGAGCTTGTCGCTTGTCGCTGGAAAACGGCAACTCCCATTGAAAATGAATGGCAGCCTGTCGCTTTGTCTCTGTCTCTTGTAGCATGTGTGACTGTAGGGTTAGTCATTACTCTTAGTTCACATAACCAGCCTGCTACAATAATCTACTATTATGTGGAATAAGAAAGCAAGATCTCACTGATGGATTTATGTTTTAGGGACAAAAGCAGGGGGATAGGCACATTATAGAGGATTGCTAATGTTTTTTAGTTTTTTTTACATATGTTTGAAAGGCTGAGAATTTAATCAATACGTGTGAAAGTGTGAACTTAAATTAGCCTTGGTTCATGGTCACAAATGCTGATTGACTATGTTGCTTTTCATTTAGAGGCCCAGTGGGACTCTAGACCTGGGGTTTCAGTGAGTCACCCAGAGAAAACCCAGCTCCCTTCCACTCACACTGTCAATGACAAAACACATGTAGGAGCTGATGAAGGGGACAGAGAGGTGGGTGACTCATTCATGTTTTCCCCTATAGCCACACACATGGCAGACACACCGAACAAAGCTGATGAGAGCCAATATGTTGATATGTTGATGACAATGCATGAAGGACAACAGTGACAGGCCGCTTGCATCAGGTGTTGATGGTGGGTGGATGCTGAACACATGATGTCAGAGGGAACAATGCCTGCTCAGGCCACACGGTAAGTGGTGTTGGCTGGACCAGAAAGGTCATTTACGTTAGTCATCATTATTCATAGTTAGAGCCCACACATAGAAATATCAGCCACTGACTCATGTTAGCTTCATGCTGCCTACGAGTCAGCGTGAAGCCTGGACGTATATATCTGTCAATATTCGGGGGGGTCCCCATCTCCCGATTGTTGCAAAATACCGATCTAAATTTTCTCATTACAATATTTCATGGATGAAAGCAAAGACAAGCAGTCTATAGCCTACATGACAACACACACACACTTAACAATTTTTAATAATCCGATACGCTATAGTATTCGTAAAGCAACACTGACATAGGAGGTTGCATTGGCTAAAGTTGTTTGGATTCACCTCGTTTTATAACAAAGAGAGGCAAAGTTGTGCATTACATGACATGACAATAATTGGCACCAATCTGGCACACTTACAAGAGCAATCAACTGAATAAATGCCAGGTATAGCCGGACACTGGCACACAATCGGTGCACTTGCAAATGAGAGCCTACAGTATGACCGATCGTGTGACATTATTTAACCATCTATCTACAGCAAATACGATCAGACAGATACATCATTGAACACATAGACAAAGCACATTCGCCTAACCGTGTAAACAGACCATCTCTCAAATTGAAAAAAGCACCACGGCAGATGCTGACAGACAGCCTACAACAATCTCTCACACACACACGAGATGGGGACTCGAGTCTGAGACTTGGTCTCAGAGCTGACTTCAGACTTGACTTGCGACTCGACCCAAAAGACTTCAGACTTGACTCAGACTCGAGCTTTCAAGACTCGTCAACAACCTGTTTTCATGCAATTATTGCTTTTTAAATCTAAATGTATTCATGTATTTCTATTTTCTTTTACTGGCGCATATATGTTGGGTAAATGTAGGACGAGCTGCATGTCCCCTGCCCTTTGCCATAATGTGCAACGTAACGCATGCACTATGCCTATGTGCGTGCACTCACATAAATGCATTGACGATGGCGACATCAAGTCCTCCCCAGAGTTGTGCCTTTTGTCATTAGTTTTGCTTTCAATAACTTTGTAACCAGTGGCAATTAGCAAACAGCTACATGCAAGGTGTGTGGCACCAAGATAAATGATGCCGGATCAACAACGTTGAACTTCATCAGGCATCTCAAAACGCACCCAGGTAGGTCAGTCACTTGCTAATGTGAAAGAGACGTTACATTTAGCATATATCGTCACAGTTAACAAGCTAACCATCACAAAGTGTTGTGCTAATGCTGGGAACAGGCAAATTGTATCTTTATAGTTGTATCCATATGATGTGACAGACTGGGTAAATCTGCCGGCGATTTGATTTTGCCCTGCAGCTCAGTCTGGAAACCTGTACATTTATCTATCCTGCTTCTGTTACAATTTTGCAGGGACAAATCTTATCCCTGGCTTATCCACCTGGCACGCTATTGGCGGGTTTAACACGATGACGATAGAGAAGCGACCATGCAGCTTCTTGTTTACATTCAACATGGCGGCCACCGAAGTGCAGCAACCCGTTGATGCCGCTGTCGCTGCTTCGTCACCTGGATCATTGATCTGATTGGTTGAAGGACTATCCAATTGCGTACAGAGTAATTTGAACTATGCCCATTGATCACGCCTCTTGTGCAGTAGAAAATACACAGCAGACTCCCCAGACTAAAGTTCAACCTTAAAAGATTGAGCTTGGTCTGGTGATAGCCAGACTAATGATGTGACAGACTTCGGTTAAAGGTATAGTGGAGGATTTTCTTTTTCCGGGTGGATCATCAAAACTATTGGTCCCCCTAGTTGTCAATCATTCTGGGATATGTTTACGTAAGGCCGTCGTACGTGCCGTGACAGGTCAGCGAGCAGACGGCCACCGACCGCTGTTGTCTCCCTGCTCTCGGCGATAGCTTGTTTGTTGGCCTGTAGCATGCTAAAGTTAGCTATAGAGATGTTTGTCGTAAATAGATAGAAATCTATTTACTAATTAATGGTGGAAAAAGTGCAAATCTTTTGGAAAGGGGGCTTGTAGAGCCATGCCGACAGCAACTTGTAAACAGAGCGTGCACGAGGAGAACTAGGCTCGTGCATGCTCTCTCGTGCACACGTTTAATAGGCGTTCCCTCTTGGGAGCATTTTTTCAAAAAGTGGAGAGGGCAGTTCTTTTCTAAAATTCGGGAAAATCCTCCATTATACCTTTAATATTTCACCAGGTTGTTGTTAAATAGCAATGCAGAAAGTATCAGTTCAGTATCAGTATCACATGTTTGCACCATGGTTGGTGTATTAACTTTCAATACAGATGTTTCCCTCACACTTTGAACACTGAAAAATATAATGCATGATGAGGTTGGGCTTTACAGCCAGTTAGTAACATGTATTCTTTGGTGCAGATACCAAAATGTCGAAAAATACAGTTATGATATTGAAACAGAGTTCTTAATTTGTGTTTCTTCAAATTGCATTGCAGTAGACCCCATAAAGTTGGCCTACAACTGATTTTGATACTGTACTGTATGGATGGTAGCTACAGGACATGCTTTGAATTCATAAGATTTAACAATACAGTTGTTAGGGACAGATCAGATGGCCAGAGACTTGACTTGGACTCGTGGCAAAAGACTTGAGACTTGACTTGAACTTGCCCCTCAAAAACTTGAGACTTGACTTGGACTTCCAAAAAATTACTTGTGAACACACATACTCACACACACACAGACAATCACTCCAACTTCTCCAACTTCAAGGCAGCCTACTGCTTCACTAAGACCACAACCAACCACAAGGCCTACATAACCATGTAGTATGCCGAAGCCAGAAAGGCCACACGCACAGTCGCACACACTCATCTTATACTGCGGTCAAGCCAGCCAACACTCGGATCTCCTTGGTCAAATCAGCCGACACTAAAATTGTAGTGCGCTCTTGTAACGGCACGCGTGGTAAATGCATTCAAACGGCCCAGATCGAGTAGCGAACGCTAGCAAAGTTAGCGAGAGGATACACATGGGACGACTTCCGGTTTTTCAAAATAAGGTGTTATATAAAGATATATATATATATATATATATATATATATATATACGCGATTAATTGATTATATTCACCAAGTAAAATATATGTAACCTGTGTCAAAACAAATTAAATTCCAGTAAACTGTAAAGGGAATGCATAGTTTGTGTTTACAAGAATACAACATTAGCAATTAATAATTCCAGACAATGATTTACAGTATTTCAGGGGACACCTCTGACTGCAGCCATATTTAAAATCAAGCAATTAAAACGGTATGAATTTGGATTTTATGAAGTAAAAGTCCCACATTTTGAGGGTAAATGACGTCAAATCTGAAACTTAAGGTGCTATAACAGGACTTTGCTCCATAGTTCCAGGCAATGTGTGTTATAGTTGAGTACAGGGCATCAATGACTGCTGTCATACTGAAAATCAAACAATTTTACTGTATACTTTTGGAGATTTTCCAAAGTAAAAGTCCATATGTGTACTGTTAAATGACAAAAGATATGAAATTGGAGGAGCTCTAAAATGACTTTCGTCCATAATTCCATGCAATGACTGACATCTATGAATACAGGGCATCATTTACTACCATCATACTGAAAATCAAACAATTTTACTGTATACTTTTGGAGGTTTTCCAAAGTAAAAGTCCTTTCGTGTACTGTTAAATGACAAAATATATGAAACTCTAGGGGCTCTAAAAAGACTTTGGTCCATAATTCCAGGCAATTACTTACATATTTGAGTACAAGGCATCAATGACTGCTGTCATACTGAAAATCAAACAATTTTACTGTATACTTTTGGAGATTTTCCAAAGTAAAAGTCCTTTCGTGTACTGTTAAATGACAAAATATATGAAACTCTAGGGGCTCTAAAATGACTTTGGTCCATAATTCCAGGCAATTACTTACATAGTTGAGTACAAGGCATCAATGATTGCTGTCATACTGAAAATCAAACAATTTTACTGTATACTTTTGGAGATTTTCCAAAGTAAAAGTCCATATGTGTACTGTTAAATGACAAAAGATATGAAATTGGAGGAGCTCTAAAATGACTTTCGTCCATAATTCCAGGCAATGACTGACATATTTGAGTACAGGGCATCAATGACTGCTGTCATACTGAAAATCAAACAATTTTACTGTATACTTTTGGAGATTTTCCAAAGTAAAAGTCCTTTCGTGTACTGTTAAATGACAAAATATATGAAACTCTAGGGGCTCTAAAATGACTTTGGTCCATAATTCCATGCAATGACTGACATATTTGAGTACAGGGCATCAATGACTGCTGTCATACTGAAAATCAAACAATTTTACTGTATACTTTTGGAGATTTTCCAAAGTAAAAGTCCTTTTGTGTACTGTTAAATGACAAAAGATATGAAACTCTAGGGGCTCTAAAAAAACTTTGGTCCATAATTCCAGGCAATTACTTACATATTTGAGTACAAGGCATCAATGATTGCTGTCATACTGAAAATCAAACAATTTTACTGTATACTTTTGGAGATTTTCCAAAGTAAAAGTCCATATGTGTACTGTTAAATGACAAAAGATATGAAATTGGAGGAGCTCTAAAATGACTTTCGTCCATAATTCCAGGCAATGACTGACATATTTGAGTACAGGGCATCAGTGACTGCTATCATACTGAAAATCAAACAATTTTACTGTATACTTTTGGAGATTTTCCAAAGTAAAAGTCCTTTCGTGTACTGTTAAATGACAAAATATATGAAACTAGGGGCTCTAAAATGACTTTGGTCCATACTTCCATGCAATGACTGACATATTTGAGTACAGGGCATCAATGACTGCTGTCATACTGAAAATCAAACAATTTTACTGTATACTTTTGGAGATTTTCCAAAGTAAAAGTCCTTTCGTGTACTGTTAAATGACAAAAGATATGAAACTCTAGGGGCTCTAAAAAGACTTTGGTCCATAATTCCAGGCAATTACTTACATATTTGAGTACAAGGCATCAATGATTGCTGTCATACTGAAAATCAAACACTTTTACTGTATACTTTTGGAGATTTTCCAAAGTAAAAGTCCATATGTGTACTGTTAAATGACAAAAGATATGAAATTGGAGGAGCTCTAAAATGACTTTCGTCCATAATTCCAGGCAATGACTGACATATTTGAGTACAGGGCATCAGTGACTGCTATCATACTGAAAATCAAACAATTTTACTGTATACTTTTGGAGATTTTCCAAAGTAAAAGTCCTTTCGTGTACTGTTAAATGACAAAATATATGAAACTCTAGGGGCTCTAAAATGACTTTGGTCCATAAATCCAGGCAATGACTGACATATTTGAGTACAGGGCATCAATGACTGCTGTCATACTGAAAATCATACAATTTTACTGTATACTTTTGGAGATTTTCCAAAGTAAAAGTCCTTTCGTGTACTGTTAAATGACAAAATATATGAAACTCTAGGGGCTCTAAAGTGACTTTCTTCCATAATTCCAGGCAATGACTGACATATTTGAGTACAGGGCATCAATGACTGCTGTCATACTGAAAATCAAACAATTTTACTGTATACTTTTGGAGATTTTCCAAAGTAAAAGTCCTTTCGTCTACTGTTAAATGACAAAAGATATGAAACTCTAGGGGCTCTAAAAAGACTTTGGTCCATAATTCCAGGCAATTACTTACACGAAAGGACTTTTACTTTGGAAAACCTCCAAAAGTATACAGTAAAATTGTTTGATTTTCAGTATGACAGCAGTCAGTGATGCCCTGTACTCAACAATGTCAGTCATTGCCTGGAATTATGGACCAAAGTCATTTTAGAGCTCCTCCAATTTCATATCTTTTGTCATTTAACAGTACACGAAAGGACGTTTACTTTGGAAAATCTCCAAAAGTATACAGTAAAATTGTTTGATTTTCAGTATGACAGCAGTCATTGATGCCCTGTACTCAAATATGTCAGTCATTGCCTGGAATTATGGACCAAAGTCATTTTAGAGCTCCTCCAATTTCATATCTTTTGTCATTTAACAGTACACGAAAGGACTTTTACTTTGGAAAATCTCCAAAAGTATACAGTAAAATTGTTTGATTTTCAGTATGATAGCAGTCACTGATGCCCTGTACTCAAATATGTCAGTCATTGCCTGGAATTATGGACGAAAGTCATTTTAGAGCTCCTCCAATTTCATATCTTTTGTCATTTAACAGTACACATATGGACTTTTACTTTGGAAAATCTCCAAAAGTATACAGTAAAATTGTTTGATTTTCAGTATGACAGCAGTCATTGATGCCCTGTACTCAAATATGTCAGTCATTGCCTGGATTTATGGACCAAAGTCATTTTAGAGCCCCTAGAGTTTCATATATTTTGTCATTTAACAGTACACGAAAGGACTTTTACTTTGGAAAATCTCCAAAAGTATACAGTAAAATTGTTTGATTTTCAGTATGACAGCAATCATTGATGCCTTGTACTCAACTATGTAAGTAATTGCCTGGAATTATGGACCAAAGTCATTTTAGAGCCCCTAGAGTTTCATATATTTTGTCATTTAACAGTACACGTATGGACTTTTACTTTGGAAAATCTCCAAAAGTATACAGTAAAATTGTTTGATTTTCAGTAAGACAGCAGTCATTGATGCCCTGTACTCAACAATGTCAGTCATTGCCTGGAATTATGGACGCAAGTCATTTTAGAGCTCCTCCAATTTCATATCTTTTGTCATTTAACAGTACACATATGGACTTTTACTTTGGAAAATCTCCAAAAGTATACAGTCAATCTGTTTGATTTTCAGTATGAGAGTAGTCATTGATGCCCTGTACTCAAATATGTCAGTCATTACCTGGAATTATGGACCAAAGTGTTTTTAGAGCCCCTAGAGTTTCATATCTTTTGTCATTTAACAGTACATGAAAGCACTTTTACTTTGAAGAAACTCCAAAAGTATACAGTAAGATTGTTTGATTATCAGTATGGGTGTAGGTAAAGATGTCCTCTACTCAAATATATCAGTCATTGCCTGGAATTATGGACCAAAGTCATTTTAGAGCCCCTAGAGTTTCATATATTTTGTCATTTAACAGTACACGTATGGACTTTTACTTTGAAAAATCTCCAAAAGTATACAGTAAAATTGTTTGATTTTCAGTATGGGTGTAGGTAAAGATGTCCTCTACTCAAATATATCAGTCATTGCCTGGAATTATGGACCAAAGTCTTTTTAGAGCCCCTAGAGTTTCATATATTTTGTCATTTAACAGTACACGAAAGGACTTTTACTTTGGAAAATCTCCAAAAGTATACAGTAAAATTGTTTGATGTTCAGTGTGATAGTAGTAAATGATGCTCTGTACTCAAATATGTCAGTCATTGCCTGGAATTATGGACCAAAGTCATTTTAGAGCCCCTAGAGTTTCATATATTTTGTCATTTAACAGTACACGAAAGGACTTTTACTTTGGAAAATCTCCAAAAGTATACAGTAAAATTGTTTGATTTTCAGTATGACAGCAATCATTGATGCCTTGTACTCAACTATGTAAGTAATTGCCTGGAATTATGGACCAAAGTCATTTTAGAGCCCCTAGAGTTTCATATATTTTGTCATTTAACAGTACACGTATGGACTTTTACTTTGGAAAATCTCCAAAAGTATACAGTAAAATTGTTTGATTTTCAGTAAGACAGCAGTCATTGATGCCCTGTACTCAACAATGTCAGTCATTGCCTGGAATTATGGACGGAAGTCATTTTAGAGCTCCTCCAATTTCATATCTTTTGTCATTTAACAGTACACATATGGACTTTTACTTTGGAAAATCTCCAAAAGTATACAGTCAATCTGTTTGATTTTCAGTATGAGAGTAGTCATTGATGCCCTGTACTCAAATATGTCAGTCATTACCTGGAATTATGGACCAAAGTGTTTTTAGAGCCCCTAGAGTTTCATATCTTTTGTCATTTAACAGTACATGAAAGCACTTTTACTTTGAAGAATCTCCAAAAGTATACAGTAAGATTGTTTGATTATCAGTATGGGTGTAGGTAAAGATGTCCTCTACTCAAATATATCAGTCATTGCCTGGAATTATGGACCAAAGTCATTTTAGAGCCCCTAGAGTTTCATATATTTTGTCATTTAACAGTACACGTATGGACTTTTACTTTGAAAAATCTCCAAAAGTATACAGTAAAATTGTTTGATTTTCAGTATGGGTGTAGGTAAAGATGTCCTCTACTCAAATATATCAGTCATTGCCTGGAATTATGGACCAAAGTCTTTTTAGAGCCCCTAGAGTTTCATATATTTTGTCATTTAACAGTACACGAAAGGACTTTTACTTTGGAAAATCTCCAAAAGTATACAGTAAAATTGTTTGATGTTCAGTGTGATAGTAGTAAATGATGCTCTGTACTCAAATATGTCAGTCATTGCCTGGAATTATGGACCAAAGTCATTTTAGAGCCCCTAGAGTTTCATATATTTTGTCATTTAACAGTACACGTATGGACTTTTACTTTGAAAAATCTCCAAAAGTATACAGTAAAATTGTTTGATTTTCAGTATGGGTGTAGGTAAAGATGTCCTCTACTCAAATATATCAGTCATTGCCTGGAATTATGGACCAAAGTCTTTTTAGAGCCCCTAGAGTTTCATATATTTTGTCATTTAACAGTACACGAAAGGACTTTTACTTTGGAAAATCTCCAAAAGTATACAGTAAAATTGTTTGATGTTCAGTGTGATAGTAGTAAATGATGCTCTGTACTCAAATATGTCAGTCATTGCCTGGAATTATGGACCAAAGTCATTTTAGAGCCCCTAGAGTTTCATATATTTTGTCATTTAACAGTACACGAAAGGACTTTTACTTTGGAAAATCTCCAAAAGTATACAGTAAAATTGTTTGATTTTCAGTATGACAGCAGTCATTGATGCCCTGTACTCAAATATGTCAGTCATTGCCTGGAATTATGGACCAAAGTCATTTTAGAGCTCCTCCAATTTCATATCTTTTGTCATTTAACAGTACACATATGGACTTTTACTTTGGAAAATCTCCAAAAGTATACAGTAAAATTGTTTGATTTTCAGTATGACAGCAGTCATTGATGCCCTGTACTCAACTATAACACACATTGCCTGGAACTATGGAGCAAAGTCCTGTTATAGCACCTTAAGTTTCAGATTTGACGTCATTTTACCCTCAAAATGTGGGACTTTTACTTCATAAAATCCAAATTCATACCGTTTTAATTGCTTGATTTTAAATATGGCTGCAGTCAGAGGTGTCCCCTGAAATACTGTAAATCATTGTCTGGAATTATTAATTGCTAATGTTGTATTCTTGTAAACACAAACTATACATTCCCTTTACAGTTTACTGGAATTTAATTTGTTTTGACACAGGTTACATATATTTTACTTGGTGAATATAATCAATCAATCGCGTATATATATATAAATATCTTTATATAACACCTTATTTTGAAAGACCGGACGTCGTCCCATGTGTATCCTCTCGCTAACTTTGCTAGCGTTCGCTACTCGATCTGGGCCGTTTGAATGCATTTACCACGCGTGCCATTACAAGAGCGCACTACAATTTTAGTGTCGGCTGATTTGACCAAGGAGATCCGAGTGTCGGCTGGCTTGACCGCAGTCATCTTATGCACAACCAACAGTTCTATCATCACAATTCAGTCACTGCAAAGATTGAAAAAAAAAATAGCCTCTTACCTTAAGTTAGTTAAGTTGTCTTTCTCTTTCATCTGGGCTATTTCCACTGACCTTGTGTGGGCCTGGTTGTCCTGTAACATCACCGTTGATCCATTCGTCTGCGAGGTGTGAGGTGTAAACCCGATCCCTTTTCTGAGAATAGCAACGTTTTTGCTTTTCTACACACTAACCACCCCATTTTTCTGCCTTAATGTCAAGCCAATGGTTGCGGTCTTTCCATTCCCCCACCTGCTTTGCTGTCCAACCAGCCGGAAAGTCACTTGTGCTAGGCTAGCAGCAATAGCAGCTAACGTTACCTCAGCACCTGCTGCGTCTTCGGAGCTCTCGGCCTCAACTAAACGTTGTTCTTCTGGGGAGTCACTGGGTGGGAGAGGGTCATACCTGCCAACACTCCCATTTTTCCGGGGTTTCTCCCGTTTTTTAGCCCTATCTCCTGGACCCCTCCCGGTTTGTTATTTCTCCCGGGAAACTCGCATGGCCCAAACTCCTTAAATAATCGGACCAGTATGTTTGTCTAATGTTGACCAGTTGCCAGATCTTGCATGAAACGCATATTCACACAATCCACACACCATACAATTTTCAACCCGCTTGTCACCTCAACCTGGCAACCGATAACTCAGTTGCGCAGATGATCTCATAAATTAATATAGCCTACGTTTTCATTTATGGGTAACACCACAGCGTTAAATGTGTTTGTAGGCCTACCAGTGTTAAAAACTGCAGTGCAGTGTTTCTGTGATGTTTTGTTTTTTTTGTTTGTACAAATAAAAAATATGAATAAATATTAATAAATTAAGTTATGTATTCATATTGCAATGCAAATAATACACTTAACACTTTCAGTCGAGCCCAGACCGCATTTCGTCTGTCTGTTTGTCTGTCTGTCTGTCTAACTGTCTGTCTGTCTGTCTGTCTGTCTAACTGTCTGTCTAACTGTCTGTCTGTCTGTCTGTCTAACTGTCTGTCAGTCTGTCTGTCTAACTGTCTGTCAGTCAGTCTGTCTGTCTGTCTGTCTAACTGTCTGTCTGTCTGTCTGTCTGTCTGTCTGTCTAACTGTCTGTCTAACTGTCTGTCAGTCTGTCTGTCTAACTGTCTGTCAGTCAGTCTGTCTGTCTGTCTAACTGTCTGTCTAACTGTCTGTCTGTCTGTCTGTCTAACTGTCAGTCAGTCTGTCTGTCTGTCTGTCTGTCTGTCTGTCTGTCTGTCTAACTGTCTGTCAGTCAGTCTGTCTGTCTGTCTGTCTAACTGTCTGTCTAACTGTCTGTCTGTCTGTCTGTCTAACTGTCAGTCAGTCTGTCTGTCTGTCTGTCTGTCTGTCTAACTGTCTGTCAGTCAGTCTGTCTGATTAAAGCAAATATTCAACAGACACACTGTATCTAGTGATCAGTTCTTTTACATGATAGCTCTATGATTGTACTGTGAAAGCAAAGCATTTTAGCCTTTATAGTTACAATGTCACTATGTTATAGCATTATAGCACCATCCCCCATTGTAAATTAAAATACACTATACAGAAGGTGGCAGTAACTCAGTCCATCTGGAACTTGGCTTGGGATTTGGAGGGTTGCTGGTTCAAGTCCCTGTAGGGACCATTGAGTGTGGACTGGTAGCTGGAGAGGTGCCAGTTTTCCTCCTGGGCACCAAGGTGCTTTGAGCATGACCCCGGACCCCAAACTGCTAAGGGTGCCTATCCCCCTCACTCTGACATCTCTCCATTAATGCCTGATGTCCTGTTTGTGCATGTGTGTGTATTTTGTGGCTGTGTGATGTGTAAAATAAAATAAACAGAGTGAAAAAAATAAATTTACCCTTGAAGGACTACATATGCTTTTTTTATTTCTGAATTTAAAGTTTAATGTAAGCTGAAAGTGATAGATAACATAATACTGTAAAATGAAAAGAGGGAAGGTAACTCCTCAACCAACCTGCATCCTTATCCCCCACCTGCCCACACTATTCATCATTCATGTTATCCTCTGTACTACTCGGCAAGGTAACAGCTCTCTTACGCAGGTTCAACGTGCAGCAGGCCTGAATGGAGTACAGTCATAGTAGTGAGTCACAGTGCTGGGTGGTAGTGGGTCAGGTTGACGTATTTCTCCACCCCAGCTCGCTACTCATCAGTGCCCTTCAAGATCCAAGCTGGAATCATTAATATGCGGGGGGAAGAATAGGCAGTCTATGACTCAATGTTGAGATGCTTCTCGTGGTTGCATACATGTACTCTCTGAAGGGGGACCCTGTCCCTTACCTGAAGTGAGTGTCAAATTACATCTGCTTTTGAAATCTAGAGGTACTTCTCTTTCACATCATGCTCACAAACAAACTGAAATGGTAAGGTGCTATATATGGTAAAATTACAAAAGGTGTTGAATATTTCATCTATTGCAGTTTCTGTTTTGTTTTGTTTTCTTACAGATACTGAATTTCATTTTAATACCAGTGGTGGAGGAAGTACTTAAACACTTTACTTAAGTAACAATGCCATAATGCAAAAATACTCCATTACAATACTGATATGAGTAATAAACATAAACATTCCAACTTCTACTTTAGAAAAGAGTACAGAAGTATTATCTGCAAAAAATGCTTAATGTATTAAAAGTAAAAGTAATGGTCCCTTAAGGGACATTCTACTTAACACTGTATAATTCTACAGTGTTAAATTATAGAGCCTTCAAAGTCCCAACAGATTGGCAATGGCAATGTCGATCTTGGCCATCCTCCACTTTCGTCCAGACGGAAATATCTCAGCAACCACTAGATAGATTGTTATGAAATTTGTGCAAACATTTCTGGTGCCAAGAGGATGAATCCTACTTTGGTGATCTCCTGACTTTTCCTCTAGCATCATCAGCAGGTCAAAGTTCAAGATGAATTGGCACTAAACGTACAGACATTCAACACATCAGCATGGTAGCATGGTCATTGTGAATTTGTTAGCATCCTGTTATCAGCATTTAGGTCATGGCACCACTGTGCTGAAGTACTGCCTCACAGGGGAGCGTATCTACAGTATGTTCCCAGGGTCCTATGTACCCCCTCAATATGTTAAAAAATGCTTCGTGTTGTTCATGAAAATGACAGATTTCTCTGTGTTTGAACACTTTTGGAACCATTTGGGATATGAGGTGTGAGTTGTTTATAGACATTTTAAAATGAAAATATTACATATATCTTTAAACATTAGTGGTCTATTATTACTATTATTATTATTATTATTGAGGTTGAGGCAGAAATGTAATCTAGCTGGTTGAGGTGGCACTAATTTAACTATTTTCAGTTGGTTTCTTTAAAGCTCCTGCACACCCATAGCCCACCCCCACAGGTATATTTTCATGTATTTTGCCTGATTTGACCTTTTGTCAGTACTGTGTGGGTGTGTACTGACTGCACTCGATTAATATCGCTTTCACTCTCCTGTTGGTTTTGTTGCAGAACAATGTACAACTTTATCATTCGTATTGGTATGTAGACGTGGGGGACCTTACATAAACCCCATCATTGCACAACTCCTACCTGACCAGGTCTAATCAGCCACTAACTGCAGACACATGTGTGGCCATGAAGGGCCTTTAATCTATAACAATGCATCATATTATATATGTTCATCATATATTTTGTAAATAAAATCAAAGTCATTAGTAACTATAGCTATAGTTAAAATAAAAATAATAATAAAAAAAAACGTATTGGAATCTCTCTCAAATGTAGTAAGATAAGATACTTTATTGTCCCAAAAAGGAACTATTTCTTGGGAAATAGTGCTACATAGCTGCAATAAACTTAGTTGAAGCAAAAGTGTAAAGAATAATTACTTGAGTAAATCTACTTGGTTACTTTCCACCACTGTTTCATACATATCTCTCTGTCAAAACGATCACAAAAACACGGGTGACGAGGCAGCCCAAACAGCACCAGGCTGACAGCCTCACTGTTATAATCTGCTTTAAAATAGTAGAGGCCCCACTGAGAAATTTCCCCTGCAAATGAGACTTACATTCTGATCTCCCAGCATGCAGTCTGGAGGAAATACTGGCTTACACATAAAAAAAAAACCCACAATCTAGTGTTTGGGAAGATTATTTAGCAATTAACCAGCGGTTGCCATCTGGTTTGAGTGTATGCTGCACCCTGTGTTCAAGCTGCTGTGCTCTGAGAACAGATTCAGCTAATGGTTATGGGTTTTATCTAATACATCTATGAGCAAATTAGTTTTATTGTGAAATGGACCATTATGCTTATTAGTGCATTGCAGAGTCACTGGCTAAGAAACTTATCCCAATAATTTTGGGATACCTTGAGAGTTTTAATTTAGTCAGTTTTACAGTATTGAATCAAAGGGGATTTATTGTGTGTAGAGCAAAAAAATCTTTAATGTCAAAGTGAAAACAGATCTCTACAAAGGGATCTAAATCCATTACAAATATGAAATACAAAGTACTTGTGTAATAATTCCCTAGTGTATTTAGTAAGACATTACCAAAATCATCACATTGGTTTTAGAAGTCACATAATTAGTGTAATGGATTAAATGGAAATCACTTTCGTGTAGCCAAGGGGTTTATATTGATTGTAGTATAAATACACCTGCAGGAAAGTCCCACTTTATAAAGAATGATCACTTCCATTCAGGCTCGATTGTTTATCCTTGAAACCCTGGAATTTTTATATGTTCCATTTTAGTGTCTGAATTTGACCAAGCCAATTTTAACGGCTTATTGAATTTGAGCAGTTTGAATATAGTTTTTGAATATTGGGTACTTGAATTTTCTGATTCAGATTTTTTAAACCAAAAATATGTATAGAATGTAAAGCTTTTCAAATTGCATCTGTCCAAAGAAGTTGTTGCCCAGAATTTCTGTCCACCTAAAAGCTAAACACTGCAAATTATCGTAATCATACCATCCTCACAATGAGAACATTAGTGGTGGCAGCATCCTGCCAGGGAAACACTTCTCTGCTGCATGAAGGCTTGTGAAGGTCAGGTGTAAAATAAAAACAACAAATCCTGGAGAAAAACATGATGCAGTTTGCAAAACAACCCTGCCACAACAGAAGATTTGTTTTCCAGTAATACAATAAGCACATACATAAAGCTAAGGCTACATAGGAATGGTTTCAAAATAAAAATAGTAATGTCCTGAAGTTGTCATAGTTCAGATCTCAATTCAATTAAGAATTTGTGGCAAGTGATTTGACAATTGACCACTTTTTAGTATGATATCGTACGAAAATGTATGCACTCCAAAACGTATGATATCTTACGAAATTAGGAGACCGCTGGCTGGTCACGTGACGTCGGCTGGCTACGAGCTCCATGACGCCGAGCGGCAGTTGCTAGTTGCTTAAGCCGCTACAGAGCTTTGTGACGCTGGCTACAGACCTTCGTTGTATCAGCGGTAGTTGGTGGTTCAGTTTCCCTGAAAATGGGTGACTTTGAGCCGGGTACAAAGCACAGCGAGCTGCCGGTCATTTCGGCAGTCATTGCGGTTAAATTTAGTCCACAAAATATTAACGTTTTGCAGCGACAAAAGGTAAGATTAGGCACCAAAACGACTAGTTAAGAGTAGGAAAAAGATTGTGGTTTGGATTAAAACACTACTAAGGAACACACAGATTTTACCTGGGTGAAAGGCTTTAGTTTTCCACAGGAAGCAAACTCCGCTTTCTGGCTTGAAAGTGCTGTATGTTAACGCCCACCCATCCACCCCTACCTCATCCCTTTGCAGCCAGCGGCATTCTTATAAAAAGGCCGTTAATGTGGTGAATACAGCAAAAAAAACGTGGAATGCTTACGAATTACAGTGCTTAACTTTTCATAGCTTTTTGAACGAATGGTTTATGAGAACAGGCTGCGTTGTAGACATAAACAGGAAAACACAGTGTCAACCACCTGCAGAGTAGGTGTCAGTAGACTACATTTTGAGCACATCAATAAAAGTGTAGGTGTTAGACCACATACTATACTCTTTCATACATTATATGCATACACACTGTTTAAACAGTGGCCTTAAAGGAGAACTCCGGCCAATTGTTATGTTAATCTTGCTAAATATAACTATGCGAGACCTGTCTATAGCAAAAACAACGAGCGCAATAGTTGCTAGCAATATGGAGCTACTGCAGCTAATGCCCACCGCTCCCATGTGAATTCAGTTGTAGCAAGAAAAAGGTAAATAACAGTGTGTAGGTCGGAGGAACGTACAGTGTAGCGTGAAGAGCGGAGGTGTTCACACGGGACTTCAGTACGATACTGCTGCTAGCCGTCTGTTAGTTTTTTACTGAACAAGGCACAAGCATAATTCTGTCATTCTGCCCGTTTCCATGTAGTTACATAGTCAATAATATGCTCATAACCACTAAAGCGCTCAATTACCTATTTTTGAGGGGAAATAAACAAAAACAATTTGCCACGAAGGCATCACCGGTCCTCCGGAGGACATCCACCAGACCAGCGGGCGCTCCCGTGATTGCTGTCGGCCGCGGCAAGCAAGGAGGGCAGGGAGAAAGCAGAAGCAAGGCCGCCAGTTGGAAACTACCACACCGATCCCCACAGCAAAGAATCCTACTTTCCAACGGCAGATGGATCGCACACAAAATAGATATATATCATATATATCCATATATATGCTATAAATACACACGGGACTACTGCATGATGATTATTACCGAAGCCTGACTGAACACTCTCTCATCCCAGACGACAGCTAGCTAGCTAGCAGATAACAGGGTAGGTGAATGTTGAAAATGCATATTTTAGTCATGTAAGGGCCCTGTTCATGTTACACAGACATTTTAATTGCATTTTGTGTCTGTTAAGATACACAAAGGCACTATTTAGTTTATGCCCTCATAACTGCCGTTTTAGCTAAGTGGGAGCGGTGGGCATTAGCTGCAGTAGCTCCATATTGCTAGCAGCTATTGCGCTAGTTGTTTTTGTTATAGACAGGTCTCGCATAGTTATATTTAGCAAGATTAACGTAACAATTGGCCGGAGTTCTCCTTTAAAGCTCCATTGTGTAATGTTTTGAATTGATTCTTAGCAAAAACCCCTTTGTTCTTTCACAAATATGTGCTTATTCATGTATAATTACTTCCACCAACTAATCAAAGTATTCTCGTACGCATAGAATCTGCCATTTAGAATCATTCAGAATACATATGAGCGAGTCGCTCGAATGAAGGCCAGCATGTTGGGCCTCCATCTTTAAAATACATTAGCCAAAGAGGGACTTTCGCTTTCGGGAGGCGGAGGTATTAGTTGCCAGTATGACCAACCAACAGTTGTCATATACAATTTCACCGCTAGATGGGAGAAATTCTTAACAATGTAACTTTAAACAGTTGCTGAGAAAACACATGATGTAAATGCATAAAAGACGATCAAAGCTTATCAGTCAGTGATCATCTCTATATCATTTGGACCACTCAGATATCACAAAGGTATCTTTTCCACACAATTTAACATACTACCCACATCAGTTTGCGCTCAGTGCTCTATCACAAAGCCAGAACACATTAACACGTCTTCCCCCTCTTTCTTTTACAGTATCATATCGTTCTACAATAAATCTGTCACTTGTCCTGCTCTCTTATGGACTAGCTCTTCTTTCTTTTTCCTCTCTTTTCTCACCTCTACATCTCATTTGTACATCATCCAGCTCCTCCTGTTCTACAGGGTGACTATGCAGTTTTTGCTCTCTCTCGTTGATATGCAAAGTTGTGCTCTCAGATGGAGAGGTGGGATAAGAGGATGCAGCGCAGCTCTGCGCACATAGACGTGACAAAGGAGTGCTGCCACCAGGAGTGCAACAAGAGAGTCTGTTTTCTGTGAGTGTGTTTGTTAATGTTTGTGTGCAATCTTGATGCCATTTTGGGTTCCCGGCCTATTGCACTAAAAATATCACTCCATGAAGTTTAACTACTTGGTTACGTTTATCCCAACCGCAGAAATGACGTAGCAGGTGCATTGCGTCTAACGTAGAAGCATCACTTTGACTTTGGGCCATAAAAATGCAGGATTATGCACTTCCCATATGGTAACATACATATATAATAATATATTAGTCACAGGGGGCATTTTGTCTTTTAATTTTGCTACTTTAAGTAGCCGACATTAAGCTGATACTACTTCTGTACTTTTACTTCTGCAGGATTTTGAATGCAGGACTGTTACTCGTATTTTTTACAATGTGCCATTGGTACTTTTTGAGCAAAGGATCTGAGTAAAGTGAGTCCGGTAATTTGAATTATTAACATTACCTAACCTTGACCATATTGTGTCATGCACAGCTCATAGGCTGTAAAAATAATGGACAAAGCTTCCAGGTCTGAAAAGTGAAGCCAATGCGGAAGTGCCTTAAAGTTGCATTCTATCTAATTTCCAGCAGGGGGAGACTCCACTGGTTGCGAAAAAGAAGACAGCTTGCAAAAAGTCTATTAGAAATTGACCCTACTTCTCACTTGATTTATCACCTCAATAAACATTTAAAACAAAAATAGATGATAAAGCAGGGGATGCTTTAGGACCTGTCAATCAGGACATGGGCTAGTCAATGCTAACCATGCTAACACTGTGGACATTAAAATAGACCTGAACTTGTTTTTGGGGTGTTGTCTATGTTTTCATCTTAAACTCTGAAACCTCTCACTGTGTGCTTACACTTCATCAAAGTAAAACATTTTGGTCGCCTAAAAATGTCTTGTTCCCCATCGGTAGCACCGTGCCAACCAAGGCTAGCTAGCTTTAGCTGGTATGTTAAGAGAAAGTCTGCCAATTTTCAACTAGCTCTGTGTACATGCAGATGAATTGTGCCAGTAACCGGAGATCAGTGTTTACCCGCCAGTAAATCTCCGCTGAATGACTCGTTTCAGACTTTCCCTCTCTAGCGTTTAGCACCATTGCAAACATAAACAACACTGGCTTGGTCGCATCATCCTCCCCAGCTCCACTCTGTCCTCCAAAAATGATCCCATCCGGTTTGAAAAAACCAAGATGGCGTTGGCCAAAAGGGTGCTCTGATCAGGATTTTTGGGGCCGATCACCGATCACCGATTGCTGGAAGACGTATCGGCCGATACCGATCACCGATCACTTTTATGAACTGAAAATTACGCCATTACGTAACAGTCACACATGTTTAGAGAATGTATCAGTAACTGTTTATCAGCTTTCTGTCCTAGCTCAAAATCTAAAAAATGTCCTTTCAATCACTGCAGACATTTCTTCAGCACACATACACATACCGTCACACACACACACACACACACACACACACACACACACACACACACACACGGGGAAACAGCTGTTTGAGTGGCGCCGGAGCTGCTAGCTACACGACTCCGCTCTGCCTTAGCGTTAGCTAACTTTGAAAACTCCTCATACTCCTTTCTGTGATTAACCTTCAAATGTCTGATGAGGTTGGTGGTGTTGAAACGTCTTTGGAGCTTTCCACCTTGTGGTATTTCCTTGGCACACACGTTGCTAATCACTAATGTATTGTCTTTTTCCCAGATAGCAATGAGTCGGCGGACCACCGGCGGTGCTCCAGAGGTAGTAGAAGCGTCAGAATTGTGTAATCGCAAACACGTTTGCCGGAGCACCACCGGTGGCAGCCGCTTTTTAAAAGCGGTAGCCGCCTTCCTACTGCCTTTGTTCCGCGGCCGGCCGCGGGCCAATCATTCAGACGCCGTTCAGACACCTTGTAGAACTGCCAGACCGGTGAATGTAGGGACGCCGCCATTTTAGCTCCATGTTTAAAATGTTCTCACGAGTCGTGCGCTCTTAATACATCCATGGTAGTGCGTCATCTGATCGGCCTATCTGATCGGCATTTATGGAGACCACCGATCAAACTATTTAAAGCCATTATCGGCCGATACCAATCAGTGACCAATCGATCGGAGCACCCTTAGTTGGCCAAATTGCTAAACTCAAGGCTTAGAAACAGCAGTCCACAAACCAATGGGTGACATCACTGATGCTACGCTCAGCATTTTACAGTATATGGTGCAGATATTGTATAAAGTGAGAATTTTAAAAAGGTTGGCATTGGACATAAAATAACTAATCCAGGGCTTTGGAGAATCGTCCTGGTTGATTATGACCTTGAACTAATAAATAAAACAATGAATAAATGACATCTTACATGTACAAGCATCGCTTAATAATGGTTCATAGAAGTGTGCAGGATTATGCAGTATACTATATGTGCCTGTATGTAGAAAAACATGTTCTCCACTCCATCTGCTCGTATTGAGGTGTGCTGCTGCTGCTGCTTCTGTGACAAAGTTTGCATGTTAGCAGCAACGTAACGTGTAAAAACGTATGAGACATACATGTGGGAGAATCTCGATTCTCATGACACCAAAGAAGCAGCAGCACTAGGAGTATAGTGAGCTCTAGGATTGGCAGATGGGCATGAGTAGTGCATGTCATGTCAAGACCACACAGTAGTCATGCAAAAAAATTACATTTATATGCTACTAATTCAGCAAACACATGCAGGGAGAACTGTAATGCCAAAGCAGCACAATAAGGAAACCTGTAATGAATGCTACACGTATCGTATTTATTAAAATGTATTTGCAAAACTCTCAACTTGGCATGTAACAAAAACATCTTATTTCTCTCCCAATGTATGTGGCTAAACAAACTAATACTGTAAAAATGTATGTAGGGACAGGTTTGCAATGGGAAGAAAACAATACATAATTGTGATGGTACCTACACTACTACGTCTTTGTACCATCCTTCCCCATATTGCATATTAATTGTGGTCCACTGGTTAACATGTCACAGGCTCAGCCTCATCATTCATCATGTTTTCCCAGTCCCAAATCTATCATTCTACACCTTCCCCTCCTTTTTCAGTTTGTACCTCCTGTGGAAGAATTTCCTCTTACATTACAGAGTCGGCGGTATGATGAATCTGATTCTTTACTGCGCGTGACACAAAGAGAAGACCAGAAAAGAGTGTTCTCTCTCTCTTTTCCTTCAGAGTGGCTTTCTCAATTTCTAACAAACCTCAGACTTCATCAAACTTAGTACATTAAATAATCTTAAATCTACAGTCTAAATGTTCATCATCCCACATTCCTTGATTCCTTTCCTTGCCTCCTCTCCTAATGTCTGAGTCTCCTCGGGTTCCGTCTGATCAACTAGGTTCGGGTAAGGAGATTGGCAGTAGCACTTAAGCACAAGAGCAATTGATCCCCTAGCCCACATAACACACAACACAGAATGTGGTAAATGTATATATTCAAATATAAAATTTTTTTCCCCAACATAAAATGTTCAGCCTTACACTCATTCAATGAAATGCAGTTCTTTTCACATAAAT
The DNA here is from genome assembly GCA_023631565.1 of Gymnocephalus cernua. Lineage (NCBI taxonomy): Eukaryota > Metazoa > Chordata > Actinopteri > Perciformes > Percidae > Gymnocephalus > Gymnocephalus cernua. Next base: position 24,157,805 of record CM042439.1, read on the forward strand.
TAAATTCACAGTATGAAATAAAATCAGCTGACCCAGGTAAGTACCGATATAGAAACAAATATGTTTCTTTCGCCACTTAATGGGTTCAATTGTCCTTATTCCTCCCTGGTTTCCGTTGTCTATTTCAGTTTATTTATGGTCTTCCAGGGTCCTCCAAGGAAGTTCCTTCGTCAGTTTGTTTTTAGCAAAAGGGTTAAAAAAATAACCCCCCAAAAATACTGAGATCTCAGAAGAAAGTACAACTAAAATGTGTCACTCCTCAGGACTGAGCCTTGTCCTACCACACTGATGTCCACACTGCGGTCCCAATGAACCAAGAGCCTCCACGCAGCAATGGCGGGTGATATAGGTTGCAGTTGAACCAAGAACTCGTCCCTGCAAAACAGCCTGCATAATATGCAGCGTAATTATTTATCAGCTTAAATGACTGTCTGTTTACTTTTCCAGTGTACATTAAACATTGCAGCTTCATTACATGGAATATAAACAACTCAACTACAGGAAATACGAAACGCATATGAAATACTGCATCGTTTTGGTATTTGAGCTACAGCGACAGCTATGGAGCTGTGCTCGGCCTCATTACCAGGCCGCAGCTGAGCTAACAGCTCGGAAAACTGCTAACACACATCACGGTAACACACAATAACAACATATCATCACAACATCACAAAAACATGTCTCAGTACCATTAAACATTTATTGACTATTCTGACTGTTTTTTTTCCCTTTATATACCGAACCAGAATGATACTGCTAATCAAGCTAACGGTGCAGCTAACGCGCCAGAATAGTTCAGAATAGCTGGAGGAAACACTCCGTCGGAGTCGCTCCCGTGATCGATTTCACTTCCACCAAGTAAGTATCTCTTCACACTCACTTTCTAACGACAGTTCTATCACAACATTCACAAAATATCATCAATGGGTCACCAAACGAGGACACTTTGCTCCGCGGCGGCACAAGTTGAGGTCTGTTGAGGTCATAATTGGTGATGGTGTTGTACTGGACTGCATTATATTGAGATATTGTGGGGTGGTGATAGACCTGGGTTCGATTCCCACCATGATCCATCAACCAATGTGTCCCTGAGCAAGACACTTAACCCCTAGTTGCTCCAGAGGCGTGCGACCTCTGATATATATAGCAATTGTAAGTCGCTTTGGATAAAAGCGTCAGCTAAATGACATGTAATGTAATGTTTCTCATATTCTGTCCCCCTCATGTATGTAAATAGAGAGGACAAAAATAGAAACATTTCTCAAAATAATATAGTCCATAGCGAACCCTGGGGAAACTTGTTACATTAAGGATTATAACAGAGCTTGGTTTTACTCATGCATTTAAAAACTACTGAAGGTAAGGGTTAGAGGCCTACCTGATGTCCTTCGGCACAATCCTCTTCAGCAGTCTCTCAGTGAGCTGTTCCACCGCAACCCCCTCCAGTTTGCTTCACTTACACTTTTGCAGACTCTCTGATGCAGGTAGGCCACACCCAACCCGGCGGCCAATAGAAACTTAACAGGTGGATTATGACGTGACAAGTACAACACCACCTTTAACCAAGACCTTACGTAATTGATTTTACACATTTCTGACCATGTCACCAAAAACTAAACATTATAGATGTGATGGAAGAGCTGTTGTATTGGATTGCATAAGATTGTACATGTGTACCAAATAAAGTGACCACTGAGTAAATTGCCAATGGCTATGAATGTACTCGTTTTATCTATTGAGGTTAATTGCTGACACGACATGACCTGCATCAGATGCCCAGACTGTAATTCATAACTCTAGCCATTTGCGTTGGGTGCTTTTTCTCTGTCTCATTCATTATCAGCAAAGCAGCCAATGTTCCTCTGAATATAGTTTCATCTCATTCCACAAGAAAAATGCCTGTCCTGTGGGCATTGTCTAAAATGATATTATTGAAGGATATCTGCTCTGCACCCCATTTGACTCCACTTAACAGCTTTTGAGATTTGATCATCTCATCTCCATTGAATGGCCCCCAGTGGGGAAAGATACGTTTAACCCTTTTCTTTGTAGTCAGCCAGGCTTGTCAGGATGTGATTGCATATGTCATTGTTAAAGCACTCTCGGGAAATTTGTGCCTGGTGTCCTGAAATGTCCTAAAATGAACACAATGTCTTTAAAAAAAGCAAGTAAGTTCTCTGAGCATCAAAAGAGGGAGGAATACATCTTTTACAACACGGTATTTTTCAAAGGAACATCTGTCTCCAACTCTGATCATTCAGGTCCTATTCCCACTCTCTGTCAAGCCATAAGGATTTCTGTTATGGGTTGAAGTTATAGCTAAGGTCTTTCTAATTTGACAATGACAAGATACTTTCGTTAAAGAGTAATACTGCAAGCAGGTTACTCTCCACTGCCTACTATATGACTATGAAAAAAGATGCAGGCCATGGCCATGAAGAACATAGCTTGAACTACAGTATGTTTCTGGTTCAGTGAAGCCTTCAGTTCTTTCTAAAGATGCGGTGCCCCACTGTGCCCTGTAGTGCCCTGCTGTAAACTGCTGCGTCCTGCTTTGTCCTGCTATGCTCTGCTGTGCCATGCTACATCCTGTAACGTCCCGCAGTGCCCCGCTATGCCATGAATTACTACAACCACTATTTCTAGTCACTGTTTCATTATCTTTACTGTGACTGTTATTGCCACTGTTCATCACACCCCCAACCGGCTCCGTCAGACACCACCTACCAAGAGCCTGGGTCTGTCCGAGGTTTCTCCCTAAAAGGGAGTTTTTCCTCGCCACTGTCGCACTAACTGCTTGCTCTTGGGGGAATTACTGGAATTGTTGGGTCTTTGTAAATTATAGAGTGTGGTCTAGACCTACTCTATCTGTAAAGTGTCTCGAGATAACTCTTGTTATGATTTGATACTATAAATAAAATTGAATTGAATTGAATTGAATTGAATTAAAGCTATAGATTAAACATACAGGAAACCTGCAGCTATAAATGAGCTAAATGTAGAATGTGAGCTAATTCATGGCTGCTGTAGGTTTCTTACACTGTTCCTCCTAAGTGCTAGAGATATAAGGTTCAGCATGGGAAGCCGGTGGTTCCCTCGGGAGGACTGGAGTGGCTCTTACACCACGATGACACTTCATGCCTTCATTGCATTGCTCTCCAGTGGCGGTTCATTAATTTCAAATGAGACTATCTGCCATCACTGTATTCCATTGCATAAGTATTGCATTGTGATCACAGTCGGGGTCGGCGGGGAAACACTGTGAAGGTAAATATGGTGCAAAATGTGAGAGCTTGTAGACTTGATGTGTGCGCTTGTAGAATACGATGTGAGAACACACATGTGAGCTGAATTTGAAGTCACAGAAAGAAAAGAAAAACACGAGAAGGAAGGTAGTGTCCCCACCGATGACCGTCTGCGGCTGCAGGAACTTGAGCTCACCGCCTGCTTCCTATCCAGTGTTTCAGTTTCACTGTTGAAGAGTGTTTAGATGATTTAAAATGATATTTATTTAGAAGCCGCCAGGCTAGTTCGATAACGCTTGCTTATTCCACCAAGTTTCCATGCTACACTAAATGAGCTGGACAATCCCTCATCTGGCGATAGAAAGTACGCAGGTACATATTTGTTTTGCACCAAATGTATCGCACGAAGTGCTGCAAAAGTCAAGGCGCACAGATTCACCAGAGCACATATGTGAAGTTGCAGTGACCGATCCAAGAGGATGTACGTAATCACAGCGTTGTGGTTGTACTGGAAAATGGACTCAAGTAATTAAAAAAAACTAAATATATATGAGTAAATGTTGCGTAACAAGTTTGCAGCTGTCATTGTAAATATCAATCTACACATTAGTGAATTTGTTTTCTGTGACTTCACATTCAGAACATGCAGGTCTGTGAATATTTTCTGTCAGTGAAAATTTCAACTTACAAGTTTAGATTTTTGTTCTGCAAGTTCTCACATGAAGTCTACAAGATCTCACATTTACCTTCATAAAACACACAACAGACAATCTTGAAACAAGCAGTCTCTCTTGAATCATCTTTTCTGCACCTCACACATTTCAGTTAATGAATGCAAAACTCATAAGTTAATTTCCTTTCAGAGGAGGAACAATGGAGCAGATATAGGGAAAATCCGTGTTGGTGATTGGCTATTTTTGATCTGTGTGAATGTGACTAATCATGTAGTCACCTGAGAGCTGCTCTTAAAAGTTCTTCCTTCACTGTAGGAGTCGATTTTAACTTCATACTGAGTGAAGAATTATTCTACTCCTCAGGTGGCAATGTAATTGTTAGAGGTTTGATAAATACAGGCCCAGAGCTATATGAGCTATGATTCTCCCACTTTAAACTTGTTAATCATCTTAGACATTGATTACAACTGAATTCAAAATCAATCTGTAAAAAGAAAATGACTTGACTCATTTCCATGTTTTCTGTTAGGAAGTATATATGGAAATAGGGTTTAGTCTCAGTCATCACTGCACTTTGTTGACTTCATACCAGTTGAAAAGCAGAAGCAAACTGGTTGCGATTCCAAGCAACTCATGAAACGGCGGCTCTCTCTGCACCCTTCACACACACACTACACACTGGCCAGACAGCTTTGTTACATCCCTCTTATTTCTTTTATTTAATAAAGGAAACAACATTGACAAAATGTAACCATAACTTTCACAGCACTTACTGTAGCTGGCCTATATGAATACATTCATCTTTTCTTGAGATTATTTATGAATGTTGGTCAAATTGTTTTTTTTTCCAGGTCGGGCAATCTTTTTCTTCACCAAGATTGAAATAGACTTGGGCAGGCAATAAATAGCACACATACAATTGTACAATTGTAATTTATAAGGATATGAGAGATGGTTGTGCTCTTCTATTTAAACTTTCAAAGAGGTACTTTGAAAGCAGCTGAGTGTATAACACTATCCTCCTAATAAATACATGAGCTTTATAAAAAATGAAGAGACTTTCGTGAAGGCATGAAACTGTAAAGCGCTCTTATGAAGAAACTTGAATATATAGAACTCCAGACTTCATGTTACTTGAAGATTACTGAGGCTTGAAAGCAACTTCAAGTGTGAGACCTGTAACGCCAACTCAGAAATTAATTTGGAATTTTATTTCTAGATCTTCCATATAGACCAGGCTGAAATATAACAGCACATCGCAGATGCCCTGTCAGGTCAGCCACACAGAGGCAGTCAAAAGCATTAAACATTGTTCAAAATAATAATAATACCATCCACTGCACTATAAATGTTGATTTAAAAAAGCATGTTCATATTCCACTGCAGTCATCACATCAATCAAGAGTCCGGGCAGCTGTTTGTACCCAAACTTTTACAGGTGCTGTAAACAGGAAACTGGAAAAAGCTGTGGCGTCATTCTGAGAAGTTTGAGTCAGAGAAGTGTGAAAGCAGAACGCCTCCTTTAAGTTGGAAACTGGAGTTAAATTGAGCTATTTGGAGGATGAGGTGTGCTTAGACATATAGAAGGATTTGCCTCTCCCACAAGCATCCTATAAATGAGAAAAACATTAGCCTCGCATTTAACCAAAAACAATCCAGACCAAAAATAAGAGCTTAACTTGGCAGCAGAGAACCACAGTGACACGACTGCAAACACCAAGGCTTCTTTAAATACAACGATTATTTAAATCCGTTGCTAGTTCGGGAAACAGTGCTGTGACACTCTGTTTGAAGAGGGAGACTTCCTTATATTCCTTATATGTTACTTTTGTCGGTTGGTGTTTGTAAACACAGCGTTCAAAGTCAGCTCCTTCTCCCCAGCTCAACAAGAGAGGGAGAGAGAGAGAGAGAGAGAGAGAGAGGGAGAGAGAGAGAGAAAAGAGAGAGCTGTGAAAGAAGATAGGAGGCGCCAAACAAAGTGGTGAATCAGAGGAATAAAACATTATTTTCTGATTGTTTCACGGCGGTTTTGATCTAAAGCACAGCTAAACACACCTACACTTCAGTGTGTTTGTACATGCGTCAGTGTTTCCCCTGATCCTAGTGCCTTCTATGCTGTGAGGAGCTGCTGTGCTCTGAGTGTGTCAGTATTAGATGCCACGACCCTGCGCACTGTTATTGGCTGGGGGTTACACTCCACGTGGGGCCAAAAGGCTCTTTGCTGACGCCCATAAACGTCCTGCACACAGACAAATAAGAAGAAAAGAGAAAATCCCGGCAGAGGGCAGAGTACAGGGCCTCTACAGATACAGGTACCACCACACACTTCTGGTGGGTCATGAGTGATGATTGAGAGGGATTACATTTGTATTATATGTAAGAAAATACTGCAAATTATACATTTTTTTAAGCTTTTTTTCTTCTTCAGAAAATCACAAAACACTGACTGGCAATGGGAACGTGGGAAGCATGTCTGTTTAACGCTAAGTGGGGCATGCATGTGAATGAACGGAAGTGGTGACGGTTGTTTCTGAGACTGAATGGAACAACACAAAGCAGCGATTGACCACTACACACCCTGCAACCACCTTTAATAATTTATCATATGGGACATAATGCACTCTGAATCAACTTTGCATTGACTCTGACATTATAAACATTTTTCCAAGAATGGCTGATATTTGCCAATCACAATACCTTATGATTTATAAACTAATTCCATTTGATATGTCACAATGTTTCTTTTAAAAACAGATAATTTCATCCTAAAAACATCATATTTTTAGACAGTGATGAAATATCACAACATGATTTGACCGAATCCATTTAGCATCATTAACTGGCTTACTATGACCTTGTTGTCATATGTTCGATGAGCTGTTTAACTTCAACAACTTACCTGATACGTATGTACTTGTCAGTATTATATAGACTACATACGTTAATTTTAGGGCTACATGCCAACCTCGGAAAAGTATACTTACCCAGGGCTCAAAATACCACATGCAACTTGGTACAGAAAATATGTTGCAGGGCTGCCAAGTATCATGCATTGAACGATACTTTTCACACTGTCCCGCCACACATCCATTTTCTCACGTAGTGTAAAACAAATTTATGACTGATAATGTTACAGCGCGAAAAGAGAACACAGTGCACTGACAGACAAGACAGATCAGCATATTCAACAGACATTCACTCTGGACCAAGTGGCAAACTTCCAGGCCTAAAAAAGTGAAGCCAATGCTGAAGTGCCTTAAACCTGCATTCTATCTCATTTCCAGCAGGGGGCAACTCCACTGGCTCCAAAAAGAAGTTTGTTTCTGTAGAAGTCTGGGGAAATGACCCTACTTCGCACTTGATTTATTACCATAATGTCTGAACCATTCAAGGTAGACTGACCACGAGCTGTAAGATTGTGAAACAAATGTTCATGCTTCTGTAGAAGCCACAGGTCTGTATGAAATCAAACTTATTTTAAGAAAAACATCCTCCCAGCCCTTGTGTTTAACTGCTGGGGGCTGGCTGACTTAGGGATCATCAATGTATTACTGTTTAAATCAGTGCTTGAAGTGGGGAAAAAAAGGTGCCGGTACTCTCTTGCATTGGCAGATCATTATGACATTTGAGATTTCTATAGTGAAAAACAAAACTTGGAGATATTGCTGGTACAACAACAATTTATTGTCATTTATTAACAATATAAATGTATGGATTTATTTAAACAAGTTTACATAACTTTAGTGCATGAGCTATTTAGAAAATCATGTTTTCATTTTAAACATACATGTGGCACAGGGAATCCTTATTAACTATCTATGGATGGCCTAAGTGACTAATTTATATATAGGCTAGTATCAATATTGTTTATTTTTTCCACAAATAAGCTGATTTATATTTGCTAATATGTTGGATTCATGTTAAGAGATTTAAATGATCAAAACAACTATTAATTTTAACAATAACTTGGTGCTCAAACAGATGCAAAACAAACACTCACTCTCAGTGTGTGTGTGTGTGTGTGTGTGTGTGTGTGTGTGTGTGAGAGAGAGAGACAGAGACAGAGACAGGGGGAACAGGGTTTATGCCAGACAGCTTCAGTCCCCTCTCTGTCTGGGCAGCTAGTGACGGGATGCTGCTACATGGGTTAACCCAGTTTTTATCATTAAAAACGAGCCAGCTGTTCGTGGAGCAAAAATACATAATTTGGTCCTTTGAGCAACAGTCAGGCCATCCGTGTGTTTCGTTACTCACGTTATTGTTGAGGTCAGTGTCATTGACTAAGGTAACGTTAAGGTTGGTAGCGGCAGACTCCTCATTAACGCCAGCTGTTCCACTCACATCAACGCTAACGTTAGCTTGAACGTTAGCTTGAAGCTCACGAATCGTATTACCTCCTGATGTTTCTGGTTGGACTTGGACCTCTGTTGACATGTCTGGTTCTGGCACACGCGTTCTTTTAGTACCTTTCTGAAGCCAGGCGGCTAACATAACGACTTACAAACTCAACACTTATTTTTAGTTTCTAGGTTTTCAGCAGTGAAAAATCTGTTACGGTCAAGCTGACAGCTTTTTCAAACTAGCGTCCGTGGAGAAGCTAACTTCTGATAGGCCGGGCCGACTGCTTGCCTTTACGTGATCGTCAAGATCTAAAATGTAAACACGTAGTGCCCTCTGGGTAGTGTAGTTTATGTAACGTTAGGGTCACTCTCTCTGACACTGACGCTTTCTCTGTCAGTGGTAGAGTACCGGCTGCATGCGAGAAGTAGCGGTACGCAAGAAAAAGTGCAGGTACGCTTAAGAGTAAAATGTAGAAGTGCCGGTACTGCGTACCGGTGCGTACCGGCCCACTTCGAGCACTGGTTTAAATAACCCAAAACCAATGTTTTTTTCAATACCTTCATGCTGACTTGCCAGTTTTAGTGAAAATTATGATTAAAGTTAGTAGCACACATTTTTTTTATCATATTTATCTTACATATATATTTGAATATAATAAATGGCGTTTTTTTTAATTATTACCATGTAATGTATCCCAGTGACTCAAATTTAATATCAAAATGTATCACTACACACGACACACATGACACACCTCTTCATTTTGGATGTTAGTGCTCCTCTATTTTGTATGAATATTTTTATGAAAAATTCATGATTTATTTTTCAAAGGTAGTACAATAGTAGTCAAAAGTAGAGTTAAAAGGAAGGAAGAATCGCCGGTGCAACACAGATGTCTTCTTACTTTATAGTTTATTTTTTATTTTTTAAGGTGCATAACAGTGACTAACGTTTCGATGTAAGGTTACATTTTCATCAGAGTCCTTGGAGAGAATGGACAGTGAAGCCCTAGATAAGAGTAGTAGTCAAAAGTAGTTTCACTCTACTATGGCGTTATTTTTTAGTCAAAAGTTATGAGCGTGTAACACACGCTCACGAGCACATTATGTTATTTCACACGCGCAAAAATGAACATTCAGCTGGCATGATAAAAGTACTCGAGCACAAATTCAACAACCGAGAGGTGTAGGTAGCTGCGAGCGAGCGCCTGGCTACTCTTACTCTGCTTGTACAGTGGAATCCTGCTCGCGCGCAGCGGGCTACCTGCTCGCGGAGTGCTGTTTTGCTCGCAGAGTGGATTTCTGCTCGCTCAGCTGATTTCTGCTCGCTCGAGTACATGACTTTTGACAATTTGGGGGCGGAAACCAAGGAAGGCACTGACCCTCTTATGATTGGTCACTTTCACACAGGGACATCCTTGATTGACAGCTCTCATTACAGGAAGCACGGAGTCACAGTATCTGACGGAGTTCAGTCATTCAGTTAACACTGCACAGTGGACGGAATGGCGGCGACACCTGAAGATGTAGATGTAAGTGATATTGATGATATGATGGGGGCTGTGTGTTTGACAGTGTTATAGCAATGTAATCTGAAATTTGTTGAGAATAAACTCATTAAATATTGAGAATAAAGTCGTTGTGTTTTGAGAAAAAACTCATTAAATATTGAGAAAAAAACTTGAAATACAACGACTTTATTCTCAATATTTAATGAGTTTATTCTCAACAAATTTCAGATTAAATTGCTATAACACTGTCAAACACACAGCCCCCATCATATCATCAATATCACTTACATCTACATCTTCAGGTGTCGCCGCCATTCCGTCCACTGTGCAGTGTTAACTGAATGACTGAACTCCGTCAGATACTGTGACTCCGTGCTTCCTGTAATGAGAGCTGTCAATCAAGGATGTCCCTGTGTGAAAGTGACCAATCATAAGAGGGTCAGTGCCCTCCTTGGTTTCCGCCCCCAAATTGTCAAAAGTCATGTACTCGAGCGAGCAGAAATCAGCTGAGCGAGCAGAAATCCACTCCGCGAGCAAAACAGCACTCCGCGAGCAGGTAGCCCGCTGCGCGCGAGCAGGATTCCACTGTACAAGCAGAGTAAGGCGCTCGCTCGCAGCTACCTACACCTCTCGGTTGTTGAATTTGTGCTCGAGTACTTTTATCATGCCAGCTGAAGGTTCATTTTTGCGCGTGTGAAATAACATAATGTGCTCGTGAGCGTGTGTTACACGCTCATAACTTTTGACTAAAAAATAACGCCATACTCTACATGTAATTCCGGTCGGATGTGGCCGCGGCAAAAGTGCAGAGAACAAAGGACAAATACACCAAATGGTGCAGTAAAAAAAAAAGTATTTCGAGCCCTGCTTACCTGAAACAGAACCTTCCACATAGCTTAGCGGTGTAAACCTATAAAATCAATGTTCATACCAGAAATACAACTAGTCATCTATTAGGCTATCTGATATACTTACTCAGTTTTATTTGATTCAACCTGTTTTATGTGAATTTTTTAAAGAACACACAACTTGTGCCTGTGCCTTCTGAGCGTTCAAGTAGCCTGAACTGGGTGTCTGTGGAGACAAATCAGAAGCACAGTTGGTGATGCGTTCTCCATCACCCGGCAGCGGTTGGTCAGCCAGAGAGGGTAGGCGAAGCTAACACAACAGACTCGCTCTTGAACTCGCTTCTTTTTCCGGCCTCTGCTAGCGTTGCATGTAATCGGTTACAATGGCTGAACAATCAAAGAAAAGAGCAACGACTACAGACGGGGAAACTTTGTTGAAAAACACACCTGCAGTTATTGCTTATCGCCATAGGTGCTGCCAAAGAGAACAAAACTGAGATATTTGAGATTGTAGCTTTAACCTAACCTAAAATTATCAAACCTAATCTAGCCCAACATTAACCTTACCTAACCTAACAGTATTCAAGTACTTTCCATGGTGTTACGATCCATATAAAATAACGTAATTAAACCAGTGAATCATGTTAACCTTTAAAGAAGCAGGATCAGGAGCTCTCTCTCCCCTTCCTGTCTCTATACCAATGTGAAACAGACACATTGTTGTTTCCACTTGTCAACTGATGTTATTATAATTCTATCAGCACAGGATTATCGTCTTGGCTGCTTCACTTCTCTGTAGACATAAAACACGTGCTCTGTGTGATTTGGAAATGTCCAAACCAACTGTACAGATAGTTAATAAACACGGTATATATTTATATTCTGTGGCTTTTATTGGAGACAGATTAAGACTCAATATGTCTTAAATGACAAATACCGCCAAATGTTTAACCACATATGGTCCTTTGTTTTTGTTTTTACTGGCAAAAATAGAAATTGAAATTGCAGCAGGAAAGACAAAATATTACAGAAACAGACACAGTGTGTGTGTGTGTGTGTGTTTGTGTTTGTGTGTGTGTGTGTGTGTGTGTGTGTGTGTGTGTGTGTGTGTGTGTGTGTGTGTGTGTGTGTGTGTGTGTGCCTTAACCTTTTTCATCAGATTGACTACATGGTAGAGATATGACTGCTTTTGGTCATCTGATTACATCATTTGCTTCTTTCTTAGGAGGAAACTGTGTAAATCTTGTATATTATTGCATGTTAATTCAGGCTGCTCTTATGAACCATTTGTACATATAGCTATGAACAGTAATGCACTGTAATTTTTGATTTTGTGTTTCTTTGTGTAATTTGGTGCTATTTAATGCAAAATGTATTTTTATTCAAGGATCCATTCTGGGTGTTTCTTTTTTTTCTATCTATTTCCTTAACTTATTTTGTGATATATTTCCTGTTCCTGGTCTGATGGTCTAATTTTCATTGACTTTTGCTGTAATTATATTGTTGCCTGAGTCTAAGGCTTTATCTAGTCTGTAACATAACTCAATGTCCTCATTTGTGATTAGAATTAGTATTTGCATCAGTCTGCTTCTGTCATATCTTGCCACAGTTGTGTGGTGACCTGGATATCATTGTGTTTGTGGTTTTTGGTGCACTCCCCATGGTGGTGGTCTGAGGGGGGGTATGGCCTGGGCTGCATGCCAGCTGGACCATCAGCTCTCCTGGGTTGTAGGGAAAGGTTGGGTGAGGCAGAGACACAATGTGTGTGTGTGTGTGTGTGTGTGAGAGAGAGAGAGAGAGAGAGAGAGAGAGAGAGAGAGAGAGAGAGAGGGGAAGGCCAGCAGACATCCCTAATTGATCCCCTCCACCCCAGTGCCCACTCTACCCCAGTCATGTGCATGGCAGACCCAGAGGACAGAATGGGACGTCTGTATTCATGAAAGCGATCAAATATAGCCTGCGTTATGACGTAACAGGTAATGTGGAGCGAGCAGGTCATTATTGGGAATTAAACCCAGACACCCTGACTGGGTTTATTTCACACGAAAGACCTGCTCGCACATATCCTGCTTATTACAGAGCCACTTATTGAAGAAATCAATAATTTGACAAAAAATATTCTGAATTTGTTTTTAATGGTCCTCCAGTGTCTATGATCTGCATCCATAGCAACAGTCTATTATTCATAGCAGCGGTCTGATATTCAGAAATTACACATTATAGAATGTCGTAATTAACCAATCAGAATTGAGTATTTAACGAAGCCATGTAATAATGAAATGTAACAAGTAAGTAAGTAAGTAAGTAAGTGTCCAGAATGGTGGTGTAGCTGATTATTTGGGTACATGACAAAGTATTCCAGTAATGTAATAAACTGGTGAGACTTGAAGTCATTATGGGATGCTCAATGCCCTGCTGGGATGTAACCTGAGCTATTGCTGTTCAGTCCCAGGTGCAGGTTATGGCTGGTAATGGTGAAGTCATTATGGTATCCAAGGTAATGCATAGTATCATCAAGCTCATCAACAATTGCACAACTGTCTCAGCCTCTGTGAGATTCAAAGGTTGTATTTGTCACATGTTCATATAATACAAATTTTGAAACAAGGCAGAGAAAGTGTTCCTTTTCTAAGAACTCATTTTACACCAAGCTTTGTGTGAGTCTAGATTCTTACACAGAGGTTTTAAATAATGTGTGGCAGCCATTAGTGGTACAAAAAGAAAAGACAAAGTTATAGTTCAAAACAAGCTCCTAGGAAGAAAAACAATGCAGGAAAATGGTCAAATGTGTACTGTACACGTTAATGCTCTTCCGCTTTTCCAAGCATCAGCCAGCTTTGCTCTCTCAGCCGCACCCTGCTCTGTTGCCTCTGTTCCTGAAGCTGTGACTCTCCACAACTTCCCTATCACAGCTCTCGTGGGTCTGCACTCTGTGGCGACTCAGGGGAACACGAAAACATCCTCCAGCACCACAAAAACAATCAAGACTCTCCAATGCAGACACTCTTTCTCTTTCTACTTCTCAGTCTCAGTGGGGTTAGTCTATATTTGACAACCTGTAATTTCCGGGATTGTTCAGGTGCCTCCGGCTATTTCGGGCTGATGTCCGTCACCTTCCTCTTTCTTTGTGTTGGCGTTCTAACCTCCGGTGGATTTCTGAGGACTATGGTTAACTGCTCCTCAGATCTCTGCAGGGTAAATCCAGACAGCTAGCTAGACTATCTGTCCAGTCTGAGTTTTCTGTTGCACAACTAAAACAACTTTTGAACGTACATGTGTTCCACCAAAACAAGTTCCTTACCAAGGCTATTTTGCAGCGGCACCGTGGCTCCGTCGGGCGCTTAGCGCTGGCCAAGACAATTGTGATTGGTTTAAAGAAATGCCAATAAACCAGAGCACATATTTTTCCAATCCAGCAATGCTGTGTGGACTAGCCAGACCCTCCTCTGCAGCGCTGGGGAGGAAGGTCTGGCAATGCGAGACTACAGTCTGGTGGACCTGGCTTAATGGTAACACCATAGGTCCTTTGGTGTCTGGGATTGGCACACTATTCAAGCAAATGCTTGGGTCTTCGGCTTTGTTTTGTGGTTCTTAGGGAGCTGAACGTTATCAACGAGACCTGCTTGAAACAGTTTTCACCATAATTCCCACCTTGATGGAACGGCGACGTACGACCTGAGGGGGATTATTCTATAATCCTACACAGTAAAAGTAGAGAAGTATGATCAGCAAGGTTTACTTAAAGTATCGAAAGTAAAACTGGTTCCTGACTGATGTATAATATTCTAAATTACATTATTAGATTGTTAATGCATGCGCAGCATTTGACTGTTTGCAGCTGCTCACGGTGGAGCTATTTTAACAATTTTATATACAGTTAGGCACTGTAGTTTGTTACAGTGGTTCCCGAGTTGCGCGTCGGGCCCCTCCAAAGAGGGTTAATGTTATAGGGAAGAAGAAGAAATAAAGTCGTAATACACATACTAGTAATAATGTTTGGACTTTTTTGTAATATCTGTTTTCATATTTTGTATCTATGGTGCTTCCACACACATACAAACTTGGGAAAAAATCTATCCATGCTGTTTTGAGTGAGATACGGGTTTCTGAATGTGTCCTGCCTTCAGTCTCCGGGTGAACTGTTCAAACTTTGCAGGGCTTGTTACGTAACTAGCCGAAACGACGGGCTAAACACAACCGTTAGCATGCTAGCGCTAGCGTTAGCTCGTTCTCAATGGCAAAGCACTGCTACAACACACACAAATTCACCATAATCTACAAAAGAAGTACTTACATGTGCGCCCTCCCGGCTAATCCTGCCTTGTAACTGACCAAAGTTGGAGAAACAACCTTTCTTTTACTGTCTATGGAGCTAACTGACATGATCTACGATCTGAGCTACTGCGCATGTGCGAGTGGAATAAAAGAGTACAGAAGGAAAGATGATTCACTCTGTAGCTAAAACAGAGACCTGAACACAAGGTGAAAAGAGGAGCTGCAGCAGTGAGAGAGAACTGTGCTGTACAACAAAAATATGGTGTTTTTTGAAAATTAAACCATGTAAACCTATTCTGGTACAACCTTAAAATACAATTATGAACTTGAAAATGAGCATAATATGGCATCTTTAATAATGCATTATATTTTATAAACTAATCAAATGCTCTTTTTTCAATGTAAAATAACCTTTTGAAAAGCAACTAGTAACTATAGCTGACAAATAAATGTTGAAATATCTACAGAAACACATTTCCCTCTGAAATATAGTGGACTTGAAATTGTACTTCAGTAAATATGCAATTTTTTTTGTAATGAATGCTTATCAGAAAGTGGTTTTGAAAGAGAGTTTTGTCTCTCTCGACCACCTCAGCACTATCAAAGTGTTGAGCTGACACCTGTAGCCATTCTGCGTCATAAAGCTGCTATGCCTCTGAGTTGACAGGAACAATCCGTTGAGACCATTTGCTGGTTTTTGAAACACTAGTGTCAAAAATAAAATCAGTCGGAAGGTTTTCTTGGGATGAAAACACATTTTCAAGCAGTTTTGGGTAATAGTAGCCTCCCTACTAGGCAATGCTAGGGAGTCCCTAGCATTGCTGTTTAATCATCAGTGCCTGTACACAGACCCACGGCCATTCTCTGAATCAGGCTCTACACAACATCCTACCACCTGCTGACAAGCTCTTATTGTAGAATGTCATGGGTTGAGTCCAACATATGCGTTCACATTTTTTTTGCGATCCTTCTGTTGCATTCTGCTTTACAGTACAATACATTCATTTAGTTGACGCTTTTATCCAAAGCAACTTACATTAGATGCGTTCAACCATGTGGATACAACCCCAACACTGCAAGAATCATGCAAGTACATCAGCGTCAGTAAATATGCTGAACTGCTTCAAGTACTGCATTTAGGAACACTATGAGACTTGACACACTGATTCATTCATTTCAGCGACAACAAATTGTCACATTTTTAACAAAATCACAAATAGTTCTCCGAAACGTCATGATGATGTTGGACACTGGTATAGTAAATGTCTCCGCTGTTAGAAGAAATTGGCAGTCCAGCTTGCTAAGTTGTAAAATATCACTGATTCCCCTGTTGTCCTCCACAGTAATTGCAATGGACTATGCAAGGAAGGTAATGGCGCATGAAACTTTAGCAACAGGTATTAAATTCTTAAAACATGTCATGATTAATCAATAATCAAATTGGTTGCTTATTAGATTATTGTCCATCGGCAAATGGATTAATGGACCATTATTTGTTTTAGCTCCATTCACCACAGTTTCCCCCTAAAACAAAGTTGTTCTATTTAGACTGGGGAAATACAAGAAACAGAAATACTGAATTCCATCCTCTAAGATATGACACCAGTTGAGTTTCATTATTACCACATATATTAGACAGTGGCCATGGTCAATTGTTAACGAGTCACACCTGGCTCATTATCATTACATCACCAGGGAGATACAAAAACCTCATTGTAGCTGAGTGTGCTGGAGTCTGGAGTAGATCACAGAACACGATGAAAGCTGGATTTGAATAATACTATTTGCACTTCACACGGCTCTTTTAAAAGCACAGTGCTCGGTGTGACTGGGAGCTGTGAGACATGACTGGTCTCCAGTCACAACAGTGGCCTGAATGGCTATTGAGCATCAGGAGAAGTGCCTTCAGCTACATGTGTAGCCTGTGATGTCTCTGTCAGAGATGCTGACATGCTGGAGCTTGACATGCCAGACTCTACTGGCTGTGTCTTGTAGAAGAGACAACGTGAAAGCCCTCACAGGCTTTGTGAGATAGAGGAGAGAGAGAGATTAAGGTATCCCCGGGAAAGAGAGGTAGAGTGTGACAGAGTGAGAGCAGTAGAGCAGATAGTGGGTACCTGGATGTTTGCCTCAAAATGCTACTTTATATTAACATGGTTTACACGGTTTCAGCACGATTTCATTTTTGTCTCAAATCATAGGCATCTCTGCTTGATCCGCTAGCTGCCTGCCCCCTGAACACTTTATGAAAAAGCCCGGTCTCGGGAGACAACACAGGGGTCGTAAATGTCAAACAAACACTAGGGGCACAGGCTGTGCACCAAAATACAACAAACCACTCCAGCCAATCACTGACAAGATGGTTGGGGGAGGGGGTGGGGGTTAGTGACAGTTAGTCAGTTAGTCATGACACTTACGGAAACATGGGGGGAGGGGCGAGCTTGCTCTGTTTAGTTTGGAATTTACTTGGAACGTCAACAGAAGTGACGTCATGCAGGAACTCATAGTGCACCTTTAACATCTCTATAAGGCATTATAAAAAAGAAAAGGGCATACATAAGAATTAAGGGTGCTCCCATCAGGATTTTTGGGGCCGATCACCGATCACCGATCACCGATCCCCGATTGCTGGAAGACGTATCGGCCGATACCGATCACCGATCACTTTTATGAACTGAAAATTACGCCATTATGTAACAGTCACACATGTTTAGAGAATGTATCAGTAACTGTTTGGCTTTCTGTCCTAGCTCAAAATCTAAAAAATGTCCTTTCAATCACTGCAGACATTTCTTCAGCACACACACACACACACACACACACGCGTGCACACACACACACACACACACACACACACACACACACACACACACACACACACACACACACACACGGGGAAACAGCTGTTTGAGCGGCGCCGGAGCTGCTAGCTACACGACTCCGCTCTGCCTTAAGGCCGTTTTATGCTTGACGCGTTGGAGGAGCGCATTCGTGACATCAAAATGACTTAATTTCCGGCCAGCACGTCCGACTTTCAGCGCGCGAGCACAGGGCGTGCACCAGTCTATTTTTTTCAGCGGCGCCCGACAAACCGGAAACAGAAAGCCTGAACGAGCTCCTGGGAAACCAGATGCCAGGCGTCGCCGACTGACTGCAAGTTTCTCCTGTAAACTTACTCGGTTAAGATGAGTTCTTTTTTTGTGAATGAAAGGCTTGATCTGACGGAGTAGGTCACTGAATCAAATCGAAGCATTGACGGCACTGTTGCTGCCTGTTCTGCCGTTGTTTATGTTTTTCTTCTTCTTCTAGTCCTTAGAAAGAAAAACATCGGTAGCCTTTGCTCCTTAGCGCCACCGCTGTTCAGGAGAAGACTTCAACTAGTGCCGCGACCACCACGCGCGAGTATAAATACTCACGGCAGTCCCGTGACGTCACGATTTCCGCACGCACTGTTGAAAGCGCTAGTATATCTGAAGCTTTAGCGTTAGCTGAAAACTCCTCATACTCCTTTCTGTGACTAACCTTCAAATGTCTGATGAGGTTGGTGATGTTGAAATGTCTTTGGAGATTTCCGCCTCGTGGTATTTCCTTGGCACACATGTTGCAAATCGCTAATGTATTGTCTTTTTCCCAGATAGCAATGAGTCGGCGGACCACCGGCGGTGCTCCAGAGGCAGTAGAAGCGTCAGAATGGCGTAATCGCAAACACGTTTGCCGGAGCACCACCGGTAGCAGACGCTTTTTAAAAGCGGTAGCCGCCTTCCTACCGCCTTCGTTCCGCCTTCGTTCCGCGGCCGGCCATGGGCCAACTGCTGTTCTGCCGCCGTTCAGACACCTTGTAGAACTGCCAGACCGCTGAATGTAGGGACGCCGCCATTTTAGCTCCATGTTGAAAATGTTCTCAGGAGTAGTGCGCTCTTAATACATCCATGGTAGTGCGTCATCTGATCGGCCTATCTGATCGGCATTTATGGAGACCACCGATCAAACTATTTAAAGCCATTATCGGCCGATAACGATCGGTGACCGATTGATCGGAGCACCCTTAATAAGAATGCCTCTTAAGTTTCCCACATTGGTTTACAGAATGAAAAGTACTATAGTTTGGACTGGCAGAATGTTTCATGATCAATTCTCTGTTTGTTTTTTCAATACTTTATTCTTTTTTTGTTAATGTTTCTATCTTTAAAATTAACTTGCAAAGTAGCAAAGACTTGGCTGATTGACAGAACGAGTAAAACATGATACATTGTCATGTGGAGACATTTTTTAAACAAGGTTGAGAATCTACAGCCATGCTATTGACTCTGTGAGCCTGTAGTTGCGCAGTGTGATGCGTTGAGCTAAATGCTAACATTGGCATGCTACAATGTTTACAATGACAATGCTATGAAGTACAGTATGTTTAAATAAAAAACATTGACCTGATGATGGTGCTACATACAAAATGAGGGGATCTCCAAAGTTATTGCAATTCATCCTGAGGGGAAAATGAATGTCTGCACCAACCTTCATGGCGATCTATCTAAAATCACAAAGCCCTTATGGTGGCGCTAAAGGAAAAGTCAGGGGATCACCAAAGTCATTAGGGTACATGTATCAATTTTTACGCCATTCCATCAATGATTGATATATAACTGATATTTTAGTTTAGACCAAACAGCCAAACAAAAACATTGTTGGTTTATTAACTGTTAGGCAGACTTTAAAACATTGTTTTTTTCTCAAAACATGGCATTTCCTTTTATCGACGATCCCGTTGATGAAGACGCGGTATGGCAGCGAGTTAAACATATGTCAGAAGATGATATTGACGCATTTTAATTTCCAGATAACTTCCTATTTGAGCGGTAGGCTATCAGTTATGTAAGCTACATAACCTTATCCGTCCTCATATCACTAACGTCACCCATCGTGGACATGCTCTGCATCCCAGCACATTCTTTGTGTTGCATTACAGTTGTCTCTACAACCTTGGTGATGCGGAGCATTTTAATAAAGCGCCGTCAGAAGAGATCGCTCTGAAACGTTGTATAACTGCTATAAATAATCTTATGCTTTGTGTTTGGGCTTAATTAAATCCTGACAGTGTAAGCTTTCAACCGATGTGCTGCATGACCATATATTTTGAAGATTTAATGCGTCAAATTTATAACAAAGTTTAAGCAGCGTCCACTTTGAGCGTGAGTGTCCCGTATACGGGTCAGTGAAAGTAAAGAGTTTAAACATTTGTAGTGTTCCCTGGATACAGACCAGTCAGAGCCATTAAAAAGGATTTCCACAGTATTGCAGGTGAATGATGTAAACCCTTTGAAATAAAAGATTATGAATTATGATTCTGTTAATGATGGTGCTGCAGCCTCAGAATGGGATTAGTAGGCCTAGGACTTTTTCGCCCGCAGTATTGCACCTAAATGAAATAGATTTTCAGTAATATTAGGCTATACTTATGATTAAATATGATATACATTATATTGGAATATACGCATTTACTCTAGCAGCAATTTTCTCCAACGCAAATTCTCTCTGTTTTGCAGCAGTCGCTGTGTTGCATTTTTAATGAAATACATGTTCAAACTGGCATATGTGCGCAAGAGTATTTCCGCCGACCCGTTTGTTTGTGGTTGTTGCCATGGTGAATCGTAGTATCATGGCTCCATTCATGCTGTCTTTGGTGCACGCGCGTAACCCTGAGTCAACCTACTCCGAGTTGATTGAACCAACTCGAATCAACTGTTGTGAAACCGAAAACTCTGAGTTTCCCATCTCAGGATAAATCAACTCAGAGGTCAGGCTTAGACTCAAGAGTTTGTTGAACCTCCTACCTGAAACGGACCCCTGGTTGGACCACTTTGTTTTTGTTGGAGTTAGTGGAGCCTGGGCTGTCTACAGAGACCGTGTTTTTTTACAGTGTGATTAAGGGACCGGAAGCTCTCGGATAGTGAGGAGATGTTTGCTGTATGTGACAAAAAACGCGTGACATCGCTTAGAGTACCTGTAAAGAATACATTTAGTGATGGATTCTAACCATTTGAAATAGCATTAAATGTTTTACAGTTACAAGGTTTTTGTTGTTTTTTCTTTTTTTCTACAAAAAATGTTTTGCGCTGTTAAAGGTATAATGGAGGATTTCCCCAAATTTTAGAAAAGAACCGCCCTCTCCACTTTTTGAAAAAATGCACATGCACAACACTACCTGCTCCCGAGAGGGAACGCCTATTAAACGTGTGCACGAGAGAGCATGCACACACGTAGTTCTCCTCGTGCACGCTCTGTTTACATGTTTCCAAAAGAACATTTACACTTTTTCCACTATGTCAGACTCGCCACCGGTAAGTGAAAATGTATTTACGACAAGCATCTCTACAGCTAACTTTAGCATGCTACAGGCCAACAAACAAGCTATCGTCTAGCATCTAAGTTGTTATTGTTTTTTTATTGCTGGTGTGTTTAGAGCTTTCACAAAGAGAGTCTTGTGGAATCTGATATTGACTACGAGCCCGTGCCCTGTTCATCCCGACCAAGATCCAGGAGGGGGGGGGGGGGGGGGGGGGGGGTGCGCCTAGAGGCCGAGGGAGACGAGGTCAGGGCGGGGGCGCAAGAGCCAGCACCAGCCGAGAGCGGGGAGAAGGCGGTCGGGCTAGAGGCCGCAGAAAGCGAAAACTACCTAGGGACGTGCACGTACGACGGCCTTACGTAAACATATCAGCAGAATGATTGACAACTATTCAATTCAATTCAATTCAATTTTATTTATAGTATCAAATCATAACAGGAGTTATCTCAAGACACTTTACAGATAGAGTAGGTCTAGACCACACTATAATTTACAAAAAACCCAACAAGTCCCCCCAAGAGCAAGCACTAGTGCAACAGTGGCAAGGAAAAACTCCCTTTTAGGAAGAAACCTCGGACAGACCCAGGCTCTTGGTAGGAGGTGTCTGCTGGCCGTTGGGGTGCATCACAGTATAGTAAATAAACAGTGTTTAGAAAAAGTGGGTGTAGTAGTGCAGGGAGCAGCACGGCATAGCAGGGTATTTCTCAGCAGAACCACGGCAACAGCTGGAACCAAGATTTTGGTGCCATCCTAATCCCAGGATTTCATCCTGGGTGAAAAAGAAACAGAAAGACTCCGGGGAGCAAGCTCCCCAGAGCTAGGTTAGTGACAAGCATTTCTAGGACAGAGAAGCAGGTGGGCCGGGCTTGGCAGATACTACAACTCCTCACTCCCTAACCATAAGCTTTATCAAAGAGGAGAGTTTTAAGTTTACTCTTAAATGTGGTGACAGTATCTGCCTCCCGGACCCAGACTGGGAGCATTGTTGTGTTGGTCTTTATTTTGTATTAAAGAAGTTACATAAATATCGTTGCTGTGTCGATGTGCAATCTGTCCTCGGAGCCAGTCTGTCATTCAGGTTCTCATCCAGAACATCCCGCCGCGGATGCGGTCGTAGTGCGGCAGCCGTTCGATGGGACCGACTGCTGCGACGGCAGGAGCCTTGTCGTAGATGTATTTGGTACACACGTCCTTGACGGTCGTAGCGTCGACGGCATCGATTCTGGCCTCCAACTCGTGCAGAGGGATCCTGCGACCGTAGCACAGCATCTGTCTGCCAATGTCCTCGCAGACGGGGGTGGATCCGTCGAGATGCAGGAGCATGTTGGTCCTGAGCAGATTTTTGGCTCGTGCTACTTCGCTTTCCGTCACAGCGGTGCAAAGGGACATCCATTCCATCTGTGCGAAGCGCATCATGTCGTCGACGGTGCCGGGCTCGCACACCATGTAGAGTCCCCACAGGCCCGTGTCCGTGTAGCAGGTGTTGAAGGACTGGAAGCTGTGGCACAGGTTTCCCTGACAGGCCACCTGAGCCAGTTTACTGGACAGATTCACGCCTCCGCCGAAGGAGCGGTCCCAGTTCCCGATGAGCGTGTTGGCCACCATGAGCGGGATGGTGTCGGGGTGAGGCCATCCGACAGCCTCCACGGCCACGGCATATGAGCCAGACGCATCTTGTCGTCGCGCACGCGGATCTCGCTTCCCGTGAAGTGGCACGGAGGAAGTGCAGGGGCTTCCCCTCGATACGCGGCAGGCAGTTTTCCGAAGTGATGTTGGGCTAAATGGACGAGCTGGTCGTGCGAAACCCCTCCGGCAGCGGCAAGCACTATTCTGGGGCCTTTGTAGTGAGTGGTGATGTACTCCACCAGGTCTCCTCTGTTGATGGTCTTGATGTTCTCTGTGGGGCCCAGGATGGTCCTGCCCAGAGCTGTGGACTGGTACGCAGTAGCGTGCAGGTAATCAAAAACCACTTCCTGCAGATTGGTCTCTACTTCCTGCATCTCTCTGAGGATCACCCCTCGCTCCCTCTCGATCTCTGCCTCACCTAGTGTGCTGTTCTGGATGATGTCAGCCAGGATCTCCACGGCTCGTGGAAGATCTTTAGAAAAAGCTTTGGCGTAATACACAGTTTGCTCCCGGGACGTGTAAGCGTTCAGGTGAGCCCCCATGTTCTCGATCTCCAACTCCAGATCCAGCTGGGAGCGCTTCCTGGTTCCCTTAAATGCCATATGTTCCAGGAAATGTGCTGTGCCATTATTTCTCTCATTCTCGTAGCGACTGCCGGCGTCTATCCAGAGGCCAACCGTGCATGTGGTAAGCCCAGCGTCCTCAGAAGCCACCCGGAGTCCGTTTTCTAAAGTGGTCACATTGGTTTCAGGAACATTGAGAACCACCTGGTGAGCAGCCTGGGTAGCCAAGGGTCTGTGCGGTCCCGCTGTGAGCCTGCTTAAAGAATTTGTCTTCAGTAAACGTCTTTGAAGAAGATATCTCCCAGCAGACGTGAGGCGATGTAAGGACGATGCCATGTTTATCTGTCACACGCAAGTGACGTTGCAGACTCAAGCATTCACGCTAACTAGCAGGACCAATAGTCTTGATGATCCACCCGGAAAAAGAAAATCCTCCACTATACCTTTAAGAGGGTACTTCATGGGGTACTTGGCTGATCAAATATTTCAAAGGGGCGGGGGGCATTATTGAAAAAAGTTTGAGAACCACTGGTAGACCGACAATGGGTACTTTATATTTTTATTTTTAGAAAAAAAGTAACACATCAAAAACATCTATAAGCCTTTCTGACTTTGTTGTTGTTTTTCTCCAATTTAATGAAAAACAATATTTTGTCAAGCCACTGACAAGAAGTAGATTTCCAACAAGTTAAATTACATGACATGCTACTGTATAAGTGATGTAAAAACTAAACTAAGTTTCTCTTTTGTAAAATGGCACACATTTTGTGCAACATCAACCGCTGCAATAAGTGCAAAGTGGTTTAGAGAAGAATTTTAGACGTCTACAGTCGTTGAGAAGATGAAAATAAATCACTGACGTTGCAAGACGAGTTGTCTCATCTAATTTGTCATCATTGTGCCAGCTGAGAACATTTGGATTTAAACAAGAATAGCAAATGATGAAAACAAGTAGTAGTAGTAGTAGTAGTAGTAACAAGAAACAGAATGACCTCAAATAACATCAGATGGATTTATTTGTCATACTGCGGGGGGGGGGGGGTTGGTCCTAGACTTCGAATTGGCTCTGAGGCATAATGCTCTATGAGCAAGGTAGACTGAGTCAGTTGAATTTTACACTGTCCTTGACTGAATCACTGTGAAGATGAATCATGCTGAATTAAGTCAAGTTATTTAAGTCAGTGATCACAGTGCATGGCAACTCTTTTTTAATGTTACACTATAGCAACGTGACCACCACTATTTCAGTCATACATAGTGAACATTTTACAAAATGGATTTGAATATATGGAATGCAGGCAGTGATCTGATGATGCACAGGCTGGAGGATTCCTCTCGTCTAATTGCGCAGGATGATACCGCAGCTCCGCTACGGCTTCACACTCCAACCCACCTTAAAACGGTTCCCTATAGTGCTGCGTTCACGTCCTACGTGAAAAACGGGACAATGCAATAACCCTTTTATGACACAGAAGTCAGAAACTTGCAGTTTTGGAGCCTACATCGATCCCAATTCCTCGGACCCACATTAAATGTTGTGTCATGCATAAACACCTACAGTCAAGCAATGGTAGTATCACTGTCTTTTAAACAAGCAAGAGGTAGCCTATTTTCATTGCATTTACAGGGTAACCACCTGTTGGATTTTACCATCTTGGGACTGTGCCATTGTGAAGGCATAGCTATAGCTTAGCCTACTACAAATGATGAACTAATTTATTAAAATCCGAAGCCTGTCTTTGTAAGTAGGAAGTTTCAGTCTTACCCAATCCTTATAGGCTACAAATAGTAACTTTTAAAAGTTACAGTTACAACAACAGGTTATATACTATAGGGCCTAATGATACTATTTTTGCCTTCTTTTTTATGATTTTTTTGACCACAGCTTGCTGTATCCTAATGTCTTCTAACTTTACTATAAAAACGGTTAGCAAGTAGGCCTATTTAGAAAAAATAAAGGTACCCTATGTCATGATATTACTGCTATCATTGTAAATGTAAATGCGTTAAGGGTGAAAATGCCAATAATTAAAAAGCTGGCCCTCTTTCTAGCCGGCATGAGCACACTGAGGTGGTTTCCTTTAACCAAAGCCTGAAATCTCCGTCTATTTCTATATTCATTGAATGTAACACTCCAGCTGGGAAACCGACAGCGCAGGTGACGAATCAGCGGCCGGGACTTCTTCCCACGCACCTCAATGAAACCAGTGCGGAGGCGGGGCCGCGGTTATTTAGGGGCTCGAGCCTGGTTTCACTGCGTCGTGTGCTCTCGTCCCATTGGCGCAGGTGATCCGTCTCAGGATGCGAGAGGAGAGTGGAGGAGAGGGGAAGAGAGAGGGGAAAGTGCCGATGGAAAAGTGTCCAGGGCTCGGTTAACAAGAAAAAGGATACCGGCCCGCTTCAGTTCGTTCTTGGGACATTCGGCGATGAGAGATTCACCGAAAGGGGCACTTTGAGATATGATGAGGTTTATTTCTGGTCGGCAATAGTACTATGATTTGGTATGTGGCCACTTTGATAGCAAGTGTATTCAGCACCCGAGGAACGGCCGCTCAAGGTGAGTCGAAGTGCAGTATCTGTATCCACCGGCGCCTATTCAAGTTTTAACTTACATTTTTTCCTTTAAAAAACAACCTTTTTCCCGCTTGTCTGTTAGCTAACTTTGAATATGTCGCTTGTATGTTAAACACGTCATAGCCTACTTTACGCCATGAAGTTCATACGTGTGTTCATCACCGCACCTGAGAGGAGCCGGTGGCAAATGATGAGGGAAACGGACCAAGTTAACCGTTACATGCATTGTAACAGAGCTTTTTACCACGGAGGATAAGCAACTATTTTGGTTAAACCTGTTTTTAAAAGAGGACAACCTGCTCATTCCCACTGTAATACATCATGGTCATGCGTGTTAAATGGCACTATCGGGAGTTGTGACGTTTTGGGCTTCAGAGTGGTTTTACAGTCTGTTTGGTTTGACATTTCTCCCAAAATGTGTGAGTTTGGAGCTCCATGACATAGCCGCTGGGCTGTAGCAGCCGTTTACAATGAGCTGCACACTGGCTGCTAGCGTTTGGTGAGATGTGAAGGCAAATGTGATTAGCATAGTGCGCTGGTGTAGATGTCATTAAAATGCTATGAGTGGATTAACCCCTTCCTGGCGAGCTGTTTGTGCTAACTGAGTCAGCCCGGCTCTGTCCGTTAGAGGGAGCGCTTTCTGAGCCAGGGTGAATCTCAACAGTTCCCAGCACACCCAGGCTGCTTCTCACTCAGCTATGTGTGATGCAACTTTGAAAACATATGTGATGACTTCATGTGAGTCTACAAATCTAAATGTGCTTTTCTTGTGAAAAAGAGCATCGGTCTTGTTTGACAAAAATGGCTCCATGGGCTAGAGATCCTTCAACCATGCCACCTTGCAGCTGACCTCTGACCTCCCGTACTCCCTTACTATGAAAGGGATGGGTTATTGTTGTGTCTAAAAGCCACACTGATGGGGGGGGTCACCTCAGTTTCACCTTTCACAATATTATAAAGAGGGCTGCAACTAATGATCATTTCCGGTATCATCATCATCCTCATCATCATCATCATCATCATCATCATCATCATCATCAAAGAATCTGCTGATTATTGTCTATTGTTTGGACTACAAAATGTCAGAAAATAATAAAAAAAAGAATGACTATAACAATTTCCCAAAGCTCAAATTGAAATATTCATATTGCTTCTTTTGTCCAAAACCCAAAGGTTCAGAATACTATGGTAGAATACTAAGAAAACCAGGAAATATTCCCGTTTGAGAAGCTGAAACCAGTGAATTTTGATGATTTGTGCTTTAAAAAACGTAAAATTTTGATGATCGATAATTTATATGTTAACAGGTCTAATACAGCTCTAATTAGCTCTAATTATCCTGTAGTAGGCGGACCGGCGTATCATTTTGCGGTCCGACACTGTGCATTGTGTGCATGTGAGCTTGTCTCTCATCAATGACGACAGGGACACGTGGTGAGGGAGTAAAGCTGTAGCAGCATCACACCATACCTTTTTATAAAAAGGAATCCCTGCTACGTTTGCCCCCCCCTCCTTCCTTCCCTCCCTGCCACTCATCTTTAGAGGAGAGATGGAGAAAATTGGGACAGCGTCTGTGCTTCAGCATCACTGATTAGATGATTAAGAAAGGAGCGCATTATGATACAAACAAGCTTTCCTTCACTGCTTGTTCAACTTTTGACACCAAATCTTGCAGGTTTATTTATGTTTATTTTTGTTGACATCCTTCTGGCATGCAACATGGGCTCGGCTGGCTGCACAGCAAACCGAAAGGCCTAAGTAATGTCCTGCCTAAAGAGGATACACTTAAGCATCGTCTGCCAAAAGAGGGAGACTTAGGGAGATGTTTTTAAGCGGCTTCCCTCGTCTCTTCTACGGTTGGGAGAGCAGGCAACTTGGCATAAATGAGTTAGGGCTGCAACTAACGATTATTTTCATAGTCGATTAATCTGTTGATTATTTTCTCAATTATTCGATTGGTTGTTTGGTCTATAAAATGTCAGAAAATGGTGAAAAATGTGGATCAGTGTTTCCCAAAAGCCCAAGATGACGTCCTCAAATGTCTTGTTTTGTCCACAACTCAAAGATATTGAGTTTATTGTAGAAGAAGAAGAAGAAGAAGAAGAATCTAGAAAATATTCACATTTAACAAGCTGGAATCTTGACCTTTTTTTACTTTTGTCTTAAAGAATTACTCAAACCGACTAATCGATTATCAGAATAGTTGGCGATTAATTTAAGAGTTGACAATTAAATCGATTAATCTTTGCAGCTCTAAAATGAGCACTAACTTCTGAGGAAGAGCAGCTGTGACCGGACTTGTTTTGTGTTTTGTAAAGACTGTCCCTTCAGTCAGTGTAACTGGTCATGCATATGGTCCTTGTCCCGTACTTTAACACATGGACAGAGCTCTCAGTACGCTGCAGCGACCGTGCTGTGCACACACACAGACACACAAACAAAGGTGAACACACTGGCCGTCAGAAGCGGCGCAGGGCAGCATCCTTCTGGCCGAGTGCTGCTGTCTCCAGCTGGCAGCTGGCAAATGCCTCGACTTTTGCCAGTGATAACCCTGGACCTGAGCCAGACTGTCTCTTTCTCTCTGTTCTCCCCTCCTCTCGGGTTTCCTCTCTTCCTCACCTGGTTTCATCTCTCTCTCCCTCCCTCCCTACTCTCACTTTTCCTGTCTGACTCAGGTCCTCGTCGCCATCCCATCCTCTTCCCGTCTCTCTTCTCTCCTGATCCGCCCTGTCGTCTTCCTCTTCCGTACACTCGGATGAACTTGTTTCCCTCCAGGTTTCAAGTGGCCTCTCTCAGCATGGCTGTGTAGCCGAGGGACGGGAACATGGTGGGTTGTGTTAATGGAGGCTCAGGGCGCGCTCCACAGCAACCGTCTGCTGCCATTCGCACACACACGCACTTATTACCCCTACCCACGCACACATACACACACACACACACACACGCAAAACATACACACACATGTCAACACGCAAGCATCCCCTGGGGGAGCAGTGTGTCTTTAACCAGGATCTGAACATATGCCCACTAACAGGCTGTCTGCCCTGGACTAAGTTGGACTAATTAGGATTAAGCTGTGAGATAAATGCCACTTGGTTGCTCGATAAATACATATACCACAACATGCCAAGAGGGCTGGGGACTGATGAGGATAGAGGAGGAGGGGGCGATGCATACCTGCCAACATTAAAGTTTCAAAATCCGGTGTTAAATATGTAAATAATTAACAAGATGTAATTGTTATTTGTTTTTATGCTATGACAAAACATCAATCTATCACAGAAACACTGCAGTTTAGCAGTGGTACAAAACAAATACATTTTTTTTAATCAATTTATCATATCAATAATTAAATCCATTAGCTGTAAAGAAATTGTTCTCCTGATCTGTAGGCTATAAGCCAGGACTGCATGATTAATCTAATCGCAATCGCGATGTCACTCCAGGCAATTACATAACCGCAAAAATTGTGCGATTTAATTAAACAAAAAGGTGTGCTGTGTGACACTCTAGTCTCTGTGTTCGCTGCAGTCTCCACGTTGGACGGGAACCACAGGGGAGACGATGCTCTTTCGGGGGTAACGCCCTTCACTTTACTGACAGTATTAACAACAGATGAAGCCACAGTGTCTTGAGAAGCTTGTTGTTAAAGCTGTAGTGCGTCGTTTCTGTCTCCCTCATGAGGAATTCTAAGTAATGACAACAACAACGTCGGTGCGTCCACATGATACAAGCCTTCGTGATCGCGCACAGCCCCCACCCCTCCTCCATGCAGTTGACAGTAGCCAAAGAGTACACGGAGGATTAAAATAAACTTGAGTTTCTTCGCGCGAAAGTCGCCGGATGACACAATCTTCTGAACATAGCTTTGTAGCAACTCAGTCGGAGAGCCAAAGTCTCAAAAATGGGTTAAACCTACCATTGGTCTGCCATACTTTTTATTTGTGTTTTTTTTCTGTTAACTTTGACCCTAAGAACCAATAATTAGAGGGTATGCTCTGCCAGAAATATCACGAAAAAAAATTGTGGCCACTTTAGTGTATGTACCCTTTATTTTTTATCAGAAAAATGTGAAAATTGATTTTTTTTCCTTAAATCCTCAGTGGGTTTGGTAGGCTGTCAATAAATACTTTCCAGATACACAGAACACATGTGCTGACAACATCCACTGAAAAACACATTTCTACATGATTTTGCATCAATTTAATGCAAAACAAATTGGCGTTTTCTCACTTTTTTCCAATATTTTCATCTTTACTTCATTGGCAATCAAATATTCCCCCAAGTTATGGTGGAGGGTGGGGGTCTGGCCTTGACCAACTGCCATGCTTCACTCGTTTGCAAGCCATGATGTCTCTCTCTTTCGCATGGGTGGGCCAAATTCTCTGGGCGGGCAAAGCAATGGCAGTATATAAAATGGACCCAGCTACTCCAGTTTTTGACGGAGACAAGTGAAGTCTCTTACCAGCACTTTTCCGGTGATGGTTAAGTGTTACTGAGCGTTACTGCGCAGCTGCAAACTGAGCTTCCCGCCGTAGATGTGACGTGAGCAACGTGTCTGCAAGTTTTAAGTCTTCTGGTAGCTGTGCCAAGATAAATCTCAATCATTCCCAATCTATCAGAGACGGAGAGCGTAGGTATATGTAAGGAGATAACATAGGCACAGGCTAATTATTGCTAACTAAAATGCTAGTTAACATTAGTAATTAAACTACACAGCTAATGTACGTCGAAACTGCCTGCGAGCTTCTCCTGTACTATACAGTAATTCCTCTACCATGCAACAGTAAGTCACGTGGTTATGACACAATCGTTAGCCTATTTTTATAAAAAACGTCTGCTACGGAGCCATAACGTGAGGTACAAGGTAATTTAGTTTAAACGATGGACAAATCAAGTCTTTAAACGCTTCAGATGTAAAGTTATTGGCTGTCAAAGTGACGCCAAAATGAATGGCAGTCAACGGGATGCTAACGGGGGTGATGGATAAGTGTTAGCAAAATGGCGCCATCGCGGCTTCGCTCTGAGGAAAGAAGCCTGCCCCCTTGGGGCAAAGCAGAGAAAGGGGAGGTAACCTTTCCCCCTATGACATCATAAAGGGAAGGTTCCTGATTGGCCCATCTGAACTTTCATTTTCTCAAAGGCAGAGCAGAATACCCAGGGCTCGGTTTACACCTATCACCATTTCTAGCCACTGGGGGACCATAACCTGTGTGAAGCTGGCCCAAACGATAATTTTTACGGCATAAACCGGCACAAACGAATATCAGTGTTTTTAATAACTTGTGGATGATATGGCGGGCCAGCTTCACACAGGTTGGACCATAGGCAGGCTGGGGGGACTCATATTAATGTAAAAAAAAACATCATGAAGTGAATTTTTCATGCCATGGGACCTTAACAACCATGTTAAATATCCAGTATGTCTTTTGGAATTTTGAGAGTAGCCTAAAATTCTATTGAGGTTCTGAGCCTGTTGATCGCCAACTAGTAGTGAAATCATCACAGAGCCATTGATTTTGGTTGGATTTTTATAATTTCTTCTGTGGAATGATTATACTGTTTGGTGAAAAGAATGGCATATTGACTGATGTCATAACTTGGGGTAAAGTTGAAGTAAAGATGAAAATATTGGAAAAAAGTGAGAAAACACCAATTTGTTTTGCATTAAATTGATGCAAAATCATGTAGAAATGTGTTTTAATAGTTATTTTTTTCAGTGGATGTTGTCAGCACACGTGTTCTGTGTATCTGGAATGTATTTTTTGACAGCCCATCAAACCCACTGAGGATTTGAGGAAATTTCATTTTTCTGATAAAAACAAAATAAAGGATGCATACACTAGTGGCCACAATATTTATTTTTTTGCGATATTTCCGGCAGAGCAGACCCTCTAATTATTGGTTCTTAGGATCAAAGTTAACAGAAAAAACACAAATAAAAAGTATGGCAGACCATGTCTGGTTCAGCCCATTTTATTGAGCTTTTGATGTGGCAATGGCTTGAATGTAACAGACATTCATTAATATCAAAGAGTTACGCACTAACGCTTTAATTCACTTTACATCATCTTTGTTATCTGTTTTTCCTCTCGCTTTTCCCCTCACACAGCCGCACTCGTACACTAAGTACTCTGGCACCAACACTATCGCTCGCTCTACCTGCTTGACCACTCACACACTGACGTCACTCACTTAACGCACCTGCCATTCTCGCTCATTTATGCGCTCCCTCGTAACAACGTCCAAAAACGATATGACCAATCAGGAGTCTCTGTTTAGGCAGCAGCGCGTGTGTCGTGTATGGTCACATAGAGTATCAGAAGTGAAGAGGGTTTCAGAGAATGCAGACTTTTAGCAGAGGTTGGACAAATTATATTTTGTAATTTAGTCACTAGAGAATTTGTATTTTTCTTATTTATTATATGTATTTCATTTGTACTGTTGAGCAAAGAAAAAAATCTGTTTTGAAAATGTTTTATTTAATTTTGTAGTATTGCACATTTTTTGGGTATGCTCATTTAACGTTGTATGTTCAAGTAGAAAAATAATTTTTTTTGTGTTTTGTGCATTTTCCTTGATAGTCAAGCATGCAGACTCATGATACCAATATATCGCAATCGCAGTATTGTAAATTACAATATGACTTTTTCTCCAAATTGTGCAGCCCCACTATAAACAATGTATACTATTTCTGTAAGATTGTATGGTAACCATGGTAACACATGTGTGAGTCAGCAGGTGTGTGCAGGGATTTTCCCTGATAAACTGGGTAACCCATTATTGCGTTGGCGCTATGTCAACCCCATGCTGGGTCATGTTTTATCTCAATTATCTTTCAGTGTGATTACTTGGTGAACTCTTTGTGCCACCAGAGAGATAAATACACCCATAATGCACAGTAAAGTGCTGCATGACTTGCTGTCAGTCTCCAGAATTTGATTTGATGTGGGTCCATGTAGAGCTGATGATGCAGGATGACAAACATTAACCGTCCAAACAATAATTTGGGCTAGGAGCTGTTGGTCTGTATACGTGTAGGTGTAACAGCACCTTAAGAACATATCTCTTAACCTGCAAAAATAGTTGTATGTAATGTCTTTTGTGGCTCTGGAGCCTACAAAGACCTACAGGTTGCTGCTATCTACCCTCTCCAATCTCAGCAGCAATTTGATAACAAGTTTAGTTTATCATAAACTATGTTGGCCCAATAGAAGTTAGTTAGCAGTAGTTACAATATGCTTCAACCATCATGAACTCAGGCTGCACCGGCATATAACTGAGCCACCCTCTCTCTCCATTGCAACTGCCTCGGTTGAAGTTGTGCTTATATTGGGAACAATGGAAGTGGTGCTAACCTCTCGCTGTCTGAGCACCTTTAAATCTAGCCATCCACTCTCTCTAGGAATTGGATTTAGTTGGATTACATTTACACCTGACTCTGAAACACATCTCTGTTCTGCACTTTAGTCTTATATTTTGTAAAGCTGCAACAATTACAATGATTATTTTGATTAGTTGATGGATGGGAAATAAATTAGCAACTATTTTGATAATCAGTTAATCATTTTGGCTTATTTTTTAAGGAAAGCATGCCACATTCTCTGGTTCTTACATGGGGATATTTTTCTGTTTTTTCTATGATAGTAAACTGAACAACCTTTTTGTTTTGGACCTTTTGAAGACATCAGAAGATGGCACCTTCGACTTTGGGAAAAATCAACTATTTTCTGACATTTAGAAACCAAGTGATTGAGATACATATTCAATTAATTGTTAATGAAAATAATTCTTGGTTGCAGCCCTACAACTTTGCCAGTAATTCCTTTTCTTATAATTACATGCTTTTTCCTTACTCTGAGTGCTGGTGCCCAATTAATTTTATTCCCTGAAATGTCCCTGGTATCCCTGTTTTTTTGATGATCCCTACAGTATGATCACTTAATGAGTGTTCTCCCAGTAAGTGGGTGGCTGCTTGGCAAAAACAAAGCTGCTGACCAAGAAAAGGCTTGTTCACAGCATGGATTAAAATCCTGTGGGTCTTGAGAATTTTCTCACTGAAGGACTCTCATTGCTGTGTGTTGAGTGTTCTGTGTGGCATAGGGCTCACAATACATTGTTTTAGCATCACCATGCAGTGCAGTGTGATTTTCAAGTATAGACAGGACAAGAAATATGGTGCAGTGTAGACAGTAGTGTACAGTTGCTTAAGAGAAGGTGGTTTAGAGTAATATAAATTAAATATAAATGTGTGCAGTGTATTAGCAGTTACCTTAGAGTAGAATAAATATGGCTATATAATATGAACAATGTATGAACAACATGTACAGATATGTGCAATGTAGCAGCAGTAACATTATAATAGTAAAACATAATATAGATAAATGCAGTGTATTATTATCAGAAAAACGGATGGATATTCAGTATGAACCATATAGACATGTACAGCTATGTGCAGTGTGTTAAAAGTAGTGCAGTAGTCCATTGTAGTGCAGAAACAGTAACATTATAAGAGTAGTGAGAATAAGAGAATGGGTAGGATGAAGAGCAGTAGAATATGGCTATGTATAAGTGTAGTTACAGTATGTGCATTTGTAAATAAATGCATCATTATCACAACGTCCCCCGACCATTCCCAGACTAAAAGCTAGTTACCAGCTAAAGCTAAATGAGTTAGCCTATAAACAGGGGTCTGTCCCACCTACGGTTTGAAGCTGAAAACATAACACTAATCTACAAGAAAAGTCTGTGTCTGATATACAACCCCAAATCAGAAAAAGTTGGGACAGTATGGAAAACACAAATAAAAAAAGAAAGTAGTGATTTCTAAATGTACTTTGACTTGTATTTCATTGCAGACAATACAACAGCACATAATTTAATGTGTTCCTCATGATATTTAAAAAAAAAAAACAAAATTCCTATTTTGGTCGTTCTTGCAACACATTTCAAAAAAAGTTGGAACAGTAAAGCATTTACCACTTTGTAATGTTGCCATTCCTTTTCACAACACTTAAAAGACGTTTAGGGACTGAAGACACTAAGTGATGAAGTGTTTCAGGTGTAATTATGTCCCATTCTTGCTGCAAACAATTCTTAAGGTGGGCAACAGTACGGGGTCTTCGTTGTCGCATTTTGTGCTTCAAAATGCGCCACACATTCTCTATTGGAGACAGGTCGGGACTGCAGGCAGGCCAGTCAAGTACCCGTATCCTCTTCCTCCGCAGCCAGGACTTTGTAATGTGTGCAGAATGTGGTTTTGCATTATCTTGTTGAAATATGCATGGACGTCCCTGGAAAAAATGTCTTCTTGAAGGCAGCATATTGTGCTCGAAAATCTCTATGTACTTTTCAGCATTAATGGTGCCATCACAGAAGTGCAAGTTACCTTTGCCAAGGCCACTGACACAACCCCATACCATGACAGACCCTGGCTTTTGGACTTGTTGCTGGTAACAGTCTGGATGATCCTTTTCTTCTTTGGTCCGGAGCACACGGCGTCCATTTCTCCCAAAAAATACCTGAAATACTGATTCATCTGACCACAGTACACGTTTCCACCGTGTGATGGTCCATCCCAGATACCTCCAAGCCCAGAGAAGTCGACGGCGCTTCTGGACACTGTTAACATAGGGCTTCCTTTTGGCACAGTACAGTTTTAACTGCCATTTGTGTCTGTAACTACGTATTGTGGTACTTGACAAAGGTTTGCCAAAGTAGTCCTGAGCCCATGTGGTGATATTGCTTATAGATGAATGACAATTCTTGATGCAGTGCCGCCTGAGGGATCGGAGATCACGGTTGTTCAGCTTAGGCTTGCGCCCTTGTCCTTTACGCACTGAAATTCCTCCTCATTCCTTCAATCTTTTAAAAAAATAAATAAAATAAAAATTAATTAATTATGTTATGCACTGTTGAAGGTGAAATAAGCAAATGTCTTCCTATCTTACTTCGAGGAACATTGTTTTTAAACATTTCAATAATTTTCTCACATATTTGTTGTGAAACTGGCGATCCTTGGCCCATCTTTGCTCCTAAAGGACTAGACCTTTCTTGGATGCTGCTTTTGTACCAAATCATAATTACAATCACCTGTTGACATCACCTGTTTCAAATCACATCATTATTTAACCAATTTACCTGATTACTAGCCCTAAATTGCTCCTGTCCCAACCTTTTTTGGAATGTGTTGCAGGTCTGAATGACAGGAAAGGATGTATATTTACAAATGAAATTAAGTTGACCAGACAAAACATGAACTATTTTGTGTTCACATTGTCTGTAATGAAATACAAGTCAAAGTACATTTAGAAATCATCATTTTTTTATTTGTGTTTTTCATACTGTCCCAACTTTTTCTGATTTGGGGTTGTAACATAGTTTTC
This sequence comes from Gymnocephalus cernua, assembly GCA_023631565.1. Classification (NCBI taxonomy): domain Eukaryota; kingdom Metazoa; phylum Chordata; class Actinopteri; order Perciformes; family Percidae; genus Gymnocephalus; species Gymnocephalus cernua. The sequence continues at coordinate 24,194,180 of CM042439.1, forward strand.
TCTGATTCAAGGGTTCTTGGATACATGGAGTTTGTTGCTAGTGCGTGACATGTAGGCTCTGCATGCACAGCCAACCACCAATCACAATCAATGTTGATCAATTAATCAAACAACCAAAGCAGGCCCCGCCATTTGACCACAACCTGAAAATGAGTGAGGAACATGAGGTGAGCAACATCAGGGAGCCCCCTTATTTTAGGGGAAGCAACATGCATGCATTATTAATATCATTGACTTCAGAATGGAGTGATAGTAGAGTATTATATGAATACAATGTACCCCTCCAAAAACATGTCAGATGAATACTCACAGCGCTCACTTGCTTTTGTGTTTGGTGCGTTGAAACCAACTGTATAGCACAAAAGTTCAATAAAGGATGGTTCACATAAAAAAAAGTATTTTTTCACTTTGTTTAACTATTATTTTCTATGCAGATGCACTCCCCTATAATGAATTATTTCCAAATAGAGCTATTCAAGTAATCTGAATTCCAGCATTTCTTTTATTTTTTATATTTCAATATCGCAGATTTTTTGTGTCAGTTTTTTCCAATATAGTGCAGCCGTAGTGTGGCTTTAGACACATTAGGTTTTTATTAGGAATGCTCCGATCTGGCATTTTAATTGATCTGATACCGATCCCTGCTGTTCATGACTAAATGACTCACCATATTTCAACATTTAACTTGTCAGCATCTCACCAGTTCACTTATATTTTTTGCCAATCTTCCAAACTGGACTTTGCTAATGGACTTGAGGCCCAGTTGCATGAGGCTGTATCTTATCTGCATAACTCCCTCCAGTCTATTTTTATGCTTTCAGGACTTCAAAAGGCTAATTTCCTTTCTGGACTGTACATGTTCTTTAAAGTTCAGTCCCATGTGCGTGCGTGCGTGCGTGCGTGCATGCGTGTGCGCGCATGTTTCTCTAATTCCAACATTCAACTTCCTGAATTGAGGTCACACATCCTGTTCAAATCAGAGGATGCATCTCAGCTCAGCCTCTCGCTTACTGAGCCAGTGCTCAAGGCATGTGGTGTGCAAAAAAAACGTTGTTGGTTGTTACTTTTAGACTTATTGTTCCCACTGTCAACTTCATCTGGAGTCAGCTTTATCTGGAGTCAACATTTTTCATTTTTCACACTAGTTTACAGACTTGGAAGGCCCACCACTTTTTATGTGTTTCACAAATCTTACATGAAAGCAATAGGAAGCAATAAGACATTGGATATGATGAGAGTTCTGTTAAGTTTAAAGATTTAAACAACAATTTTCAAGCTGAAAATTTCCTTCTAGTAGATTCAAAACAAGTGTTTCCCATGCTTGGCGCAGGTTTTCAGCTTGGCACACACCTCTATTTTTGTGTCTGACTTTAAGTTGCCCCCCATTTGAGACTGTCTTAGCTGCTATGTGGTCAAATGGGGCCTTAAGTATCGCCATACCACCGTCTTATTAGCTTGTTAATCTATTTATTAACAGCTGTTTAGTTGTTGTGATTACTGGGCTGACACTAAAAGGTTTCTGCAGAGGGAGCACTGCATCTATCTTTGATACCAACAAAAATAGCATGTGGTGTGTTTAGCTAAGTAATCAACTGGGCTGGGCACTAGGGCTGCAACTAACAATTATTTTCATTATGAATTTATTTTGACAATATTTATAATCTATAAAATGGCCAAAAATAATGAAAAATGTCCATTCCAGTTTTGTAGAGCCCAAGGTGATGTCTTAAATGTCTTGTTATGTCCAAAACCCAAAGAGATCCAGTTTACTGTGATATCAAACCGAGAAAAGTATAGAAAATACTCACATTGGAGAGGTTGAGAATTTTTTTTATAGTTGGTATCCATGGATCATGTACAGCTGTGCGGTATAATCTGCTGTGGACGGTTGGTGCTCCATGTACAGAAGCCTTCACCCCCCCCCTACTGAGCCTAATGAAAAGTAGCACCCCTGTTTCCTTGGGCAAATGGCACACTTCATGAAAGTCACCAACTTTTAGATGGCAATCAACCTGATATTTGGGCCAAGGAGCAATGACTGGCAGCTGATGTCAGACCTCCCAGCTCCCAGCAGCCTCTATTTTGGTTCAGTGAACTAATCTGCTGGGGCTATTCTTAATATCACTGTATATTATTAAGTAGTAAAATTAAGAGATGAGAAAGTTTTTGTTGGCAGGCAACATGTGCAACATATTCACTCTTCTATACAGAGTGAATCATCTTTCCTTCTGTACTCTTTGATTCCACTCGCACATGCGCAGTAGCTCAGATCGTAGATCATGTCAGTTAGCTCCATAGACAGTAATAGAAAGGTTGTTTCTCCAACTTTGGTCAGTTACAAGGCAGGATTAGCCGGGAGACTTCTTCTAAAGGAGGGCACACATGTAAGTACTTCTTTTGTAGATTATGGTGAATTTGTGTGTATTGTAGCAGTGCTTTGCCATTGAGAACGAGCTAGCATGCTAACGCTAGCGCTAGCATGCTAACGGTTGTGTTTAGCCCGTCGTTTCGGCTAGTTGGGTAACAAGCCCTGCAGATTTTGAACAGCTCACCCAGAGACTGAAGGCAGGACACATTCAGAAACCCGTATCTCACTCAAAACAGCATGGATAGATTTTTTTCCCAAGTTTGTATGCGTGTGGAAGCACCAGAGACACAAAATAACACCCCAAATCCCAGAAAAAGTGTTTTTTTTTTTCATAATATGGGCACTTTAATATTGGACCCATTTATCACAAGCCACATATCTCCAGAACATTCTCACAGTAAAATGGCATTTTAATGGATAAGCAAAAGTTAACTTACGTTTGCGAAAGCCACAAATAACTTAATTTTGTAATGATAAATATGGCAGGAGAGAGAAGCCATTGATAACTGCGTAGCTTAACTATGGTAGCTAGCTCTAGCAGGACTGAATAGCGTGTAAACAACTGTGGGACTAGCGGGAAAGACGCTAAAAAAGGAGAGAGCTGTGAGCGAACTAGTGAAAGTTTAAATTTGTATAGTAGGTAATTAGCTGCTGTAATTAGGAACATAACTAAATTAACTGAGCTAGAGCTGCACGGCTCTGGCTACCAGTAAGCACCAGGACCACCGGCAAAACGCGGAAATAAGACAATGCGCTGAACGCAGCACGTCAGCATGTATCATCCTCTGATCGGCATTTTTAAGATAACTGATCCGATTATTTAGAACAAATATCAGGCGATTATGAGCAGTGACCGATCAATCGGAGCACCTTATTAGATACTAGTAGTAAAATACAATACAATTTATTACGTTTGATAAACGACAAAGTGCAACAGTGTTTGTTTACTGCAGCTCGGAAAAGATAACCGCGTCGGGTGTGTTATCGTGCGTTAGGCGCGTGCACGAAATGAAACGCGCATTTTTCAAGCAGAAATATATGTGAAGACCAGACAGACTGTAGGCTACAATATATGGCCGTGAATGATGGCACTCCTCATCAAAGTACACATTATACATACTTTTAAGACACTGATTATCTAGTCTCAGACATTGTGTAAACAACTGCACTAATTATGCAAGATGGAAAGCAATGTATTGACAATTTGACATTGATTTATAGGCTATATTGAATTTAAAATGTTGATTAGCTGGACGTACTGATCAATATGGATGCACATCCCTCAGTAAATAATAACCATAAATCAAGAATTGCTTCAACATGCATAATAATAAATAAATAAAAACTTTAACATGCTATGGCAAGCCATTTTAGCTTTTATTCATTCACAGTTTATGCATTTTTGATATCAAGAATTCGATTTTTTACTATTTGCAATGTCAATTCTTGATTATTTTCACTAGTAGGGCCACTTATTTAATTTTTATCTACCAATGTCTATTTTTGATATCAGGAATTACATGTTCACTTGTACAAAAATTGTACTATTTACTACTTATTCTAGACAGTCCAAATAGTCTGGTGGTGCCCATACTGATGCTGAAAATGCCCAGGCTGTAGAGAGAACCAAAGTTAATCCCAAAAGCCAAAGTTCAGGGTTATAATTTATTATTTTCTTGTTATTTATGTTTATGTTAATATTCACTTATTTAATAATATTCACTTGTTATCTTAATATTATAGAAAATACTCTATTCAATAAATATTGTTTGTTTGAACCTCATTCTGTTCTATATTGTTGTACTTATTCTTTGACTGTTTTGTTTAAAGGAGGAAGGATTGTATTGGGAGCACTGAAGTATCAGGTGTGACTGTGTGGCCAATGGTTTACATAGCTCACTGCATCACAGGTCAGGTAGAGGGCCCCTTAGCAGAATTTTGCTTAGGGCCCCAGGGAGGTCAGGATCGGCACTGAGTTAGAGATAAGTGTGTGCATGAGATAAGTGTGTGCATGGTTTACTGATCACGATCAAGTATTTGATTTGGAGCAGCTCTCGCAGAAAAGCACTTCAGGAAGGTATTGCGCTTTGGTATTTGTTCTGAATATACTGTACCAGTGTCCTTTTAGCTGACTCATCTTAAAGCTGTCCAGCTAGTAATTGCCGTAGCCCTTCTGCTGCAGTCAGGACACAGAATGGGCACATTGTCAAAACATTGCCTAGTTGCTCATGGCAACTTGTAGTGCCGCTGTGGAGTTTACATTGGTGAGAATCGCGTTAGGGCTGGGCAATATATCGATATTGATATATGAGGCTAGATATTGTCTTAAAATTTGGATATTGCAATATGACACGAGTGTCAAGTGTGGTTTTAAAGGCTGCATTACAGTGAAGTGATGTCATTTTCTGAATTTACCAGACTGTTCTAGCCGTCTATTATTTGCCTTTACCCACTTAGTCATGATATCCACATTACTGATGATTATTTCTCACAAATCTAATTGCGTAAATGTTTTGTGAAAGCACCAATAGTCAACCCTACAATCTCGCTGCAATATCGATAATGATGTATTTGGTCAAAAATATTGGGATATTAAGTTTTCAATTCAATTTTTTTTTCATATAGCCCATCCCTACCTCACGTCAAAGCAAAGTGAGAATTCATTTTTAGTGCACATATTTCTCTTAAGGTGTTTATTTAGTCAACCATTTAAACACGGCACATCCATAAAGTATCAATGTCCAACTGTAATTTTAAAAATCCCAGTCAGCAGAAGAGAAACGATAGTAAGAGTCTATAGCCCTGCTAGAGGCTCTGTACGTTAAGTGCAGCCACCCAACCTGCGTACTTTTTTATGTCGTAAATTGATAAATCCTACTTCAGCTTAAGTGTTCCATTATGTGTGATGCTGATAGAGCTGAGCTTCACAAATGGGAAATACATTTTCTCATGTGGAAAAAAATCACAGTTTCGCTCTGGCGCGTTACACCGAGCAGATTGACCTGGCATTAGACAGGAAGGGGAAGCACCGCAAAGCACATTTCTCAGCAACGGTCAACAAGCTAAGGACAACTCTGACTACAGGCTCAAAATCAACCCTCGTTACTTCAATTCAATTTCAATTTTATTTATGGTGTCAAATCATAACAGAAGTTATCTCAGGACACGTTACCGATATAATTTACAGACACCCAACAAGTCCCCCAAAGAGCATGCATTTGGTGCGACTCCCCCCCCCCCCCAGTGCAGGTTCTAAATGGAGCGTTTCTGAAATGTATGATTGATACCCATACAATAATCATTTGGAGGGTTTTAGTGCAGCAGTGTGTTTTTTTTTTTTTTGGTTTCCTGCTACCATGCATCTTGGTTTCTGTCCTGTTCTGTATGCTTTCTCTGAATACTGCACTTCATGCTCCCTCCCCTCTCCTCCTGCCATCCTGAGCTGGCTGACTTCCTGTCTCATTTTACAGCCTGGCCTACTGATGCAGCACAGTCAGCTTCCTCCACGCCGACTTCTCGAGACCCATTAAACATTCATTGGATAGGGCCATAAGATACCTCAACATAGCCTCAGCTCTGCTACTCTAAATTCAGCCCAAGATCTGAGCTTCACACCCTAACCCTGACGCTGCAAACCAACAGGCAAATTCTATATTGGCCCCTTTTGAGAGATGCAGTAGAAGACATGTAATAGACAAACTGATTGCTGATGTTGGTGTGGCACAGCATATGACACATGATCCCCTGGCTGCTGTGTGGCAGCAGTGTTGCATTACATGGATTGATACAACTTGCAGCGAATACCACAGACAAATGACTGTTGTGGTTAGCAGTAATTAGGGCCAAAATATTAAGAGCAGATAATGACCAGGACGTTTCCTTTTCCATTTATCTGTACTTTCAGATGAGTTGTAAGAGAACACAAAAAAGCAAATCCAACTACCAGCGTGCTTGGTCTTATAAAGAGCAAAGTGAATACTGTAGTTCATTGGCACGAACCACACAGCTGTATGTGGAAAATAATGGTTTGTGGCCCGGCGCCCAAATTGCAGAATGCGTGTGTTAATCACACGTCAAAAACAATTAGTGGCGTTAAAAAGGAATTTGTGTTAACTTATTATCGCGTTGATTTTGACAGCCCTAGAAATAAGCAAAACTTTGTCAATGAAAACTATTGTTTATTCAGAATTCTGTTACTCATGGTAAGAAGCTGATTGAGATAATAGGTAATCAGGCCTTTAAAGTATATTCCAAGAGCTGCATGTACAGTAGTTTCAGCCCTGTGCCCATGGCAGTATCCATGACTCTCCATCACCCCTAAAGGGTGAGGCAGATGGATCAGCCTGCTGGTTCCAAGGTGTCAAGTAACAACTTACTTAGCATATTGCTGACATAAACTGTTTGTAATCTTTCCATCAAAAGGTCAGATCACTCTTGTCCAAGAAACAATGCAGACACACGAGGCAAACATGAAGAGTTCTGGTAATTCACTAAAATATAGTAAATATCACAGAGCTGCTTGGGGTGAATGTATGTAAAGGAGCAGTGTGTGGTTTCATATGTCAATGATCCAGGAAGCTTGTAGAAAACGGTTAGCTTTCTGGAAAGAATTAGAGGAACATAGTCTGTGTTCAGAGCAGGTAGAGTGCGCTGTGGACATGAGGTGAGCAGGGAATAGCTGTCATGTCTAAATAGAGACATATTAGGGGAGCTGGCATTTTGTCTCTTACCTCCAGCTAAAATGTGCTTACTGTGAAAATTGGACGACAGCATTTTGCAAACAATACAGGATTTGTCCTACATATCTGCCATTAATCCTATGTTTTGATCTCATCAGAGTATGCTGTTCAGTATCTTCCACAGTTGTAAAGTATGATCTTTTTTTTCTCATATAATGAGACATCCATTCATATTTTGAAATAGTAAAACTGCAGGACTCAGTTTGTACCAAGACAGAATACAGAAGAGGTAATTTGCTTATTTGCTTATTGCCCATTTCAATATGTGGGTTCCTGTGCTGTGGTTTTCTGGTGTCCCCTTATCTACTGTGACCTGATGCCATGGCCTTGTCCGAGCAATGGACAGCCACACATTAATTACTGCCTAATAAGCAGCCGTGCACACGGGAGCATCCCCCAAACAGCCAGAGGCTTTAAGATGGCTGCCGGCTCATGAGCCTTTAACTCTGTCAAATCTGGATTGGACATTTGTTTATTGATTGTGGTTGGCAAATACAAGTCAGGTTTGTGGAAACAGATGGTGACTAATCGGAGTGACGGCTCATATAACTAGAGAGATTTATTTCAAAACAAGTGTTCCCTCTGGTGTCTGTCACACCGCACAGGCTGAATGTCCTGGGTTGTTAAGATGTGCCTTTTGAAGTGCTGCTGCTAAATTTGTAGGCTCAAGGGCAGAAGTGTTGGCATGTTGGCAGCTGTACATGACCTGTGCCTGTTGAGAGAAACACTATAATTCATGTCATTTGGCATCATGGCATGGCCCGCTGGTGCTGCAGAAAACACACTCTAATGATTTCTTCCAGAATGTGGCTGGGGGTCAGCAAAAACTACTTGTAGTCCACAAAGACAATGAGTCATGCTTCAGGTCTGACCTGTAAACCCTAGTCCAACACTAATACCCCATTCACACTAATGGCTTAATCAGGGTTATACCCAGGTTGACTGTGTGTTTGAATGGGGTAACCCTCCTTGATCTACTCAGCTTTGCAACCCAGGTCACCAGGTGGGTTGGATCAGGGTAGGACTAGGGTCGATTTTAATGTGAATTGCTCATAACCTGGGTCGCTACCAACCGGGGCGGGACAAAGGATGTGATTGGTGGGAAAAGAGAGTGGTGCAGTCCTCAGCACAATTTAATAAAACGACAACAACACAGCCTGGTTTACACAAGCAGCTTCAACAACAGCAGAACGGAGGGCATGTTGCAGAGCGCTATGCAGAGCGGTAGCAGAGTTTTACAGGCAAAACTGCCTGTAAAAACCCATTGTTAGAACGTCAACGTATGAAAATAAGTTTAGTTAAATTCTCTCGGCACCGCCGCTCTCATTCAAGACGCACACACGTCTGCAGACTACAGTTCAGTGTGGCTGCTGGGTACCGCAGCGCAAATCTCTCTCTTTTTCTCTGTCTTTTTAAAAAAAAATAGTCGTGAAGCCAACAGCAAAGCCCAACTTTACTTTTAATGAAGTCAAACAAAGAGAAATGTTCTCCCCTCGTCTTAAAATAGTCAAAAATTGATACTAGAGTAACCCACTTCCTTGTCCAGCTGCTGCAGAGGAGAAATCAGTCTGCACAAAATCATCTGTTAGTGTTTGATGGTTATTTATGCTTTAGAACGTAATCACTGTGAAACAATCAAAGTAAACTTTATTTCTCTCTCTCTACTGTACAATGTCAATTTCAAGTAGCTACAAAACCTTAGTTCTGCTGGTGTACAGTTGGACTGGAGTATGTGACAAGTTAGCTGTTCAATGAATATGACGTGTTGAGCCACGCCCGTTTCTAGAACTTAAGGTAATTGTTATGCATTGCTCCCTGGTTGTGACCCAGGTGTTCTCTGATCATGACCAGGGATATACCACTGTCGATTGGCTTGGTTTGAATTTCCAAAAGGGTTGAACACTGATCATAATAATCAGGGTCCAACCCGGGTCATTGGTGTGAAAGAGGTATAAGGGATACGCTTACATTACTGTAAGGCTCTGACACACCAACCCGACGGCAGACAAGGCAGTCGGACTGATCATTCGGCTCCTGTCTCCCTGAGTCGGTCCAAAAAGTGCCTTGGAACACACCAAAGCGACGCCGACTTGAGCGTACGTTCTGCGTGTGCGTAGACGAAGATACTGGCGTTGTCAGCGATGGTTTTCTTGTGCACTGATTCGCTAGTCAAGGGCTAGCACTCCACCAATCAGATTGTTCATTGAGACTGCCCACTGGCCGATTCAACAAGTCAAATCGGCCAAAATGAACGCCGACGGCTCCTCTGACTGACGATGGCACGGAACACACCAAACAGACTTGAGTCATTGACCTCATTGACTGTCCGACGGACGATAATCGGGTTGCCATGGGAAGACCGTAGACAAGACATGTTAATGAAGAGGAAGAAAATGAGACAAACCGAACTATCACTGAAGTAATGTAGAAGGGAATGCTGTTGATTTGTATTCAGCTTCAACTAGTTCACTGAAGGGTTTTGATCAAAGCTTACATCAGGCCTTAAAGTAATCTTTAGAAGCAGCCAAAAAGAGCAGCCAGAGGTTTTGGCTGAAACGAGAGGATACCAGCTACTGTACCAGCCCAAAGTGAACTCCATCATAGCTAAGTTATGTAATGGCACAGACACGTGTAGGCATGCACAGCCAACAGTTACTGTAAGTGTGCTGGTACAGTGTGTTTGGTGTGGTTTTCTGAAGTGGTGATTTGTCTGTCATTAACTAGATCTCTCATCTGTTTTTAAGCCTGTTGCCGCTGACATACTTAAAGCCCCAGTGTGTAACATTTGTAGTTGTTCATTATCAAAATCTGTATTGCCCTTCACAAACTTGTCCTTTTTTATGAATATTGACCACCACCATCAATTCCAAGTATTCCTATTGGCTTCAAATTTTACATTAGCGCTTACATGAACTGGGGTAGACGCTCCAGAATCATGTGCCATCTTGAAATACGTTAGCCGGTAAGGGAAATACAGGCTATACTGCTCCGCATTTCGCGCTTTTCACTCAGTGGCACTGAAAGCCTGTTGCGTCTATTATCGAGGACATGTAACGCAGAATCGCAGAGGAAATTAAAACGACAATGCCACAGGCAAAGCAACGCGACCAAAGTTAATATTGTTGTGGCTTTTCCAAGATGGAAAGAGCTCATGAGGAGCAAGGATTTTTAAAGGGACGCCGAAGTTGCCTGCTTTCTTCTCAACAGGTAATTCTGCCTATTTGTGTAAAAGTTTTATAGTTGCTACTTGCTTGGCTACCTATAACATGGTTGTGCATAACTCTAGAACTACCTCTAGGATACTTTTCCTCGCGTCAATGATGAAAAAGGATTGTCTACCTTGTAACATAAACGTAATCATATGTGCCGTGATTTCCCTGGCAGACAACTCGCGTCATGGATCTGTAACACAGACTAGCTACTAGAACAGCTGCGTGGAAACGATGGAGACACTAAGAGATCATTTCAGTTTCATTGACATTGTTCATGCTGCTCAGAGAAATATATTAAAAACACAAACCTCCGTTGCTTCTCTCCTACGCTGTAAAAATTGCCTTACACTATTAATCTGGTACAATATACAGAATAACGATAGCACTGATACTTTACTAACATTAGCTTGCATATGTTTGGGAACCTGATAGCTGATGTTAGCAATGAAATGGTACCAAAATAACGTCAAACTATTATTACACTGCAAGGGACACTCACGGACGGTTGTCGCTAATTCCGGGTTCGGCCAACGTAGGAGTTATAACGCACTCGGAATGGGGGGGGGGGGGGGGGGGGGGGGGGGGCTAGAAAGTAATATTCAGTTGGTTGTCATATATAATTTCACCGCTAGATGGGAGAAATTCTTACACACTGAGGCTTTAAGAAAATAAATGTTTGTACAAGAGAATAATACTGAAATTTGTGTTTAAGTGTACTGTACAATTGAAAAATAAAATGCAGGCCAGAGTTGTTCTTTTTAGAACATTTCTATTGCTGCAGTTAAATCAATTAACAACAAGTAGCAAGCAAGTTCAATTTGATCACAGATTTCGGAAAACTTTCTGTATCACGCAGCAAATTCAACTTAGTCTGGATTTCTTTGGACTACCTGCATTCACGGAGCGTAACATTAGTAATCCTGACTATCTGATATGATGAAGCTGGTTTTTAAACTGGTTTACAATCTCGCTATGAGCATGTTCTTTTGAAAGAGGCAGAGTTCTTAAGCAACACTGTCAGAATCATGAGCGGGGTACTTAATATGATATGAAAGTAAACTGATAGTGATATTAAGAAGCTAGAAACTATAGGAATAATATCAAAATATTGCAAGTAAGGCTATAATATCAGGCTGAAAATAAGAATATAAGGCTATAAGCAAGTGTCAGAATTATTACATGGTTGGCATTTTTAACACATAACCATTTTGTCTCTTGATTAACAAACTTTCATGAATAAGTGGTCAGGCTGTTTCTGCTGCCAAAGCAGAGAGGAAAACTTTAAATAGTCCGTACAAAAAAAGGCTCAAAGAAAAGAGTGGCTGATACGGTCTATCTGGCTATTTTTCTAATTTAATGTGGATTTTATTTATAATAATAATAAAGGGTTACAGTGGGTGTACCCTATATCTACAATACCATATCACCTTGAAGTCTCCTCCAAGTCTCCTCATATTATGCTGAGCTGCAGTAATGGAATAAGAATTCTGTTTTAGAACAAAATAAACTTGGCACAGCTATAATCATTCATTCATTCATTCATTCATTCATTCATTCATTCATTCATTCATTCATTCATTCAAGTATTCATTAGGCTGTTAGAGTGGACGGTGATCAATTTTGTTAGAAGTCTTTAGTGCTGGGCGGTATGACCAAAAATGTATATCACAGTATTTTTTAAGATTCTGGCGGTTTCACGGTATATCACGGTATTTTCTTTCTTTCCTTGACTGGGTCTTTATATAGGTTTATAATGGCTTATTTTACTGTCAGGAGTACATAGAATATCACAAAACATTTTAATGTAATGTTTACTAAAAGCTTTGATTACTAAAGGGTTTTCTTGGCTCCACAACATTATACAATAATAACGTTATATGAAGGAGAACGCATGAAACAGTTACAGAATCTAAACTATTTTTATTGTGCAAACTGCAAAGTAGTAAAATAAACAGAAATCAGATGAATACACATACAGACACATTTAACATTGTTTCCCTTTCAAAACAAAATAGTTGTAAGATAGTTGTATAAACACTACCTTGGCCCCAGGAAACGTTAGGTTGTTGTAGAAAAGTGGGCGAGTGAACGTAGCTCCGCTGTCAGCCTGCTTCAGTGTTTGAATAATGTTAGTAGCTTGGCGGACGTATTTCAGCGAGGCAAGACATCTTAAATCCAGTGTTTTAATCACTGCTCTGAGCCCGTCTTTGTCAACGGTCTGTAGCGGGACCGTAGGGGGATTGTTATTGCGTTCATAATGTTGCTCTGCTGCATGCTTGAAGTGACATGTCTTCAACGTTAGCACAGCCGAGTAACGTTAGCACGGCCGAGTAACGTTAGCGCAACCAAGTAATGTTTAGCGACGGGCAACCACAGTGGCTAAATTATGTCAGATTTTTTAGAAACAAAAAACAACAGACGGCTGCTCTCTTGAGCATACGTTGTGCTGGTGTATCTCCGGTTTTTCTTCATCCTCTAATTTTCTTCTCTGTTCTTGAATGTGCAGTAGCGACCGGAGCCTCTCCCAGCTTAACGGACTGTTATGCTACCTAGCTAACTAGCAGCTATAATGTTACCAAGCATGCCGTTCGGCGGTGTAAATTTGTAAATGTAAAATTATTAGTGTTAGAAATAGTTTGTCACAAATAGTTGTGTGCTATGGTGTTTTATCCTGTAAAAGAGAGTTAGTTGTAAGTTATTAATTGTTGTGTTATAAAGTTACTACCATGAGTGAGAAGGGTACGCAGTTAACAGGGCTCCCGTTCTCAAATCACTCGCAGATTACTTCGGCCCTAGCGCTCTCTGCGGCAATGCAGCATTACAGTATATGAAAAATTCATATCATACGGGAAATTAATATCTGTATACGGTACAAACCGGTATACCGCCCAGCACTAGAGGTCTTGTTTTAATCCCAGAGTGGACACAAAACCACGTCGGCCACATTTTGTAGAAAACAATTGTTATATATGATTCTATAAAATGACTATTAAATGCCACTGTCTTTTTCTTTACTGGAAGTAATTCTCAGTTTAAAGGCAGCAAAGACTTGCAGCAAAGGCCACCGTAGTGAGTAGCCTGTAATGTTCAGGGAGAAAAAGTTTGGCTTGTAAAAAGCCAGACATCAAAGACTCATTCATAATAGAGAGAAAGCTGGCAGCATATAATGTCTGAGCAGTATGGAGCATAGTGCAAACACAGGGGTTGGTGCATGTACAGCAAAGAGGTACAACGTCCAATATATTATTTAGAGTAATCAGGGTGAAGTGTGACATTAAATATGAACAAGTAACTGATGGGGTATCACAGACCAATGGAAAGCTAACACTATTTCTTATATTCATAAATCATAAAGGAGAAAAGTCAGAAATGTATTCAAAACTCCACACAAGGAGCCAGGGAGACAGAAGCAGCCAGATTATACAGTTTCACTAGATGGTCAACCTGTGTATTTTGTAGACAGAAAAGGTTGCATAGCAACAATCCCTAAAAGTGACAGCTGATCCATCCATACAACTCTAAAACAATGTTCACTGTAGAAGACATTTTGTCGTGGATCAGCCCCTGACCTTTGGACTCAAAACATGCTGGCCAATCATTGTATAGGCTACTACTTCTGTGCTGCATGTCTTTCCCATAATCATTATGTTCAGCTCAGTGCTCATACATGCTTTAATAATGGTTAACAATGTCCGTGTATATTAGAAATAAATAAAGTGTTCACCCGGAATCATGTGACTGTCGTGGCAAAGTGAAAGACCAAAGAATCTAAAAGGAATGACTAAAGCAGCTTTAGCGAGACACTAAACCCCAACATGCTCCAATTGTTTGGTCCTGACACCATTTGTGTACAGTAGAAAAACGATCCATCTACTAAGCTGTGACACAGTAGAGACTATTTTTCAAATGCATTTTTTTAGTGAAACCTCTCTAAATTCCAGTGCGACTTTGAGGGAAAGTTCCCTCTGTAAAGACAAACTGAAACTCTCTAATGGACCTGTACCAACCAATGGTGAGGAATTGTGACAACATACCCTTTAGTTAATAGAATTAGTAGTTTTACAGTGATCTAAAAATACGACTTTTGGACAGGACAGCTTTGAGAACTGTCCTCATTCATAAGCTTGACATTCAGAATGCCTCTGGCCTCGTTTACTGCTTTATAACATCCTACAGTAAGCACAATTTCTGGGTCATTTTAAAGGGCAAAGTGTTTCTTTTTAATTGCTTTTATAGTGCGACTTGTCATGCCATTGTTAACAGCTCTTTAATTAACAAGCCTACCACCAGCTCTACTTTAAACATGAAGCAAGCTGACATGGATTTTTATGACAATATATAATAGTTCTCCACTTCCATACTGTGAAAATTATAAGTATTAATCCTTTAAATTGCCTTAATGCTTAAATCTTCATATTGCCTGTCTTAACAAACAAAGTATCAGCTTGACATTTTTGTAGAAAATGACATGCATTGTAAAATGTGAAAGTACTTTCAAAACATTGCGTTAAGAGGTTATGCCTCCGTGTGCGGTTACTGTATTCTGTACGCCATTGCTGATGTGCTCCTCCTCAAAAATGTAACTCCACGTTGGGGTTTCGGCAGCTACAGAAAACTGTAATTGGCTGCTTGTGTTTTTTTTGTTTCTGATGCTGGTGGAGATGGAGATTGTTGCGAGTTGAGGCAACATTAGAGACTGAGTAGTCTTGTGTTTCTCAGTAACACACATGTAGCAAACACATTTCACTGCAGACCGTTCAGTAACGAGACAAAGCAACATAATAAGTTACCTGGATGTAAACACAGTTACTGCGGGGAATATACAGCCTGATTATGCAAAATACATGCATCTAGTGTTGCGATGGTAAAATCAGAGACTCCAGTATACATTAGCCTAAAACCTACGCTGCAGCTATCTATGGCAGGACTCCGTTTGCCCTTTGCGTGAACTATAAGTCCAGGAAACCCAATATTCTAAACGAATTGCATGCACTGATCCATTCAGAATCACAAACTTAAACTCCACAGAGCATTTAATCTCCCCTAATTTAGATTCTAAAGGTTTGTCCAAATTAATGTCAGGTGCTATTTATTTGGCTCTCTATCATTTTGTGGTCAGCAGGTAACGTACAACTGTCTGTGATTTAATGAGGTGGGGTCACTGAGAGCTGTAGGGACTCAACCAGCTGATATTGGCTGACAGCTTAATGTTGATTTTAAGTCCCTTGTCTAATTCGAGGAAGTAATTTGATTCAATGGGAATATAAACCTGAGTGCTCACATCAGAGGCGATTGCCAACCATCTGTGAGTAAAAGTGTGACTGTACCACTACAGTAATAGTCTTTACTGTTTCCATAGCTGTGCTAATACATCTACTGGCTGTTGATAAATATGACATAAATAAACCTTTTGATTGAATCCGTGGAAAATATTCTAAACACAAGGTACACTTATCTTTTTCCGGAGCTTTCGACCATATTGGCCTGAGGAGACACAGATACCTATCCAAAAGGTCAAGAATGAATTTCCAATCTTAACTTTGGATTGTAGACTTTAGACAGTTTTGAACATGTCTGATAAGATGAGACAATGTATTTAAACATATCCAACTGATTGTGGAGGGATATGACATGAGTGTGCTACAAACTGTTGTGGTTTTATTGTGGGTTTTTAAATTTGGGCCTTGATTGCAGTTATCATTGCTAAGTGATCGGGTTTTCAAGTATCCCGTATGTATGAGGGCGTACTCTCACTTGGCCCAGTTAAACCGTGCCCGTTTGACTCCAAAGTCCGGTTCGTTTGACTAGTGTGATCGCGCTGTGCCCCGTGCGCTAAACCGGGCCTGCTTAACTGTGACTGGGCCCACTTGAAAGAGGTGGGCCGGTTCGCACCAGTATGATCTCTAAACGTGCCCAGATCTGGTTTTTACCTTACAGATGAACGGGAATTGTAGTTGGTGAGTCCCGCAATGTAATGACGAAAGTGTGCTCTGGCCCTGATTGTTTTATTGCGGTGTGAGTGCAGGCCAGCAGGGGAGTGGGGAAGGGGGACAATCGGATGCCTGAATCATATGATACCTGATCATGACCGGTTCCCAGTTTCTTTGCAAGGAAAGCAAGTGAGGCAGGCTGAAGCTTGTAATGCATGCTGACAGCCGAACAGATGCAAAATGTCTGTGTACACCATTCCTGACTAGAATGCATCTCTCCATAGTCAGCCCATAATGTGCAGCATTTATTCCGATTAGTTTTCCTTCACATAGTGTTCCAGGCTTCACTTGGAAGGGCTCCAACACTCAACAGCCCCGAGTTGATTAGGTTGTTCTCACCTTCCCAAACCAATTGTACCGAGGGTGTAGATGTGTCAGAGTTTGATTCAATTTCAGCATGGCAGGTGTAAAAGCGCCTGAAGAGAACACAGAACCTTCATCTAAACAGCAGCAAGAGTGTCAGTTAAAGCTGAAAACAGCAACACTTTTACTATCTTCGCTTTTACAAGACCTTTGTAGCACACACAATGCAACACCTATGTCATTTTAACCAAAGCTGCATACTGCAGCTGTAATACAAAAAAGAAATCATATGCAGATACAGTGTGAAAATTGATTGTGGCTGTTAAATAGATCACTGACAGTCATCAAGATAAAATAGAGGCTTGTTCGTCAAATACTCTGTAAGGAGTCAATATTGGTTTGATTTCAATCACTGAGTTGCCCTTGCTTATTTGTGAGCATTGCTGAACTTGAGGATCCGATGATCCACCCTCTGCCATCTGCCCTTAATTCCAGCCAGTCAACAGGAGGTAAGAGGCTCAAAAACACTTCTTTACACACATATCGCAAAATCTAAGACTCTTAGGTAGCAGGCTTCTACCTACAACCTACCAACAGGTTCAAAAGTTTAAGCAAATTTAAAAACATGCCTACTAGCAGTTTTCTTGGACTGTGTTACTGCAAATGTGATACATGTCTTTGCTTAAAATAGAGATTTATAGAAGTATTTTACTTTCTAAAATTTGGATTTTGCAAAACTAAAACAGGTGTGGCAACAGTCATACCCTCTAGATCAGTGGTTCTCAACCATTTTTGTGCCAGTGCCCCCCTATCCATTATCCAGGTCCCTAACGCCCCCCCAAAGAAATATGTAGGCTAATTGCCACGCATATTAATGATTATGACATTACAACACATGTATTAGTTTCCCAGGTATCAAAAAAGCCATGTGAATAGAAATTATATATATTTACAGGTTTTTAAAAAAATGCAACCATTTGACATTCAATTTAAATAACAGCAGCCAGTCAGAACAAATAGATATGTAGCCTAACTATAACTATAATTAGGTATTATCAAAAGGCCTGCTGCATGTCCCTGGTGTGAACCTCAGCACCTGTATGAGATGACTATAATTTGAATGGCCTTTTTTGTTTGTGAAGTGACCTTGGGTGTCATGAAAGGCGCTTTAAATAAAATGTATTATTATTTCATTATTATTACAACACTAACAGTAGCCAATCAGAAACAGCTAGCAATTTAACATTCAAATCTATTTTTCATTCAAATCTAAATCTATAATCGAATTAATCCAACGGAAAACAAGCTGGCACTTATCACGGGGTAAAAGCAGAAGGAACACACACACACACACACACACACACACACACACACACACACACACACACACACACACACACACACACACACACACACACACACACACACACACACACACACAAAAGTATTTTGGTGATGACAAACGACTTGAAGAACGACACCTACTAGAATGGAAATAAGTTTACAACCTTTGAACGTTAGTGAGAGCCCTTAGTTGATGCTTAGAATAGTTAGAAGAGTATAGGTTTGCTATCGCCTGTCTTGCGAGTAAATAGCAGAAAAAAACATTTGGAGAAATGCAACTCTCGCTGTGTTTTGAGGTGTGAGAATCCTATAGCCTGCAGTAAACAGTGACATCACAGTGACATCACTGCCTCTATCGCTTTCACAAGAAAGTTTTAAAACACTAAACACAAGTTTTTTAAACAGCTAAATGTTCGCCAAACAACAAAACACAAACGATATCTCTCGCGCTTCTCTTTCCTTTCTCTCGTTCTCCGTGAAATGAAGCTGCCTTCAGGTGCAGTAGGAAACGTGTTCTATAAACGATCTGACGAAAAACTGTTACTGTGAAATATAAAGTCTGCTTGTGCTACATTGGGGTGTTAAAGAACACAACAGGACGTTGCGGCGATTGCTTATCTGAACGCAGCTTTATGTAGTACAGAGCTCATTTAAGATGATGCTCTGACGTCCCATTTCCGTGAAGGCAGCACGGAGCTGCGCCAAACAAAGCTGGCAGAAGCACAGAAGAGAAGAAGAGTTATGATACCCGTCTGGTCCAGTTGCAGTGCTGTAAACTGGCAGGTTTTAATGTTGCATACTACTGTTTTTTAGTAGTTTAAAGTGTAAACATCTATTGCAAATCTTTGGTTTAAACTAGCTTTCAAACAAACGCCCCCCCAAGGGCACCTCAACGCCCCCCTTTCCAAAATATTGCTTCCAGTGCCCCCCCGTCATCTTCTGAACGCCCCCTGGGGGGCGGCACCGCCCCCGATGAGAAACATGGTTTGTAAACTGCCATTTTAAAGCCTAGTCTACTAGGTCGCTCGTCTACTACACTGTTTAGCTTGTGCTTCCGGTGATTTTGCTGTCCATCATGGCGTCATCACGTGGTCGTGGTCACATGCTTGCAAAAGGTCTATAGAAACAGACTTCTTTTTGGAGCCAGTGGAGTTGCCCCCTGCTGGAAATTAGATAGAATGCAGCTTTAAGGCATTTCCGCATTGGCTTCACTTTTCAGACCTGGAAGCTTCTTCCATTATTTTTTTGTCCATTGTTTTTTACAGTCTATGATCAGAGAACAATGGAATCTGAATTTCATTCAGGAATTTGTCAGGACATGATAAGCATCGGCACCGGGAAGGACAGGATTAATGAACAAAAATACTTAGTGAACATCAACACATGTTGACAGCAACACCATGATAGAACTGGCTGAGCTGAAGTTTAAAGTTGTCTGACCGACACCAGACAGAGTCACCTTGACCGGTGGCTTCAGCTGTTTGCATGCACTTGTTACGAATGGAAACTGCATCCAGGATTAAATCCCTTTTAAAAGTCAACCCTGTCGTCTTGCTGTCCAAACTATTCACAAATGTTTGCAGTGTAACAATAGCAAGGCTACCACCAACATTACTTCTAGCTTTACTTTGCTTTACTCCACATGTGATGCAGGAGTGATCAGATGCCTCTGCACCCTGGAAAGATCTCCTGTGAGTTCCAAATGACGAGGGTGCTTGCTTGAGAGTGGGAGACCAGAATTAGGTCACGTCTCCCACCCTTTGGTGTAGCATTAGTGTTTTAAGCCACCCGTATATCTAAGGGTTGTAGCACAAGCTGACAATTTCCCTAAGCTTTTAGGCAAAAATGATTTGATTTTCTTCCATTCAAATTGAGCTTCAAACACACCAGTTTTCAGTCACTGCTCTTCCCAATTAGATTATTTCTTCTTGCAAGAATGCACAATGCAATACACTTTAGTTCACATGGTTTGCACATTTTGCTTTATTGATCTAAAACTGTACTTGTCTTTGACCCCACACAGGGGATTACAAGCTCTTAATGGCCTCTTCTAATGCTTTTGGGTTAGGAGACTATTTTGATGCCATTTTTCAAAGTCCCTTTTTGGACTTATAAATGCAGAGATTTTTCTTTGTTGTGCTCAGTCATCTCATTAGCAGTCTAAGTACCACATTATTTAAGTGACGGAAACTTATGTTTTAATATGTAGTAACATCTGCTGATGTGTAGTAATATGTAATGTACTAAGATGAGAGTCAAATCTGGTGAAATAAGAATGAGTGAATGGTTTAGTCCTCTAATAAATCTTAGTTTTCATTGTTTGCTATTTGACATTTGCAACTCATGCTGTGAATGCCTTCATAGCCATTACATAACACGATTCAAGCCTCCATATTTTGGTAGCAGATGTTTAAAGGCCAAGTGACAGTAAGAAAGCGGAAATGTTCTACTACAGTACACATTCTGTGTGAATTACTGAGCTTTCATACACAAACTTGTACTCGTTTTTGAAAACTGATTGAGGTGAGCCTGCTGCAAACAGGCCGACCTCTCCTGTGTTGTGTTGAGCAGTGACAGATGAAGCACATGTGCAATGAGGTTGCCGTTTAAAAGAAGTGTCATTATATGCCCCCTATTCATTGTTCATCCCTTTGGCTTGGTGGGCTGGCTGGCAACATTAATAATGCCTCCATTCTATTCAGGCTGTAGTTTTATTTTCGCCACCTCTGATTTTAACTTTGGAATAAGATACAGAAAGACCAAGTGCAGGTGCAAGAATAATAGTCTGTATGATAATGTACTGACCTTGCTTTAGTCATCAATAATTCATGTTCATTGTATTGTGTAAAAATGTCATTTATTTTTGTTGGCACTTAGCAGAGTGGGCCAGTTGTCCCTGCTAGACAGAGCCATGATGAAGCCAGGGGAGCAGCTGACACAGGGATGGGGGACGCTTGAGTATATTTAGGGTTTTAAGTGCCAACAGAGTCTCAGCTGAAATAGTGCTGTATGCTAGAGTGTTTTGTGTGTTTGGTAATGAGTCATAATTGTATTGTTTATTCATTGCATCTCACTGAATTTCCATGCACGGTCTCATTTGTCACCTTGAATAAATGTAGAAATGCAGTTTTCTGTGAGGCTTCACTGTGGAAATGCGCCTGTCTGTGCTGTCACATAGTGTTATACTGATATATATCCTGTCATATAACAGAGAAAGAACAATATATCTTTGACACCCAAAGACCTGAAATCAAATATCACTCGTAAATCACAGTCTTTTCGAATTGCAGTGTACTGGGGCATTATGAAGGAGAGTATAACATGATAAAACAATAGGAAGAAAATGAATTTACCTCAAAGGTAACGTCTTAAGCTGAAAATAACTGGGGGAAATAGTGAATAAATAGTGAACTACATGTTTCCATATACAGTGTATACTGCTGAAGGAAAAATAAACCCTGTTGTTACATCTCTTTGCTGTCATTTCAGCGTTCGCCTTTCCGCCCCACTACTGCTTCACTGCCAACTAGGGATGTGATGGTACCACATTTTCACACCGAAGGCCAAGATGACGTCATCTCGTCTTGTTTTGTCCACAACTTAAAGATATTCAGTTTACTGTCGCAAAGCTTGGGCAGAGCTTCAGGGCTCTGCGCACTAACTCCAGCATGCCTTCACCTGTCTGTCTGTACTTAACGATTGTATGGCGCAGTGCTTGAGTTAATTTACTTAGTTACATTCGAGAATCAATTCGAAAAACACACAGTAAGAGGGTCAAAGTTTAAGATTAAAAAACAGTGAAACACCCGAAAACAAGTTCAGGTCCATTTTAATGTCCACAGTGTTGGCATGGTTAGCATAGCGAATTCTCTGTCCTGATTAACAGGCCCTAAAGCATCCCCTGCTTTGTCTATTTTAGAAATAAATGGTACCATAATTTACAAAATGAACATCATGCTGTATTGAAGAAGACTTGAAACTAGTGAGTGAGACCATAAACTCATTATGAAAATGTTTACTAAGGTAATAAATCAAGTGAGAAGTAGGTACGTTTTCTCATAGACCTCTATAGAATTTCTTTTTGGAGTCAGTGGAGTCTCCCCCTGCTGGAAATTAGATAGAATGCAGCTTTAAGGAAATTCTGCATTGGCTTCACTTTTCAGACCTGGAAGCTCCGTCCATTATTTTTACAGTCTGTGGTTTTACACTTGGCTGAGGCACAGATGTTGGTATATTGATAAAAACATGTGACAAAGCTTATTGGAAACTTGGCAAATAAATCATGACATGCATGTAACATGTGACTTAAAGCAACACTAGAGAACGAGGAAGCGGAATTATCAATTACATTACATTATGCAAGTTTGCCAGATTAGATAGATCGGGTAGTGGATCTGTAGTTCGAATTAACTGGACAATGTAATGTAATGGACAATTCCGCTTCCAACCTGTAGGGGGACCGAAGCCGGAAAAGTTCTCTAGTGTTGCTTTAAACCTACATTGTGCAATTTTTTTTGAGTTGATTCTTAGCAAAAAAAAACTTTTGTTCTTTCACAAATATGTGCTCATTCATGTGTAATTATGTCCACCAACTAATCAAAGTATTCTCGTAAGCGTAGAATCTTCCATTTAGAATCATTCTAATTACACAAGTGTTACAGTAGTCCTGGCAACAATCACAACTAATCAGCAAACATACCCTCCTCTTCCACCTTGGTGTGTGTGTGTGTGTGTGTGTGTGTGTGTGTGTGTGTGTGTGTGTGTGTGTGTGTGTGTGTGTGTGTGTGTGTGTGTGTGTGTGTGTCCCCTAGGTCTCTGATTGTAACTGAGCTCGACCCTTATGGGTATGGATGGGCAAATTAGCTGTGGCTTCGCTCTCTGTGTTCTGCTCTCTTGCTCCCTCTCATCAGTTAGAAACAGTGAAGTCATACCTTCCAAGGGGCCTGTTTTTGTGCTATCTGCCATGATGTCACCAGCAGCCAATCAACGCATAGCGCCGCTTGAGGTAGTGTGTGTCTGAGTGAGTGAGGGGGTGGGGTAGTGAGGGGAGTTCACCGCTGGGAAAAGCACAGTTATTATCTGGTCCTGCCGGCAAGCATGAGAGTGCATGCACATCAATCAGGAATCCACAGGCTTCCTCTGATACACACAGCCTCTCAGTGATGTAATATACTCTATATATGATACATAAGAGGGCTATATACTGGTTGCTGTATGAAATGATAGGGCTTTAATGGTGATGATGTATTCAGAGATATTCATATTCCATTGTATTGCACAAAGGGATTGCAGTGCTGTTGAAATGGTTAATGTGTGCTGTATCTCTCAGCCCTGCGTTTGGGGAAACACAACCAATGATTTGCTTTTCATATTGACCTTAGTTCAAGGTGCCTGTGGAGCCCTTTTAATGCTTTCTTACTGCAGCCTTAAAATGCATTTGAATGCTCAACCTGTAAAGTCAAGACATGTCATTTGTGTTAACACTTTATGGCTGGCCTTGAATATTCAATTATTACAGCAATGTAATTTGTTTGCTCTATTCCACATTGAGCACATCCTGGTAATTGCAAAATGGAGACACATCAAGTGCTGGGATTGAAGCCCAGCAGAATATCATCCTTTAAGTAGTTGTGCTTTCAGCAGGTTGTTCTTCCTGACCTTTTTCTAGCTGTTACATACAGCACCTCTGCTGATGGACCGCAGGCTGTATACAAAGTAGGGGCGGAAAGGTACATGTGTCCAAATGAACCGAAACTGTATGGGCGTCTCAGTTCGGTACATGAATTTAGACGGAGAATACAAGGTATAAAAATAAATAAAACTTGCGTGTAAATTAATTAATGTAATGCGGAACTACTGTTAGATATGCACTTCTGGTCTCTGACATCAATTGTCAGAGACCAGGCAGGTCGGATTTCCTGAACACTGTAGCTAAAAAGTGAGTAATCACCTCTGTTGTGACCGTAGAGGCGAATGCAACTTCAGGCCATTTACTGTAGTCTCTAAGAGTAATGGCATAATGACAGTCCCATGTAGCACGTTCGAAAGGACCGGTTATGTCAATGGCCACCTTTTCCCATGGTCCATTCGGCAGTTTAACAGGTGTAAGTGGTGCAGGTGCAATCTTCACTGTTTTGTCATTGTATTGGCATGACACACTTACTCTGTACATCTTTGTCCATTTGTGGCCACCAATACAGTTCTCGCAGTCTCTGTTTACTGCGTACCACTCCCTGGTGCCCCTCATGTGCCAAGTCTACCACTTTGGATCGCAGTGATGTAGGCACAATCAAGCGGTTAGTACCTCTCATGACCAATGTTGTCAACAGCCAGCTCATCTCGTTCATTGAAGTAAGAGCTAGCTCATTTGGTACATTCTTTCTGCGTTTTGGCCAGCCTTTCTGTATTTGCTGTCGCAATTGAGTCAGTTCAGGACAAGTGTCACATGCGATGGTGAACTCAGACAAGGACATGGCATGTAAAGAGTCCATGAAAACAGTAGCTACTATGTCTGGTTCCACTTCAGCTTCACCTGCTGTCGCTGCATGTACGCTCTGTCATGTACTGTGATAGGGATTGGTGACCACAGTGAGCAGATGGCTTTGCGAGATCTGTGCTACTAAAGAGGAAGATAACAGAACCTTCATTCAACTCGGTTCATGCTGTCTTCACTCTCAACAAAAAAAATTGTGGCCACTTTAGTGTATGAACCCTTTATTTTTTATCAGAAAATGTGAAAAAATATTTTTTTTCCTCAAATCCTCAGTGGGTTGGGTAGGCTGCCAATAAATGCATTCCAGATACACAGAATCAGCATTAAATTGATGCAAAAACACATTTCTACATGATTTTGCATCAATTTAATGCTGATTCTGTGTATCTGGAATGCATTTATTGACAGCCTACCCAACCCACTGAGGATTTGAGGAAAAAAAAAAAGTTTTCACATTTTTCAGAATCCTGTAAACACACTGCCTAAAGACGCACTTTTTTTCAAACCTGGTCCCAGGGTGAACAAATTTGAAAACGCCGCCCTTGTGGCTTTGTTTGGACGGCTGTGGTGTTTTGTAAAGGTATTTTAAGTACGAGCCGAGAGACATGTATACTGCTATTCTTCCACTTTCTTCTTCTTCTTCTTCTTCTTCTTCTATGTACATAACATTCCTTGTATCACCTCCTGCGCACTCTAGCGCCCCTAGTGTTCACCTACAGCATTAACAGCATTAACTGGACACAACATTTTCCCTTCTCTTAAAGGAACATACCTGTATACATAGCAGAACAGTATGATTTTTTTTTTCACTTAGCAGAACAGTATGAGTATTCTTTTTTTCACTTAGCAGAACAGCATGCATTTTTCAATTTGCACAGTCCACATGTTAATCCTGTATCATATTCATCTCTCAAAGTCTGTTAACCACTGAGGTGGGTTTCTAACTCTGGTAGTGCGTCTAAGGTCTGGTTCTTGCCCAACATGCATGTTCTCGGTCACAGTGAGTCCATCCAGAGCTGTCTCATTTGTTCTCACTGATGCAAGGTAGAGCTTCCTTTGGGAAACGCGCCAGCTTTGAGGCATTCCATTTCCGACCATCACAGAGAAGGTAAGTACTTGGTCCGGCCTTCTTTACGACTGTCAAGAGGTTCTGTGTATTTGGATGACCCCTTGTAGACATGTTCCGGTCTCCAGACTCGTACAGCATCGTTCACTTGGAAGGTGGGCACTTTTGCTCCTCGCTTCTTGTCTGTATACTCCTTACTGTTTTGTTGATTTTGTCTCACCATTTCTTTGACATGCTTGTGTTATGTAACTTTGTGTGAGACAGGAAGGATGTTCAGTTTTGTTCGCATCTTCCTCTTTCTCAGCAGCTCAAATGGTGTAGCACCTGTAGTAGCATGCGGTGTGGCACGGTAAATCTGTAAGAACTCGGCCACTGCTTGTTTCCAAGGCTTGTGTGTTCTTTCTGCAGTCTGCAGACTCTTTTAATATCCTATTGAATCTATCCATCGCTCTTGGGTAGTAGACACTTGAGTGCAGATTCTCTCTCTCTCTCTCTCTCTCTCTCTCTCTCTCTCTCTCTCTCTCTCTCTCTCTCTCTCTCTCTCTCTCTCTCTCTCTCTCTCAGAAACTTTGCAAACTCATGGGAAGTAAACTGACATCAATTGTCAGAGACCAGGCAGGTCGGATTTCCTGAACACTGTAGCTAAAAAGTGAGTAATCACCTCTGTTGTGACTGTAGAGGCGAATGCAACTTCAGGCCATTTACTGTAGTCTCTAAGAGTAATGGCATAACGGCAGTCCCATGTAGCACGTTCGAAAGGACCGGTTATGTCAATGGCCACCTTTTCCCATGGTCCATTCGGCAGTTTAACAGGTGTAAGTGGTGCAGGTGCAATCTTCACTGTTTTGTCATTGTATTGGCATGACACACTTACTCTGTACATCTTTGTCCATTTGTGGCCACCAATACAGTTCTCGCAGTCTCTGTTTAGTGCGTACCACTCCCTGGTGCCCCTCATGTGCCAAGTCTACCACTTTGGATCGCAGTGATGTAGGCACAATCAAGGGGATAGTACCTCTCATGACCAGTGTTGTCAACAGCCAGCTCATCTCGTTCATTGAAGTAAGAGCTAGCTCACTTGGTACATTCTTTCTGCATTTTGGCCAGCCTTTCTGTATTTGCTGTCGCAATTGAGTCAGTTCAGGACAAGTGTCACATGCGATGGTGAACTCAGACAAGGACATGGCATGTAAAGAGTCCATGAAAACAGTAGCTACTATGTCTGGTTCCACTTCAGCTTCACCTGTGTTAGGCAGTGGAATTCTTCAGAGTTTTTGTTGTATTGGCACAGTCTCTGGTTTGAGTTGAATGTTGTGCACAGATCCCTTTTCACAGCCAATCTCCTGTATCTGGATCTCAGAAGCATTCTGTGGTTTTGTGCTTGGTGCAGTAGGTGCCCTCGGTGCAGTAGGATCATCAGAGCTGTCAGCTTTAACAACTTTTGAGCCCTCAATACGCATGTGCAATGCTGCAACTAGATCTAGTCCTAACAGAGCAGTACCTGACTTTACCACTACAAATGAGCCTGTAGTAGAATGCCCATCATGAGTAACTGTGGCATGCATGCATCCTTTAACAAGTATTTTCTCTCTTGAATATGTAAACAGGTTCACTGCAGGCTCAGAAAGCTCACATGTAGGAAAGAGTCTGGTAAGTGCTCTCTGGAACAATAGAAACTGATGAACCGGTGTCTACTATTAGTTCAATATCATGACAGTGTCCATTTGCATTCACTTGCACAGTACAGATAATTTTATCTTGCACAGTACCTGTCATTAAAAGTACAGTCAGTTTGTTTATCACTATTTCATAAACCTCCTTTTGTCCAGATTGACACATTTTGGAAAAATGTCCCGCTTTTCCACATGAATTGCACGTCACTTTAGCAGCAGGGCATGATGGTTTATTTGCAAGGTGTGTGATGGATCCACAATGGTAGCAGGAGCGGCGGTTAGTTGTAAGTGCCATTGTTGAAGCAGGTGTCCTTTTTTCTTTCTGACAGGCTTTCCTTTGCTGCCTATTAATGGCTCCCACCGACGTAGTAGTGGTAGTGGTGGTGGTGTCGGAGAGAACGTTAGCAATCCGCAGTCCAGCCTCTATCTGCAGGGCCAGTGAAGTAGCTTTAGCCAGGGTCAGATCCGCTTCTAACAAAAGTATCTCATACGTGTGTGTTGGTAACACGCTCTATTCGTTGATCTCGAAGCATTTGCTCCTCTATACCACCAAACTCACACAGCGTGGCCAGTTCACGTAATGAAGCTAGATACTGGTTTATTGACTCATCCAGTCGCTGTGCTCTCTGGCGGAATTTGTGACGTTCCACAATCACATTTACTTTAGGAACAAAGTGTTTTTTAAGTCCATCACTGCAGTAGCATATGTAGTACCTGTATCCGGTAGTGCATAAAACAGTTTTTGTCCCTCAGCGCAGAGTGCATGGAGTAGAATCACGCGCCTTCTCATGTCGGGCCACTTCTCTCTGTTAGCATCGATTGCTAGCATGTAATTCTCGTTTGCCTGGGCAAGGCATGAACGGTGTTGGTAAAGGCACGTTAGCCATCCTTGTCGCCAAAATGTAGGTTGTAGGTTTTGTAAAGGTATTTTAAGTACGAGCCGAGAGACATACTGCTATTCTTCCACTTTATTATTCTTTTTCTTCTACGTACATAACATTCCTTGTATCACCTGCGCACTCTAGCACCCCTAGTGTTCACCTACAGCATTAACAGCATTAACAGGACACAACAACGGTGATGATGTCATCGCCACACCCCTCGACCTCTAGCCTTCAACTTATTATCCCGTGACGACGATGACAACAACATCGGTCCACACAAATGATTCTGGTTTCCTTGCACTAGCTGTTTTCGTCGTCTTCTTGTGTTTGGTTTCTTCTTCTACTGTCTGTTTGTATACAGCGCGCAAGCTTTATGCGCATGCTCCGCCTCTTCTCCGTTTTTGGTGAATTTTTGTAGCAGAAACAGCACCACCTATAGGCCTGGAATATGAAGTAGCATATTGAGTCATTTACAAATGGATCCGTTCGGATGCTACTATTCTTGAAACGATGCCAGGGAAGACGGGGAGTTATTTGCAGATGTAATAGATAAAGTTCTGTTGGCTCGTTGTACACAACGCCTTACACTGTTTGCATTAGTGATAATGAGAGGCGAATGCAGGCAGTTGACCAGCTTCTGTGTGCAGGAGAAAGAAGCTGCCTGCCTGGCTTCCTTACAGGCCACAGAGGGACGAGCAGAGAGTACATCTTATTAACCATATCGACTGGTAAAATGCTACCATGCCGGGTTTCCGCTCATGAAGCCGAGCAACATAGTAATTAGCCTGGGGTCGATGTGGCTGTCCAGCAGCTAGCCCACAGGCACACACTTTCACTGAGATTGCTCCATCACTGAGCTAACAGAGGGAATTCTTTTTGTAAAAGGTTAAAGGTCCAAGTATTATTGAACATCAGGTGCATTACTGTCTCATTACCTCTTTTATGTTTTTGTCTGCCCACATTCTGTCAGACAAATTGGATGTAAAAGATTCTGGCCAGATAAATCACGAGTCATGAGTCTGCAAGTGCCGTTAATCTTTCTTTTCCCTACCCATTGGCATTGGCTCTCTATTGGATTTGCCACTGGCAGTCTCTGCTGTCCTGAGTGATGGGACTTGTAGCTTAGCACATGTGTGTTATCACACACAAACACTAACTTCCTGGGTGAAACTCAAGACCCTTTGGCTATATTTCTTTGTAATCTGAACCATCTCTAATGTGTACGGTGGCATTTCTATTAAACTAACAGAACCTAACAAAACCTAGACTACTGTCAAGAGCCCCTGAAGGAATAGTTTGTTATTTTGGGAATCACAAACAGATGAGAAGATATCTGCTAGTCATCTGTTAGCTTAGCTTAGCATAAGCATTGGAAACAGCTAGCTTGGCTCAGCAAATTGTCCGCTAGCTGTTTCCCTCTGTTTTCAGTCTTTATGATAAGACATGAGAGTGATGTCAATCTTCTCATCTAACTCTCTGCCAGGAAATGAATAAGCATGTTTTCTACAAACTATCCCTTTAAACAAAGCACATAAAGCACCTATTTGCTGACGTTGTTGTTGTTGTTGTTGACTGGACAATAGCAGAAAGCTAGTAGGTCTTATGGTTGTCACCCAGAAATAGAATTAATCATTCACATAAAAGTAAATAACTGTTATTTTTAAGGGTAATAATGGGTCTGTACTGTATTTACTGTCAGGAATTAGTAATTTCTATTCTCTATTGACACTACTTAGTAAAATCACATATGTCCGTCCAGTGTTTCCCCTAGGACACTCCAAGGCCAGGCTTTCGAATAAAGAAAATAAAATTAATGTATACCTAATATGCCTATTCTCGTTCAAAATGTTCACTTTCTTACTGAATTAATGCTATTTTTTTACATACAGTACTAGGGCTGTCATCGACTAAAGAAATTCTTAGTCGACTAACACTTATATGATTTTGTCGACTAATCGATTAGTTGATTTAATCGACAGAGCTGTGCTCTTTGAGAGGTGGTTAAGAATAGAAAAGCGCAATATAAATGTAGTTAATTAACCATCTGTAAAACTGAGTTTCTCTGAAATTAATCCTGCAAAAGCACCACTTTAAATCTTGTGTTCGCCAGAAATGTTCTCATAAGTCGCTTGGAAATGAGTAATTAAGCATGAATAAGCATAAAAAATGACTTATCGACTAAAGAAATCTTAGTCGACTAAGACCAAAACGACCGATTAGTCGACTAATCGACTAAGAGGGGGCAGCCCTATACAGTACATTAGTGTGAGCAAACTCCTCAAAACATGGAAACTCCATAATGATAACTGGCTCTTTAAATAGAACAAGATCTCAGACTAGGAGGCAGTTCACTGAGTGATTGTTAAAGTCTGTGATTGGAAACATGGTTGTAGTATGCAGGAAAATGCTTGCAGAAAGAAAGGCTGTAAACATGTCACAGTCAAAGAGGCTGAAGGGAAAATTGACGTGGAAAAGCCTTTAATGATGAATGGACTGATGAGCAGGCTACCATTCATACTGTATGCCTCATTTGCAATGAAATGATGCTGTTGCAAAATAATACAACTAGCATCTTCATTAAGAATGAAGAACGCGACGGTAACGATCGTGTCATTCACGTGCATATTAAGTAGCCACATGTATCTGTTTTGGTCTTATAATACATCCATAGATTTACCGCTCCAGGAGAGAGGACGGTTCGTTCAGCCAGCAGTTAAGTTTATAAGAATTTGTCCAAATTTCTAGATTCCCGCCAAGCTAAGCTAAGACTACAACCAACAGCTTGTTGGTAAAAATTGTCTATTTGCAGAGTAAAGCTGTGTTTGCCTAAAACGCGGTGGACGAGACTAAACAGAGCAGATTCAAATATTGCTTTCTACATGTTTATGCCGGTCTATACAAGTGAGTGCATTGATAATTATTGACTTTTTACTCATGAAGGTTTCATCGTAACCTACTTACAGTAACGAGACTAGCGTTCATCTGCCCCCCCAGCGGCCGTTGGTAATCCTTTGTAGCGTTCTCAGTCAGGTGCTGCGCGTGTGTGTGTGTGTGTGTGTGTGTGTGTGTGTGTGTGTGTGTGTGTGTGTGTGTGTGTGTGTGCGTGCGTTAACGTTAACGCACACACACACATCTCGGCTGCCTGTGTGTGGCGCGCAGGCAAGAATCCCGGCATGTGAATAGAGACCATACTGTCTTTGATAGAGACGGGGGGCTGGGTTTGTGCTCTACCTGTGAAGCGCGTATCCGCGCTATTCTCCGATAATCAACATTGATACCGTGGCGTGGCGGCAGAAATTTAACTGTGGCGGTGCGCCACTTGCAAATCAATGTAGGGGAAACACTGCCGTATATATCTTTTCTTCTCTTTCCTACTTTCCTACTGCTCTGTGGTTACAGGATGTTTTCACAGGCACCAATGTGAGCATTAAATGTCTGAAGATTAAAATGTTATTGTGTGAAATGCTGAAACAAATTTGAAATATTGAATATTGAAATTAAATATTGAAGCATTGTTTTGCTTTACATGGCAATCTGTAGCTCAAATGTGTAGGCTTAAAATGGGCTTTAGCCCTAGCTGCAGAGCAGCTGTGATTGTGGAGCTGGCTGACCTGTGAATGCTGTTACCCAGGTGCCCACGGAGTGCGAGACGAGCCCCAGTTTGTGACTGCACGCGCAGGAGAGAACGTCATCCTGGGATGCGACGTGTCCCACCCCCTGAACGGCCAGCCCTATGTGGTGGAGTGGTTCAAGTATGGAATGCCCATCCCCTTCTTCATCAACTTCCGCTTCTACCCTCCTCATGTGGACCCGGAATATGCCGGTAAGATGGTGAAAGCAGTCCCATTCAGACTGCAAGCAGTAGGGTTGGGTATCGTTTTAACGATTCTGATTCCCATTCCCATTCTGGTTATCGATACTTGATTCTGATTGTTTGAGGGGTGGGTGGAAAAACAGATCACATGCTAAATTCACAGAACAAAACGTATTTTTTTTTTTTTACTTTTACACAATTCATATTTAAAATTCACTTATATACACATACAGTTTATGAAATCGGTAAATTCATTTCATGCTGTTTTAATTAATAATTAATTAATAATAATGAATAGTTGCTGTTAGTATTTGGTTGCTGCGGTCCATGGTGCACGGCTGACTTGTGTGTTCGCAACTCTAATTTATCTCGCCTGTACTGCCTAGACAAAACCAAATGTATCTCTTCACGCAGCGTTGTCTAGTCCAGAAAGAGCGCCATGTGTAATTGTTGAAGAACAGATAAGTAGAACCAAATTTTTATTAAATTTTTTACGGGTACTTTTTGGAATCACTTCTAATTTGGAACCAAATTTCAGTTTCCAACACTAGCAAGCAGTGACTTGATACTTGGCTGAAAGGCAACCGTTCACTGCCCTCCCTGGCCGAAGGACAAATGGTCAAATGTCCTGCCTGTGGAATCTGTTGGCTGTGGACAGAAGTGTGCTCTGTTGCACCTGTAACTACACACAACATGTCACAGTGTACTTACAAACCATTGCATAGGCCTACCCGATATGAGGAAAATATCTTATTGTGATTATTTGGACTAATATTGCGATTGCGATATGATTCACGATATTGTAGGGAATGGTCATTTTTGTATCATTATTCTCATTTTCATTGAAAAATACAAAAGTAAAAAAAAAGAAGTGATTGATTTTGTCTGTTGGATACGATTTATAGGCTGGGACGTCTCTGGATCGGCACAATACTTAATTCAGAATGTGTTTTGGATATTGCACTTGTCCATATTGTGATTTGGATGAAATTGCGTTTTAATTGTGCAGCGCTACCCTTGAGTACACGTCTACATCACTGCAGCAAGGTGAGAGGTTAAACCACTGGAGGTCAGCAAGAACACGTCTCAGCTGGTATCAGGTTGCTCTTTAAAGCCCCCCTCCACTGGGAAAGGTGTTTTCTCTACAGTTCATCCACCGTGCTGTTTGAGTTTTACTGTGCAGAATGATAAATGTGCATACTCAACCCCTCACCCCCATTTTTGTCTCAGTGAAACCAGGGATATTATCCTCATACTGAGTCAGGTTTTTATTATTATTATTTTTTTTTTTAATTTGTGAAGATTCTGTGTAACAAAAAGGTGACATATAGAGTAAACAATGCACATGCATAGACAAACATTACAGACAGGCACAGACAATATATTCAGCAGTTATGTTAAATGTTGGTGTGATTGAAGATTGAATGTACAAATGTGCAAGTCATATATGGGGTAAATGTGTGTATGGATAGTGTATGGATGTATTGGTGTTTGGTGTAGATACATGTTTAGTGAATCTTAGTTTCTTAGACTGAGTCAGTTGCTATGCATACATCTTGATTTATAGAATCACATTTTGCTGTTGGTTTTCTTCCGCTCTCTGTTTTGTTAAAAAGGACGTTAAACCATCAACCTTCTCGACAGTTCTGTCTTTGATCAGTGATGTGCTTACCAGTGTAGACTGTAATACATGTTTTTACTAACTAATGTAGACCGCTTTAATGAGATGACATTTTTCTTTCGGAGGCAGCAGCTCCTTCACCTCAGATTATTTATGTGTTGCGCTCAAGGTGAACTTTGCTGGGGAGGTGAGAGGGATTTTCCCCTTGCCTGCTTTTGCTTTCCTTCCCTCTGATCATTTCAGAAATAATCCCCCCTTCTGGTATGTGTGTGAGTCAAAGAGCTTTTATCATGCATTCATTCATGTCATAACAAATGAAATGCAAGTATCCCTTGTGTGAGTATGAGCCAGTGCAAGTAGCATCCACAAACATTTTGGATCATCTAAAGAGTTACTTCATTTCCCTTCTGAGCGTTTATTTTTTCTTTTATTCGCACATCCAAACAATTCTTCTGTGCAGGTGCATTAAAAATAAGAAATCCTTAAAGATCCCATATTATGCTCATTTTCAGGTTAGGGTTAACATGGCAGCTGCTAATCTCCACATCTGTTTGAAGGGCAGCTGATTGGTTAGACACCGTCTGCATCAGATACAGGAACAGGTTTATTTTTCAAGTGTCCTTTACATCCCACCTGCCTGCTGCAGTAGGAAGAAAAATAGTCTGACCGATAAGAAGATTGTGGCAAAAATACAGAAGCTTTGTATGATCTTTCTGCATTCTCACACACTTCTCAGTCTCCATTGATTAGATTGCTGAGCACAAATACCTGCTGAGTCTCAGAACTGATAGTTCGAGTTACATAATCCTGACCACAGCAAAAAGAGCAGTAGGATATGAATGTAATTCACAGTCCCCGAAAACGGCAACAGTCACGCCATTATGTGGGACAGTATTCTGTCATGAACCAAACAAAGTCTGTATAGTAGACATGGAAACAGGACTGAGCCACCAAACCAAGGACATGATCATATCATGATTTAGTTGGTGTTTGTATGCCAGTCCACCTATGAGTTAGACTCATACTGTATAGGGTTGAGGTCCAATAGATTTTATTCAATCCGATATTACATTTTCTTATTGAATCCAAATCCTTTCAGATCCCTGATAAGAATGTAAATAGGTTCAGCTTTCAACATCTGCAAGTAACTTAAGTCATACATAATTGAAACTCAAATACACTCAGGTAAAATCTGTTATTACGTTTTGTGAGCTGAGAAGCCAGAAACAGGTTTAGTGGTACTGTCGCCCTCTTAATGTTCACGTCCTGTAGCTACAGTACAATCAAAAAATGTATCTGAAACATTAAAATAGCTGATGTTTACCTTACCTAACCAACTTAGTCTTATTAAGACTTAAGGCCCCAACAGAAGCACTTGTAGGTAAAGTTAAAAAAAAAATCCTGGAAATGAAACGTCGTCGATATAAACTAGTTATCAGGTAAACATTGTATGAGCACTGATCTGCCTCAGAAGCCCGGGGTGGGCAGTGTGCATAGCATGCATAGCGGCGTTCAGCGAGATTGAACACGAAGGGCTGGTCCAACTCATTCTCAAACGCACGGCGTCAAATACCGCCGGGTCCTGCATCGCCCTGTTGGGGCTCTAATTCGCAATAATGACCAGCACGCTTTAAATAATCACTTATATTATATTTTCATGTTATAAAAACCACCGCTGACTATCCCTGTAACAATTTGGCCACAATTAAGCACATTGACCAAACACTGTCCAGCCATGTACTAGGTTTCAACCTAGTCTTGTAAACATCTGGGTCGAATGAATAAAAAAATTGCGGTTCCTATTGCCGGTAGCTTGGATATTTAAATATGTTGGGTTTGTGCAGGATGTCCCATTTGCGCTAGTGACAGATCTCTCTGATCAATCAGTGGTCTGCAGTGTTTGTACTCCACCTTGTAGTATCGGCTATGCTAGAGTGGAACCTTGAACAAGTTGGTAGCAAAAAAAACTACCAGGTACCAGGGACTATCCACAACCTTTGCTAATCGCAGAAACCAATAAAAAGGCAAGTCCAGTGGAGTGGAGTCATGCCGTACCACACAGTGGAAATGCGCCATTATAAAGTAATATTTCTTTTGCCTTACAAACAAAAGTTTCCTTTTAGCCATGTAATGAAGATTAATTAATAACACTGCAACGATTTTCATTTAAACTGGCGAAAGTAATAGCCATCGCAGGCTAAAAATGCTGGTGATGCAGGCCAAAAAAAAAAAAAAAAGCCTACTAATGTTACCTTCATTGCTCTTTCTTATAAAAAGAGGGAAAAGAAAAAAAATGTTTGAAAAGAGATTTGTTAACTGAACAAATTTGTGTATTTTGCCATCTGAAACCGGATCTAAAATTTAACCGGCCACTGGAACCCACCCTAGGCTCATCTGAAGACCACAACCCACATTTAAAGTTCCTCAGTTACTCTTCCTCTCAGTCATGTATTGCTGCTTGGTATTAGATTTAAAACAGTTATCTACAGTAAAGAATGCAATTATTAAATATCAATGACATAGAGTTTACTAGTTTTGAGAGACTATGCGCACAACCTTGGCTTGGTCCTGTTAAATTCCTCTTGCTGTGGTTTCAGTCCGATGAGACACATCACTGGCTTTAGCCTTTAGTATCTTGTTTCAAAGTGCGCCAGTGAAATATCTGAAGTTAAATAGCCGGATGCAGGCGAACACCAACATCCCACTCTGCTTCAGTGCAACCATGATATTGCATCATGGAAGGAAGTCACAGGTCACAGTCAAAGCTGCTGAGATACATAGAGGCTCATATTGTGCCCTCTTTAGATTGGGAAGATGTCGAGGGTTAATGAGTCGAGCCAACCACAGGGGCACTGTTTCCTAGACATCCATCTTCCCTTGGTCTCAAACAAGCCATTGTCTTATTTTTTATAGAGAGAAGAGGGAGAAAACATCCGTGAGAGTACAACATTTCCATGAGAGAGTGTAGAGAGGAAGAGATGGACAAAAAGTGATAGCCAGGCAGGAAGAAAGCAATATAAATTAAAGGAAAATGGAGGGACAGAGAAAAAATAAAGAAATAGCAGTGGTCCCAGATTACATTGTTGAATGTCTCCTATCATCATGGACAATCTCCAAGCTGGTCCAGAAGAATGGTGACATTTTAAAATGACTTGCCTAAGCAGACATTCCCTGAAGCTGACAAATCTGCTTTGCCCTTCTTCCAAAGTTATGCAGAATATTTTGGGCTCCGATTCAGATCTAGCTCTCATCTTCTAGAACTGATCTCATGAAACAAATAGAATCAAATCGTTCGGTGGGGTTCATACTTATGGAGGGCAGTTTATAATGAAGTTGAAAATGTGGACCCAAGGCGGGTCCTTTTATGTTATCACAGTTAACGCCAATCACAGGGAGTAGAGCTCGGTGACAGACTGCCATGTGTTGACTGCAGGAAGC
The DNA here is from genome assembly GCA_023631565.1 of Gymnocephalus cernua. Lineage (NCBI taxonomy): Eukaryota > Metazoa > Chordata > Actinopteri > Perciformes > Percidae > Gymnocephalus > Gymnocephalus cernua. The sequence goes on from CM042439.1 coordinate 24,231,125, forward strand.
TGATAAAAGAGACAAGAAGTAGGGTAGACTGACTGAATAGAACAAGATTGGAGGAACAGCTGGAGTTGTGTTATAATTACTTCAATGAACCAAAGTCCTGCTGACTGCTGCTTCTCCTGCCTGAAGGCAGGGCCAGCTCTAGCCCTTGGGTTGCCCTAGGCAAGATTGAGTTTTGCGCCTTGATGTTAATGTTTTAATAGGGGTACACAATGTCAAGCAAAAATGCAATAACAAACGTAGTCTTCATTTTATCCATATCCATCAAATCTTCTTATTTTGTTTGTGCTGTTTTCTGAGATTCGTCAATGATCTTATAAGTTATAATACAACAGACGGTAAATTAAAAAAATTACATTATTACTATGCTGTGCTTAAGCTATACATTACTATACTATAGACCAGCATACAGAGTATAATAGACCAGCAGTGTTTGAGATAAATTAATGAAGAATGTCAACTTGGTTTTACTTGGAAACAAGTCACTGAAGTTTTAAATGGTGGTCAAATAAATGGTATTCAAGGGTCTTACTTGCTACAGGCTGAGTGTCCCTGGTCTCAGTGGTCTGTGTTTCACTGGTGCCTGGAATGCTAGATCCCTTCACCTGCAACAGCCAGATCAGTGGTGTTCAATTAAATTAGTGAAATGGCTTAACTGTAGTTGAAATTAGTTTCATAGGGATGGAATGTTATTGTGATTTCCATGCGTTTTCATTATTAGAGTTGAGCCGGATACATCGGCTGAAACGAGTACCCGGTACGGATAAAGCACTTTTGCCGAGTATTATACGAGTAATACGAGTCATATCTGTGCTCGGATTGAATAAAAATCCTCATTGGGTAGCTGACTGTGTCTGCGTTCTGTGATAGGCTAGTAGTCACAGCGCCCCTCCCCTCCCGCTCTGCTCACTCACACACAGAACACTGAGAAGAGAACAGCTCTCTCTCTCTCTCTCACTCTGTCTCTCCCTCAGTCACTCAGGTTCGCGGGTCTTTTAACGTGTCGCCTAGTTCGCCTTTAGCGATCGCCGGCCCTGTCCAAAGGATACTGTTATTTTCACTTATTACATTATTCTATGGACACAGTTCAGGTTGTATATTCCCACTGTGAATTGAATGGGAATTTAAATGAGAATTTTGAGCACCTTATGAATTCTACATCCTCCACTGTTGCAAACAATCTCTTTTAATAGAATTTTGTTTATACTAGCCAGTATATCTTCTGGGTTTCAAAGCTGAGATATAATAATGTCTTTCCGTTTAATATGAGGTTGTGTGTGCAGAAAAGTTGTAGCTTTTATTTGACTCTTTTATAACAAAAATACTCTTTTTGGAATCATTTCGTCCCCCACAATTATTTTTGGGTAAAATTCACTCAGTCATTGAAAAATCCAGAATCAATGAAAAAGCAGAAATTATTAATTTCAAAAGCTACAAGTTCAACAGTACAACATTCTTAGTGTGTGTGCACTGGAGGCTTCAAGTTTCCACATCACACTTGTGTAAGTTCTATGATTGGCTTCCAAACTAGTTGTGAGGTCTAGGAGAGACACATAATAGTCGAATATTCGACGTTTGGATCAAAGGAGCCTGATTCTCACAGTCAAATCTTCGCAGAGGCGTAAAGCCCGGTTAAGACCAAAGATTTGCGACAAGTTGAGTTGAAATTTGCAACTACTTGCAACACGCCAGTCTGCAAAGTTACACCAGTGCGACGAGACGGTGTATCATCTCCACAGCAACGACTCTTTGTACTTCCGTTTTAACTTCCGACTTTCAGCCTTTTTTTTGTAGCTGGATATATCATTTGTTGCGTCTAAATATGAATGTGGATAACGTTAGTGATAATTAGATGCTTGCTACAGCTGAAATTTCTAGTAATGAAATGGTGAAAACAACGTATTATTTCTCAAACTTGACCAGTTGACAGTTTGTAACATAGATTGATTGAAATAAAATGGAGTATGGATCATTTTATTTCTGTGGTTTATAGCTGACTTCTCTATTGGCTGTTGAAACAGGTGACGTCTCTTACGTTGTAAAACCAGCCTCTGGAGACTTGAACAGCTGAGTTGCAGCGACACCATCAGCTGGTTTGAGTCGAGCTGAGACGGGCCGGTTTAGACCGCTGAAACTTTTCCCTGCAACGTTTTAAAACGGTTTTGTCTCGTCGTGAATCTTTGGTCTGAACTAGGCTTTATGAAACATGGATCACGCCATTTTTGCTATATGGGGTGCTGTCTGATAAGTTCATATACAGCCTATTATGATATACTATCATAATATAAATATCAACATATTGCTGTAAATACAAATGTGAAAAGAAAGAAGCTTTTAATGAATCTGTTTAAAGTACGTGAATAAATCCAACCACCCAATGACAGATTAAAGTTTCACTTTCCATGATCCGTGACAGGCGGCGGGATGGCGGACAGCAGTTTGAGGAAAATAAGAGATGCCCCGGGCCAGGTTTAAGCCCAAAGTCTGGACCCAGCGTTGCTCTATAGTTGTTTAATGTTAATTTACAGAAAAACGTGTGCTGCAGAATTGTGCTGGTTTCTAACAGTTTGGACTTGCAGTGAATAAAGAGAGATCCCCTGCACTTAACCTTCTCACAGGCATTTTGTATTCATAGTTAGACTGATGTCATGATGTATCATTATAGGATTGTCTAGCAATATATTGACTATCGTATAATTGCTGTAATGTGATATTATCTGTATCGTGAGCCATATATCGTGTATCTTATCGTATCTCGAGGTACCCTGGGATTCCCACCCCTTTTAGCTCAAAGCTGTCCCCAGGTACAGCCCACAGAGCCACTAGTGTGGCCGTACGCTTGTTTATATGCATAAGAATAATCGTTAATCATAATACATTCACCTTTTGCCTGGCTGACTGTAGGATTGTTGTCCCCTGAAAAATTGGGGCTCCTCCCCAGAGTAATACTGTGAGCCTGAGAAATAACTCCGTCAATGAATTGTGTAATTAAAAGATCTAACAGGAAAATAGCACTGCAGGGCTTAAAAACAACATGCTGACACACCGTCACTGCTCCACAGGGTATAAAAGAGAAAGTATACACTTAATTGGCCTATTCTATCAACAGATAGTCAATGTCATTTTTCTGCATGGTTTAGCTTTCCTTAAATAAGGAGGGAATAAAAGTACCATAGCTGCTGTTAGGCTCCAAGTAGGCTTCCTCCTTATTGCCTCAGTTTGAAAAGAATGTGCAAGGTGCATGGTGACGACATAACCCATGCTTCACATCTATAAGGCTGGCACAAGGACTAGGCTCAGTTCAGCCGGACTAAAGCCATCTGTATGACCGCTTTAGTCCCTTCTTAATGGACTCATTTTTTACAGTGAGTTTTCTGCTGCGAGTAAGTGAGTAATGTAGATGTCACTTTCTGAGAAGTAAAACCTGTATTTTACTGTGAAGTAGTGTTGTCATGATGCTGGAATTTCTGACTTCTATACAATATTTGAAAAATATTGATATTCTTTAGCATTGAATACAACAGGGATAATCAGTGTTGGTCATCTTACTTTAAAAAAGTAATTAGTTACAGTTACAAATTACTTCTCCCAGAAAGTAATTGAGTTAGTAACTCAGTTACCACATTGTAAAAGTAATTAGTTAGTCAGCAATGTAACTGTGACATTTTTTATGTTCTATAACGCTATTATGTATAATGCCTTGGTCACCTGTTGCTGACCCGAAAAATCAAGCGGTGCTTGTTTTAATCATAGACAGTATATAGAATGGACCAACATATCTCGTTGCTCTGGGCGGAGATGAGTGAAGTCTATTAGAAGCACTTTTCCGGTGATAGCTGAGCTTGCTGACGTAGATGTGACGTGAGCAACGTGTCTGAACGTTGTAAGTCTTCTGGTAGCTGTGCCAAGAGAAATCTCAATTATTCCCAATCTTGCAGAGACGGAGAGCGTAGGTATATGTAAGGAGAAATGCTAGTTAACATTAACAATTAAACTAAACAGCTAATGTAAGTCTAAACTGCCTGCGAGTTTCTCCTGTACTGTACGTTAATTCCTCTATTATGCGACAGTAAGTCACGTGGTTATGACACAATCGTTAGCCTATTTTTATAAAAACGTCTGCTACGGAGCCATAACGTAAGGTACAAGGTAATGGAGCCTTTTATACATTGTCGTGTTTCTTTAGAAATAAACGATGGACAAAAAAAGTCTTTAAACGCTTCAGATGTAGTAGTAGTAGTAGTAGTAGTAGTAGTAGTAGTAGTAGTAGTAGTAGTAGTAGTAGTAGTAGTAGTAGTAGTAGTAGTAGTAAGTTATTCGCTCTCAAAATGACGGCAAAATGAATGGCAGTCAATGGAATGCTAACGGGGGGTGATGGCTTATTAGCATCAAAATGGCGCCATATAATAGGAGGCTTCATTCTGTGGAGAGAAGCTTGCCCCCTTGGTTTTAACAGAGTGGCTCTGTCTCCTTCGCTGGAGCTCACGCTTGGGGTTGGTTTGGCATCAGCAACAAGTGTCGTGTTAGCATGTGTTGATGTGAGGTGCTTCATAAGATTCGTTGCTTGAGGCAGACGTGGATAAAGTCTTTTTTCCTGGGCATAGCGTGCATGTTACATAAACATTCTTGCCTTTAATTTCAATGAGCGAGAAGTAGTGCCGGTACTTCCAGTTTGAGAACGCTACCTTTGAATATCCCTGGCTCGTCGCCATTGACGCTGTCCTGTGTTTAGTGGTAGTCAGAGACAGCGTGAGCAGGGCATCCACCCACCCAGCCAATCATCATTGCAACTTGCAACTTGTAGTAACGCGCCACTTTACATCCTCAGTAACGATAATGGCGTTGCAACGATGAGAAAAGTAATTAATTAGATTACTCCGTTACTGAAAAAAAAAACGCCGTTAGTAACGCCGTTAAACTTAAACGCCGTTACTCCCAACACTGGGGATGATATGGGCTTGCTTGAATCCTTTGCCTTTCTTTGTTAATTTGCCTCAAAGGCAAAAGAAATTCCAAACTGCACTCCTGCTTTTTTCTTCGTCAAGCAAAACCAGTTGTCAAAGCTTCTTTAATAATTTCTTTAGTGAGCTAACACCATAACAAAACCCGAAAATGATTATATTCAACCGGAGAGAATGAGGCGAGTTTTGTTTGTTTGTTTGTTTTATTTGGATCCCCATTAGCTTCAGCATAAGCTAAAAGCTATTCTTCCTGGGGTCCTACAATCTATCATGTGACAATACAATTTACGACATCACATTACACACCATACGCACAAGACATTACTTCACATTACACAACATTTGAAAATACACATCATATTGTACAGTTAACGCAATTAATCACACCAAAAAAAGAATTTAAAAAAATAGATCTATATAAAAAAAAAAATCAGATAACAAAAAACCCTATAACAGAATCTCTCTAAATTGATATTAAATATTGAAATATCTTTGAAGGTAATATTTCTTAAGTGATGTTTTGAAACCATACTGAGTGTTTTGTTGTTTGATAGTATTTGGGAGAGAGTTCCATTCACACATTGCTCTGTACCTGACTGAACGTTGAATTGATTTGGTTTTCATTATAGGTAAAATAAAACTACCTCCTACTGCATGCCTTGTTGGATAATGATGTGTATCAGTACTAAAAGATAGTTTTGTATATAAAGTAAAAGGTGTTTTGTTTGTTGTAACATTATGTAAAAAAAACATTAGTGAATACACAAATCTATTTTTTTTTTAACATTCTCTTTATTACATTTTTATACATTGGCACACATACATACACACAAAAAACCCCACCAAATTCACTTTGCAAATACAGTGTGCAAAAATATTCTTATATATTCACATTTTAACACAAGTAATAATAATATACAAAGAAGAATATGAATAAAAGAGAGGAAAAAAGGAGAAAAAAGATTATTATTAAAATAATTTATAAAGGGCTGCCATACTGCATAAAAATGATCAGTCTTACTCTTTAAGGAAAATCTAATCTTTTCAAGTTGAAGGTGGTGCATAACATCTCTAATCAGGGCAGAGCAACTTGGTGGACTTTTTTGTTTCCAGTTGAGCAAAATCAATCTACGTGCTAAGACAACTCCAAGCACCATACACTGTTTTTTAGACAGCTCAGCATTGTCACTATTGACACCAAAAATAGCCATAATTGGGTCTGGGTCTAGTGGTTTTCCTAACACCTTTGACAGTAATTGAAAAACTGAAATCCAATAATTACGAATATTAGGACACTTCCAAAACATATGTCCTAGCGATGCTGGCGTTTGACTGCAAACCATGAGAGGCTTTCATGCATTTTATCAACATTTGATCTAAACCCACATGAGAGAGCCACACGTGCCGCTTTATTCTGAATCACTTGTAGTTTTTTTTATATTAGTTGTTGAAGTGCTGGACCAAACCACAGAGCAGTAATCAAGGTGTGAAAAAAACAAAGCATGAAGTACTTGTTTAACGGTCTGCGGTGTTAGGTTTTTTGTACACCTTTTAATAACAGACAAAGTGTTGCCCATTTTAGTTACCAGTTTCTGAACATGTCTATCCCAACACAATCTATTATCAATGATTACTCCCAAAAGTTAAGCCTCTTCTCTTTGCTCTACAGAATTTTGCTCTATGCTGAGTTCAAGTTTCGGTTTAGAAAATAAAGAAAAATTAGTTCCAACCACTAAACAGGTAGTTTTAGATAAATTGAGAATCAATGTGTTACTCCTTATCCAGTCCACCAGTGACTGTAGCTCTCTTTGTAGTTTTGTATTTAAATCACTAATATCAGTTCCTGCTAAATATATAGTGGAATCATCAGCAAACATTGAAATGCTTGCTTTATCTAAAACCAATGGAAGATCATTGGTAAAGATTGTGTAGAGGAGCGGCCTAAGACAACTTCCTTGAGGCACGCCATGTTCCACAACACTTACCTTTGAAAAGCTTCCATTAAAGTAATCTAATTGTCTTCTGTCTGTCAAAAATTTTCATCCATAATAATGCGGTTTGTGAAAAAACATAATATTCCAGTTTTTTTTAACAGTAAGTCGTGGTCAATTATATCAAATGTTGCAGTGAAATCAAGCATTACAACACCTATTATTTTCCTCTCCTCCATATCCTTGAACCAGTCATCAACCATCTGAGTCAGGGCAGTGGCTGTTGAGTGTTTTCTTCTATATGCATGCTGAACATTTGTAATTAAATCATTATTTAAAAAATAAGACTGAATCTGTTCATAAACAATTCTTTCCATTATTTTACCAAGAATTGGTAATAAACTTATTGGTCTACTGTTTGATCCAGAGAAAGGCATTTTCCTTATTTTTAGGTATTGGCACAACTTTAGATATTTTCCATGCTTCCAAACATATATTTTCCATAAAACACATATTAATTATGTGAGCATAGTAGGAGCAATGATTGCAACTATTGGCTTAAGCAACTTATATTCAAGATGGTCAACACCAGGTGGTTTGTTTTTACAATTCATCAGAAGTAATTCCACTTTAGAACCACTGACACTCTTGAATTTAAAGCTACATGTTTTACCTTCCATCATCTTATTTATCAATGTATTTGATAAATACAGTACTTAGTGAAACAACACAGCTGTATTTTAGTTTTCCACTGTATTTATATTTAACATAAATTGTTTTCCTCGAATTCCTGTTTTTTTTTTTTAGCCATTCAGTAATAGATAAATCAACATAATGGAATCAGTAATTATACAATATATTATATCCTCACGTTTATGTCCATATACCAATTCCCAACTCCTCGAGATGTAGGTCAGGCAGTTCTCAATTCAGTTCAATTCATCTGATGCACTTGTTTCTGGTGTGAAGTCCCATCAATAGTCTACTTAATTGCCAGACAGCGTCGGTCCAATCACTTGATTGTAGTAGATGTCTCCTGATTTTTGATCTTGGAAGTATTTATGTCTCCATTAAATGTTATAATCGGTGTCGCAGGATAAATCAGACCTTGTTTTATTCCTGCCTGATGTAGTTTCATTCTCAGATCTTTGAACTGCGCTCTTCTCTTGGACACTTCTGCTGTTAAATCTGGAAAGATTTTGACATTCATCCCTTTGAAATGAGGACTTCTTCTTGCTTTGCTATTTGTAAAATAGCCTCTTTCGCCGCATACCTCTGCGTCCTGGCGATCATCGGTCTCGAACCATGTTTTGTAACAGGCCCCACTCTGTGCGCAATTTCCACTTCGAGATTATAAGGCAGATTTTTATCTTTAAATACCTCATTGAAGAAGGACTCCATGAATTCGGTGGGTCTTCCTTTTTCCATATCTTTGTCGAGGCATCTTCGGCTGTGACTCTCCAACTTTTCAGTTTTGTCCTGGCTTCAGTTCTTTGTTTTTTTTCTGGAGAGCTTTACACACGCGCTCCGCTTCATCCATTCTGTCGTGCATGCCGGACAGGCCCGACTCCACATCAACGAGTTTATCTTTACAGTCCTTCAGTCCGAGTTTTAGTGCATCAAACTGATGTTGTAATTTATTCATTGCCTCGTTTATTTCTTCCTTTATTATTGCACGGATCAAGGCAGCTAATTCAGCTTTATTCACCTGCGCAGCGTCACTTTCCATTTCACTCTCAGCTGATCCTCTCCCAGCTGGAACAGGTAACAACAGGGTAGGGTTGCTTTTTTTTTCGGCATCCAGTGACCCTTTTCCTCATCTTACTCACTCTCTGCAACCGGACATGACGTAATAGTGACGAGAAGAGAGCAGCTATGTGGGCACTGCAGCGTTGTGTGTCAACTGGCTGTTGGAGAGAAGAGTATTGGAGGAATGAGTATTGGAACAGTTTTTTAATATTCAGAATCAAAAGAAGATAATAAGTTTAAAATTAAATTTCTGTGCGTTTCTGGTAATCGTCTTTTTCAGAAGTGTTTTATTTCTGCTAATGTTCCAACGCCAGGCTGCGTTCAGACAGGGAAACGGTGTTCCGGCAATTTGCTGCAGGGTACTCCGTGGTGTGGGAGTCACAAATTGCCCATTTGTGTGACGTCCTGTTGTGTTCTTTGACGCCCCTATGTAACACAAGTAGACTTTATATTTCACATTAACTGTTTTCTGTCACAGGAGAGAAAAAAAGAGAGGAGCGAGACATAGCGAATGCTTTGTTATTGCAGGAAACATTCCACAAACTCCTGGGCTTGTGTTTCCTTTTCACTCTCATAGTGTTTTTAGACTTTCTTGTGGCAGCGATAGAGGCAGTGATGTTTCCTGTACGGGACTGTCACACCGCCTCAAATCTTAGCTCAAAACACACTGACGAGTCTGATCTCCAGTTACGTGACTGGCCAGCGCAGCGTGACATGGGGTTGCGTTTCTCCTAAAGTTGAGTCGATCTCAACTTTCCGGCGCAGGTAGTGTGAATGAGGCCTAAAAAAGGTCTTCTCATCAGTAGTTAATGTTGAGGAGTCTTTAACTAGCAGATTGAATAAAGCAAGTTAGATGGTCACTGTTCTGACTAGCTACAACTGACACACGTTTCTGTCTCCTGCAATTACTGCAGTTTAGTGGCCTCTAATGGCCAATACATTTGTGCTGTCTCCAGTTTATAAGTTTCTTGTGAATAAAGTTTTAATTTGATTGCACCATTTTGTTGGTAAACCATATTGGAGAGGGTTATATCCACCTCCATCCTCTGCTTACGCTCTTGAGAAGGCATAATCTGTAAGTACAAATTTGTTCAGGAATACATAGTACATGTTATATAAGCTTCATTTAGACAATTAGACAAATTAAAGATATATATTTGGTAAGTTAGATATCATGCTAAAGATTTAAGTAATATTACACTCTTCAATTCTTACATGTTTGACCCTAACCCACTATTTACATTAAAAACCATCAAGTGAGCTCCTGTCTTTTTGGGGGGAGTGTTTGACTCGCTGCATAGCCATGTACATAAACATGTGGTGAGGGCAGAAGAGTCTCAATAGATAAGGGAGAACGGTGGTGGCTGAATAGAGTATAATGTAGAACACAGAGTAGGACCTTTTGGTTGGACTTCGCTTTGTTTTTCCCTTGACAAATGACACCCTGGCAACCCTTAGACATGTTTCTGAACACAGAAAGGCTTTGTGGCATTATATGGTACAGGAAACATCACAAAGCTAAAGGATGAGACAGCCAACAAAACCAACAATGAATTGTTCCTACTAACAAGAAGAGATGGGGCTTAATGGCATGTTATTGAATCTGAATCCAGTTCCAAATCCACTCATCAAATGTAAATCCTTTCAAATCTCTTATTGAATCTTTTTAGGTAGTTTATTTGGTAGGGGATAAAGACATCTCACTGCAAAGTTCTTGCTTTAACATGATGTTTGGGACTTGGTATTCCGCCCTAAGCCATGAGTATCCTCTCTCAAATACTACATTTGGCAGTTGTTTGGTTGATTAAACGTTCCAAAGTATACTTTTGGAACGTTTAAATTACAGTTTTTCTCGATTGTTTACACAAATTTTCTGAACACAAATCACAAAAATCTACACACAAATCTAAAAACACACACACAACGGGCAAAACCCCTTAATTCTCCTGCAAAATGAAACTTTACATTCAAAACAATGTTATTTCTTCTCAAAATGGTATTTTGTTTTCAAATGACACACACAGACCATCATATGAATAGACATTTATAAGAACCAGCTGAACACTGATGTCCTCAATGTAAAACACTTCTTCTCCATTCATCATAATGACTTAGGCCTTTTTTATTCAGTGTTACACTTACTACAGGCAGTACATACACAAGTGTGTTGTAAAATATTTGAGAATATTGTTTTTATACTCAGAACACACGAATACACGGTAACAAATATATTTTATTTTTCCCACAAAAACAATGTACACAGTGTACATCCCAACCAACACAAAGTTTCACCTACAGTGGTCTACATACAAAACAACAGAAGAATTTACTGTATACAGTTACAGTAAAAAAAATTAAAAAAAATGAATAAAAAAAAAAAATAAAAAAAAAAATAAAAAAAATAAAAAAAACATTTGCTGCATCCTCTGTTGTGTTTGGGTCTGGCCACAGCACGTCATCCACATCACAAGCAATGTTTCCCCTGGCCAAGCAGAACAACACAGAAGAGCTCACCTGTTGCCCTTGTATGCTAAACCTCTGATTGCTAATTGTAAAACTGTGTGACAGGTGTTTGCCCATGTGATGAGTCAGTGTCCATATTTGAATGGCAGTGTGTTCCTCGTGAAAACAAGAGATTTTCTTCATGAAAATTGTGCCAAATGCAGAAAATTGTGTGTAGTGGTTTGAAAAGAGTGTGTTTTAAAACTGCAATTTGAGTGTAAAGCAGGAATTGTGCTTGTAGTTTAGCAGAATTGGTTCAAGGGGTTGGTGTATGAGTTACATGTTGTGGTCATTGTGTCTCAAGTACCAGTATTTGTGTGTAAACAATTGAGAAAAACTGTAAGAATGTCCCCCATGTTCAGTCAGTCAGTCAGTGTTAGGGCTACACAATATATTGTTTCATCAACATTGCGATGTGCGCATGTGCAATAGTCACATTGCAGGTCGTGTAACGTAAATGCTACACTACAATTTTTTTGCTGCTTGATACAAAAGGAAAACTTGCACTGTTCTCATTAGGGGTTGTACGGTTCACAAAACCCACGGTTCGGTGTGTATCCCGGTTTTAGTGTCACGGTTTTCGGTTCTGTACAGTTCTTGTTATTTTTTCTTTTAATATTTAACACTCCAGAAATATACTTAAGCATATTATATATAGCTTAATTATCCACAATGTAGGATACAGTATTACAAAATAGTTATATCATGTAAGCTAGGTGAGATTTTGGCAGTTCAAGAGGGAAGACATTGATGATGTCAACAAGCTTTTCATTTATTTGCCAAAAAAGGAGAATGTGTATTGCCATCTACAGGAACTTATGTGCCTTTTTAGCACGCGCAGATTGAAATATTACAGAATATCAATTGAAATAACTTGCATTTATCAAACTGCCAACTTCAGTGTAGCTCTTAAAAAATTGTAGGCCTATTCTTCAAAACAAAAAGAGAGGAACTCTTAAAGCTCCGTTTAATAAGTCGGAATACGTTAAACATAAATAGTTGAATAGTTGAATTTGAATAGTTCTTTAAAAAATAAGGAAACTTGTTTTAGGGAGAATAAAGTTACTCTGGGCTGAGTTTTCCCAGTAACCTTACCAAAAAGGCCCAGGATGCTGCAAATGTTGGTATAATATGAAAATGGTTGGTGGATTTAAGGAAAAAAATAATAATTTATTGAATAAATCAAATTTGAACATGTCTGTCAGTGGCTGGTTGATCTTTAGCCTACATACAGTGTTTAGTTAATTTCCTATCCTGGCCTGAGCTGGGACACATTATACAGTTTGATAAAGTACTTATTGAACTTTAACTCATTGCACTTACAATAATGAGCGTAGCTATCCTCAATTTAGGTCATCCTGTACGTCTCACCTCCGTTTTTTCCTGCATGCATCCACCGTGTGTTTGTGTGTGTGCGTGCTTCAGTCGCGGGGGGAACTGAGCAGCCCCGCCTGCTGCAGAGCCGACAGGATTGAAACAGCAGGGCTCCGCTTCAGCGGCGTTAAAGCGTAACTTATGCTGCCCGTTCCCAAGGTGGCGCACAACATCATGACGTCACGGGATCGCCGTGACTGTTTATACTTGCACGTGGTGGTCACGACACTAGTTGCAGTCTTCTCCTGAACAGAGATGGCACTAATGAGGAAAGGCTACCGACTTTGCTCTTTCTACGGACTAGAAGAAGAAGAAAAAGATAAACAACGGCAGAACTGGCAGCAGCATTGACATCAATGTTTTGATTTAATTGGATAAGCTACTTGGTGGGATCAAGTCTTTCATTCACCATAAAAGAACTCCTCTTAACCCAGTAAGTTTACAAGAGAGACTTGCAGTCACTCTGCGAGTCCTGGCATCCGGTTGCCCAGGAGCTCGTGCATGCTTCCTGTTTCCGGTTTGTTGCGCGCCGCTGAAAAAAATAGTGGTGCGCAACCTGTGCTCTCAAGCTTAAATCCACCTTCAATGCATCGAGTATATTTTGGCTTTTTTAGAGTGAAAAAAAGTTACGCCGTACATTGATGTTAAAATGAATACAGGTTGGCAGGACGGTCTGAAATGTTTTGCACAATCTTTCGGCGTACATTTTGTTGGTAACTTGTCCACACCTCTTCATTCGCGTGGAAGAGAAACACACTGTCATACGGGCACCTGACAGGCACGAGGCTACATTACGCATGCGTCGAACCGTGTGGCAAACACGCACCCCGAACCAAGACAAGCGGACCGTACGGTTCAGATGTTTTTTCATGAACCGTACCACCCCTAGTTCTCATTATACATGACTAATGATGTGTGTGTGTGTGTGTGTGTGTGTGTGTGTGTGTGTGTGTGTGTGTGTGTGTGTGTGTGTGTGTGTGTGTGTGTGTGTGTGTGTGTGTGTAAAAGTACCGTAAGCGGCAGGTGGCAAAGACACAGGGAAACGCATGCTTTTCCATGGGTGGTGATGCTACAGTAGTCAGTGTTTTGTTTGCTGCAAAGAAGAAATAAAGCCCCTGATAAATGCATCATTATCACGTCTCCCGACCATTCCCAGACTAAAAGCTAGTTACCAGCTAAAGCTAATTGAGTTAGCCTATAAACTCTAAAAGTCACTTTTTAATTTTATTTTCTATGCAGATGCACTCCTCTTGAAAAATCACCCCAGTAATTTGTGAATTATGTATTATTTCAAAATAGTAATATTCAAATAAAATACTGTCATCTCGTGAATATTCACAGAATTTATTCATATTGCAATATGTATCGCAGGAAAAAAAATATTGCAGTGTCAGTTTTTTCCAATATAGTGCAGCCCTAGTCAGCATTATTAACAACAGTGTCTCTTAGTAAGCACAGGTTTGTATACGTTGCCTGTCTTTGCAGATGCCTGTAGTGTCAGTAAGATGCTAAAGAGACTATCTAAGAGAGATGGTGAATGAAACAAAGAAATCCGGGTATTTTACGAACTTGAAACCAGATCCCTCTGTCGATCATCAAGCAATTCTACTCTTCTGCTGTCACACTAGAGCTAATCTCTTGGTGTGTGTGTGTGTGTGTGTGTGTGTGTGTGTGTGTGTGTGTGTGTGTGTGTGTGTGTGTGTGTGCGTGTGCGTGTGCGTGTGCGTGTGCGTGTGTGTGTGTGTGTGTGTGTGTGTGTGTGTGTGAAAGCTTGACATGTCCCGTTCCCGGTGATATCTTTTTCGCATAGGCTGTCAGACAAATGCTAACTTACTGATGTGAAGACAAGAGTACAACCTGCATTCATATACTTCAAAATATCTTAATACTATAGCTGTCAGAGGTGTGAAATGTATCCAGCTGCGGTGAGCAGACAGAGAGCATCATACCACTGATGGTGTTTTGACTCAACAGTGGAGATTTATTTTCATTGATAAATGAGTAGGATGTGATCCCAGAGGCCACAGAGCATGGAGGCCATGTCAACTGGTGGTAAAAGTAAAATACATCATTAACAGTGTTGTGGTATATAATATTGTTTGACCTTCTGTGTGAGCAGGGCTTGCAGTATCTATTCTGTTTCCTGTTTAAAGATATTTAAAAAGCAGTCACAATGTTAAATAGCATTAACTCATTTGTATTATAAGTGCTTATTAAAAGCTACTTGATTTTACCTGGTGATCCCCAAAAATGGTGTAGTAGATTGTTTAGACATCTGCTTTTTTTAAGTGACAGTTTGTCAACCGTTTAATTGGCAGGATGAGTCTTTGTTTTGTACAGAAAGGAAGTAATGCAAGCACAAGGGCTGTAACCCAACAATATGACCTATGATGATAAAGAGGAATGTGTTTCATGTAAGGGATGTGAACGAATACAAATACAGCATCCAATTTTTTGTTGTAATCAGGGCTTAAAGTATTCCGGCACTGTGCCGGATCTCCGGCGTGCAGCCGTGAGGAAAAAAATAATAATATTTGTGAACTTGCACGCATTTAATATTTTTGAGTCAATTATTTCACCTACCAATCATATGAGTGGAACGCAGCTCTAACTAACGAAGGGATTAAAGTACTCTGGCCTGGTGGGATTTCTGGCGTCTGACTATTTTAGAACAATAAATAAATAAAAAAAATTAAAAAGTGGGATTTGTTTTTGATGCGCCGGGTTTAACCAATCATCGAACTCCCACCTACCAATGAAACGAGTTCTAGCCAATCAGATGCAAAGTAGGGCGGGTCTTTGCCAAAAAACAGAGTGCGGTGTGGGCCGGGGTTACATTACCTTGGACGCCTGGCCAATAGTAGTGATTGAAGGGCGGGTCTTGGCGTTCGCATAGTGGGATTTGTAATTTCGCTGGCCGGAGACCGTCTCCGCAGCTAAAAAAATGGAGGCAAAATTGATCAAACTTGGAGCATGTAGATACAGCTTTAGTTGAGAAAGGAATTGAAAACAAATGGCGCTGGGCATGAATAGAGGACAAGAGGAAACTGGTGGAGACGGGAAGCCGTTTGCACTTGGTGCCTCAGCTTCTGCAGCGTGTTGAAGGAAGAGACGGGACGGCAGCAGCGGTAAGAAAGCGCTTGCTAGTCACAAAGCTTCAGTCCGTGCACTCTCATACGAGTACGTTACCGGCAGCGACTGCTACCGCTGCGACTGCGCCTTCACTGACCAACTGTGCTTATGATACAAACAATACGTGTGTGCACGTTCATAGCGGAACACGACTTGTCATTAACGATGGCCACTGTGTAAAAGCTATGTGAAGCCCAAACTGACTTGATAAAGCTGTCTGTTTGGAATCAGCATGGCAGTTATTAAATATAACGGCCTTGTCCCAGAGTTTACACGTCTAGCTATATGAAAAGATAAACAATGCCAAGTTTTTAATAAATGTACATAAAGCAACTTAACATGGACAAAATCATGAATGTACTAATTCGCTTTTTTGATGATGACCTGGCCAAAGTAACAACACATCTAGAAAGTTCTGTTTTCACAGTGATTCATTGTAGGATTATGATATTATTGCAATACATTGACTTGACTCTGCCAGACAAATTAACTTTAATGGGTGCATATTGAAACATTACACTGTGACACCCCCCCGCCCCGCCCCCCCCCCCCCCCCCCCCTGAAAAAAGTTTCAGGGTCAGGATTTCTTTTCACTTTAATGCTGCGTTCCAGACACAATTTTTAGCCCGTAAATTACGACTTCAAGCCACGACTCACGACTTGGTAGCGTTCCAGGGTTCAGGTTGGGCTACCTAACGTTAACGTTAGCTATTGGCTACGCTGACGTTGACGTTAGCTAGTGGCTGCGCTGACGTTAGCTAGCGGCTACCTAACGTTGACGTTAGCTAGGGCTAGCTGATACTAGCGATTTCTAGTCAGCGACATATATTGGGCTTTTTAATAAACATAACCTGTAGTAGTACACAATTGTGTGTGTATTGTTTTGATTACAATGTGCGGAATTACTTTACGTTGCATATTTATGTCTATTTATTTCTATTTTACCGGCGTCTGTACAGCATCAACAGGGGGTCGCCATTGTTGTTTATGTGTGTGTGACGTCAAAAACTGTAACTGGGAGTACAACGATCTGGTACGAGTTCACGGGTAGTAAGTTACGGGTTGGACTGGCGTTCCAGGTCACTTTCACGGGTAGAAGGTTGTGAAAACACGAGTTACGGGTTGCCTGGAACGCAGCATAAGCCCTATGTAATATTTCGTTTTCCCAGGGGTTGCTGAATAGACTATAACTGAAGCCAAAACATCTGGATCGCCCCCTGGTGGCTGGCTGCAGTATAGGTCATAAACCCCACCCCCTCTATGTTAGCGGATGGAACATGAGCCAAACTAACAACGTCAATCACATTTTCCCCGAAGATGGTTTCTGTCTTTCTGATCCCGCTGATGTTTTTAGATTTTTCTGATGTTTGGTTTTTATTAGTTATTTGATGCCATAAAAACGGGTTGAAACGTCATGATTGACAGCTGTGATTGACTCGCGATTGGTCGAGCGGGTGTATGTGCGGGATGGGATCACTACCGGCTCCAAAATTACAAGATGGTGTCGGTCTGTCTGTCTGCAACAGATTTTTTTTCCGCAATAGTGTCACAACCGTGCAAGATACAGTCAGGAAACTCTACAGGTCTGTATTTGAGGATCACACCAGCCACCGTTGCAGCTGGTGTGATCCCATCGCAAGATGGTCTCTAGTAATCGACATCTTAATTTACATAAACATCCACCGGGTAATTCAGAGATTAGCGTGGGCAAAGCAAGGACCATATGTGAAAATGAAGCACCACTACGCTGTCATACTGTAAGTAAGAGTCAGAATAGCACCCTGTGTTTATACAGACACACTCATGCATGATTTCCTGTTCATTATCTTCTATGCTTGAATACATCAAGTCCAAAAAGGACATCCACTTCTGTTTTGACTGTTTCTCAGACAAAGAGAGATAGAATCAAAGGGCAGTTACACAGTGCACATAGAGACATAGAGACTGTATACAGTGTATTAAATACATAGTTCACACTTAATAAATTCTCAGTTCTTTCCAGTCGGCCAGGAGAGGAGACCGACATGATCTGATATATAAATATGCTAACCAGGACACACACACACACACACACACACACACACACACACACACACACACACACACACACACACACACACACACACACACACACACACACACACACACACACACACACACACACACACAAATACAGGCTAGGGGACAAACATCACTTTGACTGTCATACCTTAACTCAGTGAGGCAGTGCAGCTGATATATTTACCTGGGCTGTCATGCTGCAGAGGGGATTTAGGAAGGCAAACAAAATTAGTCAGGAATACCCACAAAGTGAAGAGGATAGGACAGAGTGAGGGGATTAATGAAGGATAGCCAGGCTTTGATAATGCTGACGTTTTGAGCCGGCCTGTGCTCCCTGAAAGCCCTTTGTTTAGCCCTTCTTGCCAGTCGCCATCTGCTATGATTGAGTTGCCAGATTGCCCAGAGCAATATCATCAATCCCTCTTCTCTCAGCTTTTGATCTGTAAAAGTAAAATGCAGCTATTCCTGACTCTGTACTCACCAAGTCAAAAGCTGATATCTGTTCTGATGGATTGTGACTCCTGTGTATCCCTGAGGCTTCTCTGTTGTCATGTTGGCCACTTCCCACTCCTCAAAGGAAGTAATGACCTGTCCTTGCCTCAGTGCATCTCCAAAATAGACCGCCACACACATGAGATGAGGACATCTCAGCCACACTGAGGCTTAAGTGACAGATTTTGCTGCGTATGTACACAACTGCATTGGGTAGCCTACTTTGATGTTGTTGCAGCATTGACTCTGTTTGGAAACAGGTCTGCACTTTTACCCTGAGACAGCTACACTAACACACTCTGTGATCCCTGCACATTTTTATCTGAACCGTTCAAAGGTTGATTTTCTCTTTAAAATTCATCTGGCGTTTCTCTTCCCTCTCCTCTGTATTCATTCATCTCTCACCTGTTCCTTCCTTCCCTTCATTTCCCCTCATTAAATTCAATCCACCCGTCCTTTCTCACCTCTCTGTGTCCCTTTCTGCTGACACCTCATCTCCGTCTCTCTGCACTAGGCCGGGCCAGTCTGCACGGCAAGTCCTCCCTGCGGATAGAGAACGTGCGTTCAGACGACCAAGGCTGGTATGAGTGTAAGGTGCTGATGCTGGAGCAGCAGTATAACACCTTCCACAATGGCAGCTGGGTGCATCTAACCGTGAACGGTAAGCACAGTTAGCATGCTTTATTCATACGGTTCAATACAAACATCAGACTTATATATGTGTACATATGTGGACTGATCTATTATTGCACAGGTAGGTATATTGATTATTAGGGTTATTAATATTAGCAGCTGTGGCGTCAGCTAGTAAAGATGGGCATAATACATTTTAAAGGCCCTTCTCACCTTGAGATATGCGCACAATCAATGCAAACACACACAGTATGACAGACATCTGGGATTTTATAGGTCAACTCAATACCATTTGCACAAGGATATGGACTTTGATACACTTAGATAAACTACTGTGATACTGTAAATAAGCCAGTATGAACAACTAACTAAAACTAAAATTATTTTCTTCTGGGCATGAATGTCAAATTTTCTAACAGTGGTCAGCTGGGTGGAGCTACTGTCCAGTGACCCACGGGGTCAAAGATTAGGTCCCCATAGTAACAACTCCAAAGATTAGCACTCACTGTTTGTGGTGTCTTACTGGCCTCATGGTGGCAGTGTCATTACTCGGAAGATTGACAAAGGTGACCCTGAGCAAAACATTGCACCCCCTTACATGCTCTGTCACTGACATTGTCTCTGGAGAGAGAAGCAACAGACAAACACCTTAAAATAAGTAACCCTCTCATGGGACTCTAACACAGAAACAATTATTCTTGCCTTCACTTGATAGCTCAAGCATTCATCGAGACACTTAATCAGACAGCATATGATGATGCTAGTTGCTGTGGTAACAAACGGACCAGATACCAGATTACACACACACACACACACACACACACACACACACACACACACACACACACACACATATATATATATATATATATATATATATATATATATATATATATATATATATATATATATATATATATATATATATATATATACATACATACATACATACATACATACATACATACGGTCACTGCACATTAGCTCAGTTTCATCAGTGTTGCTCTTGTTCTGTTTGACTTCACCTTGCCTCTTCTCTCCCTCCCAGAAGTGTTTAACGGCCTCAGGTTTCCTCCTCTGCCTCTTTTCTCTTTCGGTCTTCATGTCTATCACTCCTTCTGCTGTCCTTTAGTGTCTTGTTGCCACTTAAGACATGAGCCACGGCACTCCTATCAGTTGTAGTCAAACAGTCAGTGGTGTACAGTGCACAGCTGACACGGTCAACTTTGGTCAGAGATGTGCCAAAATGGGAATGATTTTTTTTAATGTTGTCTCTGATGAGACGAAAATGAGACCGGAGTTTGTCAGTCTATGACTTAAAGTCTGTGTATTTAGAGATATCAAACCAAGAAGCATTGTAGTAATGGAAGTTGTATTGTATTTAGACATTCCAAAATGCTAAATCTACCGTACTTTTGGGCATGTGGAGTCAACAAATCAAAACCTGCAGGATCACATTATGAGTCCAGGTGTGAAACATGATCCCACTACAAGGCTTCACAAATTGGATGTACTGTATATCTTACTGTAATCAGTGTGTCCTCCCTGATGCTTTTGTTGAATATGAGATGTGTTTAAGTGAGGGGATAAATCAGACATTCTCTATTCAATTTGTGGCGTGTTTAGTGTTACAAAGCTAGATGTCAGTGAAGGTGTGGGTGGGAGGTCAATATGAGAACCAACTTACAGTGTACTGTACCAATAAAACTGAAAGGTAGCTTGGTTTAAAAACAGTAGTATAACATGGTATATGTTGTGAAACTGCCCATTGAGAAAAGATGGCTGCACCCTGTTAGTTTATAAAAAGAAACAGGCAGATTAAGGCTCCTCTTTGCTGACCGGTGATCTGAATATTGTATCCAGGTAGCCAACATTTAAGTTATTTATTATCAAATGCACAACAATTACAGAAGCAATCGTTGTCAATGAAAATCTTGGACCTCAGGCTCCCTGCAACAATGCTCATTAAATTAAGTAAAAAAAAAAACAGAATGAGAATCTAAGACATAATATAGTGCAAGTTAAAATATAGGGATAAAATATCAAATAAATCAAACATGAAAGAAAGTAATATATATTTTATTGTGACCACTCAACAGTCTTGTCTGTGCAATAGTGATGGTGGGCCAGCCTTAAATGTGCAGCAGCACCAAAAAGCTTTCACAGAATTTTCCTTTATTGTCAGAATATAAACATGTCTGAGGAGATGGAAGTTCACATGGAGGTGGCATGGGAGTGCTCTGTGTGACAGCAGCCGTTTTGAGTGTTTTAGCTATATCTTGATCTACTCCCATGCCAGCCAAAATTGCTGAAGCCAAAGAGGTTGGCCTGGTGAAATGCTTGGTGAAACAGCAGTGAAGCGTCAGGGTCAGGGGGACCAGGGCTCTGGGGAGTCCCTGCCGCTTTATTGTTTGCTGATGTCATCCACATGCAGCTCGACAGAAGAACACCTCCCCCCCCCCGCCTCTGCTTGGCTGGCAGGTAGAAGCAGTTAACACTCCACTTCCTTAGGGATCGCTCACGACGACACACGGCAAGTCTGATTCATATTTTAATAACTTAATAACCATAAAAGGTACAGACTTACCGATTTTTGCGGCTGAAAGCTAAGACGTTAGCGGTCACGGGGGTGTCTTTGGTGTCTTTCTAGCCTTTACAGGAGTTTTTCTATCCAGCCTGGAACTTTTCGGAGTTGCTGAGCAATAAATCCAAACTCTTAGATCCTGGATTTATCCACTTGATGTCCATAATTTATCAATTTTTGTCTGGTTTTTGCCGCTAGCTCGATGCTAGCCGCCATTTTGAAAATCCCAAGATGCATTGCGAGGCTGTTGTTGTTGTTTCATCAACCAATGACAGGCCGGTCCGTCATTCATGTGATCGTGCGTCGTTGCGCACAGCTCTGATAGTGGAGAGAAAGACTCGGAGCGACGCATTAGTACTGAGAAGACACGGAATAGTGAGTATATACAAATAAACACGGAGAAAATGGATAGATTTCGGAGAAATATGAGTGCAAAACAAGCAGTGGAGTTCTTTTTGCTATGGAGAATGAAGATCTTTCGGGAGAAGAGAGTTTTGACACCGATGAGGAACTGGATTACCAGGATTGTGTAGACCCCGCTGAAGAGTAAGTAGCATTTATTTATTTACTGTAAAAGTATAAAAAGTTATAAAAAAATAATACGATAAAATAGAAATGTGGACAATAGCGTTTTTTTGTAAATGTAAAAAGTAGTTCTGTAAAGGTAGTATTTCGTTTTTCTATGTTTGTTACATAGTAGCAAGAGTTGATTGATTTTACTTAGTCTCACAGCCATTTTAGTGAGTTTACTGAGATACACCACACAAAGGATGTTGAGAGTGGGGGTAGGACTTTCACACCTCTCACCTTTTCAGCTGTGGGGGTAATGTCCCAAGAACAGATGTTAGAGAGGGGGTAGGGCTTTCAACACTTATCACCTTTTAGTAGTGAGGGGTTGGGGGGTGCAGAAGCAATCTCAGCCATTGTTATCTTATGCTGTGTGAGAAATAAAATACAAAAACACTCATTGGTCTGATATGTATGATCTAATATGTTGCTTTATTTGTTTTACAGTGGTGATCATGAAGAAGACACCACCCCACCAACCCAAGCCAGACAAGAATGCTCCCATTCTGATGAAGGGGTCCCTTCCACTTCTTCTGCAGCACCATAGCCTTCCACTTATGCTGCAGCATCCCAGCCTTCCACTTCTGCTGCAGCATCCCAGCATCCTGATCAACTCATCCAATACTATTCAGTTCACCCCCCCTCAGCAACAGAGTCATCATGTACCTGTGCCAATATCAGTGCAAAAATAACAAAGCAAGAAGGCCTCATATGGTAGAAGATCATGTGTGCACTGCAGGCAGACAAGACAGGTCAAACAGGCCACCCCTGGAAGTGCAAGGCATGTAATGTGGCCCTCTGTGTGATTGTAGATAGGAACTGCTTTGAGGCCTGGCATCAGTAAATGCCATGAGGGCAAAAACGCCTGGACTTTTTATGAAGAAATGTAAATAGTTTTCCTTATTTATATGTTATCATGTTGATTTCTGAGTTCCAGGACTCCAAAGACATGAAAATACTGTTTTACATAGGAAATATGCTTAGCTTTTATAATTTTGTGTGTGATTTGAATAAATATCTGAGTGATTCAATTTCCGTTTTATTTTTTCATTTGTCTTTATGGTCCAATAACTTATTTTATATTCAGGTGACATCAATGCAACACACATATTCTGACAGCCCAATTTGTCCTGAAAAAAAAGATGTTTGTAGATTGACTGTGCACAACAGGGTTGATATTTTACAAGCTTTTTTAGAAATAAAACCAGACGGAAAATAAATTGTAAAAATGACCTTAGGAACCAGAGGTTAAGTCAGGATGTCCAGTTTTCCACGGCAGCGGTGGTGTGTTCTGCACCGTGACAGATGTGTGTATGTACAGAATCCAGTGGTCTGTGGCTGTGGAAGTCATGGTGGAGTCACCAAAGCATAGTGCATCAAAGATATGATTCTATAGATATATACTCTAAATGTTTTGGTCAGGTCCATATCAAATATCAAACTAATTCCAGGTGAAGAATAATAATGGATTTAAGAAGAAAATTAAATAAAAAAAATGTCTGTATAAATAAAGCTGCAGAGCCTTTACTTAGTCAGACCAGATTTCGCTTGGTGAGATTGACATTTGCGAAATTATACGGCGTCTTATCACACATTTTATTGTCACTAACCTCTGTCGCTGTTTTGCACTCAGTGCAGTCAAGCAACTGCTGCTTGTATTATTTCACAGTGCTGTTCCATTCACAGGAATTATAACAATAAATATTTCCTGAATGAGAAGTCAGTTCCACCCCCCTCTCTCAAACTGGTTGGTCATTGGGCACTTTGACAAATACGGGCCCAGGTCCACTGTAGTTGACTGAGTATATACATGCCCATTTTCTGACCATAGATTTGAGAAGCTGAATGAGCCTTAAGAGCTCCACTGGCAGTGAAGCTTGTTTGAAATAGAGCTGAAAGGAACTTTCTTGAGGCTTACCTTTTTTATTAGGTTTTAATGTGATCTATGAGATGTCATCTACAGTAGATGAGTCCACCCAAGCTTTACATCCTCGCTCCCCAGTTTCTGCCAATACAGTGCTGGCAGGTTGTAGATATTATACAGTCACAGTGAACCAGCTGGTGCTTACAACTGCAGTGTGCATCCTTCAGTACTGTACTACCTGTGAGTCTGTGAATACCTACCTAGCCATTAATAGCACAAGTGTGTTGAATGCTTAAGTGTTCTAGCACCATGTTTAAGTGTGGCTTATATTTTTAGGAATTGCCGTGACAGAATCTTTAAGGTTCAGGGCCCTGCTACATACTCATGCTGTATGAAGCTCCAGCAGTGCTGCTATTTATAGATCCCCATTTGCAACCCACCTCTCCCTATCATTGTCAAACATCAGTGGTTGTCAGTGATTACTCTCAGCACTTTAGCTGTCAGCCCTGTTGGCATTAAGGAAGTAAGCGATGCATATAGATTCTGGGTGAGATGCATATAGATTGTGGGTGAGAGTGCTATACCACTCTGATGCTTTTCTTCTACAAATTGACACCTATGCTCCATTGCTGTGAACTTATATCACCCTCAATCTCTTTTTCGGAGAGTGTGAGAGGAGAAAAGGATGAGCAGGAAGAGAGGATGTTTGTAAGAATGATGTAATTATTGTGCAAGCCATTTGCTTGAATGAAAGGAATACCACCAGTTATTGAATGGAATGAGCATGGAATGGGGTCTAATCTAATTTATAGCAGGGAGCTACTCAACTGGTTGCAAAAAGAAGTCTATGAGAAAATGACCCTACGATTTATTACCTCAGTAAACATTTACATAATGAGTTTATAGTCTCAATTGCTAGTTTAGCATTAGCCGGTAACTTAAGCGAAAGTTTGCTGATTTCTGTGTACTGCCATAGATACAAAGGAAGGACTCGCTTCAGAAGGGTTGCAGAAGTGGTTAGCTTAGCGCAGCGCCATTGCAACCATAAACATCACTGGCTTGGCCGTGTCATCCTCCCCAGCTCCACCTTCTCGTTGAAAGATCGTTGCGTCCAGTTTAAAAAAAACAAGATTGCGACGGCCAAATTGCCAAACTCAAGGCGTCAAAACGATGGCGGATGTCACTGATGCGACATCCACTATTTTTCCGCTATGATTTTAGCAAATATTCTTCTATTTTTTGTATTTAAGTTATTGCTGCGAGACGTGCAGTTCTTACCCACTAAGTAGTTTAGAAATTGAATTTATGGATGGACGAAAAGGATCATTGTAACTAAGTATCCTAGTTTCTGACTTCTTGGGGCATTACTCTCTCCTTTTTTGTCTACTTTCAAAATTATTTAGACTCCCACTGTTTTGCTCGCTCTCCCTCACTGTGCAGGCCCAATCCAGCATGAGGTGATTCCAAGGAAGCAAGGTTCATATCTCCCAGGGTTAGTCGCCAACAGCTCCCCCTAAAATAGCTTCAGCACGTTCTCCTGCTTGCCATCCCTGTATTCTGCAGCAGAAGTCTGCAGTGCCTCCATGCTGCACAACAGCCTTTCTCTCTACCTTTCCTCTTTGATGGTGGCTTCCTTTCTCTTTCTTTCCCCCATATTTAACGCTCTCTCTACTACTTTACCTTTTGCCCTCTCAAACACACACATGCAAACAAAGCACAGGTTGAGGTCATGGAGGAAAAAGGGATAAAAATGTCATTATGTCCCCTCCTTGTCATGGTATAAAAACAGATTTGGATTTGACCACTGGCCACTGCTTATCCCATGTACTGTCGGATTAACAAGCACAGTGTCCAAACCAAAAGACAAAATGATCACCCTTCAAATCAATCAAGTTAACACACCTACTTTTCTGTAATATAAGATATTACATACAGCTTTCATTAAAACTTATTTCAGACTACAATGAACACAGTTAGTCTAAGATATTACAGAATAATAATTAGCCCTTTATTCTTTATGATGCATTGTGCTGGCCTCACTTGCACTTGTTTCATATTTTGGTTGCCTGTTGTGAGTGACTGTGGTGACATGCTAACACGTGTCCAATGCTCTTTTGTGTTTTGTATTGACAAAGAATTTTTTGCATAAATAAATGCACCTGGAAATATGATTTATTGCAGTTTTCCCCTGTTATGTTACAGGATGTTAGTATCCTCATTGTGTTATAATGGCTGTATTAGTTAAGTGAGTGACAAAAACAGGGATTTAAGTAGAAAAGTCGCCACTCCTACAAACACAGTATGTCCCTGCAACGCCGTGATTCTGACGTTTGTTCAGTGTCGGACGTTGCAGTGACGTTCCTGCAACAACCCTGGAGGTTGCATGCGTCATGAAGTGACGTTGTCACAGCATCTCCAAAAGGTTGGGACAACGTATCGGCGACGTTTCAAATTAAGTGCTGATGACAACACTTACTTTGTAGATTGCTATAACGTTATATCGTTACGTTGCAGCGACGTTCCTAACGACTCTGTGTTAGTAGGGGAAGTGGAGGTTTTGTATTATACTGTCTGGTAAAACAGATGCTCCAGGAGCAGTGCCCTGGCCTCGATACTGTATTGGAATTAAATATATGACATTGAAATAGAGAGAATAGCAAGCCACTTACTGCCAATTTCCACCGGTTGCGGAACGGCTGAGGAACGGCTCCGGAGTCAGTCGGTTTTTCTATTAAAGTCAATGTGTGTATTTTCACTGACTGCAGAACGGCTGCAGAACGGCTGCGTCCCGACTCCGGCACAGCTGCAGCGGTCCGCCCTCCGGAGCAGATACGCAGAGCTTCTACTTTTGCCGGACGCCGGAGAGCTCTGCAGCAATTCAGCACAAGGCAGATAGTGCGGGACAGGAAGTCGAGCACAGAAACAAAATAAAACATCCGGTTAATTTTCAAAATAAAATACACCATGCTCACGGCGGATTATATTTCCCTTCACTACACCTTGAAAACACAGCACATAGTTGTTTCCCCTCTACTCCTCTGGATGGAAACAAACTGTTGGTTTTGTGGTTCTATTCTACGTGAATTCGCAAGATCTAGTGGGTCCTCGTGACTTCAGCTGTCAGTCATGGCCGCAGCCGTTCCGCAACAAATCCAGATCTGGTGGGTATTGACAGACGAGCGGAAAAGGGTGGAGACGGTACGGCAGCAGCGGTAAGAAAGTGCTTGCTAGTGTAGCTATATATCTATGGCTAGTCACAAAGCTTCGGTCCGTGCACTCATACGAGTACGTTACCGGCAATGACCACTACCGCTGTGACTGCGCCTTCACTGACCGACCGTGCTTGTGATGCAAACAATGCGTGTGTGCACGTTCATAGCGGAACACGATTTGTCATTAACAATGGCCACTGTGTAAAAGCTATGTGAAGCCCAAACTGACTTGATAAAGCTGTCTGTTTGGAATCAGCATGGCAGTTATTTAAACATAACGGCCTTGTCCCAGAGTTTACACGTCTAGCTATATGAGAAGCTAAACTATGCCACATTTTTAATAAATGTACATGAAGCAACTAATGTCAACATGGGCAAAATCATGAATGTACTAATTCGCTTTTTTGATGATGACCTGGCCAAAGTAACAACACATCTAGAAAGTTTTGTTTTCACAATGATTCATTGTAGGATTATGATATTATTGCAATATGTAAATCTACGTTGACTCTTAATTTAACATATGGTTGGAAGAAGTAAATATTGATCCAAAACTTTTTACTTCTTAAAAATTATGACTTTTATTATTGTGTAATAAGGACTTTAACAGTATTGCCAGTCAAATAAAATTTTGTGAGTGCTGCCTTCGACCTTACCCCGCTAGTACTAGCACGGCCACTGACACGACTGCGGTCAAGCTAACCGTATCCCATCTCCATGGTCAAACCAGCTCACTTCATCTAAATACTTTGTCTCTGCTCCCTCTCCTCTGCTCTGCTGGTCCTGGATTCTTCACAAGATATATTGCTAACATTATGTAGCTAACGTTAAACATCGCTAAAGTACCTGACCGCTAGCAGGGACGTAATGTTAACGTTAGCTGCTATGGTTAGCTGTTTATAAAGTGGAAGTAGCTAGACAATTTATCAACTAACTAGCTAATCTGACTGCTTATCATCTCCTTGAACGGATTATAGTAATCTTTTAGCACAGCTTATTGTAGAAAGGCTACCGCAAGAAAAACGTGTAGATTATCAAAAAGAGACTGGATCATTCATCATTGATTGTTTGTTTGAGTGGCGATGTTAGCTAGCAGAGCTGCGCACTGCAATCATGTCTGATAGCAGACAGAATTGCAAAATAAAAAGCAATCCAACAGCACATTATACAATGTAAACAAAGACACGTTTTCTTGCGGCAGCCTTTATAAAATGAGCAGTGGTGGAAGTTATTAAAGTCTAGCTAGCAAAGCCCGTCTACTTATTAAACATTTTTTGAGTCTAGTCATGTTAAGAACGGACGGACTGAAGACTATGCTCTTCTCCGTTTTTGGTTAATTTCTGTAGCAATAACAGCGCCGCCTATAGGCCTGGAATATGAAGTAGCGCGTTGAGTCATTTACAGATGGATTCGTTTGGAAGCAACTATTCTTGAAATGAATCCAGGGAAGACGGGTAAAAAAAAGATTGTTTTGGTACGTGTGGATGTGGAGTCAGTGAACAATTTGAGTTGTATTTTTTTTATTTTTTTTATGCCTTTACATTTTGGCAAATTGTCACCATTTAGACTATGCTGAATTAGTTATTAGCAGTTCCTGCTTTTGATGTAACCACGGATTTACGGACAACTAATATGAGATTACTTTGATACCCAAGGAAAGTTAAAAACATGATGTGAACATGATTCTCAGGAAAGTTTTGGAGTTATAAGGACCGTCCTTTTTTGCTAACTGACATGGCATATTCATCTGTTGTGGATATTGCAGGGAGGACATACAGCATACAACAGACACAGTTAACTGTGAAATAAAGAGCTGCAGGATAGCATACTGTGCTTACTGTGGTTGGTTCAAACCAACACACCTCCAACAGGTCAGCAATGCCTTTTAACTTGCTGTGCTGTGGAAAACACTCCATGCCAGCAGGGCTTGAATAGTGGTTGGTCACAGCTCAGCTCAGCATGAATATTCCCAGCCCTATTAAAACATGACCAAAGGGAATACTACCATCTGCCAATCTAACATAGTGCATTAATAGAGACAAACAGATAAATGGGCTACTGAACCGTATCAACAATGAACTTGTAGAATAGATAGACCTCACAAAGTCAAGGTTATCACTTTCACAGTAGAGAAGTAATGTGGCCTCCTACAGTGATACAGATAGATGCCTATTGTGATAGCTGTACCAGCAACAGAAACACAGAAATGCACTAACATTTTATTTCCTGTCACATATGCCACTGCTCAGAGTAGGTCATTGGTGTCCTGTCCCCATGATGGTAATCACTGCCATGGTAGATTTATGAATCGTATCTCATTACCTGCAGATTTTGCATGACAGGATGCAGTTAAGAATGACTTATGATCACAGTCACCAGTGTTTCCTTTAGGATTTTTTTTAGCAGTGGGGGCAGGTCTGTCCGAACAGCAGATGGTGTCATTCATGTGCATATTAAGTAGCCACGTTGGTTTGTTTTGGTCTTATAATAAATCCATAAATGCTCCAGCAAAGGATGGTTAGTTTAGCCAGCAGTGAAGTTTACAAGAAGTTGTCCAAATTTGAAGATTTGTGGCAAACTAAGATAAACAGTTAGACTACAAACAGACAGCTTTTGTTTTAGCTTGTTTGTCAAAATTCGCTATTTAGAGTAGAGTAGAGCTGTGTTTGTGTAAACAAATATATCACTTCCTACATGTGTATGCCTGTAGACAGGTGAGTGGGTATTGATACGCATTTACTTTTAGGTTTTATTGTAGTCGAGCATAGCAGTATCTTTCCCTGTCAGGTGCATGTGCTGCGTGTTGTAAGACACCTCTGGTGTGTGTGTGTGTGTGTGTGTGTGTGTGTGTGTGTGTGGTAGGCCTGCACGGTTAATCTTTATAAAATCGCGATCTCGATTCACCCTGTTCGCGATTTTAATTTTTAAATGATTTCTATTTTTTTGGGGGGTGGGGGGCATTTTCTGCCTTTATTTTGATAGGACAACTGAAGACATGAAAGGCAAGCAGTTAAAGAGTGTGCTAAGAAATCATTCTGTTTTTGATACTGTACTTAAATTGGCAATTGACAAACTCCATTTCTCTAGAGACTGAAGCTGTAGCTGCAGCATGTTGATTGACATGTTTTAATGATGTAAAGACATGTTGAAGGAGTTCAGATAGAGCCTGTATCAGGGCCATATTTAGTTCAATGTGTTATATGTCACTACCTTTGGTAGCCTACTGTACTTAAATGGCCAGTATGTACTTTATTTTCTTTATTCATTGAAGCCTCTATGTTTATCTTGTGGTGATGTGCAATGTGTTATAGGTGCCAAAACAAATCTGTTTGGTACTGCCAATTATTTTGTTTTGTCATGGTTCATGTGTGCAACAAACATTACACTTCGTGAGAAAAAAAATTGTGGCAGAGAATCGTGATATTAATTGTAAGCTAAAAAATCGTGATTCATATTTTTCCCCGAATCATGCAGGCCTAGTGTGTGGCACAGGCATCGCTGTTCAGAATCCCGTCTATCTTCCAAAGTGTAACGCTTGTATCCAAACGAATTGTGCTTGAAGCTGCAGGCCATCCAATTATAACGACCTCATCCACATTGTCGAAATCATTTAGATATTGAGCCATTGCATTGAAAATCTTTTAGATGTCACGATTGTGACTGTCTGTTGTTTTGTGTTTTCTGTTTTATTTTGAAGTCTGTTTTTTCTCCCTAGTTATGTCTAGTTTTACTTCCTGTCTTGTGTGTTTCCCGCCTGTTTGATTGTTCTTCCCCGCCCTGATTCGTTCCACCTGTTGTATCACCTGTCCCTCGTTTGTGATTCATTACCTGGTGTATTTAGTCCCTGTGCTGTCTTTGTCTCTTGTCGGATACTTGTTTAATGTTAGTTAAGGGTGTTCCGATCAGGATTTTTGGGGCCGATCACAGATTGATGGAAGACATATCGGCCGATACCGATCGCTTTTATGAATTGAAAATTACGCCATTACATAACAGCCACATGTTTAGAGAATGTATTAGGAATTGTTTGGCTTTCTGTCCTAGCTCAAAATCTAAAAAATGGCCTTTCAATCACTGCAGATATTTCTTCAGCACACACACAGACACACACACTCAGAACGACAGACACACACTCAGACCGACACACACACACACACACACACACACACACACACACACACACACACACACACACACACACACACACACACACACACACACACACACACACAGACCAGCCAGACCGACACACACACAGTCACACACAGGAAAACAGCTGGGTGAGTTGCGCCGGAGCTGCAACACTCCGCTCTGCACTCTCTAGTGTTAGCTAACTTTGAAAACTCCTCATACTCCTTTCTGTGTCTAACCTTCAAATGTCTGATGAGGTTGGTGGTGTTGAAATGTCTTTGGAGTTTTCCGACTCGTGGTATTTCCTTGGCACACACATTGCAAATCGCTAATGTATTGTCTTTTTCCCAGATAGCAATGAGTCGGCGGACCACCGGCGGTGCTCCAGAGGCAGTAGAAGCGTCAGAATGGCATAATCGCAAACACGTTTGCCGGCGCACCACTGGTGGCAGCCCGTAGCCGCCTTCCTACCGCCTTCGTTCCGCGGCCGGCCCGCGGGCCAATCGTTGTTCTGACGCCGTTCAGACACCATGTAGAACTGCCAGACCGGTGAATGTAGGGAGGCCGCCATTTCAGCTCCATGTAGAAAATGTTCTCACGAGTAGTGGGTCATCTGATCGGCTTATCAGATCTGCCTTTATGGAGACCACCGATCAAACTATTTAAAGCCATTATCGGCCGATACTGATCGGTGACCGATCAATCGGAGCACCCTTAATGTTAGTCGTGGTGTTCCCTGTCGTTTGTTTCCTTGTCTTGTGGATATTCTCCAAGTAGTGTATCCTGTCTGGAATATATCTCTTTGTTGAACTGCATTTGGATCCAAGCCTCATCTCCACCCCTGACAGATAACAAGAGCCTATGATTTACTGTAGCCATCCTAACAACACACTACCTGTCCTGAACGCCTTTTTCTAGTCTCCCGTTTCACTCTCCACAACGTTGTCTTCGTGCAAAAAGTCACGTTGTGAGATTGCTAACAGTTAGCTAGCTAGCCTGTTTATGTTTCTTGTAATGTTAGCCATAGTTATTTATTTCTTACCTTGATTTTGGTGTCTGTGTTTCAAAGCCATTTTTCGCGGTGACGTTTTTGGTGGAGCTGTTCGTTTAATAGTCGACTCGGAAGAAAGCGAAAGTTTTGACAATAAACTACATCAACACAACAGTATGTGAAGTTAAACTGGACGGGCCCAATAACCTCTGAATAGTTCTACTTGTTGTTAAAATGCAATGTGAGCGGCAGCCAGTTATGTTGGCAGGATCATTTAAAAGGCAAGGCTACATTGTGCATCTGCCCTATTTCTGATAGCGTGGCGGAAGAAATTTTGCCATGGCAGGCCGCCACAATGAAATCAACGTAGAGGAAACACTGCTGTCAACCTACACACAGTATTAACAAGCATGGCAAACTTCCAGATCAGGTTGTCTTGCATTTCACTCAACTAGGACAGTCATACCACATATAACACACCACAGTTTGCCAATATTTTTGCATTACTTCCAACAGGTTTCCTGGAAGCCATTGGTTTAAATGTACTACACTGTACTGAAATGCACAGTAGAATTAAACCTGCAGAGACTACTTGGAAACGGTAATCAGTGACACAATTTAAACAATTTGCTATGAGTCAAGACTTCTCTGGAAAAAACTCAAGTGATGCCCCATATCTGAGATTTGGGAGTAACTTGCCAAACAAAAGACACTATAGCTTTCACAACATCCATTTTTGCCTGTTATGTGTCTTTTGAAATTGAATAACAACATATCCTCTGAATGCAATCCTTTGGGAAAGCTGGCTATCAGTTATTGGGAGTCAAAGTGCCCTTGAATGCACCACAGAGTAGAGTTATAAAAATAGTACCTGCTCCCTACTGCGGTTCACATGACGACAATTATGTAACTCTGGCAAATGGTAAAGGTGAATGGTTAAAAATATTGTTTAGTGTGTGCAGTTTGTAGTTGCACTAAAATATGAAATATTGAAAAAGGAAAAGTTTTAAATCAAATTTAAAAATAATCATAATATTACAATAAAAAGTAATTCCAGAAGCTATCTGATTGATGATGATGATGATGAAATATCCTGCGTCCTTCAGCAATTGCAGATTATCCAAAAACGAGATGGAAATCCCAACACATTTGCTGTTTTGTTAAATATTAAATTAACCAACAGAAAAAAAAATGTCACTAAGTTGCATGGTTGGATTGCCTTTACTGTCACCATCTCTGTGGCACCTATGGTCATGAAGGCTGGTCATGACCGAAAGAACGAGATCCAGGGTACAAGTGGCAGAAATGGGTTTCCTCAGGAGGGTGGCTGGCGTCTCCCTTAGAGATAGGGTGAGAAGCTCAGTCATCCGTGAGGAGCTCGGAGTAGAGCCGCTGCTCCTTCACGTCGAAAGGAGCCAGTTGAGGTGGTTCACCATCTGGTAAGGATGCCCCCTGGGCGCCTCCCTAGGGAGGTGTTCCAGGCACGTCCAACTGGGAGGAGGCCTCGGGGAAGACCCAGGACTAGGTGGAGGGATTATATCTCCAACCTGGTCTGGGAACGCCTCGGGATCCCCCAGTCAGAGCTGGTTAATGTGGCTCGGGAAAGGGAAGTTTGGGGTCCCCTGCTGGAGCTGCTCCCCCCGCGACCCGACACTGGATAAGCGGACGACGATGGATGGATCTCTGTGGCATGGAATTAGCACTATGGTCTGGCTTATGGTGGAACATGGAATGACATGTTGGCAATTGAGAGGCTACAGGATTACACATGTAAGCAGATCAGCTTCAGTCCTAAGGTGATTAGATTAAGAATATCAAAACAGGAATTATGACTGAACAAAATCGGTATTAAATCACTGACAATGATATCAACATGTGTGTGCATTGAATGGGATTGGTTCAGGTTAAATGTGGGTGGGGTAGTTGGAAAACACAGCTTAAGTATATTTGGTAGGAATACATGCCAACTGTCTTGCATGATCATCTCTCTTTATAATCTAGAAGGCCTCTGAGCTAAAGAGGATTTTGAAAAATGGTTTTACAAAATGCAGCATGCCTGGCACAACACTAGAAGCACACTTGATTGAAGTGTAAAAGCCCTGACAGGCAAGGTGGAAAACCTTTTCTGCAGTTAATGCGTATTTAGATGTTAAGACATATTAATTTATCAACCTTTGCTATACTGTGTGTATTTAATTTTTGCAAAAAATTGATCTGATTAAAAAATGGTGACATTTGGAATTCAAAAGCAGACAACAAACTCCAACTCTAAATTCTAAGAACTAATTTTTGTGAAGGATAAGAACAAGTTCTCCTGTTTATTATTCTGCGGCTGCAGAAAATGTCAGACCTGCTGCTCCATTTGTGACATGATTTTTTAGACAGATGTGGATTCAAACATTAAGGCTTACATCAACTGCTTGTGAGTGTGTGTTTTGCGTATGCTCTGTTGGTGTACGTGCACTTGCAGCACCAGGGGTAAAAGTCGTTCATGTTTATTACTCAGCTCTTCTTCCAATTCAGTTATGTGACAAGTACTCCTTTGCTACCCAACTTCCATCATCTTATTTCTGTTCTGGTACAAATCTAAAGTTGTGCAGCCAACCAGATAGCAAAGGCAAAGCCAGGCAAATGTTTACACACATGCATTATTGCGTAGTTTCTTGGTAACCTGTTTGACTGGTCAGTCTCCTGCTATTATGTACACCTGGCTTCCAAAGGAGGAATTCTGCAACCACGTAAGAACATACCTTCAAAGACTTCAATGTCAAATGTATCTGGTGCGCCTTAGTACTATACAGAAGGCCTTCCCTTTACGTCATGTAGATGTCATGGGATTGTACAGCATACGGACTGGACTAATACGGAAAGTGTTTGCTTTCCACAAAGTGTAATTGTGCAGTCTTCCTCATGCTTTAGTTAAAGCTCTGCCCTTTTGCTGTGAGTCCCACCTGCACACTCGTGGTACCATATGCCAGGGACAAATCCGCATCACCATACACAGAGCAACATAAAATAACTGATTTACCTGATTAAGTATTGGTTTCATTTTTACAGCCAGTATTCTATAATATCATATATTTAGAAAAACATATTTAGTGAATATTGTCCATGGGCTCAGTTAATGTTAGGTAAGCTGAGATCTGCAATGACTGACGAAACATGTATACTCCAAAGGCGTCTATGTACTCAAAACTACATTTTTTTTAAGTAAGTAAGTAAAATTTATTTATAAAGCGCTTTTCACAGATAAAATCACAAAGTGCTGTACAACAGAATAGATAGAACAAACAGTATAAAATGCATATACATATATCAAAAGAAAGGGACGCTAGTGAGAACCCATCAACCAAAAGCTTTCCTAAATAAGCAAGTTTTCAGATCCTTTTTAAAAGAGACAACAGAGTCAGCCAGACGCACGGACAGGGGCAGGGCGTTCCACAGTCTGGGAGCAACAGACTGAAAAGACCGGTCCCTGCGGGTCTTATAACGAGTCTTAGGGACTGCAAGCAAATTTTGGTCAGAGGACCGAAGAGTCCGGCTAGGGAAATACGGCTTCAAAAGGTCTTGGATGTACTGTGGGGCCTGACCGTTTAAGGCCCTGAAAGTCAGCACTAAAATCTTAAAGTCGATCCTGAATTTTACAGGGAGCCAATGGAGAGCTGACAAGACTGGAGTGATATGAGACCTTCGAGGGGCACCTGTTAAAAGTCTAGCAGCAGAATTTTGAACAATTTGCAGTTTGTTCAAAGCAGACATATTCAGACAAGTAAACAGAGAGTTACAGTAGTCAAGTCTTGTTGATATGAAAGTGTGAATTATCATTTCCAGGTCATTCTTTGACAACAATTTGCGAATTTTAGAGATGTTCCTAAGATGATAAAAGCAATTTCGGACGAGCTGTTTTGAGTGTGTCGCCAAAGACATGGCCTGGTCAAACATAACCCCCAGGTTTCTGAGGCTGGGTTTGACAGACGGGCCCAGGGAGCCAAGGTGCTGTTTGATCAACGTGATCTTATGGTCTGGAGCAAAGATCAGCGTTTCAGTCTTGTTTGAATTTATCTGCAGATAGTTATTGGCAAGCCAGTCTTTGATGGAGGACACACACTTTAGGAACAGGGACAAACGATGAAACTCAGCATCATTAAAGGAACAATACAACTGGACATCGTCGGCATAGAAGTGATATGATACATCCTTGAAACAACCAATAATTTGACCAAGTGGCAAAATGTACAGTAAAAACAAAATAGGACCCAAAACGGACCCTTGTGCCACTCAGCAGGACAAATTGGTTACATCAGACTGTACATTGTTTACAGCAACATTAAAGTTTCTGTCATGTATATAGGAAGAGAACCACTGAAGGACAGATTCTGATAGTCCCATCTCATTATGAAGCCGATTGATCAGTATACTGTGGTCCACAGTGTCAAAAGCAGAAGTCAAATCAAGTAGTACAAGTACAGTGTAGCGGCCAGAGTCTGCTGCCATCATCACATCACTAGAGACTTTGATAAGGGCTGTTTCAGTGGAGTGTAATTTTCGGAAACCAGACTGAAAAGTATCAAACAAGTCATGCTGCTCCATAAAGGAGGTCAGCTGGCATGCTACGACTTTTTCCAAAATTTTGGAGATAAATGGGAGTTTTGATATGGGCCTGTAGTTTTTAGGTTCTGAAGGGTCAAGATTGGGCTTTTTAAGGATCGGGTTTACCACAGCATGTTTGAAGTAGCTGGGAACTGAGCCAGATCTAAGTGACAGATTAATTATTTTTTCCACACAGGGGCCGACAATATCAAACGTTTTCAACAATAGAGTTGTTGGGACAATGTCGGCGGGGCTCGAAGACGGTTTCATATTTCCTGTTATAGTCTTTACATCCTGTAGGCTGACAGGAGTGAAGGACGACCAAGATGACACAGGTGAAAGCTCAGTAGAACAAACACTAATGAGTGGAGAATTTACACTGGCCCTAATGTCATGTACTTTGTTCACAAAGAACGACAAAAAGTTGTTACAGTCCTCTTGTGTGTACACCGGCACAAGAGGAGCTGAAGGTGCAGTAAGATTCTCAATGGTGTCAAACAAGACTTTTGGATTTTTCTTATTTCCTGACACAAGGTTAGAAAAATAAGATGAGCGAGCCTGCTTCATCAAATCATTCAGATCCAGCATCATGTCTTTTAAATGGAGTCTATGTACCTCTAATTTAGTGGCTTTCCACAGGCGCTCTGTCTTCCGACATTTTCTCCTAAAACTACAGATGTTATCATTTATCCAAGGGAGGGCCTTTTTCTGTGACCCAGAAATCTTTTTAACAGGCGCTACCATATCCAAAACTGACAGACAGACATTCAACAAAGGAGCGAGAGTCAAAAGAGGCAGAGAAATCACTAGGTGTTCTCTCACTAATGATGCGTTTTTGTGTTACAACGTTACAAACAGTAGGCATTGTGGTAAGTGACAAATTAAAAGAAATACAGCAATGGTCACTAATTTGAAAATCGTCAACACTCAGATTATCAATGTTTAGGCCATAAGAGAAAACCAGATCTAACGTGTGGCCTTTTTTATGCATGGGGCCGGAAACATGCTGTACAAAATTGAAAGAATCCATAATAGTCAACAGATCAGCTGCAATCGAACAAGAGGGATCGTCAATATGCAGATTAAAGTCACCAAGGACTAAAACGCGATCTAGTTTGATGATAGTCGTTAAAAACTCAGAGAAATCGTCAACAAATGCACGTGCAGGACCAGGAGGTCGGTAAACTAAAACACAGTAAAAGGGGTGTAATTTTCCAACCTTACACATCTGCAGCTCAAAGGAGTTGAACGAGGCGGTGACCATCAAACTGCAGCCGAAAGAATCCCGAACGACCAGCGCAAGTCCGCCTCCACGGCATGCCAGCCGAGGAGTCCCAAACACGGAGCAGTCCGGGGGGCATAGTTCTTTAAGATGAAAGTGCTCGTTTTCTCGCTGTCATGTCTCCGTAATGAATAGAAAATCCAAGTTCTCCTTAGTGAAAAGGTCATTCAAGATAAAAGCCTTGCTCGCAATGGAGCGCGCATTGAGAAGTGCCATCCTGGTAGAGCGCGTGCGTGACAGGGGCTGGCCTGGGACATGCTGGGTGGCATGATCCGTCAGACAGGTAACCGGGCTCAGGACACGCTGGCGGGGCGTGCGATGGCAAGCAGGCCAAGAGGGGAAGATCAGGTCGGCGGCACTCCGCACAGGCGATGACTCACGGACCGCGTCCCGATCGGACTCCCAGACCGGAACCAGCCTCATCACCATCGGATCCGTTCGGCCCAGATGAAAATCCACGGGATCGCCACTTTCTCCTCCAGACTTGGATTCCGGCCCTGAATCCCCGCTTCCTCCTCTTGCCACGGCGACGTGTAAGCAACAGGTATTCCGGCGATGATGCGTGGCACTCCAGTTTTGGCGGGAAAAACTCAGAAAATTTGTCCGAGGTAATACAGAAGTCCTGCATATGTGCCTTAATATTGAGCAACGCGGCCCGATCATACTGTATCATTGCAGATACATAACTGGTGGTTGATAGAGTTGACACAAGGAAAATCCCGAGGAAAATTACAAATATATGGGAGAGCAGAGAGTTGTCCGATGCATAGCCAAACACAGGCGCCATCTTGTCTACCATCCTACGTCATCAATCGTCATCAATCAATCTGCCAACAACAATAGTTAGCATTGTCTGATGGATGTGGTTGGTTGCTGCTAACAGTATGCAACAGTTTATAGTGGATC
The DNA here is from genome assembly GCA_023631565.1 of Gymnocephalus cernua. Taxonomy (NCBI): domain Eukaryota; kingdom Metazoa; phylum Chordata; class Actinopteri; order Perciformes; family Percidae; genus Gymnocephalus; species Gymnocephalus cernua. The sequence goes on from CM042439.1 coordinate 24,270,084, forward strand.
AAAAGAAGAAGTCTGCAGAAAGAACTTGTTCTATCTGTGCTTCATCCTTTTTGAAGTATTTTAACATGTCCTTGTCTTCTTCTGCTCCCTATCCTCTGACTCTTCAGCCCCCCCCACGTTCACGGATACACCACCTCAGTATGTAGAGGCCAAGGAGGGGGGTAGCATCACTTTGACCTGCACAGCCTTCGGCAACCCCAAACCCTCGGTCAGCTGGCTGCGGGAAGGCAGCCTCATGGTCAGCAGTGCCAAGTATAAGGTATATGACTGTATAATGTCTTTATGTCTCATCTGAATATATCTCATGTTGTGTGTAAATAGGCAGCTTTCTTATTCATTTTAATGAGACAAATTGGACGTCTGCATCTGGATGGAATTCATTCATACATCTTGTAACAACTTGCTGCATGATTGGTTCACTTAGAATGACATTATCATTAATCGCCAAATTCACTGAACATTCTTCCTGACCACTCTTCTAGGCTTCCTTCCTTACCTCTTTATTATTGTTTAATTCTTGATCTGTCGAGTCAAGTCATGTAAGTCTTATTTATATAGCCCAATTAAAAAAATCACAAATCTGTACAGCATTCAACACCCTCTGTCCTTACCCTTAGACCCTCAATTTGGATAATGAAAAACACTTCAACAGGGAAAAAATAAAAGAGGAGGGATACCTCTTTCAGGACGGACAGAAATGCATTAAACGTCTGTAGAGAATAGACCAAAATAGTGAAATTACAATATGGAAAATATAAACAGTCCCTCCAGAAAAAACGCGATTATGCGATCGCAGAATTCAATGCATAATCAGCCAAAGTCTGCACATTTATGCGGGGGCCGCATTTTTTCGAATACGCTGCACTTTTGCCGCTTAAATTGCCGATTTCCGCGCAAAATATGCGGGGCTTGCATGATTTCATAATCCCTGCATTTTCGTTGCAAAAAAGTCATATATCTTAGCAGAAAGTAGAAAAATGTTGCGTTAACTTCACACAAGAGCAGTTATTTTCCCCTGTTGCCATGGGAACGTTATGAAGTGACATAATTTCGCCTAGTGAGAACCAAGGGGCCAGGCTTCTCTCCTCAGAGCGAAGCTGCGATGGCGCCATTTTGCTAGCCCTTTCCCATCACCCCCGTTAGCATCCCATTGACTGCAATTCATTTTGGCGTCACTTTGAATAACTTTACATCTGAAGCGTTTAAAGACTTGATTTGTCCGTTGTTTATTTCTTAAGAAACACGACAATGTACACAAGGCTACATTACCTTGTACCTCACGTTATGGCTCCGTAGCAGACGTTTTTATAAAAATAGGCTAACGATTGTGTCATAACCACGCGACTTACTGTCGCATAGTAGAGGAATTACCGTATAGTACAGGAGAAGCTCGCAGGCAGTTTCGACGTACATTAGCTGTTTAGTTTAATTACTAATGTTAACTAGCATTAATTAGCCTGTGCCTATGTTATCTCCTTACATATACCTACGCTCTCTGTCTCTGATAGATTGGGAATGATTGAGATTTCTTTTGCGCAGCTACCAGAAGGCTTACAACGTTCAGACACGTTGGTCACATCACATCTAGGGCGGGAAGCTCAGTTTGCAGCTGCGCAGTAACGCTCAGTAACACTTTCCCATCACCGGAAAAGGGCTGGTAAGAGGCTTCACTTGTCTCCGTCGAAAACAGCGGGATCGCTGTGTCCATTTTATATACTGTCTATGGTGAGAACAGGGTGTTCAGGGGGAATCATTTTTTTTCTCTTTTTCATCAAACCGCAGTTTTTGCAAGTTCCCGCAGTTTTTGCAAGTTCCCGCAGTTTTTGCAAGTTCCCGCAGTTTTTGCAAGTTCCCGCAATTTCATCGCATAAAATTGCATAAATATCCTGCATATTCCATCGCATTTTTTAAGAAAACGTGCCGCATAATCAAGGATTTTTTCCTGCAACAATCACAAAAACGCTGCGTTTTTCTGGAGGGACTGTATACAGATTGTAAACATATCTAAAGAAAATGGATACAGGTGGAGGACAGACAACACAAACACACAAGAGGCAAAACTCAAGCACACCATTCACACAGAGAGACGAGGACATCATGCACACGAGGGAGAGAAAGATAAGAGGAGAGGCTGAATCTCCTGGAGAGTTTGTAAATCTATTAGTATGTTCCTTGTGGAATTTACTGTAAGTGTTACATCTCAGACGGTGAATAAATTGTCACTGCAGCTGAGATCTTTGAGTCTCAATCATCTTTACACTAAATATGACAGTTTGCCTTTAGTTTAATGATAAGAGAGAAGTGTATGCTGTACAGTATCTACCATTGAGTGCTGCAGGTATCACACACACACACACACACACACACACACACACACACACACACACACACACACACACACACACACACACACACACACAATAAATCAATTATTTAAACTTTGTTCATGCAGTCAGCAGCTTTCCCTCGAGTCACTAGACTATATTGTTTACTAGGGGTGTAAAAAAAAATCAATACACTTGAGTATTGTGATATTTTATTTAGCACAACTGTGTCGATTTTCAAAAAGGCAATATCGATTTTCAACAAAAAAATTAGTTTATGTGCAAAAATATTCTTGTAAGACAGTGGTTCACGTTTATGTTGTGTTTAAACCCCCTACCGCTAGATGGCTATGCTGAGATGCACCACTAGTGTCCTTGCCTAACAGTGCATAGCAGTGCCTGACTTTTTGCTAGAAGCTAACAATGTAGCTATGGCTGAACTTTGGCCTACTTTAGCATATAAAAATTTGCTCACTAAGAACCTGTGAGCCACAATCCCAAACTGGCAGTTTGATTTTCTGTGTACTGAATTGTTTACCTAAAGTAAACTTCTTTGACTTTTATGCACATCATGTCTTTTTTTAAATATTAGTTTTTCTAAAATTATACTTTAAAAAACTCCCAATATATCATCTTACGCACAGTATCGAAATATATTGAATCGTGACCCATGTATCGTGATACGTATCGTATCGCCAGATTCTTGCCAATACACAGCCCTATTGTTTACTTCTATAGACTGGTGAGCAACTGTGAAACCTGTAGATCTGCTAACATGAAGATGCGCTCTACACTGACTGACTCATCAATCTGAAAAAAACTGTCCCATGTAAAGTGGAAGCTGTTGCATCATGCTGTCAGGTGTGGTGGACTGAAAAATGAAGTTAAAGGGAGGAGAAGGAAAGTCCTTTGAGTCAGTTTTGACTTCAGTTGTGTTTATTTGATATGACGTACTTACCATAAAAACATTTTTTTAAAGCTTCTGCAAAAAATGGCAAAAAACAGGACCTGTTTAGAAGTGCAACTAATATACATTATACCACATTTTTTCATGTCTCTTAAAACAATAATATAATGTAAAATCGGTGGAGTTCCTTTATAAGTTTAGTGAAACAGCCCAAATGGTACAAAAGGTAGCCTAAATCACAAGCCACACCAAAGTACTTTTATCTGTTCAATTAAATAAGAAGTAAAAGCGCACAACCAATGCAATGTGCTCTGCTCTTCACAAACACCAATTTACAATTTGAAACAAGTTCAATGTTTCCATGCCTCTAGGCTCCGCCCTGAAGCGACATTGTGTCATAAAACCTCCCTCTCTTGGGTGTAGTAAGTACTGGTGAGGTTCTTGTTCTTGGTAGTCTTCCACAACTCACTTTCGCATGCATTTGTTTCATAGCATGCGTTTAAAATTACCTATGAATGCACCAGACACTGCTCCAAGTGACATCACATTTAATTTCATTCTCAGCCAAAAAGCAAATTAAGAAGCAATATAATTGTTTCTGGGATTGTAATAGTAGTTGGATCCCTGCTGTAATGAGCTACAGCAGGTTATTAGTCTATTGTGAAAATAAAACTATTGTTATTTCCAGTTGGAAGCAGTTTTAGATTTTACTAGAGACCTGTAAATGTTTTTAGAATTCCCTAATCAATGCTCAAGTTTGATGAAATTCATAGATTACTTCCTGCCCCTTAAATAAAAAAATGACAAAAGCTTTGGATTGTTAATTACCTCCACCGAGGAGGTTATGTTTTCGGGTCGGTTTGTTGGTTTGTCAGAGCATTTGTCATTATCTCCATAACTTCCAAAACTCACGTGAAGGCAGAAGGGCTTTCCCTCTCTTTCACACGCAGTGCTCCGTTTGAGAATATACAATCGCTGAGGGCAAAATAAATGAACACAAGACTGGATGATATGGCGATTTAATTCGATTTAACTTTACTAATGTTGGGCTTATTGTAATGATGCAGCCACAACAGCAAAAAAAATGAAAGAAAAGTTCATGCAAACAGGCAACAATAGCCCATACCTGTGAACGTCCATGCATTTACATTTTTTTCATTTCAACAAAGACTGAAAGTAGCCATGTTTCCATCCACACGTTTTTATGCGAATTAAGTAATATCGAATGTAAAAATTACTTAAAGAAAATGAATATCGACACAAAGTTTATACGTTCGATCTCATTGGATTTTCTCTTAATCGGTAAACGGCTGATGCGATAAACGCAGATGGAAATTTATATGCTGAATAAATAATGAATTGTCGTTTTAGGTCATTTTATTGTTGCTACCCGCCATAAAACAAAGAAGAAGTTTTAGGTCATTTCCGCTTTCTTTGCGGACATGGGGAGTGTCAACAAAGATAAAGATATAAGTGGACGAATAAGAGACGAGAGACTTTTTAAATTTAATTTACGAGCCAAATATAACTGCTATTTTATATAGTTGTGTTCATATAATAGCAACATGAAGAAAAAAAATCTACATCAGCATTACATCCTCTCAAAGAAATAGCAAGAATTGGAAGTCTCATGTTAAGACAAGATTTGGAGAAATGAATTCATGTCTTCATCTCCAGCAGGGTGGATTATTGTAAAAGACCATTAGACAACTTCAGCATATTGAGAACACTGCTGCCAAAGTTCAAACCGGTACTAGTATCATTGAGCATATACCTCCTGTCCTTAAATCTTCCCACTGGCTTCTGGTTAGTTATAAAACAGATTTGAAAGTGCTGCTCCAAGTTTACAAATCCTAGACAACCTCAGGCCAACATGCAGTTCTGCCTAGAGAATATAAACAGCAGTTTCATCAGATGACTTAGAAGCAATGAACTGGTAGTAACAAGCTGCTTTTAGCTACCATTCAGCACACAGATGGAACCCACTTCACGATCATCTTACGTAAATGCACAACGTTTTTGTGCCTGTGATGATTGGTTTCTTTACTGCACTTTGACTTTCTTTTATCAAATTTGGGACGTCATAATACTGTACTGTAACAGCATTGTTACTATTGTGTGTGTGTATATATATATTTTTTTAAAGTTATTATATGCTTTGATCTTATAAGTGTATTCCCTGCACTCTCTCATGGTCCATCTCCCATCTATCATCATGTTTCATTATATTGTAAATATATTGTATAATCAAATGTAATGTATTGGAAATGTGTACATACCTATATTTGTATGTTTAACTTTAAAAAAAAAATTTGGGACTTAGAACTGCAAAGATTAATCGATTAGTGTAGTTGTCAAATTAATTGCTTAATTAATCGCTAACTGTAGTCTTTTTTTTATGAAAACATTTTTTTTTTGGATTCCAGCTTCTGAAATATATAAATATAAATATATAAGAATATTTTCTAGTTTATTTTTTCTTCTGTGACAGTAAACTGAATATCTTTGGCTTATGGACAAAACAAGACATTTGAGGACATGATGTTGGTATTTGTGAAACACTGATCCACATTTTTCACAATGCTCTGACATTTTATAGACCAAACAACTAATAGATTAAGAAAATAATCAAGAGATTTGTGTGTGTGTGTGTGTGTGTGTGTGTGTGTGTGTGTGTGTGTGTGTGTGTGTGTGTGTGTGTGTGTGTGTGTGTGTGTGTGTGGTTTGTGTGTGTGTGGTTTGACTAATGTGTCACTTTAATATTAATATTTTCTGCCAAAAATAACAACTATAACAAATCTGCTTAAGGTTTTCCAATAAGCATACAACATACTAGTGTGTGTGTGTGTGTGTGTGTGTGTGTGTGTGTGTGTGTGTGTGTGTGTGTGTGTGTGTGTGTGTGTGTGTGTGTGTGTGTGTGTTATATGTGTAAACGCATGTGGCCCTTTGTCACTGACGGCCCACCTTAAAAGTAGACTTTTAATAGTTAAAGTGTTTGTGTGTGTCGAGGTGTCTGATGGGAGTTTGACAGTGCTATCCATCACCCGGGAGGATCGTGGGGCCTACACATGTCGAGCCTTCAGCCCCCAGGGAGAGGTCATTCACACCACACGGCTGCTAGTACAAGGTAGGTACATGTGTATGTGTTGCTGTGTCCTTAGAAGTGCAAAGTATGTTTTACATGTTCTTATGGCACACACTTTTTTTGATTAAGAAATGTTTGGATTAAGACTATGAAAACATTTGATTGGACTTTAGCAGGTAACTTTTTTTTAATTTCCATTGAATTCTTCTGATGGACATTTTGTGGATGTAGCTCCACTCTGCACTCAGGAAACCGTTTTTCTTTGCTTTAACTTTACTGTTGACTGCAACTCTAACAGCTGTAACCAAATCATACACTGAAACTAAGCACACATCCCTCTGAACCTAATTTATGATAGAGCCTGATAAACTATCCACCACCTTATTTAAATCCAGGTTTCCCTCTTGGGATATTGAACTTTTCCTGGATTGCTTTTCGATTTGTGCAGTTTATGGCACAAAAACGTCTCATGTTGATCTTCTCATAAGCTCTTAGTCATCCTGGGTAGCACTGAAAATTGCTCGGAAACCCATCTGAAGCATGTACACCACTTTTTGCGGTATATCTGCAGATTGATGTTTGGGCAGGCCTCAATAACGGCAAATCACATGAACTCCCCTCATCACCTTTAAAATGCAGCAGATGACTAATGAGCAGTAAGCGTTGCAAGTCAGATCCACAACACTCCAAATGTAATATACTGTACATAATAACAGAATTACAGAAAGGCAGTGTCTAGTTTTGAGATGAGTTTACATTTACATGTAAATTATGACCAGCTGACGAACACACCAACATTGCTGGTCCTTGAGCCACGCCTTTATTATCGCTAACAATGAAGTAAACAGTTTTAAGTGAAACTGTAACATTTTGTCTTAGATTGAAATGCGTTAAAGCTAAATGTATCTCTTCCCTGTGGTGTAAAACCATCACAACCTTTGTGATATCAGCTAGCTGATCCATCAAGGGGGCTATCACACGCATGTGGACACAGCAGGCTGAGGAGAATTTAAATAGTGAATGGTACAGTAGTATGTTTAGGGGTGGGACTGGTCTACACTGAAATTAGCTTGGGGACAACTAACTGCTGCATTTTACAACAGGAACATTTAACACTAAATGGAGCTTAACAATTGCATTCATACATCCATACAGCTTTTTGCCTGCAGCTCTAAATGAAACGTCAGCTTCTGTAACTATAAGAATCTGTTTGTATCAGTCCACACTTTACCACAAAATCAAGACATATGTAGCAAATAAATCATTTATTGTCTACAGTAGAATTTGCCACATCATGCACACATCAGTGCTCAAACTCAAAAAAAAGTTTCTACAGAAATTGAAACGGTATCAAATGTGTCTGTACAGCAACCATAGATTTGATACGCCTCACCGAAGAGGATAAATGATAAAGCAGCAAACATAGCATTCTAGGTCATCTCATTTAAAGATGGCTGCCGCAGATGAACACAGCTGAGTGGTCGCGACCTCATCTGAACTGATGAAATTGGGGCTCCATCTCTAACTGAAACATTTTCACTGAGTTTTCACATGATTGACTTCTATCATTCTTGTGGAAATTTAACAAAGTCGCAAAGACATGCTCACTTCATAATGAATACCAGTTAGATACCAGAAAAAGGATGTGACATAAAGCTAGCTGAAAGCCATACAATGCACTGCTAAACCAGAGAATTTCTCTGAATGATACTTCCTACCGTTTCTTCACTCTGATGTTTGAGCTTCACCAATGCACAACATTTTCATATGTCCTAAACATGTCTAAAGGGGACCTTTAAGTTTTAACAATGTCCGCCAGCCGGTCAGTCCACCACTTTGGTCCAGTGTGACAACTGGCAGGTGGATCGGTATGACGGTTTTAACAGACATTTGTGTTCCCTAGAGGATGAGTCCTTTGGTGATCACCACACTGGTGATCCTGATTTTCCATTTAGTACCACTAGCTGTTTAAAGTTTACACTTAAACTCCAAAAGACCGTAACTCAATTTTGGTCGAAAATGAGTTATTGTCATTTTTGGAACATTTCAGGATCTGCTTTATCTTGAGTCAATCTTATTGTTTTGGGGAGAAAATTTGCCGTAACTTCAAAAGCCGGTAGAGAAGCAAAGGCAGAATACCGTAACAGCAGTTACGGTTCTTTGTCTTTGTTTCATGGCGCTTCAGAATGCTCAAACTGAGTTAAGGTACTCTGTAAATGCGATGCCCGCGCTACACACACACACACACACACACACACACACACACACACACACACACACACACACACACACACACACACACACACACACACACACACACACCCCAGCGGACTCAGCGCATACCTGACAGATACCACAACGCTCATTACTGTAAGTAGGCTACACTAAAACCTAAAAGTAAATATGTATCAATAGGTAGGCCTACCCACTCACCTGTCTACAGGCAGACACATATAGGAAGTGATATATTTTAATCTCTGTCTGGGCAGTCCACTCTCGTCCACCGCGCTGTTTACGCAAACACAGCTCTACTCTAAATAACGAATTTCGACAAGCTAGCTAAAACAAAAGCTGTCGGTCTGTAGTCTAACTGTTTATCTTAGTTTGCCACAAATCTTGAAATTTGGACAAATTCTTGTAAACTTAACTGCTGGCTAAACTAACCATCCTCTCTGCAGAGCATCTATGGATGTATAATAAGACGGAAACAAACCAGCATGGCTACTTAATATGCACGTGAATGACACAATCTTTATGTTCACGTCTTCATTTTTGCAATGAGTCTAAATTAGTGCCTCTTATTGAAACAGAATAACATGCTTTATATGCATTAAAACATCAAAACGCTCTCATTCTTAATTCTGACGTCTGTCAGAGAGAGTGTGTGAATAAATCATGTGACTGCCTGGGTACTAGTATGAATATGAAATACAGAAAAAAAATTATTGATATATCATTTTCATATGATGTTGATAAACGTGAAGCCATTTTTATCAGTGAGTCCAATAGGGTTAACATTGCTTACATTTTAAGTAAAAGTTATCATTGTTATCATAACATTGTGCTGTAAAATGGAAGTTAAGGTATTTTGCCTTGGTATGACTGATTGCCATTTTGTGGGCAATGCTAAGGCAGAATACAGTAACTTCCGAAAAAGGGTCAAAGGTCAAATTTGAGTTCAACATTTTTGTGTAGATAGACTAATACAGGTATACACTTCAAAATGTGAAAATTACATTATTATACCTATAACTCAATTGTCAGGACATTAAGATAACTTTAAAGTCATTTTTCTCAGTTTCACACTCTGGCGAGTTAAGGTCTTTTGCCTTTGTAGGGCAGTCCTGTGAACTATCTCAATATAATCAAACCGGTACTAGTATCATTGAGCATATACCTCCTGTCCCTAAATCTTCCCACTGGCTTCTGGTTAGTTATAAAACAGATTTGAAAGTGCTGCTGCAGGTTTATAAATCACAGACAACCTCAGGCCAACATGCAGTTCTGCCTAGAGAATATAAACAGCAGTTCCATCAGATCACTTAGAAGCAATGAACTGGTAGTAACAAGCTTAAAAAAATCAATTGCTGACATTAGGAGAAACTCATAAGAGGTAAAAACAGGAGGGTATACATCAAAAGGGCAACACATCAGATGGATTGGCAACACATTTTCTACAGACATGTACATGTCATTTATTGTCATTCTTTATGCTACACGAGAAAACAGTTGTTTTTATGGTGCAGTATGGAGGATGACTTGAGGATTCTTAAATCTGAGGAAAGAAGCTGCTCTGTATTATGTTATGTTATACCTAAGTATAATGTATATACAGTATGGTATAATATGAGCTTGCATTTATCAAGTGAATGCTAGATAAAAAAATGTTTCTGTGGTTTATGTGTTGGTTGTCAGTTGCTGTCATTCGTCAGAGAACAGAGTGAACATGTTCACAGAGATCCCATGTTTCCTTTAGCGACTGAGTCCAAAGCCACGGCTGTTTGACCCGTCCTGTATAATTTACGGGACAGACGGATTAATAGAGGCCCTCCTGGAAAGCCACTGAGCATCAGATCAGCTAAGACTACAGCGCCAACAAATCTCCAGCACTCAGCTGGTTCCAAATAGGGCGGGTTAGCGCACACACACACGCCTGGCAGTCATCCTAATTGGAGTAGGAAATGCTGCTTGCATTTGTTGGAACTATGCTGTAAAGCATTGGTTCCCAAACCAGGGTTACACAATGTGACTTGAGGGGGGTACGTCTAAAATCATAAAAATAAAATAAAAATAAAAAAATCATGTAAGGGTACATGGCTGCAGGTTGAAGGGGTACGGGGCAGTAAAAGTTTGGGAAACACTGCTGTAAAGGATAAAGAACACTCTCCAAGAGAAAAACTAGCAGAAAGTGGGTGTTGTTATAAAAGATTTGAATCCCTTGATGAATATAGTAAATTAGGTCATACTGTATAGCAAAGCACAATACCACAGTGAAGAATGTCATTGAATGTACTTTGTATTCATACAATATCAAATAATACTTCATCAAAGAAGTGATCACTCATCCCCCCCCCCCCCCCCCCCCCCCCCCCCACACACACACACACACACACACACACACACACACACACACACACTCTTTCCCTCTTTCACTTTATTGATCTAATTTTTAAACTGATTGCATCCTCAGCTGGTTAAACTGCTGACTCCTCAGCCTTGAACTCAGAGCGCACCGCAGCCATGCATTTATTCCATCAATCTCTTCATCACTAATTATCTTTGGACTGGTGGCTCTACTCCTCCTACCTTTTAACCCTTTCCAATAATCTTGGGCACATGCTTTAAAATCTCTCCATACTTACTTTCAACCCTCAGTTGCCTCTTCATACTCTTCCAGACAGTTTAGGAGCTGAGAGAAAGATCTCATTGATACTGGCTCCCTCTCCAGCAGAGTCTCACTGAGATTTAGTTGGACCATCTACCTGTCCATCTCTTCATCCTTCCTTGGCTTTACATGTATCTGTCCAAATTCTGTATTACAGTTGGACTTTTAAGCTTATGCCACTGTTCCTGTTATGTAGAAATGATTTATCTTTAGTTTGAAAGAATAAAATCCACACATCAGAAAGCCTACAGGACTGAAATGTTCACATGAGATCTTTCACACATAATAGCTCAGTCTTAAGCAGTACTTATATGTAGTATAATCTATTTTGGGTGGTATTGCCACATATACTCACACACTAACTACCCCACACTTGGGGTGCTCTTGTATAATGTAAATCCTACCACCTAGTGTGTGTGGTAAGTAGCTCAACGTAGATAATGGTAGAATAGGCTGCTTTTAGCTTCCAGACCAAACTCAGCATGGTCATGGATGTAGGTATGGTCACAGATAGGAAATAACTGCAAATCATGTATCATGGTATATAAATATATCCACGCGTGCAAGGAGGATGATCCATCTGGCACAGCAAGGATCACTCAATAAATTCTCATAATCCTTTACTGAGTGCAAAATAAGTATGTCATATGGCTCTGGGGTCTGTTAACAGAACCAGAGTGGCTGTACCGGTGTTAATCCCTGTGTGTCTTCACAGTATGAGTACATGGCCATAAATACCCCACATGACCCTTGCCCAGTCTGTTTACTAATTCCTGTGTTGTGTCTGTAGTGGGTATGGCGTGGTTGAGTGGGAGCTTCCCACTGAGAGTGGTCAATATGTGAGTGTCACACTGGCCCCTGTTCTCCATGTGGACAGTGAAGTCATTTAGATTGCGGTAAAGCTTCACACAGATTAGTTTCATGCTGCAGACAGTAAAATTATCAATATCTGTCCTGTATGTGCTGTATATGTCTTGTGTTGCTTTTAGGGCGGTCCTTGATTTAAAGAAATTCTTACAGCGGAAACACACTGCACGCTTAAGCGCCGCAAATAGCCGGCTGTTCAAGCCAGCCACGCATTTCTCCACGCTAGTCACAAAGCAATCCTTCTCTCTCTCTCTTCTTGAAAAAATAGAAGAGACGCCGAAAAGATTGCTGCAGTGTGCCGGCCGGTGTGGCCTGACAGATAACGGATGACGGATTACATGGGTGCCGAAATGAAAATAGATCCGCTTCATGGCGCTTCAGCATGCAGTGTGCTTCAGGCGTTAGTTGACTAACACAATATGATTTTGTCGACTAATCGATTTAGTATATAGTTAATTTAATTGAGAGATCTTGGAATAAAGTCATTCAGCATGAAAAAGCATAAAAGATGACTAAAGAAATCTTAGTCGACTAAGACCAAAGCAACCGATTAGTTGACTAATCAACCAAGAGGGGGCAGCCAAGTTTTTCTTTTACATAATTCTGGTTTAAGAACAAACTGTTGACATGTTGCACTTAAACACTGAAAAGTTTGAACTTGATCCAATGACTATAGATCAAATATTTGATTTCTTCCTACGTTTGAATAGTTGTTAGAATTTTGAATGTAAAGTGACAGCCGTAGTAATTATTTTTCCAATATCAGGTTCCATCCCTGCAAAATGGATTTTCAGCTAAGCAAAATATTATAATTGATTCATTTGATACAAATTTGTCTTAATCCCTTTTTGACAAAATGACATTTGGCATCATGTACTTCTGCTGAGGCAAAGTGTCCTACTCAGTGTATGTGTCTCCACCCCCCCAGGCCCTCCGTTCATTGTTTCGCCACCAGGGAACATCACCGTGAACATCTCGCAGGACGCCTTCTTCACCTGCCAGGCGGAGGCCTACCCTCGCAACCTGACCTACACCTGGTTCTGGGAGGAGGACAACGTCTTCTTCAAGAAGTAAAGTTATGATCGGTTTCATTATGGTCTGCCATATGGCCTCACCTGTCTGTACCAACTGTTCACCAGCCACTGTCAAGAGTCTTGTGTTGTTTCTGTGCTGGATATTTACTAGAGAGTAATGATATCATTTGAATTAAATAAATAAAAACAGGTACAAATTAGGGGTGGAACGGTACAGACAAGTCACGGTTCGGTTCATACCTCGGTTCAGACATCACGGTTCGGTTCAGTACACTGGAGGGAAAAGCAAAACAAAAATGCAGAGGGCAATTTTTTATTGTGCATGTCTCAGGCTGTACCACCTAGAGTCATCCAGTCTCTCCCCTGAGCTAGCTGCAAACAGCCTGAAGTATGTAAAGTAAGATGTAAACGGTAAACAATAAGTACCCCACATCATCTCCAGACTCCATCTGGAACTTGTAAATAAAATAAGACTATCAGCTATAAAACTGAAAATACAGCATCTCTTATTTATGAAAGTGCAAATTACATAGAATAATAACAAAAAAATTCTACTTAGGCAAGACCTTCCCCCACAAAAGATAAAAGAAAGTATTCTTGCTATTAAGTGCGACAGGCATACCTTTGCCAACTGGCCACGACCTCCTGTAGCTTCTCAGCTAGGTGAGTGCTTGTGTGCTGCTCATACAGGGGCCGCGTCTGTAGAACTGACGCTTTCATCAGAGTCAATAAAATGAGCAGTCACCGTGAGATAGCTTTCCGTAGCACGAGAAGTCCAACCATCAGTCGTTAGTGAAACGGAGGGTGCAGCTGAGAACTCGTGCTCCATCAACGTCCATGTTTGGTTGTATATGGAAGGGACTACAGCTTGCCTCATGCGTGGATGGGATGGCATGTTGTAACGAGGTTTGAGTACATACAGCAAATACTTGAAGCCAGGTTCCTTTACGAGTGAATATGGGCGCATTGAAGATGGCATGTAGCCTAAATTCCGATTGCTTCAGTGATTTTATTTTTGGCCCTATTTGTATTAGTATCTAAAGGCTGGTTAAGCACTGTAGGGAGGAGAGTTGGACAGTTTCTTTTGTCTCGTTCCAGTGATTGGCACATCTGGGTGATGGCGTTAGATATGCATTAGCATATTAGATTTCCACTCACATATCCGACAACTGCTGAACAACGCCAACGCAGTCCTCGTCTTATCCACCACTCTCTCGCTTGTACTACTGCAACTGACTGGGAAACCAAAGTTTTCCCAATCTTGCGATCTTAAAGAGGCCGGCGGGTCCTCTAACTGTTGTGGGTTGCCACCACTTGCCATAGGCTAGGCTACTCGTCCTCCTGAGTGCTGCTAGCTCTAATTCACTCACTTGACCGTCGACCTGACAAAAAACTGCATGTAGGCGGAGCTCAGCTAGCGGCTACATAGGGCTTCAGAGCTAAGGTGGGGCTACAGATTAGGTGTCCCTAAAGAAAGGCGTATCTAACAGTAGTTCCGCATTACATTAATTAATTTGCACGCAAGTTTTATTTATTTTTATACTGTGTATTCTCTGTGTAAATTTATGTACTGAACCGAGACGCCCGTACCGTTTCGGTTCAATACAAATACATGTACCGTTCACCCCTAGTACAAATGCAATGATGATCAGGCAGACAGTGTGCGGACAGAAATCTGCCCTTTGGTGTAGCAGTTATTTAGCTAACTACATAGGCTTTTAGGGACTCTTTTGGCATATAAAATGGCTTATCTAATTGCTTTAAGATTGTAGTAGCTGCAGTGTAACTAAAAAAGTCATTTTTACATGACAATGATATTCAGTGTTACAAACAATACCCTTGTCTTCATCAATGTTATATTGCATGACTTCATTATGTATATTTTTATGAATACTTTTGTATGTGTCATTGTATGTTACATTCTGTTTCAACTTGGTGATTGGGTTTTGAGAATAACATCACATGCTATTTTTTATTTGATGTATCCTTTAATTAGCCAGAAAGGTCCCATTGAGATATGAGATCTCTTCTCCCAGGGAGTCCTGGTTCTCACATGAAAGTTTTTGAGAGTCAAGACAGCATGGAGCAACGCCCCTCTCAGACATTCACTCCTTATGTAAATGGTGATTTAACATAACTTTAACTTTTATTTCAAAAGCATGGCAGCAATCTTACTAGGTCAAACACAGTACCATTTCTGTAATACTTTAAACATGGCAAAAATCTAAATGAAATGTGGTCAGATTAATGTAAAGGTTGCATCACATAGTTAAGTTTTCATGAAATAAATGCATGTCTTCTTCGCCTAATTAAGATCACTGTAATACTGTTAGAACTTAATTATCATCTCCTTTGCTCAAAAACAGTCAAAAATACTTAATAAAACAACCACAGTAATAATCGGACCAGCACCCCCTCCTTTTAAATTTCATATATTCTAACTGCATAGATGAATAAATTAATATCCAGCAAAACCTAGCTTTGCAAACAGTGATTGTGGTCTGTCGCACTGCAGCTGAATTCTCTAATAAATGATGAAGGTGGTAAGAACATTTATTAAGAGATTCACAAAATAAGTTTTTAAAATCTATCAGTGATGCAGCCTGTGAGAGAACGGAAAAAAGCTCTTCTTCTTTTATATCATGAGACATTTCAACTCCTTGCTGATTTCTGGCAGTGAAACCTCTTCCTCTCGCACAACAGGTGCCAAATATTGCGCAAGCACGTCGCTCTTGTGTTGTAATGCCGTATCTCCACTGAATGGTACGGCTCTGTTCGACTCGGCTCACTTTTTTGGTACCAGTACTTTTCTCTTTTTGTTTTCCACTGAGGATAGTACCCCATCAGTGTAGGTGAGATTCTCAGCCGATCTTCATAGCCACGATGCTCGAAACTGCTATGATATCGTCTTTAACATGTCATTCGCTGAATCCTTGTATTGGCATCTAAACAGAGGAATGTCTGTACTTAATTGAACGTGTAGTGTACGCTGTAGTTTTGCGGGCTGCCAATGTTTTAAATATGGGTCAAGTGAATAAGAAATTGCCGTTGCTATTGACGATAGCTTGGCTATATTAAAATGGCAGGTTTGTGCAGAATGTTGCTTGTCGCGCTAGTGACGGTCTCTCTGACCAATCAGTGGTCTGCAGTGTTTTAACTCCACCTTCTAGTATCGGCTCAGCTCGCTTGGAACCTTGACCGAAGAAAGTTCCAGGTGCAGTACTATCTAAACAAAAACCGAGCGAGTCGAGTAGAATCGAGTTGAGCTGTACCATGCAGTGGAAAAATGGCAATTATACACCCTGTTGGTCTGGAGGCTGCTGTATCACCTCCCAGCTCTGCAGTGTTATCAGGCATTTTATCAAATCTAAGTCAGTTCCGAATGAACTCATCAAATCTGAACCCTTTTAAATGACTTACCATCTCTTTTTACGTAGTTTGTTTGGTGGGAAATGAAACGGTGTTAAAAGGCTTTCAGTACATATTTAGTCACTGCTGAACCAATTCAGTTTGATGAGTGTTTAGACAGAAAGACATACGTCTCCTGAAGATCCATGTTATCAGCCTTAAAGGTGCCCTGCCACACGTATTTCATTACTTTGTGGTAATGTCTGAAGTTCTACCATGGACTCGGTAACATCTTTTGTGGAACAAATGCCTTGGTTACCTTGTTTCAAGCCATTCTAGCGTGGTATAGAAAGCCTGCAGGAAGACTCAGCTCGATTTGTGCCAGTTCTCATTAATATTCAATGAACTAAGCTGCTTGACTCTGATCGGCTAACAGCTAGCCAATGAGAGCCTGGCTATCAGCATCCTTTACCCAGCGCAACTGGGCGAGCTCATGAATAGTAATGAGCTCAGGCAACATGATTTCAGACTGACCAGCTTTTGTAATTGGCCTGATTTCTCCTCTTATTTCTTTTCAGTGGCTGGAGCTGACAGAGGAGGTAGCAGTTCATTTTCACATTCACCACATAACACAAATACGTTATCTCGATATAACAAAGTTTGTTTTCTCGAAAAAATTTTTTTTTTTTTCTCGAGATTTTTTTTGTTTGTTTTCTCAATCTTTTTTTTTGTGCCTAAGACACCCTTCCATTTAACCCGAGGAAGGGGCTCCATGAGCGGATAGAGGTCTTCCATTTCTCCCTCCTCTTCTCCGGTCACATACTCGGGAAAAATCCCACTAAAACAGCCTTCAATTTAACCTGGAGAAGAGGAGGGAGAAACGGCAGACCTCTATCCGCTCATGGAGCCCTGTTCCCCGGGTTAAATGGAAGGGTGTTAACAAATTAATAAGTCGTTATCACGAGATAATAGTGCATGAAAAAAACCCCTCAATGGCCGTTCTCGGCTTCCGTACACAAACACACATGGAATTATGCAAGTAAAAACGTTTTTGTGTGACAGGGCACATTTAAACTAAAAAAAACGTTATAATGGAAAGAAAGCATAATCACTAATTTTGTATGATGGATCTCTAGAAATGTCAGTCATTCGGCACATCTCCTTCCGTTGCCACAAGCGATGACATTTCCGCTGTTGATCCTTGGAAGCTGTTCTGACAGAGACAAAAATGCACTTGTCCATTCTGCTTCCCCATAAAGTGCCCTACAGCCACCAAAGCTTGAAGTTCAGTTAGGTTTATGATGCACATTCACAATGCATCAAATTACATCAACGTCCGCTTCATTGCACGTTTTTTAAAGGAGACTGAGTCAAACCCAGCTCTCATGCATCGGGCAATATAGTCAAACAAACTGGTATGGCCATTTCATGCTGCCTAATATTATATTTCATTTATTATTACATTATGAAAAAGAAATAGGAAATAGTCTTTACAGCATACCATAAGTTCATTACAATAACAGGATGTCTGCCCTTTTGAAAAATGTAAAATAAGGACATGATGGAAAGATTTGCACTAATATGTATATTTTCCAGACTTGATATATATAGTGAAAACGTTTAAAACATCACAAAATCTCGCGCTTGAGTAATGAATTTATTTCCTCAATGAAATGCTATTTAAGGACATATTTGTTGAAAAAATACAAAAATCACTTAAAATGAAGTACTATATATTTTTATGAAAAAAGGGAGACATTAATCTAATATTTAGACAGCAGAAACACAAAGCCTGGAAGGCTGGAATGAAGCGTCTGCTTTGGCTCTACACCCTGTTGGTCTGGAGGCTGCTGTATCACCAGTGTTATCAGGGTCATCTGGGCTTTCATCGCATTTTATCAAATCTAAGTCTAGTTCTGAATTAACTCATCAAATCTGAACCCTTTCAAATGGCTTTCCATCTCCTTTTACGTTGTTTGTTTGTTTGTTTGTTTGTTTGTTTGGTGGGACATTAAGCCATCTCTTAAATAAAAGGATTTCAATACATATTTAGTCACATATTCTCATCAACAGGTTTGTATGATATTGTACGAAATTCTGACGCCCGGTCAACCTTAGGTCTACGTGACGTGAAGTTTAGGCACCAAAGGGACTAGTTAGGAAGTACTGCTGGGACACGAATGGCGCTCCCCCGCTTCAAAGTCCTGTGTGCAGACCTCTGAATACAGTTGGCAAGGGTATAAAAACATTGACAACAAGAAAAAGAAAACATAACCCTGATAGCCAAAAAGCAATGGGAAGATGTAATAAAACAAGATGCAGGGTTTTCCCCAGTGCCTTTTTTATGTATTTTTAAGATAAAAAAAAAAAAAACTATAGTTACAGTGGGCCGTGGGGTTGAAAACTTAGACAGTCACATTTTCAAATCTCCAGTTAGCTTTCAGCTCTGACTTAATGTGCCCTATGGAATCTTTCTTATAGCTTTTTTAAATTCTCAATTTCGCAATTCTGTCCATGATTCTTTTATTACAGAAACTATTGGCCTCTAGATTAATGCTGCCACCAGTCTGGGACTGGCCCCAGCCAGGCCCTTGTCAAAAAAAAGACACTTGCCACCGGCTAAAAAACTTTTCTGGGGGAAACCCTGAAGAAGGAAGACATGAGTAGAAAGTGCCACCATAAGTAAAGCTTAGGAGAAATGAGATGGGTGACACTCTGCAGCTTCTATCTAGTGGAAGGGAGACCCACCGGATGCATTTTCTTACAGCTGAGTCATTCATTTAATGCTCATCAGTCTCTGTGACTGGAGATGGTGAACACAAACAACCACGCTGATGAGTCAGTTCACTACCATGCGTATTGTGAGAGATACTGTGTGGCACAAGGCTCAAGCATCACTAATGCCTTCAAATTGTATTTCAAATTGCTCGCAGAGACACTAGATCAGCTTGGCAATCAATGTGGCTTGTCCCAGTTTGACCCGAGTTCTTAAGTCACTCGTAGCCTAAACTACCGCTTGCTAAGCTTCTCTGTCCACAACATGGCTTAAACTACAACTGCTGCGGGCGCCCAGATATCTCAGTTGGTAGAGCGGGCGCCCATATATAGAGGTTTACTCCTCGACGCAGCGGGCCCGGGTTTGACTCCGACCTGCGGCCCTTTGCTGCATGTCATTCCCCCGCTCTCTCCCCTTTCATGTCTTTAGCTGTCCTGTCAAAAGTAAAGGCTGAAAATGGCCCAAAAAAATATCTTAAAAAAAAACAACAAAAACTACAACTGCTGTGATACAGTATATTTTGACTAGAGACTGGGGAAAAAAATGAAGGATTTCACACAAAGCTTGTTCTAATGCCTGCAGACAGGGCAGGGGATGCAGATTCTGTTGCTCCTGGCAGTTTCTAGTTATTTTATGACTGTAGTGATTGAGGACTGAATGGTGTAGTTTGATAAATGATTGCCTTTGCTAACAAATCCCTTAAATTTGACCGCTGATTTCCCCTCATGTTTCAGTCGGAGCAGCGTGAACAGCTCTCTGAAATGTAAGGCTTCTGTCTTTTGAAAAAGCCTCAACCATGACAGATTTGAAAATGATCTCTGTTTTGATGTTTTGCTTCTAATACCTCTATATTCTATGTTCAATCAGCAGAAATACTGCTTTGCAAAACACATCCAGTGAAAGTGACACCACAACGGTATTTAAATGACAACAAACGTGTTGTCTCCATCAGGGATGATGTCATCTCTTTTCACTCGCTTTTCTCCCAAGACTCATACAGCCCACCTCTGCTCATTGCACTACAGTATGATGTGGAATGGGCAGCGGAGGGAGCAAAGCGAAGAATTGCAAAATATCTGTTGCCTTGGCTACTGCAAGTGGCTGGTTAACAGTCAGCAGACCTATATCTCATCCCTGCTCCCTCTCTCCAAATACAAACTTATGTCTGATGTAGAAATGGATAAATGCAACATCTTGGACTATTTTAACTATAGACAGAGCTACAGCGCATGCTGTGTTCTGCAAAACAGCAGATTTACAGCACTGAATAATCTACAGTGTGTACATTTATGTGTAAATTGTTGTGTATGTGTATTTTACACATAAATGTACTCATCATGAGGAGTACTACTCAGCATGTGAAAACAGTTGTTTAATGTCTTCTGTGACTCTGGAGGGAGATTTCCAAAGTCTGAAAAAAAGTTTAGGCTTGGAGATTAGACAACAGATAACCTGCATTACAAACTGGGAGGATAGAGTTTGTAAGACATGGGCATTTACAGACAGGGAGGATGCTGTTGATGCTTTATGGGAAATTCTAGTATTCTAGTATGCTTGTTGGCACTAAACTCAACTCAAATATTCTTTCAATTACATGCAGTGATTGGTCTTTATTATGACAAGTTGATTCTATTTAATATTTATATATTTGTAAAAGTTATTATTGATTCTGAGCTCTCCTCAAACCTCCACATTATTTCAAATGAAAAAAATAAAAACCAAGGTCTGGACATTCTTTAAACACCCAGATCTTTCAAACTCCACACCTTGAAATCCAAGCTTTTTGTTAAAGCTGAAACTGAGAAAAGCTAAAGCTAAATTATGGAAGAAGAATCCTTCTGAGTCCTGACATTAAAAGAATAAACATTAACGAGCACTATCTAAATAGGACACTATCGCATTGCATTATGGGAAATGTTGGAGCCAGGGTTTTGGGGAGCATTGCCATAGACAGTATATAAAAATGGACCCAGTGACCCCGCTGTTATTGACGGAGACAAGTGAAGTCTCTTATCAGCACTTTTCCGGTGATGGTTAAGTGTTACTGAGCGTTACTGCGCAGCTGCAAACTGAGCTTCCCGCCGCCGATGTGATGTGAACAACGTCTCTGAACGTTGTAAGTCTTCTGGTAGCTGTGCCAAGAGAAATCTCAATCATTCCCAATCTATCAGAGACGGAGAGCGTAGGTATATGTAAGGAGATAACATAGGCACAGGCTAATTATTGCTAACTAAAATGCTAGTTAACATTAGTAATTAAACTAAACAGCTAATGTACGTCCAAACTGCCTGCGAGCTTCTCCTGTACTATACGGTAATTCCTCTACAATGCGACAGTAAGTTGAGCATGACTCATAAATGGACTTAAAGCAACACTAGAGAACTTTTCCCGCCTCGGTCCCCCTACAGGTTGGAAGAGGAATTTGCCAGATCGGGTAGCAGATCTGTAGTTCAAATGAACTGGACAGTGTAATGTAATGGACAATTCCGCTTCCAACCTGTAGGGGGACCGAAGCGGGAAAAGTTACTTAGTGTTGCTTTAAGTCGGGAAATCTTTGCTTCTGCTGATTGACCAATTTTGACCATTCTTTTTTTCTCATAATCCATGACCTTTTAAGGGTTTTTCAATACTAGCTTTTTTTCTTATTTGAAATGAAATAATTAGTCGTGTTTTTTCTCTGTTGATGTATGTTTTTTTGTATGCACCACCCAACAGCTGGTAAAATGAAATGACTTGTCAGAACCCTTTTGACAACAGGATCTCAAGAGACTTATCCTGTAAATAATACATTTGTTCAAGGGTAGGAGCCAGTGTTTTTGGAGTTTGATGGGTAAAATAAAGAATTGCCTTTTATACTGTCATGCTAATATGGTGTGATGTAGTCCATCAGTTCAATTTTATTTATAGTATCAAATCATAACAGGAGTTATCTCAGGACACTTTACAGATAGAGTAGGTCTAGACCGCACTCTATAATTTATAAAGACCCAACAATTCCAGTGATTCCCCCAATAGCAAGCATTCAGTGTGACAGTGGCGAGGATCACAACCTGAAAATGCTAGGCTACTTTATGCCTGACTTCTTTTCTTTTCCTTAGTCCAAAATCAGCTAAAACAGCGGTCAAAATCCCTTCACCACCACATTCTAACCATTTTTAAATGGATACTTCTCACATATATTGCACTTGAGGCTAATTCGAGAAACATGACAGTAACTTTGGTGTAGTTCCCCAGAGATATACATACACACACACCCCAGATCTCACAATAGTAGAGCCCCTTTAGGAGGAAAATAAATGGGATTTGTAAAGTATGAATGTGCTGCTGAAAAATCTGCAGGCACTGTGCGTGACGCTAAGTCGAGCATGAACCGAGATCTCTGTGATCCCCTTCTTCAGATCCAACACAAAGCCTGCAAGCTGGGGGGTTTCTAGAGATTTAAAAACAAGTCTGAAATCTCTGCATCTGGCAAAGTTATTATTGATATTGGTATCAATTAATCCATCAGCCTCACACTGGCATATCCTAATGAGTTTTCCAGCTACCTTTTTATAGCGTGGAGACTTACAGTTCCTATGCAACCAACCATGCTGCTGGGAATCATGAATCAAGCTGTGTGCAGGACATCATTTATATGAAAGTCAGAGCTACACATCCACTGGGGTAAAAGCACAAAAGGGCAAGAAAATGTGGCACTGGCCAAATATACTGTCGTCGTCGTCTTCATGGAAGCCTTGCATCATAAATCAGTGACAGTATACGTGTGCATCTATCTATAAATATTCTCAAGTAAATGCTTATAAGGGTAAGACTTGTGCCTTCTGATGACTGAGAAGATGTGTTGAAAAAGTATTCAGTACTAACAAAGACTTATCTTCAGTGTGGAAGATAGCTGTCCCAATGTGTACACGTTTGGTACACACTGCATGAGTCTTCTTTTGAAATAAGCCTTAGATGTTTTCTAATTTGCTAGCATTTTGCAAGTCTTTTTTTCTCAACACTGATTTCTTCCCCAAAAAAACCCACTTTGATCCCAACATTAATGTTTCCGCTCTCTTCATTTTCACAGTGACCTAAAGCGCAGAGTCAGTATTCTCATTGATGGATCCCTCATCATTGCTCAAGTCAAGCCGGAGGATGCTGGGAAATACACCTGTGCTCCTAGCAACAGCCTGGGCCAACCCCCCACTGCCTCTGCCTACCTAACAGTGCAATGTGAGTGTTCTGCTTTTTCTACACTTTCCATTGCTGAACTTTATGCCTGTTTGTGTGGGTCAACGCTGTACTAATAATACTTGAACCCGAGCGCTAATCATGCCGGAGGTTCAGAGGAATGAAACATGGCAGAGCAGGTAGAGAAAGAGATGCTGTCCACTGCACGAACATGGATAACTTCAAGCCCCTGAAAACTTGGCTTCAAATCTTAGACATTAAATATTAATAACTTAATTAGCAACAATCAAAAACATTCTTAGGTATTATTTTAAGAGGTCAATACTAAAAGGTCTGTTAATTGGTTTCTTGGGGACTGTGTGGGTATGGTTTGATCACATTTGATTGACAGTGATCAAACAATCCACCAAATTCCATTCAATTAATCCTGATTGGGGCATGGAAGATTGTGACATCACCTTTTTCCAACTGAGCCCCGCCCACATCCACAAGAAAAATCATGTCATGTGAAACGAGCTAAAGTGTTCATATAGGATCCCGTAGCCCATACAAAGAAGCTTGTCAAGAAAATGCTTTATTAGGGAATTTGAAGCTACAATAGGCCCTTTATTTTTTGCATCATTCGGCATACATATCCATAATAACCTTTCAGCATATTATAATTCAAGGGGTCTGAGAGAAAACTAGACTTCTGCACCTCCTCATGGCTGTGTTCTCAGGATTTCGAAAATGTAGCCCGTAACAGGAGACTTTGGCCAATCACAGGTCGTTTCAGAGAGAGAGAGAGTGTGTTCCCATTGGCTGATGCATGTGCACCCTTCAGATGGTAAAATCCTGGTTCAATGGTGGGCTCAAAGAGAGTTGTTTTATTCGTAAACATGAACTTTAATCACAGTATGTCATCTCAAAGGGCTTTACAGGCCCACACAAGAAAACAGGGCAGTATATAGTATATAACCGCATCAGGGTCACAATCATCTTGAGCAGTGTGTTTCGCATAGTGCTTCATCGGGCTCATAAACACGCAGTAAACAGGCAGTGACTTAAATAAGATGTCATAGTCAATAGTCACGAATACACAATAGCACAGAGTACACCGTGAATCAGAAAACCAAAATGTGTTTTTAGACTACAAAATGTGCCATTTACAATCACACTCACAGGTTATCATATTCTCATCAGTTTTATCATTACGTGCAACAAAATTACAGTTTTGAAAATGCATGTAAATTTAGTAGTGTCTACAATGTATGTCATAATGTAATATGAAAAAAAGGAAAAAAAAAAAACTTTTGCTGATAATCATACTTTTCCTATTGAGCAAAGTTGTATTTTAAAATACAACTTTGCTCAATAGGAAAAGTATGATTATCAGCAAAAGGTTTTTTTCCTTCACGTATAGGTTATTATATAGGTGATCAGAGAGTTATATATATATATATATAACGCGTTATTAACGGCGTTAACGCAAACCCATTTTAATGCCGATAATTTTTTTAACGCACGTTTAACGCATAGAGAGAGCAACGGGATCTGTTAGTCCACTTCTTTAACTGTCTATGGCCACGCCATGTCCCACCCTACGAAGCAGCTGATTGGTTTGGTTTAGGCATTTCACCGCGAGTAGTTAGGATAGTGGATTGGTCAGGGGATAGGACCTGAACAAATGGAGTTACGTTACCTTGGACGCCTGGCCAATAGTAGTGATTGAAGGGCGGGTCTTGTAATTTTGCAGACCGGAAACAAAACAGACACAAGCCGCGGCCGGTTTGAGCCAAAGACAGTATGGTTTGAGCTTGCTAGCCGCGTAGCTAGTAGGCTCGTCACGGCGATTAGCTTCGGTACGAGTAGTGACTCTACAGTCAGTGAGAGAATCAAAGTGTCTCCTCTGTTCTTTCTGGCCACGGTGGGAAACCTGGAGCAGGAAAACCCTCTCCTTGATTTTGCGTTGGTTATGAACGAGAACGAGAACCAGGAAATGAGTCACTGGAAACCAGTTGCTATGACGACGGCTATGCCGCTGACGACGCTATGAGCCCATAGACAGTAGGACGAGCCACGCTCGCCTCAGGCATGAGGCAGTACTATCTGCAGTACTATCTGCAATGGAAAATGGAGGTAACAGTGTTACATCATGTGACAGATTATTATCTCCAAGTGTGAATGTTAGTGTGAAATTGAACATAACGTATATGACAATGTTGTTTTCAATAAAAAAAACATTGTCACAAAGCAAGCCAATCTACTTTTCCATGCTGATAAGAGAATTAAAATGAGAAAATATAATGGGACAAAAAGAAATCAAGGGACATTTAGAATAGATAAAAATGTGCGATTAATTGCGATTTAATCGCGAGTTAACTATGACATTAATGCGATTATGATGCTTGACAGCATTAGTATCTTTTGGTATGCATTTCAGAAGAAAATGGTTAGGATTCAGGTGTAATTGCAAATAGTGATTAATCATGATTAATCCACTGAAAATTCTGATTAATTTGATTAAATATTTAAATCATTTGACAGCCCTAATATATATATATATATATATATATATATATATATATATATATATATATATATATATATATATGACTCTGATTGCCTTTAATCAACAGGTCAATAAATTGTATTTTAGTTGTATTATTTACCAGTCAAGAATGTCAAAATGTATTTTGTGTTATTGATACTCTTTAAATGCAAATAGCTAATATTACGTCCGTTTAAACACAAAATATAATCTACTGGGAGTTCACATCAGGTGTTACTGAGTCCAGACCGACTGCGACCGTCAGCAGCAGCTCAGGACCGGTCTTCACCAGGCTGACTGATAGCAGACATTTTCTGGATAAAAATAGCTTTCAAGTGGGCTCCATGAGGAGTGGCAGAAAACAGCCTTGCTTTCATTTATGGATTAACTCATTTTCCCCCTACAGTGGGGAATAGGTATACTGTATTCCTACAGTGGAACCACAAAGCTCATAGACACTCCATGAGCAATTATTACAGATACTGCTCACGATTATGCTCCCGAGAAGCGCACCAGAGAGAAAATAGAAAAACATGGGGTTCCTGTGATTCCTGTTCCATCAGTGTGGATTGATACACTTGATAATGTTGAGTGACAGATGGGGCTGAATCAATTTAGCTCATTACTATATAGTATATTGGCTATAACAAAGTTTGGGTGTTAAAAACTTCAAAAACAGTGGCACATATTACGGAAAATTTAAGTGATTAAAAACATATTTTATTGTGGGTTCTAAATGTGTCCGCCTAACACCAACATCCCTGGTGGAAACTATAAATGCAGGGCTCAAAACAAATCTAGTTCTGGTCGTGCAACATGTGACCCTGCAAGATCGCCAGTCTTTATATATTATGACAGTCTTTAACGTTAGATGTGAGACGGTTGTCTTTACATGTGAGATGGTGTCAGACTACAGTAGTCTTTTCAAAGTCGGTTCAAAGTCTTCTAGTGTATGATAGGCTTGGGTGCTGCTCCTAAGGCTTGTAATGGAAGGGAAACCCCTGGTCTCCAGGCTTACTCTGTCCCACCTCCCAACCAGTGCCATACAAACACCTTTTTGCTTTCTCAAATACACTTTTCTATTTTTTATTTGTTTGCTTTCTGCCTCTCCCTCCTGTTCCCCCCCCCCCCCTCTCTCTTCATTTCTCATTTGTCCTCATTTATGTATATATATTCATATGCACAGCAACACATCTCTATCTCTCCCTCCCTCTGTCTTAATCATGGGTGTCCGCCTCCCCATTCTCCCCTCCCATAAAACACTCACTCAGTCCATCAGTCACTCGCAGCACTATAATCATGACGCTTGGTGAATTTGTCACTTTGGAAAAGCATCTGGCTCTTATCCTCTTATCCGGAGCAGACAGACAGGCAGAGGCAGGAGGCAGGAGGCAGGACGAGCTCTGAGATTTTAGCCTCAACGACCGGTGACCGGCCACTGGCAGTAGTCAAGGCAACAGACATTTTGCATTCCTTTGCTCTCCTGCCTCCTTTGATGGCTGTACATTACATTTTGTGTGTGTGTGTGTGTGTGTGTGTGTGTGTGTGCGCGCGTGCGTGCGTGCGAAGCAGGCAACACCAGTCGTGAGAGGGAGGGAGAAGTGAGAGGGGGGGGGGGGGGGGGGGGGATTACATCATTGCTGTAAGACCAAGGACTTTTCTTTGTCAGACTGCAGAGCGCTCCCTCTGTCTTTCCGTCCTATTCTTTCCCCTTATTGTTATTTTTTCCTCCTGTGCCCTCTTTCTCTCTTTATCCCCTTCTCTCAATCCTCAACATTCGCTCTTCACCATTCGCTTCATGCCCTTTTTCTCTCTTCTGCCTCGTCCTGTTGAAATCTCTCTCCCACAGTCTCCTTTCCTCCCTGTCCTGCCTCTGTCTTTCTCCCTGAAAAGCCTGCCAGTGAATGACTTCCCTAAAGCATCTTGCAGTGGGAACCAGCGTGTCGTGAGCGATAGCGCTGTCTGAGGGCTATATTTAGAAACTTGGCTGATATTCTTGTCTGTGGTCCTGGCGGCGGCGCTCCTCTGGGCTCTCTGTGGCGGAGCGCTGGCTGGCCGGCGGTTAGGACGCGGGAGGACAGCAGCTGTAGTACAAAGTTGTTCTGGCAACGGTGCGGTCAATTGATCTCTCTCGCTGAGGTTTAATCCCTCCATCTCCTCATGTCACGCACTCATTCGCTCACTCTCTCACTCTCTCATCTCTCCTTTGTAAAGCCAGATGAATGCCTTTTGCCTGCTTCATTGTGTCACCCCGCCTCCTCCCCCTTCTGTCCTCTCTCCTCCCCTCTCTCCTCTGTCCTCTCTCCTCCCCCTCTTTCCTCTCTCTTCTCTCTCCTCTCTCCTCCCTCCTTTCCCTTCTCTCCTCTCTCCTCCACCAGCTCCTCTCTACCTTACGTCATCCATTCACATCTCTTTCTCTCTTTCTCTCTTTCTCTCTTTCTCTCTTTCTCTCTTTCTCTCTCAAATTCAAATGGGCTTTATTGGCATGAAAGTTCCAATAGCAATCTTGCAAAAGCATCAACATACAATTTGACCAAATATTCGGACAGAACACAATAAACAGTTATATGAACATGAACACAATAAATGGATGGATTAATATTAATTATGTAAATCAATTTACATGGCAAATATGAAAACAAAAGGTGACAATATGAAACAAAACCAAAAAACTGAATTCTAATAAAAATGCACAGAATTTAACATCAGATATACTTTTATCCATATATTTAAAGCGCTGTAACAAACTAGCTCTCTCTCTCTCTCTCTCTCATCTGTCCTCTTTCCCACGCTCAGCCTCGCTCGTCCTTCCTCTATCGCTCCTCTGATAGCGCTCACACCTCTTCTTCACCCCCCTCCTTCTCTCACTCACACCAGTTCTCCTCCTTATCACCCAGTGTCTACTCTGAAGCTCTCCTCTCTGACCTCATTTAGGAACCACGCTGTTCTCTCCCCTCTTCAGGATTCAATTTTGTTAGTTTTTTATATATATATTTTATATTTTTGCTTTTTGCTTTTGATGTTTTATGTAAAGCACTTTGAGTTGCCTTGTGCTGAAAATGTGCTATATAAATAAAATTGTCTTGCCTTGTCTTGAGGGTTTGGGAAGGATATGTTTGAGCTTCTCCTCTTTTTTTGCCCTCCTTTTCCTCCTCTCAGCCCCTTTTTCCTCTACCAGATGGACTCTCTTTTTTTCTTGTGTGCCTGTCTATGCCCAAAAGGTATAGCTCGACCATATCAAATCCCAATTATTTAAGACCGAAAATACAGGGGGTGGAAATGTGAAAGGATAGCCACTAACGTGGAGCAAATATAGAAATAAAACTCAAACATTTAGGAGCTGATCTGATTAGACTGATTGAGGTGAGGCAGGTCAAGTGTGATGTAGTGTGATTTTTTTATAAACGGTCTACAACTGAATGTGAGAATAGTTTAATTTGCTGGATATGCAGTAACAAACATATTTATGTCAATGAGCCTCATGGAGACACAGCAGGCTTTGGACAGTATTTTGATTAGATGCACTGTAATACTACTTTGTTGACATAGTATTAAATAGTAAATGGCATACAGATTCGTATGATGATTGGATGATATAATAGTTAAAGTGCTCATATTATGCTCATTTCAGGTTCATAATTGTATTTAGGGGTTATATCAGAATAGGTTTACATGGTTTAATAAAAATAAAAAAACACACCATGCAGCTCCTCTTTCACCCTGTGTGTTGAGCTCTCTGTTTTAGCTACAGAGTGAGACATCTCACTTCTGTTCCATCTTTGTTGGGAGTCGCACATGTGCAGTAGCTAGGTAAGGACTACTAGCCAGTCAGAAGCAGATTATGAGGGCGTGCCATGCTAGCAGCTAGGCAGCATTATAACGAAGTGATGAGCATTTGTCTCTGAAGTAAAGGCTGGACTACAATAGAGCTGTTTGGAGCAGTTTGTGAACAGTGTTTTCTGCTGGAGGTAGTAAGTCCCTTTGGGGGGGACTTTGGGCCTTTTCACTTTGTAAACCTATTACATGCACACACACACAAAAGATATATAACACAATAAAGGAAATGGGAAAAGTAAAAAGCATAATCTGAGCACTTTAAAAGAAACCCTTGTCCCTGGGTACATTAAAGGGGTGATAGAATGCAAAACCGATTTTACCTTGTCATAGTTGAATAACAACAGTTTGGTGGGTAAATAGGACATACATAGGACCTCAAAATGCCATAGACACCTCTTTCCTCTGCAGATCTCACTATTTGAAAATGCCTCTGAAAACGGGCGAATCCCAACGAGCCTTCGAGTTGATGTCAACTCTCTTCCTGTCCCTTATTTGGCTCAAGTCGCTGTCTTTGTCATGCCCCGAAATTTACATACACCACTGACCTGAGATCAGCTAGTCTTCTTAATCTAGGTTGCGCACATCTCAGAAATTGTATACATTGTTCGTCTGTTATTGCGATACTAAAATCAATTCTGAGACTTTTTTATGCGAGAAATCAACTATGTAGAGCTCAAATATGGGCCGTTTTATGAAAATTGATGGTTAATTGCAAATTTGGTATGACAATGTCGGACTTCAGAGGCTCCACAATCTGCTGTCACAGCCAGCGCCTCCCTGCCGGGTATCCTGCTTCCCGCTCGGCCTGCATACCTTCACAGACCCGCTATGAGCTGGAGCTCTGTCAGGATCGCACACACGAGCTGCGCTTTAGAAAGAAGAAGTTTTTCAAGGATATTGAAAATGAACCACGGTTGTAAATGCAGTGTTCCAGGCTGTACAACGGCATACTGGCCCAGAGAAAAGTGTTTAGAACGAGTATATCGGACAATGAGCGGGAGTTGTGGATCTAACGTAGTGGTGGAGAGGACGTGCCTGCAAAGCCGTCTCTGGTAAATGTCCCCACGCTGGCAATTTTGTCCCGGCTGGTGTGTGTGTGTGTGTGTGTGTGTGTGTGTGTGTGTGTGTGTGTGTGTGTGTGTGTGTGTGTGTGTGTGTGTGTGTGTGTGTGTGTGTGTGTGTGTGTGTGCTGTGCTGTGCTGTGCTGTGCGCAGGGCAGCGGTGTGTCTGTGTGTGTGTGTCTGTGTGCGCCAGGCAGTGGTGTGTGTCTGAAATATGCTGTATCGTCTCCAATGTATGTGTGAGTGGTTCCTCAACACCAATCAGTGCGCAGCTCATCTAAATATTCATGAGCATACCATATTTGGAAGAAAAGCTGCCGTTCCAAATAGAGCCATTCCACAGGGATGCATAAGGGCCAAAAAAATAGCACCTGGGACATTTTCTGCCCAACCAATGTTACATACCCTATTAGGAGACCTTAAAGAACAGTGTGAAATATTCCATATAATCATTCTATCACCCCTTTAAGAATGATCCAGTTACATAATTTTCGCTCAATACTGAACCAATTTCAAAGATGTTTGTTCGCATTAGTCACTTAGACACTAATGCATGGGAAAATAGGGTCCAGGTTGAAAGATTACCTTTAAGTGTGATAGAAGTCAGTGAAGTACACATGCATGAGAGCAGGTTTGTAGTGATATTTAAACCTTGTTAACATCTTGTTTGATTTACTCTATGTGCCATCATGTGCACAATGCTTCAGTTCAGGAATAAAACTGATGAGCATGGGGGTTCAGTGTGGAACAATTTATGCTCTGCAAACATGCACAAATGTTGCTCTGAGACCAGCTGTGCTCCACATAAACTCATTTATCATTTAATGATGAGCCCACATCCCATAAACTGTTTGATTTTACAATCAGCAGGCACCCGTTTTCCTAAGCTACAAAGAGATGTTCTATCTCGTTTCATGTGTTTTTCACCAGATCCTGCCCGTGTGGGAAACATGCCATCTGTCATCTACGTGGCCATTGGTCTGCCCGGCTTCATCCGCTGTCCTGTCGATGCCAACCCCCCAGTAACTCTGGTTAAGTGGAAGAAAGATGGCCTTCCTCTCCGGATAGATAAGGTGAGCCGGTGCAGTGCTGCAGCTTTGGTTCCGCTCACTTTACCCTGTTCAAACTGGAAACAAGTGCGTCATTTCTTCAGATGAAGCTTGAATGTGATTCCATTCTTCACTTCGTCCTTTCATTTTCAGTGCACCCCTCTGTCTCTTATTTGAGTGAAAGGATTCAGTTAATCTTCAAAGTTATTGATAGGAACCATTTGCATTGATCTATAACAAAACATAACTCTTCATTACACACCGTCCATGACTTTCCTTCCACAGTACCCTGGTTGGAGCCAAATGGACGATGGGAGCATCCGTGTGGCAGAGGTCACTGAGGACTCTCTCGGCACCTATACCTGCATGCCTTACAACGCCCTGGGTTCCATGGGATGGTCCCCTCCCGCTCCCCTGGTGCTAAAGGTACAGCCATAGTCACTGTGCATTTAGTCTCTGTTTTCGGCCCGGTATCCGTTACCTTCGGCTTTCTTTGTGTTGTAATTCTGAACTCCTGTGGATTTCTGAGGACTCTGGTTAACTGCTCCTCAGATCTCTGCAGGGTAAATCCAGACAGCTAGCTAGACTATCTGTCCAATCTGAGTTTTCTCTCGCACGACTAACACAACCTTTGAACGTACACATGTTTTACCAAAACAAATTCCTTCCCGAGGCTATTTTGCAGAGGCACTGGGGCTCTGTCCGACATAGCTACCCATGACGATTGTGATTGGTTTTAAGAAATGCCAATAAACCAGCGCATGTTTTTAGCCAGACCCTCCTCCGCAGAGCTGTGGAGGAAGGTCTGGCGATGCAAGACTACTGTACATTTAAATGATCCCAAGATAGTAAAACAGGCAGCATTGCAAGTTCCCCACCAACTCATCAGTTTTGACTTACCTGTTCTGGCTGCTTCACCCCCGGCAGGACCCTCCCAAATTCTCAGTGGTTCCTGGAGGGGAGTACAGGCAGGAGGCTGGGAGAGAACTGGTCATCCCCTGTGAGGCGGAGGGAGACCCCTTTCCCAACATCACATGGAGGAAGGTAAGACCCCTTCTAGCTCTACACCCCCACCTGCCTATGTGTATAATTGTACAGTATATGTGTATATGGCTACCAGATTTTCTGTCAGGCTGTTTTTAAATCACCACTCTGTGTTGTTTTAAATCACATTCACTGTTTTCCATTGAGAGTGAGTCTGAAAGCTGTGTGCCTGTAGTGGGTGCTCTGATATTAATTACTCAAACTACTATTTGTCATTTTAGCATTTTTAATCACATTTTAATGATGTCTATAAAATATGCAATCAAGGGAATATTTTAGATTCTCTCAATTGTTTGCTTGATTATGAAGCATGTTGAATCTCGCTTATTGACAACTGTGTGATTAGCTGTTTGTTTTTTCACCCACTTAAAAAAAGTCATCATTCTGTGTAATTTGATATGTAAATTAGATATTGAGAGCAGTAATATTGTAGTAGATGTACAATTGTTGGTTGAGATTTTTAAAAGCTGCTAAACTATCCCTTCTGTATATATGGCCTCTATGTTTTTCCAAAGTTAAATTCTTATTTGCATGTTCCAATCTATTGTGCGCCTCTCTCCGTCTCTTTCATTGGCTGACTCTGTCTTCCCTTGGCTGGCTGGACTGCAGGTAGGGAAGCCCAGTAAAAGCAAGCACAATGTTCTGCCCCGAGGCAGCTTACAGTTCAAGTCCCTCATAAAGGAGGACCATGGGGAGTGGGAGTGTGTCGCCACCAACGTTGCCACGAGCATCACTGCCAGCACGCATGTCCAAGTCATAGGTACCCAACATGTACACACATTCACAAACACACATTCACATATAGAAACCTACATTACATCAGACTTGTTCACTAAGCCCCGCCTCCACTACTGTTGCTACACCTATCACCTACCTAGTGTTCCATTTTTTGCATTGGCACATTTAAATTTTTACATTTTCACATTTACAAGAGGTGTTTAGTGGTTGGCTTCTTCAGAAGCTGCTTAGTGGTGGATACATTATGTCTCCAAGAGGAAACCAGATGCTTGCCCATGTAGACAGTAGTGGTAGTGTTGGTTGTTTTACTCTAGCATCCTGCAACTCTTTCATAATACGCTCAACCCCAAGGACAACACACTACAAGCTGTCCAGTAGTAAAATGATTTGGCTCCAGAATTAGTTTTGAAATGTTTTTTGTTTATACAATATGAATAAATGTCTTTGGTTAATGCAGTCATTGGCATTGTCTGCCATTTTGTCCACCTTTAGTCCTTTCTGACCACTGTGCTTCCTATGTGGATGTGAGCCAATCAAATCAGAGCAATACAAAGACTATATTGAACTGGCTCCTGACTGGTTTCCTGTTGCTTTTGCTCCAGTACAGTACCTTAACAATGGAACTGGAAATGAGCAGAATGCATGTTTTGGGTGGAATTATTCTTTAGCACTTTTACTTACATTATTTTACATACAAAAAATGTGACTTTTGACAAATTACATTATCCATGCAACCTAAAATGTTTCTATTTTACACTTGGATGTTACATTGGGTTGCTGGCTGGCTTAAAAAACACATTACTGGTTCCAGCTCACAGTCAGTGAAATGAATGTACAACATGTGTGACTATTGACTATTGTGCTTTTTTAACCACATCTGTCACTGCTCTCCCTCCTTGCAGGCACAAGCCCCCACGCCCCCACCAGCATCCATGTGGTGCCATCCTCCACCTGGGCCAATGTGTCCTGGGACGCGGGCTATGACGGAGGCTTCCAGCAGACATTCTCAGTCTGGTATGGCCATGTGTGAGTCATCCCAGCATGCTTTGCTTCCTGCTTTTTTCTTCTTTCATTACTTTCTCTGTTATTTCTAAAACGTGTCCTTTCCCAGGGTTGTGTTCAGAACAGTTGTGAAAACGTAGAGATGGAAATACATGAAGAACCAGTGTGAGTGAGTTTTCATCCCTAATCTTTGGAATTTCTGGAGGAACGCATAAAAACAGTTGCAACTTAACTGAACATGACCCAAAGTTCTCTGTTCTGCTGCTGCTGCTTTGCTGCTGCTTGACTGAAGAAAAGGCCTGGGTTGAAATGTTTCATTTATTTAATGACTTGAGATTAAGGTGGAGGGTGGGGGTGTGGCCTTGACCAACTGCCATGCTTCGCTTGTTTGCAAGCCATGATGTCTCTCTCTTTCTCATGGGTTGGCCAAATTCTCTGGGCGGGCAAAGCAGAGAAAGGAGAGGTAACCTTTTCCCTTATGACATCATAAAGGGAAGATCGGCCCATCTAAGGTTTCATTTTCTCAAAGGCAGAGCAGGATACCCAGGGC
Source organism: Gymnocephalus cernua (assembly GCA_023631565.1). Classification (NCBI taxonomy): domain Eukaryota; kingdom Metazoa; phylum Chordata; class Actinopteri; order Perciformes; family Percidae; genus Gymnocephalus; species Gymnocephalus cernua. Next base: position 24,305,294 of record CM042439.1, read on the forward strand.
TCGGTTTACACCTATCGCCATTTCTAGCCACTGGGGGACCATAGGCATGCTAGGGGAACTCATATCAATGTTAAAATACCTCATAAAGTGAAATTTTCATGGCATAAATGATCTGGTTGATCTTCACAAGAGGGTACATGCATATCACAGTGTGTAAATACATACAGTATTTCATCTTCTTGAAGGAGTATGAAGTACTGTTTTAACCCAGGTCTACAAGGAAGCCATCTGCCAATATTTGTAATGTAGCGAGGAGTTTAACAACTGCTGGAATGGAATGTGAACGCTGAGTCGGAGAGTCAATGTCATTTTTGATTTCTTCCAGTAACTGTAATATTGCATGGCTGCTTAATCTGTAACGCTTAATGATTTTGTGTTTACTCAACTGACAAAGTGTGATCCTTGTGGCAAAAATTCATTCAGCTCGTCTCCTTGGCCTATACCTTCGTCTTGCTCAGATTACTGCTGCCATTTCACCAGGAGGCACATGCGAGGAAACAGTTTTACACCTGGTTTTAAGAGGCGGACAATTTTCACCGTAAAATAGAGGTGCGCTTTCACAGGCTTTTTGTACATACCGCAGAATACATAATTAGGCACACTTTACGCTTCTCCTCCCATCTCTTTATGGGAAACTCCCATTTTCCCCTTCACCCTCCTGTGAATGCATATGCATGACACAGAAAAACGCAATTTGCCATTTTCACCTCCCGCGACAGGCAGTCTGCGCTTTTACCTCAGTGCGGCCTGTTTGTACATACCTCGCCATGCTTTTACGCTCACATTGCGAAACAAATATGCCTGAAGTGGGCGTAAAAGCATTAGTACATCTGGCCCTGAGACTTTTTAGTATTCACCCGGTTAATTGCAAATCGCAAAACGAAACTGCTACAATGTACATGTTTTCTATGCTACTAGTTTCAAGTATATATTTGGAAAAAGTGACTTCACCAAGGAGAGGGACATAGTTTCACTGAGAATTTGGTCATTTAGCACATGGCAATAAATAATTTTAATTCTTTTGGTGTTATTGGAATAAATAACAATTTGAAAAATCTCAACAAAAATCTCAACAAAAATCTTCACACAAGCTGTTGCTGCAATTTTGTTAATTTTACAGGAAAAAAACACTGCACCAATAACAACACAGCTATTATTAGATGAGGACCCTACGATCAAAATAATGAAGTTACTGTTTAATGCAGGACACTTTTTCATGTTTTGGTCAATTTAGAGATTTTGGTCTCTTTTGCTTCCATGTCTTCTTTTATTCTAATGGAAGTCAGACTTCCAATAGTTTAGTCTGTTCATCACCACTCACCTGCACACAAGACAAGAAAAACTTTCTGGGGTAGGAGCTGGAATGGACTGCTGCCTTTCTGTCTGCGTCTCTGCCTCCCTCTGTGTGTGTGTGTGTGTGTGTCTGTGTGTGCAGCAGCGCACACTGCCTCTGAGGAGACACATATGAGAGAGAGAGAGAGAGAGAGAGAGAGAGAGAGAGAGAGAGAGAGAGATGTGAATGGATGACGTAAGGTAGAGAGGAGCTGGTGGAGGAGAGAGGAGAGAAGGGAAAGGAGGGAGGAGAGAGGAGAGAGGAAAGAGGGGGAGGAGAGAGGACAGAGGAGAGAGGGGAGGAGAGAGGACAGAAGGGGGAGGAGGCGGGGTGACACAATGAAGCAGGCAAAAGGCATTCATCTGGCATTCTGCCAGCCAAGCTAGCTAGCGTTAGCTGGTAACTTAAAGCGTAACTCTGGGCAAAATGCATCCTAGGGTATTTTTGTGAATGTACGTGAGTCAAACTTTAGTTTAAAAACAGCGCCACTTTGAAGATTCACCGTATTGTCGTTTTTGGGTCAAATGGCCTTTTGAATGGGAGAGCTAAGGGCACTCTCATGCTAGCCTCAAAATAGCTATTTTCAAAATACTAAGAAGGCTCGACACAACATGAAACTTTGCTCCACGTATCACCAGGGGCTCTACACCTTAACGCAAGCATTGACAACATTCTTTGTGTACACAGATTTACTAAAAAGAAAGTTTTTGAACAACTCACCGTAGCTCTTGTTGTTTCCAGCTGCAGCCATATTATCAGTCAAAACGAGTCGATTTCCGAATGCGGATGAACGGACTCAATAGGAGGAAATGTCATTCTTATATAAGGCTCCTTTTTCAGCTTCAAGATCAATATTGTTTTTTACGAACGACAAAACAAAAAAACATCTGTGCATTTATATGGAACTAAGTTTTAGGAGCTTTCCATCTATACTCTCCTCGCTGTTACTTTGTATTTGGAAAGCAACTCGTTTTGACTGATAATATGGCTGCGGCTGGAAACAACTAGAGCTACGGTTCAAAAACTTTCTTTTTAGTAAATCTGTGTACACAAAGAATGTTGTCAATGCCAGAGATGGGAAGTAATGAAGTACAAATACTTCGTTACTGTACTTAAGTAGATTTTTCAGGTATTTTTACTTTACTTTACTATTTATTTTTGTGCCGACTTTTTACTTTTACTCCTTACATTTTTAACACAAATACCGGTACTTTCTACTCCTTACGTTTTACAAAAGTGGCTCGTTACTTACCCACTTACAAAAGCGCGATGATACGTAACAACATTGTTTGTGACAGAACGTTCTCATTTTCATTCATAAATTCATCCCGTCCGTGGCCGTGCCTTGGATCCTTTTATATACTGTCTATGCTTGGATCTGACGTGAGGTCACTTAACGTTACTAAGCAACAACAAGTTGAATTCTTTGCGCGGTCTTTCCTTTCTCGCCACTAGTTAGTTACCTTTAGTTTGAACTAAGTTTTATAAGTAACGAGATATGAAACGTTACTAAACAGACCTAAATAACACTACTTCAGTGTTTTCTAAAGTCTGTCCCTGAAGCTACTGCCACGTCGGGTGACGCTGCAGCTGCCACCAATGTTAGCCTACTGTTACCTGGTAAGTGAGAGTAGCCTAGCTTATATGATACCGCCCGCGCGTGCGCGTGTGTGTGTGTGTGCGTGCGTGCGTGCGCGCGCGTGTGTGTACGTGCGTGTGTGTGTGCTGTGTGTCTATGTGTGTGTGTACAGCAGTAAACAGAATACAATGTTTATATGTCCTTGTTTCAGATGATGAGAGAGACAGTGAGAACTCCTGGCCTTCATAAAGTCAATGACTATGCAACATTAGAGTAAATTCTTAAATCTTAAATATGCATTGCTTTACACAATTAAATGACTATATGGTAATGTTAGTTAGCAATGGTCAGATAATTAACTAAAATAGAAAGAGTGGAGCTTTTTTCTCCTTCCGTCTGCTTTTTATGCATTTGTTAGCCATATATATATATATACATATGGTGTTGAAGATTGTAAACAGTTTATTAAATACTTTTGAGTAAATGTAGGCCCTTATCAGCAGATTTTACTGCTAATCGATACAAAAGTTGTATGATGGTGCTAATTATTAGTCATGGTTTTGTGTGGCAGTGGGGGGGTGTCGGTTAAACGGCTTATTTGTGTGATGTGATGTCCTGTTGCGTTCAGGTTCGGTTGCGTTTCTCAAAAAGTTAAATCTGTCTCATCTTTTCTCAACTCTAAGTGGTGTTTTTTCAGGACTTTAAATAAACGCCATCAATACTTAAACGTCAGTTGTCCGTGTACAGTTGGTATTCAGAAGCGTCACAGTACCGGCTGTCTGGGGTGTCGCTCTGGGACAGGCGAGTATGAGGCTGGGAGGGGAAAATCACAGTATATTCACTACAAAAAAATAGACTACACCACTGGTTGTACTCTAAAAGTATGCAGAACTTACATGTAGATTCCTTTAAATGTTGATTAAAAAGGGAACTGGATCTGTGAATTATTACAGAATCACAATTAAATTCATATCTTGCTACTCAGTCAGAATCTTATTGACCTGGAGTCCCAGTCTCTGTCACAATAATCAGATATGTGATGTTTTAGGCCTTTTGGCAGACATCCATTTAAAATGTAGACAATGGCATATATACATAAAGAGCCTTTTCTCCATGTCTGCTGAAGTTTCTCAGCTTGCACTCTAGTAACATTTGTGGTCCAGGTAGCTTTGCATAAAAAATGGTTGTCATTCGCAAGGCTACTTTTACTTTTATACTTTAAGTACATTTCCAAGCCTGTACTTTGTTACTTTTACTTGAGTAAATAAGTTAAATCAGTACCTCTACTTTTACCAGAGTATTTTTTAACACAAGTATCTGTACTTCTACTTAAGTATGAGAAGTGAGTACTTTTCCCATCTCTGGTCAATGCTTGCGTTAAGGTGTAGAGCCCCTGGTGATACTTGGAGCAAAGTTTCATGTTGTGTTGAGCCTTCTTAGTGTTTTAAAAATAGTCATTTTGAGGCTAGCATGAGAGTGCCCCTAGCACTCCCATTCAAAAGGCCATTTGACCCAAAAATGAGAATATGGTGAATCTTAAAAGTGCCTAAATATGCTTGTAAACTAAAGTTTGACTCACATACATTCACAAAAATAGCCTAGGATGCATTTTGCCCAGAGTTACGCTTTAAGAGAATGATTTTCAGCCAGCTCTGTGTACTGTCGCACATGCAGATGAATGGGGGCAGTACCCGGAGGTCTGTGTTTACCCGCCCATAGTCTATATACACGTTGTTCCACTTCCGGTATTGCTCCGGTGCCGCTGGAAATGCCGCCTGATGTCCCTCATTTAGGCATGATGTCTGTAGCATGCATTTTAAACTCCGGTGGATTTCTGAGGACTATGGTTAACTGCTCCTCAGATCTCTGCAGGGTAAATCCAGACAGCTAGACTAGACTATCTGTCCAATCTGAGTTTTCTGTTGCACGACTAAAACAACTTTTGAACGTACACGTTCCACCAAAACAAGTTCCTTCCCGAGGCTATTTTGCAGCGGCACCGTGGCTCCGTCCGGCGCTTAGCGCTGCCCAAGACGATTGTGATTGGTTTAAAGATAAACCAGAGCATGTTTTTCTCCCATCCCAGAATGCTGTGTGGACTAGCCAGACCCTCCCCCGCAGCGCTGTGGAGGAGGGTCTGGCAATGCGAGATTAACCCGCTGGTAAATCTCCGCTGGATGACTTGCTCCAGAAGGGTTGAAAATCAGCAACTTTCCCTCTTTAGTGCTCAGCTTAGCGCAGCGCCAATGCAACCATAAACAACACTGGCTTGGCGGCGTCATCCTACCCAGCTCCATCCTCTTGTCACGTCCAGCGTCAAAAAACCAAGATATTGCCAAACTCAAGGCTTCAAAGCGGCATGCCACAAACCAGTGGGTGACGTCACGGATGCTACGTCCATCATTTTTTACAGCCTTTGGTTTTGGACCTGGGGCAAAAACATATTAATACTTAAATCAATATAGTGAATTGTACTGTGTGCACTTTGAAGTACTATAGTGGCTGTGTTTGTGAAATAAAAGAATCTCAGTAGGTGATGTCCTCTGTGACAAATTCAATTCAATTTTATTTATAGTTTCAAATCATAAGAGGAGTTATCTCAAGACACTTTACCGATAGAGTAGGTCTAGACCACATTCTATAATTTACAAAGACCCAACAATTCCAGTAATTCCCCCAAGAGCAAGCATACATTACGACAGTGGCGAAGAAAAACTCCCTTTTAGGAAGAAACCTGGGACAGACCCAGGCTCTTGGTAGGCGGTGTCTGATGGAGCCGGTTGGGGGTGTGATGAACAGTGGCAATAACAGTCTCAGTAAAGATAATGAAACAGTGAATAGAAATAGTGGTTGTAGTAAGGTTGGTTGCAGGACGCAGCAGGATACAGCAGGGCACTAAAGCGTAGCAGGGAGCAGCACGGCATAGCAGGGAATTGCAGCAGAACCACGGCGACAGCTGGAACCATGATTTTGGTGCCATCCTAATCCCAGGATTTCATCCTGGGTGAAAAGAAACATAAAGACTCCGGGGAGCAAGCTCCCAGGGCTAGGTTGGTAACAAGCAGTCCTCGGACAGAAAAGCAGGTGGGCCGGGCTAGGCGGACGCTGCAACTCCTCACTCCCTAACCATGAGCTTTATCAAAGAGGAGAGTCTTAAGTTTACTCTTAAATGTGGTGACAGTATCTCCCTCCCATTCTACAAATGTTGCATTTCCTGCAAAATACAGGTATATCACACCAGGCATTTACAGTCGGAGTGTTGCAGCTGCTGCATGTGTCCTGCTTTGTTTGGTGACTAGGTGCAGTCAATGCTGAATGTATGGCATGGGCAAACATCAAACCGCAAAGCTGAGCGCAGCATGGGCATTATTACCATCAAGTGAAAGTCATGTTGTGAATGAAGTGAACAAAAATATTTAATTTTACACTTGTAATGTTGGATCAATAATGGATCTAGCTAATGATTCTGAGAAAAGACGTAAGACTCTACTTCAGATTGTATCTTTTTTATATATATATATAAATCAACTTGAAGGACTTTTAACTTAATCAAAAACAAAAAAAGTGAGGGCACCCCCATTATTGTGTCTGTCTGCTCACCTCTCATCCTGACTCCTACAGGCTGAAGAGGGAGCGTTTAGGTCCCTATGACTGGCTTTCCATACCCGTGCCTGGAGGCCACAACTGGATGCTGGTGCCCGGCTTGGAGCCAGAGACAACATACCAGTTCAGCATCCTGGCCCAAAACAAGCTTGGCACAGGCCCTTTCAGCGAGGTTGTCACTGTGAACACACTAGGTGAGTATACTCACTGCTGCTCGCCCGGGACAAATTATCCAATTATAAAATGGCTTTGACAGGCATGCAACTAGAATGACCAGACCTGTTTCTTGAAACAAAACATTTAGAATCATTTTTATTCCTGATTTTTTTCATATCTTAAAGTGTTTTTGTGCAAAACTAAAATTTCTGGTCCACCAAGGATCGTAAACCTAAAGAACTATGGAAAGTGCTAAATATAAAAGTATGCCAGTTCAAGAAACATGTCCGGATATCATTCCAGATAAGATTAGCGCTCCAGTGGTAGAGCAATGATTTTAGTTCTGTGCTGTAAATGAAGTCTGACAAGTTCATGTTTCACACCTCCGCTCTGGAAAATCCAAACAACACCCTCCGTGAGAGTGCTAGTTGTGTGATGTGAGAATTCAGCAGCTGTAGAGGATCATGCTCGTGTTTTATAGGCTTCCATTCCCATATTCCCTTAAACAAATACAAAGATTACCACATAGTTGAGGACTATTCAGGGAGGAGGCAGTGAATGATTCTGCCTGGTTCAGTGATTGTTCTTAGACATTGCTAACCTCATAGTCTAACCAATATGGGCCAGTGAGTGAGTGAGTGAGTGAGTGAGTGAGTGAGTGAGTGAGTGAGTGAGTGAGTGAGTGATGCCGGAAACACACCGCACGTAGAAGCAGCGCAAATAGCCGTGAAGCATCGTTCGGCGCCCACCAAGACAGCCCGACGGACGGACAAAGAGACAGTGACACACACAACAGGGAGAGAGAGAAAGAGAGATGGTCTGTAGAGTGGAGAGGAGAAGGATTGATTTATGACCGTCGTGTAGAAATCTGCGTTTGATAACAACCAGGCGCGCGATCAGGCACAAATCTACATTTCTTGCCGCTTTGCGGCGCTTCGCGGCGCTTCGCCGGCGGTGTGTAGGCTCTGTCAATGAACATTTTATTTTCTGTCCCTAAAATTATATATGTTATATTTTCTGGCTAAACTATTAAAAGAAAATATGTCATTGCAATTTTCTTGACCAATATTGTAATTTAAATAGCAATTCTTTTCTATGTACTAAACTACAGGGCTCCATTTGTTTTCTACATAATCTCAAACATGATATGATTGTACCCAACATTATCACAAAGCCTGTTTCTACATCAATAAATCAGATAAAATAATATAGGTGCTTGTTGTTGAGGAGGTTGTCAGTCAAAGAAAAGTCTAAAAATATCTAAGTAAACTTGCCTCATGTTTTCTATAGCACAATTGAGCAGTTTAGGTCATATTCATTAAGATATTACATTAGTGGTATACTGCACACTGCTCAATAATATTCATATATAATCACAAGATCCAAAAGTGGCGTTATATTGATTTACACCACATCTGCTGATCTACCTGCTCATTGCCTGTCTGAAGTTATAAGGTAATCGTTCACAGTATGTACAGAAAGACGGGCCACTCTGTTGGTCTTATATTAACAGCAAAGGACACAGCCACAGTCAACGATACAGAGGGATGTTTTTTCTTTCACAAAACCACCAGAAAAAGCAGACAGCAGCGTGCAGGCAAAGAATCTGTTAACTAGACAACAGCCAAGATGTATTCTTTTGCCGCTCCGCCAACTTACAGAATGAATGTTTATTAACTACAGCGGAGTAAATCTGCTGGGGACAGTTGTCATTAGAAAGCGGTGAAATCAACCGTCGCCAGCTCAAACTTTTCATTTGCTTCAGCTTGTTAAGACACTGTTCTAACAGTGCCCTGTTATATATAAGTACACTGAAATGCTACATATATTGTAACAAGACAACCTTTTGACTGAAACAAACAGATTTTCAGAAGCACAGTGTAAAAGCTTAAACCAGGCTTTGGTTGAATCATTTTGCATTGTATCATTACTAACAGCAGTGAGGACATTTATTAGGTATAAATGAAGCTGTCACAGATTATTAATTAAAGATAAGTGACATGCTGAAAATTGGGATAACTATTCACGCTTCATCACCTTCTGTGTCAGCCAAGGAGGAGAAACAAAGAAGGTTGTTGTCTTTCTCTCGCTTCAAAACCGTTTAACACCATTCATTGGCAAGTCAGGTATATTGGCACAGCTATTAAATCATAAAGCTTTTTTATTGAAGAAAGAAAAAAAGTAGTAGCTAATAAGTTGGATACCACCTACAGTTAACTATTATTTGTTTTTAATGGAGATGACCACTTGAATTAGTAAATGAGGGTAATGGCAAGGACTGGATGATCTTTTAACCAAACCATGTCCACAGAGGAAAAACTGTGTGTGAAGTGTCAATGCAGAGTGAGTTCATTGTCTATTATTATGGGAATACACTTACAGATCTGACCAGGAAGTGAAGTGAAGGATTCAGAGACAAAATAATTAGGGCTGACCCCTTTCAGTAGGTTAGTCGACTAAGATTTCTTAAAGGAGAATTCCGGTCGATTTCAACACGTAGCTCTGTTGTTTGTAAATTTGGAATGCTGTAGATGTGACAGAAAGGCATAAAAGTTGTGTTAATCCATACCTCACCGAAAAACAGGAAATAAACAGAGGTATGGATTAACAAAACTTTTATGCCTTTCTGTTACATCTACTGCAGTCAGATTAGCTGTGTTCCCTCGGAAGGAATCACTGCACATGGGTAGGCACTTGTAATGACATCTCAACCATGTTTAGAGGCTAAAAACACGTTTAAAACCTGCTCTGTTTAAGCCTGTTGGGAATTCTCCGTTAAGTCCATTAGTCATTTTTTATGCGTTTCTCATGCTGAATGACTTTAGTCAAAGAAACTCATGAGCACATCTCTGGTAAACACAAGATTTGAAGTGGTGCTTTAGCATGATTTTTTGACTTTGTGGAACAACTCAGTTTTACAGATCTGTCCATTAAGGCCCTGACACACCAACCCAAATATCGGCCGTCGGACAGTCTGGCGATGTCAGTGACTCAAGTCTGTTTGGTGTGTTCCGTACCATCATCAGTCGGAGGAGCCGTCGGCCTTCATTTGGGCCGATTTTACTTGTTGAATCGTAAGGCGGACTCAATGGCCAATCTGATTGGTGCAGCGATAACCGAGAATTGACGAGCGGGATGAGCGTGACTAGCGCCTCTCAAAATCTGACATTGACAGATTCAGCAACTGTATAGCCTATTTCTCGCTTAAAATGTTTTCAGAAACACCTTTCGGTGAACTATCTTCGTTAAAGATCGTATTCTGAACGAGCCGCCATCATGGTCGGTTGCAAAATCTGGGAGCAGCCAGACCCACGTCACGCGTTCGTCCAATCAGCTGCCGGTTTTCATTTTTTGGGCGACAATACAGAATTGCTGCTGTTACGGACGCGCAGAACGTATGCTCAAGTCGCCGTCACTTCGGTGTGTTCCGAGGCACTTTTTTGACTAACTCGGGGAGGCTGTCAGTCCGACTGCCTTTTCTGCTGACGGTCAGCCGTCGGGTTGGTGTGTCAGAGCCTTTAAACCAACTAATCGATTAGTCCACAAAATCATATGAGTGTTAGTCAACTAAGAGTTTCTTTTTAAAAGTGAGGACATCCCTAGAAGTATTGTAAACGATGCATGTGGATTGAATGAGTGTGTGGGAGATGCATTTGGTATAAAAGTGTTATGACACGTAGTCACAGTTGTCAGATACATGTCAGAGTGTAAAGAGCTGATTCACTGGCATCATGCTGGTGGAACTGAATATAGAGTCACTCACACACATTCTTAACCCTATGTGCTCTTTCAGTATTTCCTATAAGTACCCCTGAACCATTGGTGCTGCTTACCCCACCACGGTGCCTCACAGCCAATCGCACGCAGCAGGGAGTTCTGCTGTCCTGGATCCCGCCTGCCAATCATACAGCACCTATCCAGCATTACGTCATGGAGTTCCGCCTGGGGGAACGGTGGGAGGTCTTGGACGACAGCATTCCTGCTGGGGAGACAGACTTGCTCGCCCGAGACCTGATCCAGGTAAAAGACAGGACATGGACTGTAGACTTCACACACGGTATTATACAAGACCAGTTCCAGGATAAAGGTGCGTCTGGGCATAGTGGAGGGTTAAATATACATTTCAATTTGCAGAGTCCAAGTTATACATCATCTTTATGGTTTTAATTCTAACTACTGTATCAGGATCATTGCCTGAGGTTCCTTTTTAAATGTGTCAGACGATTGTGTCAAGCATTTTAGAATTCTCTATGTCTATAATTCTATTCTTGAATGCAGCAGAAAATGTGGATGTTACTGCATTTCACAAGAATCAATCACATTTTAGTGTTTGTGTGTGTTACAGTACATCTTTTATTAAAAAAAGAGATAACACCCCAGCCTAAGATTTATTTTATTAAAAAGAGTGTGAGGGTATTTGGTGTTTTTCATATTCGACTAAGAGCTTGATGAAAAGACTGATGTCCATGATTAAAGGAAATGTCAGGTATTTCTCAGCCTAGGTCTAGTTGTGTCCATTCTGACTTTAATTCAAAAGAACTTAACACTCGCCACCTCTGTTGTAGATAGTGGTGTTAGATTTGCGAACGAATCATTCTTTTTGAACGACTGTTAAAAAGGAACAAGTTAACTCGATACACAAGCAGGATTGAAACTAAAATCCTGCTTTTACATGTCATTTAGCTGACGCTTTTATCCAAAGCGACTTACAATTGCTATATATGTCAGAGGTCACACGCCTCTGGAGCAACTAGGGGTTAAGTGTCTTGCTCAGGGACACATTAGTTGATGATGTATCGCAGTGGGAATCAAACCTGGATCTCCCACACCAAAGGTATGTGTCATATCCACTGCACCATCACCAGACTGCTTCTGTGTGGTGCATGCACAGTGCATGTGAGCCAGGTTAACTTCCGAGATCCGCTACTCCAGACTCTTGTTAGGCCCAACTCTCAGCGACAGGCTCTCGTTTAGCACGACTGAGCCGCGGAATGAGTGTTTCATGAGCACACACCCACTAGCCGCTGTTCAGCAACAGGCTCTCGTTCAGAGAGCTCACTCAGTAGCACAAAGCACACTCACTGAACCAGAACGGGTCGTCCGTGAGTCAGTTCATAGTGGCCCGTACTCGACACGAACCGCGTTACTTAAAAGAACCTGTCTTCTCATGACTAGTTGTAGAGATATGTGAAATGCGAATCCAGCAAAATAATGTATATGCGGGCCATCAGCATGAGCCTTAAAGCCTTTCAAGATTAATTTACACAGAGCACGTCAAATGCTTGTCTTTGAGTCCCAACGATACACACGGTAGCTAACCCAGTGGGCTTTTTTTTTTAAGCTTAAGTGTTCCATCATTTCACTTCATCCAGTCATAATCTGAGTCTTCATAAATCATATGGGAAAAAAAAGTGCTGAAATTAAGTTTCTTCCTGTTTGCTCATTCCCATCTGTACTGATTTAACACTGTATGCTACTGAAAGTGTAAGAACAAATAACAGTAAAAAACTTGATTTAATACCTGAACAAAATCAACACAGGCTGTGTTCAGACTGCAGGCAAAGTTGATCTGTTTTGCAAATTGTACTGTTTAAAGGTCTAGTGTGAAGGATTCAGGGATTTGGCGGAAAAGGAATATAATATTAGAGAAAGTAAGAACTGCCATGTTTCTACAGTAGCCCAGAATAACCAAACCAAACACTGGCATGGGAGAGGGCCATTTGCGTTTTTGCGTCGGCCGCCGTAGTTCTCTACACTCTTGGCACACGGGAGAAGTTTCAGATGGTTGCAATCTCAACCTCACGGCTAGATGCCATTACATCCTACACACTGGTACTTTACTGCTCTAAATACCCAGATCAGATTCTACATACGTATAATAATGTGCTGCCATATCCACCTTGGCTGTCATAGTAACAATGCAGGTGTGCACGCGCTGACTAGGCTCACTTTCTTACCATCTCTGTGGACTTGAGTTTTTTGTTTTTATATGTTGTGCAGAATACACAGATGCTTTTACTTCTGCAGGTGTGCAAGCGACTCATACTGAGCGAGAAGAGAGAATAGTGACTGAAACATGGCGTTAGATACATGTAATACACTATCAATATTGATTATGAATACAATATGCTTTTTAGAGGAGGAGAGTAAATTTCACTACAGCAAAGGAAAATCAATACTGATTTCTGATTTATACTTCTCTTTCAGCATTTTCACATCTTTGCACATGTCAGCTAATTCTCCTGCCATGACATATTTGAGCTTTAATCTACCACTGTCAGCTCCATGCAGATGATTGTATCTCTCCTTCCATTGCACAGCAAACACCCACACACACTTCTCTCCAGCCCTCCCACCACACACACAATGCACCTAGCTTGTATAACTTTTTTGCTGCATACATCTTACTGCAACGGTGGAGCTAATATGACCGGGAGGGATGCTCCTGGATGTTTGGTTGTCTGCATGTAGAAGTGATGTTTGGTAACTCTCCACATTCTAATCCTATTTCCTGCTGGTGTGTGACAGCAAATGTATCAGACAGTTTCTGAGTGTTGTGCCAACAGTACAGCAAAGTAGGTACTGCACCCTGCTAAAGTGTCCTTCAGCAAGACACTGACTGAATCTCTGCCAGCTCCACAGCTGCTGTTCTGTAGCTGACCCTACACTGTGGGAAGCACAGCCAGCACCAAGGAAATAAAAAAGAGGCTTAATATGTCTTTTCATCATGACTTAGTCATAGCTGATTTAGTAATCATCCATTATGATATTCACATAATCAGTGCATTTGCTCTTATTTTCTTTGTCATGTTTTTGGGTTTAAGTAGTATTACTTGTTCCTTCTTGTAGGCTACATATTGTTCTTATCAGCCCACAGCTTCATAATATCTTATTGATTTTAAAGCAATTTGAAAAGCCACATTAAGCTTCCATTTATTATGGTTTACATCATCCTGCTGTCTGAATTAATACAAATTTTCTTCTAACATTAAAGTGCTCATATTATGCTCATATTCAGGTTCATAATTGTATTAAGAGGTTGTACCAGAATAGGTTTACATGGTTTAATTTTCAAAAAACACCATATATTTGTTGTACTGTACATTTCTGCAGCTCCTCTTTTCACCCTGTGTGTTGAGCTCTCTGTTTTAGCTACAGAGTGAGGCATGACACTTCTGTTCCATCTTTGTTGGGAGTCGCACATGCTCAGTACCTAAGTAAGGACTACTAGCCAGTCAGAAGCAGAGTATGAGGGCGTGCCATGCTAGCAGCTATGCAAGCATTATAGCGTGTGTTACAAAGTGATTTGAATGTTTCAAATATCTTTTTTGAAATTTCTATCAATAAAAATGAAGGGGAAGCAACAGATGTGAAATATCTCTGATGTGAGTCAAGCTCCAAATAAATGCCCACATCTTTCATAGTCCACACCCCTGTTTCATAATGCAGGCTTTCTGTTAAAATGTGAGAGTCAAGTCCAAAAGTCCAATCCAAGATAACCCTGATGACATCACTATGACATCATGAGTGTGATTTTGTCAGATTTTAGGAAAGCTCCAGCTTCATTGGCTGAATGGTATGTGTATAGCAAACTGATCTTTGTGTGCAAAATTTGTGGAATGCCCCTAAAATAAAAAAAATGACTTATACATGACTTTGGGGTTCCATTGTGCCATTCTTGTATTGTAGGAACAAATATGTTTATTTTTTAGCTGTTAAATGCTAAATGGGAATTGTTAGTGACTGAGCTGCACCATTCATTTCCAACGCCTTGGTGACTCAGCTGGCTGGTCTTCGGAGACACAAACAGAATCCTGCAGCCTGATCGAACCTTTCTGACATCAGACATGAGTTTACCTTCTGAACGTATATCTCTCTCTGTTCCCCTGCTCCTAGGAGGCGTGGTACGAGTTCCGTGTCATGGCCATCATGGATGACGTGATCAGCGAGCCTAGTAATGTAGTAGGCGTGTCCAGCACAGGTGAGCCATTGCATCACACACTGCATTATAATTTTACCTGTGGTCATGTTTAACACAGTCAAATTTTATATTGAAGTATACATATCAAGTGTGGGAACCCTACATTATATATATATATATAATGTAGGCCCCCCCTCCACCTTGCCCCCCCCCCCCCCCCCCCCCCCCCCCCCCCCCCTCTCCTCCTCAATAGCTACAGACACAGAAATGGCATATCCTAAGGAAAGCTCATTGTGGGACTGGCTCTAGTGGCTGTAATTCTGCACCAAGGCTGAATTTCGGGAAAGAGACATCAGATATAGTAGTAGGGGACCACTAAGGTCTATATAAAAGCATCCAAAGAGCATGTCATGGGACCTTTAAGTTTCTCATATTTTACAAGGCGCACTTACATGCACCATGAGTTTAACAAGGTGAACCTGAACGCACAATGAAGTCCCCTCGGAGCCCACAGGCTTTACCATTCCCTCTGAATGCTACCGGCCAGCAAGCTACACTGTGTGTTTTTTTTTCCTTTGGACGTCCGCAAGTAGGCAGAGGTGGAGAGAGAAACAAATACTGTAGGAATCGCTGATCCTGCATTTGATCGATTTCCGATTTAAAATCGAAATGTGACACCCTGAATATGCATGTAAAACGAATCAGAAACTGTGGGAAGAAAAGGCAGGTCTTCTTAAAAACTCTGCTCACTGCCTTTAGAGGAGCTTTTTTGTCAATGTTGGGATTCAACCCAGCAACCTCTGGCAGTAACCTGCATCTCTAACCTCAGGCAATCAACTCTGAGGAGGGGCTGCGGATGTGTTGCACACGCAGCAACTCAAACTTCACATTTTGCCCACTCAGCACTATTAAATCTAAGCTCTCTTTACATGCACACTGCTTTGTACCATCCTGAAAAGTATGACATCATTGTTCTGCCTGTCTGCCATGGACTGTCTTTGGCTTCTTTGTGCTAAAAACAGACTCATTAAAGGCTGACTTTTGTTTTTGATCGCAATACTGAAAGTCTGTTTTAAATCCGAAACGAAACCCCTCAAAATGTGATGTCACTCCACTGCAGAGGTCACTGGGTACACATCATTTAGTAAGAGCAGCTGTTGGTAGCATTTATAGACAGGATTGGCTCAGGAACCCTTGGATCTCTGGAAGTACTCTGCTGCCCCCTACTGGTAAAGACTGAGTGCTGTGCCATGTGGTGATCAAAGGCTCCTACTCATTTCTCTGTTGATCTGGTATCAATGGGAATGCTTTTTGTGTGCATATGTGTCAGTGAGCATCATACTCAAAGCGAGATGTGGATACATCCTGTCCTTCTGAGTGTTCTTTGGCTGATTAGTATTTATTTCAGGTACCAATATTGCTGGAGGTACAATACCTTTGCATTTTGCTGTGTCATGCTTCAATGCTGCACATAAACCATTCTAACAAGTTCATAACAAAGATTGACACATTATCCCCCCTGGTCGTCAATGAGCGATTCATTAGCACACAGGCCACAAAAACAACTCCAACATTAATAACTATGGACAGTTCTGAAGTTAGTAGCTCTATAGCAGGAGTTAAAGCAGCCGCACAGCACATTTTCCTCTAGTACACTGGCTGGATTTTCATTTTCTTAATGATATTGTTAATGCACGACTGTGCCGGTCACATTGATTCTAGCTTTAAAGCATCTGAGTGTAACAAGCTGCTGAGTACAGCCAGTCATGTTGAATGGACTACAGCGTCAGAAAATAGAGAAGAGTTGCAGCTCTACAATATGGTACGGTGCTGGATTTGTTCAGGCAATCTGAACTTAGAACAACGCAAGCTAAATGGTAGTTCTACATACTACATACAGTGATGGTTTATTAGGGCTAGGGCCATATGCCCTAAAAAAAAATCAATTCTGGGGGAAAGAATCAATTTTACAAATCGTCGCAAAAAAATCACGATACATACGTAAATCGATTGAATCAGTATGCTGCTTTTATTCTTCTGCCACCGTGGCTGATAGGTTTGACAAATTCACCCGCCAATGCACAAAATCAACCGCATTTGGTGGGTGGCGGGTGCTAATTTCCATCCCTGGTCTTAAAACATGTCTAGAGGGGATTTCTAACAATAATGTCAGTGTTTATAACCAAAACAACCTAAAGAGGTAGCACCCAGGCAATACAGTGTATATGTGGCCTCTGCAGCTTCCTACACTGTAAGGTCGGAATGCATATAGTTTGGGAAAAAAGTTTATATTCTGCTAAATCATCACGGCATATGCCCTGCAGAGATGTCCATTTTGAAGACACACACAGTAGTAAAGGTCAGCTCTTGCAAATTTGAATCTCATTGGCTATGGCAGGACTTTTCCTTTCATAGGCCCTTTAAAGGCTCCTCTGCAGGAACGAGGTACAAATTATTGCATGAGGCGTTTGTTTGGGAGGGTGGCAAAAAGCAAAGGTGCTTGTACGCATATTATATGCGTCCTGATTCAGTTTCTCATATAGTTAAATAGCTGCCTAATCAGAGCACAGTGTGTTCTTGCAGGGGACAGTGTGCTCTTTTTCAGTGGACTCACATCTGCGCGGTAATCTCATATTAAATATCAGCCATCATTTCAGAGCCAGAAAATGAATGTTGACATTAGCATTAGACTTGAGCAGTGCCATATTAGAAGTCTCTAGTGAGCAAAGTAAAGTTTTACATTTGTTTCTTTAATCTGTTTGCTATCTTTAACAAATGCTCCTCCATTAATCTAATTTCCTTCACCTCTGAATGGGCCACGTCTGTGCATACACATCTCCAACTGCAAACTGTCATGTCCATCTTTTTTTACATCAGTTTCATTTTAATGCTCCTCTGTGACTTCAACCAGCTCTACGGCCCTGACTCTTCCCTCCTTACCCCACAGACTTCTTCCCTCCCCCAGAGCTGGTTGAGGAGCGTGGCCTGGCGCGGCCGGTGGTGGCTGGCATCGTGGCCACCATCTGTTTCCTGGCAGCGGCTGTCCTGTTCAGTACCATGGCTGCCTGCTTCGTCAACAAGCAGCGCAGGCGGAAGTTGAAGAAGAAAAGAGGTGAGGTGAAAGTCTCTGGTCATTAAAAGCTATCTCCACAATCGCTAAGCCATCTTTTAGGCAACTTCAAATAATAAGATGAGAAGATTCTTTCATGTTGTACAGAAAACATTAATGTATACAGTTATGGTTAATTAATACATTTATGATGTCAAACTTCAACTGTGACCCATTTACCACAAGTTACCTAACTCGTACTTCACTGATTCATGGACTTGAACTGCAACCTCATGCTGCTTTATCTGACTCATGTCCTCTCAGCTTTAACTACATGTTCAAACAGGAAACATCCATTTAAATGTTTGACTTGGAATGTAAACTAAAAGCGGCTTAATGACACTTCAGAAAGCTGCTATGGCTATAGTCGTTGGGTACGTCCCAGTTCTTTAAATTGCGTCCACATTTCTTTACATGCTTCCCTTCCTCACGTCTTAGTCAGTCCCCTCGAGAAAGCATGGGGGAGATGCGAGGAAATCATGTGAGGAGAGAGGAAACAAGAAAATGTGTTTTTAAAGGGATGAGACGTCCTTTCCTCTGAAGTGTCACGTGAAGGCTGCTCTGGTGTATCCTCGCTCATAGCTCCTCGGAGATCCCTCCTCCATCCTCCCTCCTCTGGGCAGGAATAAGAGCTTTGGACGGCCTTCACGAAGGCGGACCACAACGACTTCTAGTTCAAGCGAGGAGCGTGGAGATATCAAATAGGAGACTTGGGATCCACCCGTTATATTTAATGTTTTTTGTTCTGTAACTTGGTTTTAAACCCTGCTCCAGGCTCAGCAGCAGTTTTTATAAACCTTTTATGTAAATGTCTAGTGTTGTTTATCTTGAATACCTAGCCTTAAAGGTGCAGTAGGTAAAAACTAACTTTCTGTCATATTTGCTGAAACTGACCCTATGTTCCAGTAGAACTACATGAAGCAGGTCATTAAAAAAAAAATTTAAAAAAAAATGGCTCCTCTGGCACCACCTACAGCCTGTAGTGCAATTTTCGAAAACCCACCACTCCCTGTTCAGATGCACCAATCAGGGCCAGGGGGGGTGTCTAACTGCATGTCAATCACTGCTCATGCACACACATTCATTCTCCCTTGTTGGGGGAGGGACTTAGGAGACCGTTTTAGACTTTAGCGGAAATGGGGGAGGGAGTCCTGGATCTTCACAATCCTACCTACGACACCTTTAATGAAGCATTGAAGCTTTCCAGCAAATTGGTTCGCCAAAGGGTTAATTTCTTGAGTGTGCTCACAATATCACCGTTGGTCAATGAGTGATAAAAAATGAAAAAATATCATATAATCTATTTTTATTTTCTAGTGTGTATTTTCTAGTGGTATAATGGCTGTATAACATAACTGTATGATACACTAATTTCCTTGAGAGGAAGTAGCTATCAAATGTGTGTAAATCAATCCTGTGGTCATAATATAATAATAGCAGTTGGGGCAATATTACAATTCTTAAACTGGAAAGTGGCAATGGTTTAACAGGCAGAGAGCAGTGAATTGCTTGTGTATATCATGGATGTATAATGGAAACAGTGTAGCTTTGAACCACTTCCTAAAACTTTCACGTGGTATGGAAGGGCTGCGATGCTTCGTCTACACTTCGTCTTTGTCTAAAATGATACAAGCTTCATACGCGCTTCGTGAAAAACTTCCGGGATATCTCGACGCGCTCCGAAGCCTTGGCATAGAATGTAACATCACTAGTATTTATCATACATAGTTAAAACGTACACAAATGGCTGTAATGGCCTTGTCTGTCTTTTTCCTGTCTTCCAGACCCCCCTCTTTCCATAACCCACTGCAGAAAAAGCATGGAAACTCCGTAAGTAACCCCTACATGACACACAGCACTGCTACACTGCAGAGTACTCTACAACAAACCCATAATCAAACAGCACACCAGTTAGGATTCATTTTTTCTCACTGGATCAGAACACATCGTTTTATGTCATCCAAATAGAATTGTATTCAGCAAAGCAGATTTCTTTATTTCTACATGTGAGATGTATGCAGTGCATTAGTAACATGGTAAGTAAAACTGCAGCATGGAACAATAACATGATTAATATTAGTTCGGTTCATATATATATATATATATATATGTGTGTGTGTGTGTGTGTGTGTGTGTGTGTGTGTGTGTGTGTGTGTGTGTGTGTGTGTGTGTGTGTGTGTGTGTGTGTGTGTGTGTGTTATCCCGTTGATATCTAAATGACAACTTCAAATTGTGTAAATCCTGAATGTTTCTTGTGTATAGAAGCAACAAACAAAAAAAGTATATTTTCTGCTTACATTACATCGTCTGACCTGAATTGCACATCCGGTTTATCAGTGTGTCAAATGTGGCATTACAGTGAGCAGGTGGAAGTCTGTTGTGTCAGAGTGAACAGAGATAGGCTGGTTCCTAACTAAACATCAGCAGGCTAGTTAGCATTGTAGCCTGCCGACGTTTGTTGTGGGTTATTGTGTAAGTGGGGGCAGGGCTTTCTGTTTGTGATGTGACAAATGTACACAACATTGCATGCAGTATGCAGAAACAGGTGTGTGTTGTGGTTGGAAGCATCAATGGCATCAAAAAGGATCAAAAGCAATGGCTGTGTTTAACAGTGGTTGATGTAATGAAACTGCTGATTCATTCCAGTGAAAGCTGCTCAACCTCAGTCAGAAAGGTCTAGAAGGTTG
This sequence comes from Gymnocephalus cernua, assembly GCA_023631565.1. Lineage (NCBI taxonomy): Eukaryota > Metazoa > Chordata > Actinopteri > Perciformes > Percidae > Gymnocephalus > Gymnocephalus cernua. Next base: position 24,325,682 of record CM042439.1, read on the forward strand.
GTCACCCTGCCAGAAAGGGGATCTCAGAGCCAAGAGCTATGTTTCCATTTCACAATATATGACACCTGCTTACAGGACAACAGTACAATGAACAACTCAAAAATGCAAAAGAAGCTTTGTTGCTTCAGTTTTAACGAAATGTTTACATTCCAATTTTTGTGCAGGAGTGAACAGAGCAGCAGCTTAAAGCTTTGGCTTGGCTGGGTCATGTTTTTTTTTTTCAATTTGAAAAGAGTCATAATTTAGGGAAAGGAAATTGCTTCTATTTAGATTACAAAAAAGGGAGGATATAGACATCTGTCTGAAGTCTTATTATTTATTAGACAGGATTTATTATGTGTCAAATGTAACTGGACGATGCTGTGAGTTTTAGGACAGCAAGACTGCAGGTGACAAAGGTGCCATCCCATTATTTCATGTCTTTTCATTCCTCTGTCATGGTGTGACCCTAAAATCAATCCAATCCACCATCATAAAGGACGCCTCAGGTCCCTTAATAGACTCTTTTCACAGCCAACATTTTCACGTCTTATCAGAAAGAGCACAGGTGTAACATTAATCGTGGCTCTAGTAAGTCATGCCAGTGAGCCAGCATGCACAGACTGGAACCCTGACACTGGCACATGCAAATGGAAAATATCCATCATTATGTTACACCTCCTTGTTTCTGATATGAAGACGAGACGTGTGAGACTTGAACATCTCGCATTCACCAACAAAAAGTACAGCGAAAGACAAAACATTTCAGACCGTCCTGCCAACCTGTATACATTTTAACATCAATGTACGCTGTAACGTTTTTTCACTCTGAAGTCGCTGAAAGCTGCTGCTGTTTTAATCCTGTCGGCTCTCTGCAGCGGGCAGGGCTGCTGCTCAGTTCCCCCTGCGACTGACGCACGCACACACACAAACACTCACGGTGGATGCAGGAAAAAGCAGAGATGAGACGCAGAGGTGGGTAGTAACGAGTTACATTTACTCGGTTACATTTACTTGAGTAAGTTTTTCAGTAGATTTGTGAAGAAGAAACTGTACTCTTACTCCATTACATTAGGCTACAATGAGCTTGTTACTTTTCTTTTTACCTCTTTGGTATTCTATGCGTCATTGTTTTTATCGCCCCCGCGCACGCCTCATTTAATGTTTTATTTTGACAGAGAGAGAGAGACTTCCGCTAAATGCTCTACCAGGTGACTGTGTTTCACCAATTAAGCGTAGTTATATATTAAAGTAGTTAATATATACATCCAGGATAACCGATAAAGCGAGACTTGACCTAGTCTAATCTGTGCATCCTGGCTTGGTGCGTTTCACGACGGCCAAGCCAGGCTGAGGAGGAGCGACTAGGTCGAACCGGGCTGAAGTAGCAGCTCCGTGTGGAAGTATAACGTCAAACACATTTGTAAAAAAACAGACACGGCCGCTGTAATGAAACGGCAAGAGAAAGCGTGTCAGACGATTGCGGACCGACTGAATGCGTAAGTAGCCTAAATATATACATTAACTGACCACTGCTCTGAATTGAAAAGGTCATAATCATACCATTCAAGGATTAGGCTACTAATCATTTGCACAAATTAACTGTTGTACTCTGTCTTAAAAGTAAGCCGAAGATAATGTTCCTCAGGAAATTTACCATGAAGATCCAATTTCTACAACGCTAGAATATGATGTGTAAATATCTCTCTCACTCTGTTTCTCCCTCTCTCTCATGGGCTAAAATATAAATTTAATAAGTCATATTAACTTCCACTGCTCGCTTTTAATGCAAAGTGTACAACTGTTTGTTTTTGCAAATAACTCATTGAATGGTTTCAGTTAAGAGCAGTAGTTCATAAATGTATATTTTTAGACTATCATTCAGTCGGTCAGCTGTTATCTGACACACTTTTTCTCACATTTTTTTGTTTTTTTATAGAAGCCGAGTTTCCTTCTTTACATATTATATGTTTTGCTCCCTCGTATACACGGAGATAGAAAAAAAGACACTGCAGAAATTGGACTCTAAAATCTAGAAACTATAAAGATAATTAAGTGATAAATATAATGCACACTGTAAACATGAATGTAACAGAGTATATTCATCAGTTATTTCCCCCCCAGCAAAATATAAGGTCAAAAAACATTGGGGTGTCTGCTCCCTGTTGTTACATGAATGTACAGTAGTCTACACTATATAATTACTGGTTCAGTGAACTAAGACTATAATTTGACAGGATTGTACAATTAGGATAGGTTTTTATAATTGTACAATCCTCCCTAATTATAGTCCCAGTTTACTGGACAACACAAATTGTGCTAAGAATGCCATTTTATTGAATCCTTTATTGTTAAAGAATACAAAAAAATGAATCTACTAAAATTGGTCCACTATAGAAACACACATGTATAGAACTTTATATATTGCCCTTAGTAACTGACTTCATTTAAAACACATTTGGCAACTTTATCACTTTTTCTAATTATCTCAACTGTCATAATATATTCACTAAACTTCTAACAACAATATGAACAACAGTCTTCATACAGCAATGTAACAGTAACGACTGGCACTTTACTAATTATGAAAAATAATGGTCACAACTTTAAATAATAACAGTACTTAAATGAACAGCAATATGCACCTGTTGTATTTTAATGCAGGCTGATAACAAGAGGGTAAAACCACTGCTGAATGAACAGAAAAGGCTCCAGGATTAATACATCCTGGCTGTACAGAATAAATCTCCGTGGTAACTTAGGTGCCTCTGCTTTTGTGAAACCGAGTCGAGGCTAAATTGAGCCAGGATAACTGGGAAATCCCGTCTTAATCCCTTATCTTGGTTTTGTGAAATAGCCCTCTGGCCTCATTGAAAGCATGTTTACCTTAGTAAAAGTATGAAACAGCAGCTACATTATGCGGTGTCTTCTGTGTCTACCAAAACAAACGGACATTTCAGCATTCAAAAACTCAACATCTAACTTGAGGAAACATGTAGCGGTAAGTTTCCTAAATTCGTTTTTTTTTTTGTTGTTGCTGTGGATAGGCAAATGTTTGTCTTTTAGGTTACATATGTTTTAAACATTTCCTATATATACAGTGTATATATACATCCAAATTTGATGTGATAAAAAATAAATCAGACGTTACTCAGTTACATTTTGGTAAGGTTACTAGGAACACTCAGCCCAGAGTAGTTTTATTCTCCCCGAAACAAGTTTCCCTTTAATTTTTAAAGTATACCAAAACAAATCGCAAAATTTGCAATTTTCACTATCTCTTGCAACTTCATTGCAACAAAAAACAAAAGACATCGCAACTTTTATCGCAATTTTTTACAAAAGCTCCCACAAAATCAGGCAATTTGGGCCACAACAATTTCAAAATAAGGCCGCGAAACCCTGGAGGAACTGACAAGTCATGTGATGGGAAGCACGTCTGATTTCACGAAATGCGCATTTCCTTGATTTCTCCTTCCTTGCCCCTCTTATGACATGCACCTAGAGGAATTCAAGTCTGAGAATGGGTCATTTTGGCCATATATCTTTAGAAACAATAAATGGAGAACTGTCTCACAGTGCAGTGGTCACATCCTACATATTTCTTTCCTCTCCCTTGTCTTTCTCTTTCTCTTGTTGCTCCATTATAGCCTTTCTTGTCTTCAAGCTTTTTCTCTGATACTTCTTTCTCTCAGATCTTTGTGACTTAGTAATGTCTCTTGTCATTTCTGTCTTTTCCAGCCCACTTATTAATAAAGCTATATTTTCTCTCATTTTCTGTTGCGGTTTCAAGCATACCTCTCATTGACAGGCTCCCTGTTAACCTCCATATTCTCCTCACTTCTTACTGTCTGATCTCCCTACTTCTACAGGAGTCCACTTAGCCTCATTCCCAGCGTTGAACCCTTCTGGGAGGGGCTGGATGCAAGCAGGTACAGGCCCCAACCTTCCAGTCCTCAGTGAGTGTGCCAACCATTGTCCCCCGTTCTTGCACACTGTATACACCCCTTTGCACTTTGGTTCATCCCAAGCTCCTCAGACTCCTGACCTGGCTGCATGCGTCTGGCCAAATATCCCCACAAGGCAACAACAATATTGGTCTGGTTCTTTCATTGATTAAAGATGAAGGATCTTCATCGTCAGAAGATGTTCAAAAAACCTGTTCATCCCTGATTGTTAAGGATTTAAAATTAAATAAACAATCCATCTTGCCATGCAGGACAAGATTCAAAGACACAGGGAAGTATGACACAATCTGTCTGCTAATTTCTCTTAGCTTAACACTTATCTCCATTCAGGATAGCAGTAGTAGATAACAGGATGTATAATCTTTTGTATCATCATTTCTGGACTCCTTGTTGGTGTTTCAGTGAATTAATCACCCTTACCAAACATTAAATGGCTGTTATACTGTATGTAGTTCCTAAGAGGCTCATGATGCCTCCCAGCAATAAATCTCGAAGATTTTAATAAATATTTGTTAAGTCACTATGAGGTAACACAATGGTGATTGAGCCTATGGCCCACTGACAAAAGGCATTGCATTATTATGAACTGGGTGTCTGTGGCCACACTCCCGGGAAAAATGGCCAGCGGTGCACAGGTAGAGACGCGTTTTCCATCACCCAGCAGTGGTTGGTCCGCCGGTGTACTGTTTTTTCCGGTCTCTCAATTGGCACCATGGGTGCCGCCAAAGAGAACGAAACGGAGATCTTTGAGATTGTAACTTTAAAGGAATAGTTTGACATTTTATCAAATCCACTTATTCGCTTACTGGCTGAGAGTTCAATCAGAATCAATACCACTCTTATGTATGTACGCTATATATGAAGCTAGAGATCGGGGATGGTTAGCTTTGCTTAGCATAAAGACTGTAAGCAGAGGAAAACAAATCAGATATAACATGTTAATTAAATGGTCAGTTTTTAGCATTTGGAGTAAATCCCCTGCTTCCAGTCTTAATGCTAAGCTAACCTAACTGTCCCCTGGCCCTTGCGTCACATATACACACATTGGAGTGGTATCAATCTTCTCATCTAACTCTAATGCTGCCGGGCTCTGAGAACCTGTTAGTCAACTACATATAGTATAATGATCAGTCACTTTATGGTAATGGTGATTAATTTGTTGAGACATCAAACAGAGCAATACAGATCATGAAATGAAAGTGAAGATTTGATAGTTACCGTGGTAAATTACGTCATACACTGCATGAGAAACATTCTTGCTATTTTAAATATAAGGGAATATACAGTATATACGTAGCTGCTTTTGTCTGAAATATTTAAATCCTGAGGTACTTCTTTCCAGAACAAATAAATCATTCTTGAGCTGTGCGTTCAACCACAGTACTTCACTCTATTTGTTAAAGGAATACTTCAGTAGTGGTGCTGGTAGGCTGATTTTGTCACCATTGGACAGAGTTAGGCTAGCTGTTTTGACCCTGTTTCCAGTCTTTATGCTAAGCTAAGCTGGCCAGCTGCTGGCTGTAGCTTTATGTTTACCATACAGATAAATAAGCGTATTTCTCAAAATGTCGAACTATTCCTTTAACATAATCCTTGTTTTCTGCATTGTTCACAGCACTTTGCTTATGCATTGTGGCCATTTCTATGGTTTGAGCTGTATATGTGACTGGGTCCATTCTCACTCCTTAAATCACTGTTTTCACCTCCAAGTGGTCTTTCTCACCACTATTGCTTTCTCATCCCAGATGCTGTCACACTCACACTTTTTGTCCTGCCTGTTAATCTACTTTGTCTCGTTAGATGAAATTCAAGTGTTTTAATTGTTAGTCTGCATTTTTAGCTTGTAGCAATTACATCATCAGTGCCAACTGCTGCTCATGGTAATATGTGTAAGCTTATGAAAACAATTGTCTGTACTCTGTAGTTTATTAAATTGTATGATGATTGAGTCAATGTGAATAATCTCTATTTTTACAGCATCAGTAGTTATCACTGAATCTTCATTCAGTGGCTGTTTAATGAGTAATTGCAGTGTTTTCTTTCTGTCATGATCCAGCCAGTTTGACAAGTGTCAGCTGTATTTCTTATGTACTAATGAGTACTGAGCACAAAAAGGGAAAATTTACCCTGCATTTTATCATTTTGGCCACTATTCCTTTTGGTTGAAGCAGGGATGCAATAGCATCAGCAGAGACAACTTAACAACATATTCATCAGAAGTCATCAGAAAGCTTTAAAACAAGCCCAGTTTTACCATGGTGTCTGAACTATTTCATGAAGTTTCTGATTCAAATATTATTGTAACCAAAGGGAATAATGGTCAAAAATTAAATGAGTTGAAGATTGTTACATCAGTTTTTTTAGACCAGTTTTTTATGTGAACATTGGAAAGGCAGCACGTTATTAAGAATGCCATAGTTGTTGTGACATATGTGTTTCTGTTATATTATGCAGAATATATTATCACTGTAGTTTATAAACACAAGCTACTTGATATTTTAGTATTATATATCTCTCTGTAGCTTAATAAAGCAAATGTGCTTTTTCAAGAAAACCATATCTGAGTAGGCATTGCTCCCTGGAAACAGCGGGAATATCTATCATATGTAACAGTGTTTATCAGACTCTATAACATTATTAGCACAAGCCTTAGTGATTCCTATGAGGATTGGCTATATGTTTCATTTTCCACTAAATAAAATAATTGTGGCTTCAAACTAATTATTGTTTTCATTTACTCCTTCCTATAAGAAGACATGTTTCATAATGTACTTTAAAGTGTGTGTTGCGTAGAGACAGACACGTTACAGCAGCTTAGCAAAAAAAGACAAAGATAATGTGCAATGTTTTGACAGATTTAGGTTTAAAATCAGCATCACTCCAAGCTTAGATTGGTAATATTCATACTTTAGAAGAGTGGAAAGAGAGGCTTTGATCCAAGACACTTACCGTACAGAAGTTCTTGAGGTGTCACCTGTCTGCCATGCTAGAGCGTTATATTGCTGTTGATAACGACTACCTCAACCCTATTGCCACAGTGTTGCTTGAATCTAGTGCAAAGGCCAGCTCTTTCCTTTTTTGACATTGGTCTAGCAAGCTGTTTCTCCCAAGCTTGCGTCCCAGAGTGTATTTGTATTCCTTTTTATTTCAAAACGTTCAAAATCATAACCTACTTGGCAGAAGTAATACAATAAAATAAATGAAAAACAAAAAAGTAGAACTCAGAAAGTTAACATGTCGTGACAACAAACCATGCACACTTCTATTCTGTGGGTTTTTCCTGGAAATTTGGCCTCACCTATAGTTGACAGCAAATTGAGGCATTGTTTCTCAACTGCTGACAGATTGATGTATGTATGAGAAATAGACATAGAAATAGAATAGCTTAAGTATGCAAAATAGTAGTCTTCCTGACTGAACTTATGTTATAGCTTCATTTCTTTTTTATTGTAGTCCTTTCATTTCAAATCAAATGTGCTGGAGTACAGAGCAAAACAATTAAAAGTCTATCACTGTCCAAATACTTTACATTTCAGATAACTAGAGTACAAGGCTCTGTGTGTGTACTAACAAAGCAGTTTGTTGTTCTCATTTTATTTTTTGTAATGGAATTGCATGAAATGACTATACGGTACTGTTGAATGTTTGAGATTCACACTTGTCTATTGAGTGTTTCATTTTGTGTGTGATATTCTCTCCTTGTGTGCACCTTTCTGACTACTTAATAAATAAAAAATCTTTTTGTATCACCAAACTCGAGCATCTACACTCCGTTAAATCTCACTGTTCAAGTGAGGTATGTGTCCAGCCAAGTTGGTGGTATAACCGTGAGGCATAGAGGCACATGGTGTGTGTCTTTTCCCAATGCTTAGCTCTGCCAGTATGTATAAGACTGCTGTTAGGTGCTCTAAGTGATGTCACACATTTTTTAGGCTACAACATTTTTTGTCACATACAGCAAACATCTCCTCACTGTCTGCTAGCTGCCTGTCCCCTGAACACACTGTAAAAAAACGCAGTCTCTGTAAACAGCCCATGCTCCACAAACGCCAACAAAAACAAACTAGCCAAGCTGCACCACGAAACATAGCAAACGTTCTAGCGTTCCAGCCAATAACCGACCAGAAGGATTTTGGGGGGGGGGGGGGGGGGGGTTGTAACATCTTATTGTCATTTCAACCATATACACGAAACGTTTCACCGTGGCTCAAGTGGTGTTACACGTTTAAATTATATAAAAACGACATATGAAACAGGCTACATTTAGTGCACTAAATAGGCTATATTATAAAGTTATAGGCTCCATAGGTTCCGTAAAGTTCAGCTAACGCATACTAGCATTAGCGCTTGGTGGGCTGTAAACACCAAGTATAAACACAGCCGTGAATTAGCGTGGAATGTAGAATGGTCGGCATTTAACAGTCACAAACTCCACCAGCAGTTAGCAGTTAGTTGGATACAAATCACCCCATTTCTGCACCAGCCCACCTCCACAAGTCTTACCCGGCGACAGAGCATCTCTAGCTCGGAGGGCTAGCAGGCCTGGTAGCTGGACTGTCCGGTACACTGTTGTTCAGCCATGTTTCCACAAAAACAAAAACACAGCAGTCTCTGAACTCGCATTGGGAGTTTTGTTGAAGTTGGATGTAGTCCAGTTTGTTGTCTAATGAGCGGACACTTGCAAGTAGGATTGATGGGACAGGTGGCCGGCTAGCGTTAGCTTTCCACCTAGCCGATGAGGATGGCCCCTACCCAGCTGGCGGCATCGAGCGACACCGCTGGTTGAGGTGCTGGTTTCCGTGCAGGCGAAGCTCACGTAGTGTGCCGAGTATTCCATCTGTACGAACGTTTCCTGCATATTCTCCAATCTGTACCAATGTATCCCGGTGGTACACATGTGCGGTAGTTTGAATGCACATAATTGTTGTAAATGTTTACTGCTGAAAAGAGAGAGCCTTAGCTAAGATTCAAGATGGCTGACTCTTGTTTTGAATTGGGCTTTTCCGAATGGACTCGGCAGTCCAACCCCCTATGGGCAGGTTGAAAACATGCGGAAGTAGCTGGCTGTAGTCCACAGACTCTGGGCAAAAATCTTACGATGACGCAAAAATCGTCGTTTTACGTCATCGGAAGATTTTTTTTACCAGACCCACAATACAGAGATCTCTCGTCTCGGGGACATGAGGGAAGGACACGCGGTCATTCGAAAATACTACCGTGTTTCTACTGAGACAAAGCTTAATGATAAATCGGTGAAGTATCCCTTTAACAGACTTTTGGGGTCTTAATACCACGTTACATGACTTCCTGTTTTACTCTGGTCATAATTACTAAAGCCCCTACAGACAGCCTAACAAACGCAAATATGAGTCGTAATTGCTGGTTGTACAAACAACCTATTGGGTCTTTCAGTGGAGGACGGTCTCCAAATGGCACACAATGAAAACCCAGGTTATTTAGTTATTACATTTATTTATTCTTAATAGTGTTGTGGTTGAAAATGAGCAGACAACATATTTTGCAGGATACCTTTATACACTAATGACTCATAATCAAAAAGGTGTTTTGAAGTAGAAGTTATAGTCCTGTAAACGGAATGCAGCGGTCATTGAAGTTATAACTTACACATGTGCTTTTAAGGTGTGTTGTCATTGTTTTATTGTAGCTGTGTTTGTTTTCATCAGTAAAGCTTTGTGCAAAGTACTGGCTTTTTGAATATTTAAAGATTCCCTTCTGTATTCTTTTCTTTAGGTCATCTTCAGGAAAGGTGAGCCCAGAGAGCGTTCGTTCAAAGGCATCCCTGTCAGAATCATCTGAAGATAGTCATGACCAGCGTGGGAAGAAACCACCCCCAAGTCCGGGAAAGAGGGAGGAATTGTCTTTGTACAAGAAGACCAAAAGAGCAATAACAAGCAAGAAATACAGCATCTCCAAACATGAAGCTGAAGCAACAACACCTATTGAACTCATCAGCCGAGGCCCAGATGGACGCTTTGTCATAGATCCCGCTGATGTAGAAATGTCTGTTAAGCCCCGGCGAATTGAGGGCTTTCCTTTTGTGGAAGAATCAGACCTCTATCCTGAATTCCGGCAGTCAGATGAAGAGAATGACGATCCCAGGCCTCTGCCCCCAGTTATGGCCCCCCTTCGGCCTCACCAGATTTCCCCCATCTCCAGTCAGGAATCCTATCTGCAACCTCCAGCCTACAGCCCTCGATTCCACAGGCCCTTCGAAGGTATGACCATAATGGAGAGCAGTCGGCTCCAGGCCGCGGGGCAGATCCGAGGTTCTCTCCACCACAGGGCTTTCTATGGCTATCTAGGTCCCCATGGGGATCATGATCCCCCACCTTTTTACATGCCTGATACTAGCCCACTCAGCTCTGTCATGTCCTCCCCTCCATACCTTGCTGAAGGTCCTTTTGGTCACCCCATGATTCCTGAAGAAATGGGGGAGGGTGATTTCCCACAATATGCTGTCCCTGGTTTCCCACTTCCTCTGACACTCACCTCTTCCTCTCGTTCACCAGAGATTTGGCAGGGACTGGATTTCACCTTTGCAAGTCTGGAGGGGCCCCAGTTTATTTTTCCACCGCATCACCCTTTGCATCTCCGCCATGGCTCCCCCTATCCTCCACCTCATGTTCTCCCCCTTAGTGCTTTCCAGCCCTCCTCTCTTCCGATGCCTACTTACCCAGCTGTTCTGCCACTGGAGGCCCCAAAGAGCCGCTCAAGCAAGTCTCCCAGCAAGGCCAAGCCTCATGGCTCCCCTGCCAAGCATTTAGCTATGCAAGAGGCACATTTAGGGCAGCTAAGACACACGAGCCACGGTATTGGTGTGCCGGTTTTGCCTTACACCGATCCAATGGCCCACATTGTCCCTAGCACATTCAGTAGCCTGGACACACGATGGTTTGAAACAACCCCTCGTTTCAGTCCTAGACAGGCTCGTAGGATGGATTCTGGCATGCATCAGGTGGTTCTCCAGCCCTCCCGACTCTCACCCCTCACCCAAAGCCCCTTTAGTTCTCATGAGGGCTCCCCAGAGATTGTAGTACGTCCCAGGCCACGTCCCAGCATTGTCCAACCTCGCATACCCCCAGAGATGTCTGAGATTACCCTCCTCCCTCCTTCCACAGCCAGCTTCTCAAGGAGATCTTCCCCCTCCTCCTCACCTGCCCAAGGCCAGGGTAAAGGCAGAGCAAGTCCCAGCTACCGTTCCCACATGGCCTTTGCCACCTCTGCAACCAGCTACCCAGCTTCCCAGTCCCCATCACCCCCCATGGAAAGCAGCAACCTATTTGGGCAGATGCCATCTCAGAGGAGGACTGAGGAGGGGATCCTTCCATCTGAGCCCTCTCCACCCCAGTGGTCAGCTTCAGGGTAGGTGCATTAGGCATGCAGAGAGGGATGCAATTTGAGTCATCTGCCCCAACCCATAATGCTTTAATGTGTGAAGTTGCTCTAACATTTTGGTTACTGACGTGCTGTCTAGTATCCATCAATTTGTTAAATCATCTCTGTGGCAAATTAGTTTTATAGTTTAGTTGCTTTAGATTTTTTTTTCCATTTGGTAGCACTTTTATGTGAAAAAAATGAACTGTATGGTTGAGGAAAAAACATTTTGTTGTGATGATTCATTTGATGAGCTCTGGAAGTTCAGTTTAGTTTAATTTGGTCAATGCTGCTTTTCATGTCAGACATCAAGTTAGAGGTACCACCCATTGAATCTGTGAAGCATTGTTCCAAAAGTATCACCTTGAAAAATACATAGCATTTTCTAGTGAAACCAAATGTATAAATTGTGAAAGTAACTATTTGTTGAATTGACAAGAAAATACATTTGCTTCACAGATTATATTTCAGACCTTTTGGGGCTACAGTCCATCCAGATGAAAAACAATATTGCCAGTTCACTGTGTACAGTAATTTGTTTGGCACAAGCCCCTAAAAGCCTGGGAATTTGCAGACATCACCACAAGATACCTGTTTTTCCATCTGTTTCATGCGTTATCTTGCTTTCAACTAACAGGAGGAATCCCATAATATTCATCCAATTGATTCCCCAGACAAAACAAACACCCATTGTTATGTCTAGCTCCAAGCCTTTGAAGATGCCTTTATCATGCAGTGGGATGCTTTAAGAAGAGTTCATCTTGGCAGGCCCTGCGGCCCATGCTCGGCCTTAGTAACCTGACTGCATGACCAATTCTCCCTTACCTTCCAACCGCTCAGATTTTTTTCCTGCCCTACTTCCCCTTCCCTTTCTGTAACCCTCCTTTCCCCAACCCCTTTAATTGCCCCCAGGACATCCCCAGGTCTGACTACCAAGGAAAGGTTGTTGGGCAAAGTGTGTCACAGGGCCTGTCCGCTTCTCATGTACTGCAATGTCTCCATCATTATGAATTAGGGGCAGTATGGTGGTTCTTGATGGCTCCTGGAGTCTTACCTGCTTTGTTTTTGATTGATCTCAGCTATCTGGGCAGCGTTGTTGTGACCAGGTCCTCTACACCGCAATAGGTAAGGGTTGGATCCATGTCTGAAAGGGGGGGGTTAGCAGGTGGGACTTTTTTGATCACCTCGTCCTTTAAAGGGGAATACAAGACTTTGAGTCTTTGTTTGATTTGTTCCTTCCTTCAGTCAACACGTGTAGTTCATTTCAGTTCTTTACTTTTTCCTTTTTCTTAAAGTGGCTATGCATTTTAAGTTCTGCAGTCTTTAGTACATTATGCATTCTGATATGCATATGCCATCTGTTAGCTAATAGATTAGATTAGAGATGTATCACCGACATGATTTCATGCTTGAGTGGTTTGCTAACTGACCACGTTCACAGATCAATCTACCTCAGGTCTACACATAAGACAATAGTACTCTTATCAGCCTCAAACCAATTTTAATATTTATTCAAGTATTTTTTTTAAATATATTTAAAGCCACACTAAAGTTGTTGTGTCCTATATGTAATGGGTTTGACATCAGCCAAAAGTTACATGATTGTCAATACAGAAGCAAGCCCCTAAAATGGCCTCCTATCATTTTATAAAGTTTTTGAAAGTGTACTGTAGGTTGATGGTATTTTGTACATCCTCAGCCCTCTACTGACTTCTCTATTGATTTACCCTAATGAGCCTCTGCCTCAGCACCCTGAGACAGATCATTGCACTCTAGTATTATGCCGTAATCAAGAGAGGGGAGATTGGTGTTTACCTCAGTTCACCTTGAATCAATGTGAAAAAAAGAAAGAACTCTTCAGCAAACATGTCACAATCCAACGTCATTGCAAGATATCATGAATGAGACCTGATCCTTCTGCTCCACTCCTATCTCGGCTCAAGACGCCAGGTATAAGGCTGGGTTATATGTCCCCCTTTTTTACTACGTCAAGTAAGAACGGAATGCATTGCTAACTGCTTATCCCGTGGTAATGGATTTAGCTACCAAATGCATGGTTAAGGCCCGTCAATCAAACAATGGAATTGCACATGTCAAGTATACAGTCAGTGCCTCCTTCCTCTCTTGAGACCAGTGGTAAGCCATCTCTCTCATTTGGCCATCTTCCTCAGAAAGAAATCCATTGCTGCTCGATCCTGTCCAATTTCTTATATGCATATGCTGCACAGGGTGCAGCTCTAGCCTATCCTTCTTAACGGTCTCTCTTGCCACTACAAGACTGAACTGATTGCCGAGAAGATTGTCAAGGATTACAATGAGGCCAGTCTATATCGACGACCATCCTCCACAGCGTTGTGGAGGAAGGTCCGGCAATGCAAGACTACAATGAGGCCAACACTTCTCAGGATGTCTCTGGTCTTTACAATCAGCTGTGAGAGAACCATGTGCACTACATAAAGTAGATGAACGAGCATGAGTGGTGAGCGCTCCTCAACAGGCTATCCCTCCAACTCACCTGTCTAACATCCAGCAAGATGTTGAACTGACATCCAGCTGCTTTAGGCCCCTCCTTCCTATCTGTCTGGAAGATGAGCCTAGTAGGGGTTTGGAGGACCGATCTCATCCATAGAATGAATAATGCTTATAATAAAGGGCGCTGTACCACTAATTACTTTCTTTATATAAAAAACAATAACTATTTCCATAACAAAACCACATAAGTAGTCATAGAATAGTCATGATTTTTCATTATAAAAAGCAGTTATGCTGTTCTCAGCAGTTCAGTATGTTCAAAATTTATTTTTGTCTTTTGTCTCTCTGTACTATATAAACTTAGCACAAAAGGTTTTTGAAAAGAAATTTGTGTTTGGTAGATTATTTCTCTGTGGTAACAATGCTTTTTGGCAATAAATCTAATACCGTTGGATGTTTAGTTCCCTTTCAAATGGTGCCCCATTTGTAAGGAACATGCATTTGTGGGATGAGCAGCAGCGCTGAGTATGTGGGTTGCGCCCATGAAAAATTTGCCAAATCTTCTTTGTAATGCCAAACAGCTTTTTTTGTTGACTCTTGTTTGGTTTTGTTTGGTGGATTGGGTGATTGAAGTCTGAAGTAACAGGACATATTGGTTTATCGAGATGAAATTCTGCAACCAGTGGCAATCCCATATTTCCACAGTCTGGGAGCAAACTCTGTCCTCCAAGATGGGCAGGGTTTATCAGAGACTACCTCCAGAATGTGGGAGTGGAGAGGATGGAATGGCCTGCCAGCAGTCCTGACCTCAACCCCATTGAACACTTGTGGGATCAGCTTGGGCGTGGTGTTCGTGCCAGAGTGACCAACACGACTGGCTGACTTGCGACAAATGCTGGTTGAAGAATGGGATGCCATCCCACAGCAGTGTGTGACCAGGCTGGTGACCAGCATGAGGAGGAGGAGGTGCCAGGCTGTTGTGGTTGTGTATGGTTCTTCCACGCGCTACTGAGGCTCCTGTTTGTGAAATGAATAAATTGTTAAATTGCCAATATGTCTTCAAACTTCAATCATCCAATCCACCAAACACCAAACGAGTCAATGGCAGAATAAGCTGTTTGGCATTGGCAGAGAAGATATGGCAAATTTTTCATGGGTGCAACCCACATACTCAGCGCTGCTGCTCATCCCACAAATGCATGTTCCTTACAAATGGGGCACCATTTGAAAGGGAACTAAACAGGCTTTCCAACGGTATAAGATTTATTGCCAAAAAGGATTGTTGCTACAGAGAAATAATCTACCAAACACAAATTTCCTTACTTTTTGTGCTAAGTTTAGATTATTACAAGGTGTGACATACTGTGTATTTATTAAAGAATGTCTATGTGGACATCTACATAGACATTCTTTATTGTCAGACTTTATAAAACGCTCTTAGCATTCTTCTCAAGCGTGACACATTCTGCCATTTATATATTTTTACAGATGCTTGTAGTATACAACACCAACTGAAAAATATTTTGGACCCCAATCTCCCAAGAAATATTTTACAAGATTGGCATTATGACGTCAACTTAAGCTGTGTGTCCACTGGGAGCCATCATTCACAGCTCTTTTTTGCATTAACAGTGAAGCACAAATGCTGTTGCATGTTCTTGGCAGTGATGAAAGCTTAGCATGTGTAAAGTTCTCAGCGCATCAGTTTCAAGAATTTAAAAAATATCCCAGCTTTTGTCAAAAATGCACCAGATTCTTAGCAGGTTTTGAACAGCAACAGAGCAATAGCAGGAGCCATGACCAGCACTTCCGGCAACCATCTCTAGCCCGTTAGCAGTTTCCTGGTGGACACATGGCCTTAATTCCCTATATAAAGCATCTGTATAGAGCACAAATCAAACCATCTACTGTAAATCTACAATTGCACTTGTAAGTTTGGACTGCAGAACAGTTCACACTACCAAGTGAAGCAAGTGTCCTGCCAAAACAGCTTCTTCTTTTTATGCTAAAGAACAAATATTTTGCCAAGGGCTTGCAGATGGGGAACACAGAGGGCTTGAGGGTCCCTCCCCTCCCCCTTATTTTTATGTGTGAGTGAACTGCCCAAGTGCTTTTGAATGTATTCCCCTTTAAAGTCTTGTTCCATGTGCAAACTGCCATGCATGCCATCGCTAAATATTGCTCCTCCGTTTCAAAAAAAGGAAAAATTATATGGATAAATTATTGTTACATTTGTTGTCCTAGTGCTTCGCTTTTCTTTGGCTTATTTTTCATTATGTGACTGTTCCCGAGTAGTCATTTTCCCCTCCCGCCATCTCTCCCCCTGTCAGCATGGTGAAGCCCATTGTAGACAGTATCCATGTCTATGAATACATATTGATGATGCTTTGTTGCTCAGCTGTGATTCTCCCCCTCTACTAACAACCTTCGGTTTCTCTCTGCAGCCACGGCGGGAAGATGGCCTCACTGTTATGCTAATTGTTTTCTGTGCCTTGAGAGAACCAAGTGTGTGTTTGTGGCAGAAATCTGTGGGCTGCCAAGTCATAAGTGCCTCAATGAATAGGAGGGATGTCTGTGCAGTCATTAACAGCTGAGAAATACTGTATACACTCAACACCAAGGAAACAATTGCATCTGTTATTTTCAGAGTGGGATAGATTCATTTATAAAAGAAGCATACAATCTGCAAACCTATCAATTGAAAATTCTTGCTACATGTTCAAAATAGTATTCTCTTCTATTTTTTTGAATATTTCCTTCTGAAACCAACAGTGCAAGTCTTTTAAAATGTTCTTCTCAAAAGCGTTACTCGCTGTTCTAATCTGCACCATGAGGTAAATAGATGGCTCCAGGGGTCATGTAATACTTTGCTTTCCTTTGGATAAAGGTTGTTTGGATCAATTTGAGCAAAATATCTCAGATGACCCTGAAGGGCAATGCAATTTCAATATGCACAATTGAATATCTACAGTACCTTCTGGATGCATTCATGTATTTTGTGAAACATAGTCATCATTAACCTAAACATAACTAGTAAATCCAGATGGTATACAAGGTTTTGGTAATAGTAGAATTAATGACTTTGTACTTAAAAGCTTTAAAAAAGTTTTTGCTGGATTTCCAATTTCAGCTCTTTGGGTGTGTCTCATATTGATCCTTTGGCAATGTGCTGCGCCTCTTGCTTAGCACGAGCAGTGCTGTTTTGAGATTGTGTGGGTTTCTGGTTCTGTTGCACTCCGTAGTGCAGAAACACAGTCCACTGACTATGTTTGGCCTAGAGTTACCCGTTCTCCCCTCTGTCTGCTCTTTATCCAGAAAACGCCGAGGTGCGCCGAGTGCCCTTTCAGGGTCTGAGAGGATTGATGCACTGAGATACCAACGTATTAAAAAGGCCAAGAAGATGATGATGAACAACAATAACTCCAAGTCCAGAAAGAAAGCAGGTATGACCAGTGTTGTGTTTTAAATTTGCTAGGATCATGATCATGATGACCACAGGTAAAATGTTTTTTATTTTTTGCTGCATTCGTGTGTTTTTTGTTACCTTCAAAAGTATGCATAAATGAATTTGCACAACACACTTGGCAGAAAGGTTAAAGGGGAATAACATTTCACAGTCATTTGCCAAGGGAGGGCATAGCAATTAGTCCACACTAAAACTGGTAATACTATTTATAATGTAATGTGATGCATATACTGTGATTCCAAATGGGTTTGTGAAACATCAATTTTGTGTCGGTCAGTAGAAATAAGAGAATCAAACCTCCACTGTTGACTTAATTAAACACAATGCGGTCAGTACTGATTTGGCATGGCATTGTAAAAATGTGTTTACATTTCTAAAAACACCCTTTAAAGGAGTACTCCAGTGATTTAGCTTTGCAATTCCATAAAACTGGGGGACTCACAAGAGACAGAAGAAAAAAGAAAGGTCAAAATCAAAGTCAAACTCCTCTGGCTATTGTTCAAGTCCTATATGTCCTGCATTTGTCATATAACTCAGCAGCTTATTTCGTTAAACCTCCCCTGCTTCATAAATGCCTACTTCCACTCAACCTTCAACAAGACTTTCTGTTAAAGATTTTAAGTCTCAAGCCCAAGTCAAGATGACATCATCAGGGTTTTTTCTTTTCAAATTTTGAAGTGCTCCCTCCAGAGCCACAGAAGACATTAAAAAAAGACACTTTTACAGTAGTAAAAGTAGTTAATAGTTGTACTTTCAGTAGCACTCCTTGTAACAGGTAAACTGAACTTCATGGGTCAAACTGGTGGAGTAGCCCTTTAAATCCAATGAGCATATGTCATATCCTGGTATGGTTGGTACATTATTATAATGTGCATTACCTTTTATGATTACCTTTTATGATTTCAAGACCAAAAGTTTCAGCTCTGCCACAAGCCACCACATCAACATGTTAAATCATGAGAATGTTGCTGCTTCTAGTCCTTCAAAATGTGCTGTGTGCTCTTATTTATTGATCATGTTTCACTTTTGCCTAAATTATCACAAGATAGTTTCATGATAAATAAATAAGAACACAAAACTAAGCTTTTGAGATGCTAAGCAGCAACGTCTATCATGACTTTACTTTGATATGGGAAAGTGGCAGTGAATGTTTAATCATGTTGTTGCAGCAGTTTGCAGAGATGTAAGGCTAAGAATTACAAAGTTTTAAAATGAACTCACACATATCCAATGCCTTCCCGTTAAACTTGTTTGGGACTTACATTGAGACATCCAAACAAAAGCAAACAAAACATGCAGCCTCGGTACACACTGGAGATGTAAATTACAAGTCACTTTGCTAATTGAAATCCTTTTGTTCAGGTCTATTCAAAGATTTGTAGCCACTGACTATGTAGTTGGTTCCAATATATTTCTAAGATAAGTGAACGCATCACTCTTCAATGTACGTACAACACTAGATGAACATCACTATTCAATGCAAATCCTCACCCAGAACAGCAGATGTCATTTCCTGTTTTCTGGTGCCTTTGAGAAAAATGGTTAAAAGGTACAGTTTTGATATTTTGGTTACATCTCTGATTAAAGCAATAGTTTGACATTTTAGGAAACACGCTTATTTTCATCCTTGCCGAGAGTTACAGTAGATGAAAAGAACGTTACCACTCTCACCTGTATGCTAAATATTTCACTAGAGTCAGCAGGCAATTAGCTTTGCTTAGCTTAGTGTAAAGACTAAAAGCACCTGTACATTTTGCTAAGTAACTTGTCACATACTGTATCATTCGTTTGTTTAATCCACACACACACACACACACACACACACACACACACACACACACAGAAATGTAAAAACGTCTAGTCATGGTTTTACGGGGAGTCGCGTGCTGGAACTATTTCTTGGCCGGGACAGTGACTTACTGGAGCCTTGTCATCATCATGAGGTTGCCTGGCAACCAGCAAAGACTCCAGGAATTAGTGATGTTAAGATGTGCTGGTAGGTGGATTTTGTTATATTTGGACAGAGCCAGGCTAGCTGTTCCTTCCTTAGCTTCCGCTTCATGCTAAGCTAAGCCTGTGCTGGCTGTAAATTAATGTTATATTTAGTTTACAAACATGAGAGTTATATTTTCTCATCTAACTTTCTGAAAGAAAGCAAATGAGTATGTTTCCCAAAAGAATATTTTCTTTTTAGAAAAAAAATAAGCGCTGACAGACACACTGAACAAAGGTACATACTGTACATACAACACGCATTTTACACTGAACTCCCTCAATTCTGCCAGCATTACCTAAGGCAAGTCACATACTGTTTTAATTGCATTTTTTTGTAATGATTTCACATAACATGGTAAAATGAGATAGTGGTGGCGCAGGAAACGACAATTGTGCAGCATTGCCTGTAAACATGGTGGCTATGACTTGCCTTCCATCTCCCCTCCTCCAGGTGTCACCACCTCTCAGACCCAGCAGGCCTACACCTCTCAGGTACTCCAGCCCGAAGAAGCTCTCTACCTCCGCAAGAAGAAGAAACGGCCCATCCTCTATGACCCATATACTCGCTTTTCTGCTCTGCTGTACCGCCGCCCACCCAGGGAGGACCAGAAGGCTATTTTGGCAAGCATGGACAACATAGACCTAGACCATGCAACCCTCCTCTGAAATGTCACAACCATATGCCCTCATTCCAAAACAACACTAGCTACATACCAGATGGTAAAAAAAAAACAAAGATGCAATTTATTGTCTATAAAGGGGAATAGCTCTAAATTTCAGCGTTCAGATTGGGTACCTTCTGTAGTTACACCCTTGGTCAGTTCAATCCGCACTAGTAAGCATTCTATGATGTTCAATCTGCGATGACAGAAAATGTACCCCCGAACAACAGATCAAGAACACACAAAAAAAAATACATTAATGATTGTGTCTGAAATGCTGGTCCCAACTTACTGTTAGTGACATACAGTAGCAGCATTTGTAGATTGGAATGGCATCACAGAGTGCATCCTGGTTCCAAGGCTTTCCCTCTGAAAAAAGTTTAGATTGTTTTGACTACTACTGATTGGGATGATCTGTGTATGTTTAAATCCAGTAGTATTCCTTTTAAAAATGTGTTTAGACTGTTAGCGGTTTAAATCAAAATGATAGTTGCCACAATTTTCCAAAGTTTTACTCCAGTGCAAAAAAAAAGGAATTAAAAAAGAGGCAATACAATACATGATTACCAGCTCCTGTTTTCCCCATTTAAAATAAAAAAGAATATACTGTAGTTTTCCCACTCCAGTGTTACCGTACTTAATTTAAAAGGCTTCTCCAGGCTAAGATCATGTTTATTGTGCTGAGCCAATCATACCCCCAACCCCCACTGTCTCCGTTTACAGCACCTTCCACCGGATCCTCTCCGCCAGCAGCGTCTCTAATCTGCCGAAAAACTCGCCTCACAAATATGGGTGTTCTCACTTCCTACCAAGTATACCTCAGAGCACAGGACACGAGACCACACAACCACCAGGATCAGCCAGCAGAACAAACTAGCCTTTTTCATGTCATTGTGTTCCATTTCCTTTCCTTATAATGACACGTTATAGTTTTTCTTTACTTTTTCTTTCTTATATGCACTTCTTCTAGTTTGTTACAGTAGATGTTAAGCTGAGTTATCTCTCAGACTGTTAATTCTGTCACATTCTACTCATCTTTTCTACTCTGTCGGAAATGATCAGGACTGACAAACAGAAACACAACCTTAAACTACTTTACTCAGCCTACTGAGGGAATTCTATTGACTTTCACTATATCCAATTACTTATTGAATAGATGTCATTCAGCAGTGACTCGCACAGGGGCTTACTCTACATTTGCATTTCACACTCTTATAACAAAGATTAACAGGCGCAATGAAAAGTGTTAATTCACTTGCTTTGAGCTATTCTATATGAAGTCATTTAATCGCTCCAATTAACTGCTCTGTCTTTAGGTTCTCGTATCTCGTAACGGTTTGCACTGGAGCAAAATCTGGTCCATTTCCTTAGATTTGTGTCTGCTTCTTTACATCTCCTCCAGTTTTTCTTCTTTAGGTAGTGTAGAGAGTTCGAAATCCTAAGAACTATAGTTATGCCAAAAAAAAATTCAATTAACTAACCAACCATACATAGTGGAGGATAAGATTTTGTGACATAGTATATTATAGTATTTTCTTCATAGATTTAGAGGGCATGAAAAACAATTGCTTTGTTTGGCCTTAATGAAGCTTCTGGTCGGTTGCTTGACTCTAATTTCTATTTATATATTTACTTCTTTTTTTTATGTGTGCGTGCATGTGTAATTACCTTGAAGCAGATTTGTTAACATGTGGCCCAGTTTTACTTTGAAAGATTCCAGAGATTGCATTTGCCTATCTAACTGACATGGACATGTAGACACTAAGGGGCTAAAATTAGTTTTTATTGGATAAGTAAAGGAAGTGCCATAACATCCGAAACTCAATTATATCACACATTACACATGCTGCAGCTCAATCATATTTTAGGTTCAACAAAGGATGGGTGTGTACTGTAACAGTTTTGTTGCTGTCTTTTTTGTTTGTTTTGTTTTTCCAGTTTTGCTCAAAAGGTGCTCAATTTCTTCAGAAGTTGTATTCATTCATAAATGTTACAGTAACATATCTTGGGCTCCTAATATGAAATGAAAGCTGTTCTGCTGAAGTATGTTTGGAGTGGTTTTGCTCATGTTCAGTTGTTTTTATGAATTTATTTATTTGTGTTATTGTAATTTTGAGCAGATTCTGACAACTCCAACATAGTCTTCTAAAATCAACCACATTTTAAGTGACTAAATTCAATTGCTTGATTAAGATATTTCCACAATGAATGCTTAGTGCTTAGCAGTGTTAAGCTTACAAAACAATCTGCTCTGACAACCGACCTCTCATCTCATATTTAATATTTAAAGTGCAGGAGGAGTGAAGAAGACATGTTATGTGCTCTATTTCTTAAAAAGGAATAATAACTATGTCTTATAACTATGATTATACATAAATAGACAAGCAAAAATAATACTAATAACTTCACTATATCCATCATACTGGAATAAAGTTAATACATGCATCATATGGATGCATTAGTGTTGCTTTCAAAGTTAAAAAAAAAAGCAGCAGTTTTAGTAGAGAAGCTAGTGCCTTTATGAATTATTATGTCTCCAAGGTTGGAACATCTGGTATTGCGCCTATGTCAACATAATGCACTTATTGTGGAAATAACTTTGACTTACCAATTACCAATCCCCAACCAACTGCCACATTACCAATCCCCAACCATCTTCAACATTACCAATCTCCAACCATCTTCAACATTACCAATCCCCAACCATCTTCAACATTACCAATCCCCAACCATCTTCAACATTACCAATCCCCAACCATCTTCAACATTACCAATCCCCAACCATCTTCAACATTACCAATCCCCAACCATCTTCAACATTACCAATCTCCAACCAACTTCAACATGTGATCAATGAGAGCTCTTGCCCTCCAATGTGAATGTGTCGGTGCAGAGCCTAAAGGAATTACCATGAGCTTTTTAAGGCACTAAGTGATGGGATGACTGACTGGTATCAGCGGAGAGGCCATCCCATCATACAGGAAGTGTTTGAGCAGTGGTGTCAAACAGAGGCTCTTCTTGCAGTCCAATGTGCTAAGTCAACCATAAAGTAATGTAAATGATTCCAAACGTCACTTCCATTTTCACAACTGTGTAATTGCTGTATTGTTGTATTTCATGATTTTTTTCTAATGAGCCTATGTTTAAAAGATTGGTGGTTGGAAGGCGCTTGTTGGAGTGATGGTTAGATTCAAAATCACACTGAAAGAGAAACAATGACCTCTTCTTCCATAAAAGCCTTTTTTGTGGCATACCTACAGTGATATTTATTTTTTTAAGGCACTGTGATCCAAGTCAAATATGTAATTATAGAAAGCTATTTGTCAGATGTAAGAAGAAGAGTACCATAGTTTCCTTTCAAAAGGACATTTTGGTTTATTGACTGTTTCACTGCAGACCTTCTGATGTTTATGTTGCTGTGGGTCATCTTAGCAGAGCTCTGGAGGGAGTTCACTAAATGAATGAAGTCACTCTGTTGGTTTTGTTGAAAGACTTTGGCATTGTACTTTCTAGACCTGCATGACAGAGGCCATTGCATGTAACACTGTGTATGAAAAGACAAGGTAAACACACTTAAGGGATGGTTTGATTAACATCAATTAACAATTAATTTATCAACCAGGACTAGAATGACTATATTTACATTGCTAAGAAACGAGCAAGATATTGCTGTTAGGTAGGTTTGGGAATCTGATATTCCCTAATACCAGCAGAGCATTTCTAACCAATTATTCCAAAGCAGGCATTATTTTCTACCAATGATGGCGTTCTAGAATGGAATCAATGTAAGATCAGTAGAATAGGTGTTAAAAAAAAGTCAACAGCATTCTGTGAAGAGTTTAAATTTAAAACAAAACTAAGTGTATTAACAATAGGGATAGCTTGTAATGTACATACTGTACTGTACCAACATATCGTCACTGTCGGGCAGAAATCTTTTTTTTATGAATCAATGCTATTGGTCACCCTTACGTCTTTGGGTTTTACAAATATTTATATATTTATTTTATATATTATAATAAAATGTTTTTACGTTAGCCTTTTTTCATTTCCTGAAAAACAACCGTTTTGGACCTACAAGGGTTTCACCCGACAGCGATGATATTTTCCCAATATACATACATATTGTTTCTGTTGAGGAATTAACTTTACAATTAATTGCAAATATGTGCGAAATCATAACTGATGCACTCTGCCAAGCTAACATGTTGTAATTAGTCAACATTTAAAATAAACCAAAACACTGACAGATGTGGAAAAAGACCTAAAATAAATTCAGATTATTTATTGAAATTTGTAGATGTAATTAGTGTGTGTATATATATATATATATATATATATATATATATATATATATATATATATATATATATATATATATATATATATATATAGTAATATGTAAAAAAAAAATAAGAAATGGCATATTTTATCAAAATTGGTCGATGATATGCATCCAATTACCATTCTATTCCATTTTTTAATTTCAATATGGAAATAGTTGTTATGTAGATGTGAGCAGAGTGGATTAAGTCAGCAGAAGCAAACAGAGTGAGCCTCTGCGTTTGGGGAAACCACATCCAAAATGCTAAGCTAACTGAACTCAAACATTGCTCTGTAAATAGGGCAGGTGCAGCGGTATGGTTTTGCTTTCATATATTTTGGCTGAATGTAGAGAGAATGAATGCATTGAAAACTTAATACACCAACAAAACCCTGAAAATTCAAAGTCACAAGACAGCTCTTTAAAGCAGCGGTGGTGGGAAATTGTATTGTAGCTTTGTATGACTGTGCAGTTTTGTCATCGCCAAGGGCTTTAATGAGACTTATGTGAAGTGAGAACAGTGTGAGCTGGACGGGTGAGACATCCTAACAAGGCTGAGGGCGAGGTCAGATCTGCCTCAACAAAGAAGTACTGTATACCTCTTAATGTGCCACTGAGAAGTGTGTCCATGTACATAGTGTATAGTGAAAGATATCATTTGCATGGTAACATTTGAACGCTACTGACTAAAATGGGGAATGGCCACTAGCCGAGCAGACGTGCTGTGGTTGTTATGTGTAACAAAGGCATGACAACAAGTTTAGTCCCAATGAAACAGCTATGCTTACCTGGGAGTTAAAGGAAAGCAGTAAGGCTCTTTAAATGATAAAAACCACCTGCTGCACAGGCAGACACAGTCCCAATGTTTGAAATGTGACCATTGTGGCAGTTTTGGCCACAGTAGTGCAATAAAAGCACATGCCACGTGGTTAGATATGTGGATTTGAAGCCGTTGCAACACCTGGAATTGTTCTAGATGATTTGGTAATTAGGGCAGGTAGATTTGCTCTTTACTACTTCTGTGATGTCTATCAATTGATATTTTTTGTAGTACATGTTAGGTGAATGTTACCTCACAAACTGTAGTATGGAGTGAAAAGATGCTCTAGTTGCACCTGCACAGAAGAATTGTTGGATGTGCGGATTTTTTCTTTAAGAAGATGCTTTAGTTGTCAAATTGCAGTCTGACTTGTGTTAAGTGCAGTACATAGATGTAAACTTGTGAAATACCCGAGCTCAGAATTATATTACAGACTATGTACCATGATGAGGGTAACTCTATTGTCATATGAGCCCCAACTAGTGCAACACATTTAGATATTACAGTGATGATTCACAGTTGATAGTACTGTACAAGCCTCTGAAATAGCTTACAAA
Source organism: Gymnocephalus cernua (assembly GCA_023631565.1). NCBI lineage: Eukaryota > Metazoa > Chordata > Actinopteri > Perciformes > Percidae > Gymnocephalus > Gymnocephalus cernua. The sequence continues at coordinate 24,351,320 of CM042439.1, forward strand.
TAATTATGTTTGTGGTGTCTGGCGAAAAAACGTGACACATTTTCCGTCACTCGTTAAAAGAAAATCTCAGTACTGTATCACTCTTGACTCTTGAGCGGAGGAGAACCAGACGTTCTGCTCTGGCTTTACATATTTTAAGATGCATTAAAAGAGACTTCTCATTGTATTGTTGACGTGTTGAGCAGGCTTTTATCCCATACGCTAAGAGTGGAGAACCTCTGGTGCTAACACACGCCGCACAAGTACGTTTTGTTGCCACCATATTTACTACATTTAGTTGCTCTTGAAATGCAACTCTCTGAACTTACTGTATCTGACACCTAAAACTGCCATATAATTTATCTTATTTCCTCAACACAAAAAAGACCCCAAATGAGCAATTTACACGTGTGTTGTGACATGGGGTTTAATCATATCACTGAGATCATTGAGATATCTGTAAATAGACATATTGCTATGTTGACTCATGGCCACAACTGACAAATTCACAATATTATAAAACCACAAATTACTTTACTTTATACAGTGATAAAGTGCAATGTAATACGTTATAAAACATGACTCTGGCTTTCAAATGAAATAAAAGCTGAAAAGCCAGTGAAATAGTAAATAAATGACTAAATAAAAGACTCTTCTGTCATCTTACTGGCAGGAAGGATGCACTGACGCAGAGACCTTAATCTAAATTAAATGTGACACAAAGCCGAGCTCATCTAAAATCAGTCTTAGAGAAGTCCAACACACTGCAGATACTTACCACCAGTGTATCGATACAGTAACATGTATTGAGATATAATGTATCAACTTTTGTCCAAGCTTGTGTATACAAAAAGGCATTACAGATTTGAGATTTAGAAAACAAAGTTTTGTTACACTGTAAATAATATCTCAAATAAGCTTACCTTGTCATATATATTTTTTGTAGAAGAAAATATGATTAACATTAACTATATAGAAGAGTGAGTGGGAACCAAGTAGTGTAGGGTCTGCTTCAGTGACACATTATAACATGATGTAACAGACCAATGTCTATATGTGAGTGATGGAAATCTTCTAAATGCTAGAAATTAGTTAAAGAGTTTAATATTATAGAGCCAAGAAATATAGAGAAAAAAAGTCTATATAAATAGATATAAATATATTGTCATGGAACCAAAATGGTTATATGAGTATCTATATTTGGGGACAGTACTTTCAAGTTCAAGAATGTATAAGTCTATATTCTATTATTTTTATATCCATTTGTTGCTCTATACTGTAGCAATGCAGAATCGTACACACAGTAGAGAAATATGTCTGAGGTTTTTAAGTTGTGTACAAAACAAAAGAAAATGGTGCACCAAAATGGCTGTCACTACTGTATATCTCACTGTCCATTACCCAGAGACTCTCAGAGAAGGATACAGCAAACTAGTTATTATAGCAACGTCCATTTGGTGTGAATAGCAAATGTAATTGTTGAATTATCTGTGGGCCATCATCTTACCACACGTAACATTGGTCCTTTCCGGGACAGTGATTAACTCCTCGCTATTTATTTACTTCTTGATTTTTTTGTTTCTACCAGGCTGGCTTCTGCACACATTCATCTTTTCAAAAATATATTTTTGGCATGAAAGAATGGTGAGAATCTTTGTTTTCATTACTATGGTGCTCCCTTGCAATCTGTATCACAGCAGAGCACACAGATATAAATGTATAATCATCTAATTCACAAACTGTGCAGATAGAAATGTATCACGTCGTATATTTACAGTATGTATGTAACAGACACAGTGCTTCATGATGCTTTGAACTGACATAAGGGGATCCAAATGGGTTTTTTGGTTTGTTTAGGTTATAGGCAGAAGCATGTGCAAGGTAATATGAACGTTCTGTTGCCTTTTGCTCAGAAGTGGAGTTGGAGCATTGCAGCAGCTGCTAAATGTTACCCCAGACATTGGTGACATCCAAATCAGTGCTGTACATTGCCAAAAAAAAACAAACACGTCATATACATTCTGACACTGGTGCTATTTAAACACATCTGTGGTGCTTTATTTTTAAGTTAGATATTTCCTTGCTTCAGACAAAATGTAGCTACACAATCCTGTACTGTAGGATGCCGTTTGGCCAGTCGGTCAACATTTGATCTGGGTCGGTTGATGTGTGAAGATGGTTCACTTTGACTGCTGTTGTTTCAGGGAATACACAGATCAGATGGGACTAACATTTTGAGTGGCAAATTTGAAAGCAAGGAAATTGAATAGGACATTCATTTGAATACACGTGTCATCATGATTTATCTTGAGTTTTCAAACTTGAGTCAAGTTTGAAAACTTGTTCTTTATTTTGGTCTCACAGTGCTTCATTGTCATGTATTGGTGGTTGCAAAATAGTATCCACACATTGTGTTCGGTGCTGAGTGAACAAATATGCTCACCATGACTTTTGATACGGTATTCATCTTAGACATTCAGATCCCTCCCAAGTCTTTCTATCAGGTCAGGTTAACATACTAACTCCTCCTGCAGGTGCCCTTTTATTGTACAAGCAACTGTATATTATTGTTTAAGGAACATGATGACAGGAGGGAGTGAAACTCCGACTTTTACTCACCTTCTAGTAGAGATGGTCCGATACCACTTTTTGCTCCCAGATACCGATTCCGATACCTGAACTGACGTAACGGCCGACACCGAGTACTGTCCTGACCAGTATTTCATATATTTTATTATGTTTTAACAGCTGTATAGTACTACCCTTGTATGGTTGTGATTTGATTTCTGTCTTTGTTGTACGGTCTGGCTCAGGTTAAACCTTTTGTGAAACGTGAACAAACACAAACAATGAACGCCACAGAACTTTCTTTTACTATCTAGTTTGACAGTCAGTCATAATGGAAAAAGAACATAATTAAACTACTTTAAAGTAGATTTTCTTTGTGGCTAAATTACGTGGTATCGTAATTACCAGAGTTTTAGGCGGTATCTGAGGCTTTTCCGACACTGTTATTGGTATCGGAGCATCTCTACTTTCAAGTTATTAGGACTTGTTCTGCAACCAAGCTACTCCAAAAGCCACCACTAGATGGAGGTTGTTGCTTATACAGGACCTGTATTGTTAATATGTTTGAAGACCGGAGAAAGCATTGAAATATTGTCTTATAAAGATGCTGTTTAAAACTAGTTAACACTCTTTGGAGCCTCTATACATGAAAACTGTATCTTTATGTACAAGTTGCATGACACTGATTATCTTCTTTTTGTTTCATCACAAAATGCAATACAAGTGGAAGAAGAACAAACGGAAGTTGTCTCCTATTAATTGTTCGGTCTTCCTGAGACGTGTAGAACTGAGTTACAGACTTCATTTTTTAATGGGGTTTTTGTTATCATGACCCTCTGGAGAACTACAAAAAAACGTGTGAGTGTGTGTTCACTGTTAGTTACAGGCGTAGACAACTCAGTACCTCAAAATGTCTCTACATGGAAATATTTAGTCCAGATATGTAACTATTCACTTTTTTTATGTTCACCATCTCTGAGAAGTCAGTACTCATGATGCTTTTTATATGTGTTGGCACAAACACTAACAAGAATGTATGGCTATTGTAATTCCTGCTCACTCCCACTCTTCCTAAAATTGAAGCTTTTAAAGCAAACTGTCAGTTTTTTGTATTTCAAATGTCTTGGTATGCTTGTTGTAGTTGTATATTCATAATGGTGTATATTACATCAGTTTTTAT